>CM053410.1:60471995-60512986 GCA_028644305.1 Xerus rutilus
GACTCTGGGTTTGAGAAATGTTGTGAGGGGGCCGGGGCCCAGCATGGGAGGTACAGCTCTGGTAATAGAAATAGCTACTATTTATCCAGTACCCACTCCATATGGGGCACTGACATCTCTAATCTTTACAACCTCCACCCTGCCAAGCAGGTATTATTACTTTAATTGTAGAGAAGAGAAAACTGAGACCCAGAGCAATTAACTTGCCAGACATCAAACAGATAACGAGACAAAGAGCCAAATGTTTAACACAGTCCCCCTTTGCCCTTCCCACTACAAAACTCTGCCTCCTCACCTAGGTACTAAACGGCTGCCTTTTTTTTTTTTTTTTTTTTTAGTACCCCGGATAGAGCCCAGGATACTAACCATGAAGCCACGTCCTCAGCCCTTTTTTTGTATTTTATTTAGAGACAGGGTCTCTCTGAGTTGCTTAGGGCTTACTAAATTGCTGAGGCTGGCTCTGAACTGGCGATCCTCCTGCCTCAGCCTCCTGAGCCTCGGGGATTACAGGCATGCTTCCTACCTCACTTCAAGCAGATGGGGAGGATACTGACCCGCTGACCTGGGAAGGGGTAGGTTAAAGTACAGGCAGAGGCAGAGGCCACAGGAGGGAAGGGTGTGTTGTACCACTGTCCATCTTGGCTTTTCCCTCCTCCCTCCGGCATTCTTCAGGTGCACAGCCACTGTTTTGACAGGGCACTGAAGCCGTCCACAGCCTGTCTCCCCATCTTCCCAGCCTCCTATTGTCTCGCTAATTAAAGACATCTCGAAAAACTCCCCCTGCTGTGCGCTGCTTGGCAGTGAGCCAACATCCCGCTGGGAATGCAGCAGCAGGCACCTGGTATCCTGGCACCTGGAGACACCTGGGCACTGGCTGGGGGGTGGACAGCTGGGGAAGGGAGGAAGCCACAAAGGAAGTCACCCAGGGGCAGGGCAGCGAGGGCTAGAGGGAGGACGGGGCTCAGGATGGAGAGGTCTCACTTCTTAGCTAGAATTGCTCAGTCTCCCACTTGAAATTTCTTTCCCAGAGTCCCCAGCAGCCCCCAGCAGCTGCAACTGACAGAGCTCCCCTTAGAATGCTTCTCACAGTGGCTCACCTGAGAGTTCCCACCTAAAAGCCTTTGTCCCAGCTGTTCCTTCTGCCTTAGTGTGACCACCCACGGCTTTCCTGGAGTGGAAAGGTTTGTGGGGATTCCGGATTTCCGTGCTTAATCTGGGAGATAGAGACAAGTTGGTCACCCTACTCTGCATCTTCACACAGGTTCACAAGCCCCCTCCTCTAAGAGGCCACCCAGGCTAGAACAGCAGAAGGTCACTCTATCCTGTCCCCTGTTTAGTCCCAGAGTCAGCTTTTCATTGGTGCCATAACAATTCACCACAAATAGAGGTTTAAAACAATCCACACTTGTTATCTCACAGTTCAGTCAGTCAGATGTCCATGGGGTCTGACGAAGCTGGTTTCACTGCTCCAGGTTTTAAAAGGCCCAACTCAAGGCATCTCCAGCCTGGACTTTGGAGGCCCTGGGGGAATCTGCTTCTGAGCCCACTTAGGTGGTGGTGGAACCCAGTTCCTTGTGGTTGTAAGACCAACGTCCTTGTTTCCAAGGACGCTTCAGCCCCCAGAGGCGTCTTTCTTGTCCTACACACAGCTTCCTGCATCGCAGAACCAGCCAGAAGACGTGAAATCCTCCCTGCGCTCTTGGGCATCCCTCTTCTTCCAGCAAGAGAAAGTTCCCTGCTCAAAAGGACTCTTGTGATTAGAGCTTCCCACCCAGATAATCCAAGACACTCTCTAATCTTAAATCCCGTAAACTTAATTACACCTGCAGAGTGCTTTTGGCCACTGTAAGGTAACAGTTGCCAGGCTGCAGGGATCAGGGTGTGGACAGCTCTGGAGGGCTCTTCTGATCTCTCAGTGCCCTACACACTGTTGTGCACTTACCCCATCCCATACAAGTCTGTGTCTGTATGGGGCCCTGCAGCATCCCCTTGCACAAGGTAGGCTGATGTTTGTTGAATGAGTGAATGACAGCCACAGTGACTGTTGGCAGCTTGGTAGAAATGGGAACACATCCAAAGAAGCTTCCCAGAGCCCACCCTTCATCTAGGCTGATGGTAGGGGGTGCCAGACAGGCCAAAGTCCCCCCTCCAGACCTGACTCTGTGCCAGTGCTCTCCCTTCCTCCTACCTGGGAGGGAGACTGCCAGGACCCCAGAGCCTCCACCAGTCCCTCCCTGAGGACCTGAAAGGGCAGAAGGTGGGGCGGGGCAGCTGCCCTCAGGGGCAGGAGCAGGCCTGCCTGTCTCACCCCTACTGGGTTCAAAGCCAATCCACCTGGGACTTCAAACAATTAATTTCCCCAATCTGCAAAACGATCAGCTTCTGAGGAAAAACAATTAGCCCACTGCAAATTGTAATTGTCATCTCACTCCTGATTTTAATTTGGACTAATGAAGGCTAAGTGATTCGGGCTCCCTCCCCTCCCTCCGCCCCAGGCCCGGGGCCCTCACTTGCCAGCTGCTCACCCTCAGTGGAGGCTGAGGGACACTATTAGGGCTGGCACAGGGCCCAGGGCAGGTGCAGCAGGAAAGGGAGCCGGAAGAGAGCACCTCCAGGCCACAGGGGAGCTGCCTGTTTACAAGGTTCATAGGCAATCAAAGCTTCAGTGAACAGAATTGACTACTGGCTGGCTTCTGGTCACAGCCAGTTACCTCTAGCCGCACGGTCTCAGGGGACCCAACTTCCAGGAGCATCTGCCTGCCTCCCTGGGGCCAGGTCGCCTCTGCCTGGTGGTGCTGTCCTCCACACGCCTCGCTGCAATGGAGTATTGAGACCTTGACTTTCTGCAGCTGGGACGGGCTCAGTGTCCACTCCTGCCAGTCTTTGAGGGTCAGTGTGCGAAGTGACCTTGGACTGGTTGGTCTAACCCTGACTCCTCCTAAACAAGTTTGAGCCTAGAGAGAGAAGAGACTTGGTCAAGGTCATACAGGGGCAGGGCCCAGCAAGACCACACAGTCCTTCTTGTTTTCTCATGATTTTTTTCTTTAATTGTCCATCCTCTCTTCTGGATGCTTCTTTCCACTTTTGCTCGTGGTTTGTACCCAGTACATGTCTGGTATATTCAAAATGTGGGAAGGAAGAATGTTCTCATTTGGCCCATTTGGCCTCATTACCCATTAGCATGCCTCGATGCATGTACACGTCCAGCCTTCCATTCATCCATTTACCCATCATGCATTGCAGCTGTGTGCTGAGAATTATGACGTGCTGGGGAGACAGAGCTGAGTCGGCCTGTCTCTGTCCTCCAAGACCTTACAGTCTAGTAGTTTCCAAATGTGGAGCGGTTCAGCCCAGAGCCCTCCACTCTCAGCAGGTCACTCTTTAGTGTGACCTCTCCCCTAGGTTCAGAGCAGCAACAGGTAAGAGAATGGACCAAGGCTTCAGCTTTTACGCTTTGCTGCAGAGGGACCCTCCTCTTTGAGTCACTGCTACTTGAAGGGTTGTTTGAAATTGGGAATTTTGAGTTCCTGTCCCGGCCTTGATGTTGACTTGCTCTGTGGCTGTCTACAAAGCCCATGACCTGTTTTCCTCCTTCTTGAAGCCAGGGCTTGGCTCTGGCACTTCCACTTGACTTTGGATGACTCTGGCAGAGCCTCACCCCAGCTACCTCTCTACATGTTAGTGGAACCAGCGTGGCTAATGGAAGGGCCATAGGTCTGGTCAGAAACAGCCTGGCTCTGGACCTCCCACCACCTCTGGGTAACCTGGAGGCCCTGAACCTCGGGTTCCTCATCTAGAAAGTGAGAAAGGCAGGGACCAACTGCATACTAACAAGCCAAGCTGGCGAAGGCCGCCTTGAACAATCCCAGGAAGCACTATGGAGGACCCTGTCATTGGTTTGTTGGTTTGGGGGGACACACTACCTAGAGGTGCTCGGGGCCTGAGAAAGGGCGTGGAACTGGGAATCAGAAGTGGGGACTTCCCTACTCTAGGCTTGTCTTCCAGGGGCTGCATGACTGGATCATCTTTCAGACTCCTTCCAACCCTGACGCAGGGAGTGAGCACTGACATTTCCCCTACCGTGAGGGCGGGCTCGTGGGAAACTTTCTTCATCTGTGTTCTGCCCAAGTCCCTGCCCCTCTGTCTCCTGAGAGATGGCAGGTGGCTGCTCCTCTTCAACGCTTCTTGCTTCCTTCCTGTCTCCCCACTACACTGCCAACCCCGGGCCCAACAGGTTCCAGCCCTGTGCCTCCGCCTCGTAGTTCACCTGCATCTGGACTTGCCAGTGGTAGAGGTAAGATTTGAACCTGAGTCTTTCTGACCCAGAGTCTCTGCTGGCATTGTCAATAGAAATATAATATGAGCCACATTTGTGATTTTCATATTTGAGGAGCTACATTAAAAAGTAAAAAGATCTACACCATGTTCAGCCAGAGGAAGAAGCTGTGCTCCATTTGTGTACAGCGTGTCAAAATGCACTCTACTATCATGTATAACTGAGTAGAACACATTTTTTAAAACAATTAAATTTTAAAAAGTAAAAAGAGGGCTGGGGCTCAGTGAGAGCACTTGCCTAGCGTGTGTGAGGCACTGGGTTCAATCCTCAGCATCACAAAAATAAATAAATAAAATAAAGGTTAAAAAAAGTTTAAAAAGTAAAAAGAACAGGTGAAATTAATAACATTAACCTCATATATCAAAATACTACTGCAAATGTAATCAGCAACAAACTTAGTAATGATCTGAATGACACTCTTTTCACATTAAAACTTCAAGATCTGGTGTGTGTTTACTGGTAACAGTGTGACTCGGCTCACCTGCGCTGGTGTGTGGGGCTACCATATTGGAAGCCGGTGCCTTTGTCCTTCCTGCTGGTCCTTTTTGCTGAGTCACAGAGTGATTTAGTATAAAAATCAGTCACCTTGCCTGGCCCTGCTTCCCTAGGACTTCCTACTGTCCTGGGGGTCCACGCCTTCTTCTTTAGGCTCTTTTGGGGTGGGTGCTCCTCTTCCCTCACCTGCCCCCCCCCACGGCTCCCTCTGCCCCCCATCCCTCCTTAGCTCTCCTAGAGAAGGCCTTGTTGTCAGACAAGAAACCTTTGCATAGGTGACACAAAGGTGACAAATGTTCCTCATTTACATTCAGGTTCTATCTGGGGTTTTGGCCCTGTTGAATGGCACCTCTATCAAAACATCTCATTTGGAAATGTCAGAGTGGCTTTTGATAAGTCATCTGTCACTCTGATGGTGGCTGACAGACGCAGTAACAGCACGGTGGCATCTAATAGACTATGGAACACATCTTTTGCAATTGCGTAGTATTTTATTTATTCAACGTGGCGTGAAATCTCTCTGAAGGAAAGAAATGATTACCCCTGCCTGGCCAGTCTCTCCAAAGCCTTCTTGGTCCTTCTGGCTTTCTGTCGCCTCCTTGCTGCTTACCTACATGGGTTCAGGATCTTCCCATCACTGAGGCCAGCTGTGGGCAGCTCCTCTCCACTGCAGCAACAGCCAGGCCAGCCACCTCTGTGCAAATGCTGCTGCACTGAGCTGGGACCCAGACTCTGAGGCAGGTGCTCAGGGTCGCCTTCCTCGGGTCCCAGCTCTGGGTTCCTGAATCAGCTCACCATTCAGGGAGGAAATGCAGTCTTTTCCAGGGCCACAGTTCCCCAGGTGTAACTGCCTGGGCTGCCTTCAGCTCTTCCTCTTTCTCTCTTCCTCTCTCTCCCTCTCACCCCCCATCCTCCTCCCACCAGCTCCAGCTCCCCAGCTGTACTAACCCGAGTGCCTCCCATCCCTATTTCCTCTCAATTTCAACTGAAACAAGAGTCGTTTTGAAAGAAGCATTCAGTAAAAGCTAAAGAAAAGTAATAGCACATATAAAATTATAAAATAAAAACAAGAAGCATAGCAACAAGTGCCAAGTGTTTTCAGGCCACATGTTTCTAAGATAAAGGCAGTCAAGTCCCTGGTAAGATGGGCTGGTGCAGCCCAAGCAGCCAAGTCCCGCCCCTTCCCTCGTCTGCCCCAGAGTCTGAAGCCCCCCTCTTCTCACCATGGAGGTCTTCTTTCCCCTACTCCTGTAGCCCTCCTCACTCTTTGGGGATTGGGACCTTGGCCAGGTTGTGCAAGTGGCCCAGCATGGTGTATGGTAGGTCCCTAAAGGGCCTGGGCTGTCACTGAGTGGAGAAGGGAATCACCGTGTGTGACATCACACATGTGGAAGGTGCCTGTGAGCCTAGCCCAGTGTGCCCACCGCAGCCCTGTTGCAGGCGAGGCTCCCCCGTCTCCTTGGCAACAGGCTCCACCCATTCTCCATCCATTCATTTTCTGTTATCTGTGGAGAAATAATCACGAACATAGAGCACAAGTAGTTTTTCAGCGTAAGCTGTTCCCTGTCTCCTCTGGGGACCAGCTTGTTGTTCTGCAGAAGGCAGCAACTTGTAAAGAAAAGAGCTCTCGCTCCAGGCTGGACCACCTACCTCCAGCTCTGTGCAACTTCCTGTATGGCTCTGGGCGAGTGAGTTGCCTCAGTTTCCTCATCTGTGAAATGACTTAAGGACACCAGTTTCACAGAGGTGGACCTGACACGGTCAGTGCTCACTTGTGAGTTCCCTTCTTGCCCCTTCCCCAGCTTCACTCTGTCGTTTGGAGGCATGAGGTAGAGAAGGAAGCTGGAGTGATTAGCAGAAGCCCTATGCCTTGGTGCCCTGGTGCCCTGGCTTGGAGTAGACACGTGCAGAATCCGGTGGGACAGGCACATGGCCCTCTGACTGTCGCCTGCCCCCCATGTAGACACATGGCCAGGCCTGCTCCTGTATGGCTCTAGCTAGCCATTCCTGGGAAGAGAATGCCACCTTAACAGGAAGCTGCCATGAAGAGGACCCCCACTGCCAGCCAGGGGGAACAAAACTTCTCCTGCCTCACCCCCCATGGGCTGAGCACTGGCATGTGCCAGATCCTGTCTGAGGCAGAGGGGCTACTAGTATGGAATGGTCCCAACCCCTGCCCTGAGACACTCAGCCTAAGGAGACCAAGGAATGCCCCATGGCTCCTGCTAACCTAGGTAGGTACTGTGGAGGCAGTAAGTGTCACAAAGGATATGACAGGCGAGCTGACACTTGAAGGATAATTAAGAGCAGAGAATGGAAGGACATTCCAGAACACCAGGTTCAAAGACATGAAAGCAAAAAAGAACCACCTGCTCCCACAGAGTGGAGGGGAGAGCAGAAAAAAGGGCGGGGCTGGGGCTGTGGGTCCCGCTGTGCTGCTAGATCAAGCCCAAGGGCCTGCCCTTGGTGAAGGAGAGCAAACGACCGACCGCTCATTCCAAGGACAGAGTCAGGAAATGCATGGTCAGGCCTGATACGGATGGAAAGCTCGGATGGCGACTGTGAGATGTGGGGACAGAACAGCAAGGGCAGCTTCAGGGAGGAGATGGGATCAATCAAGCCATGAAAACGGGTAGCATCTGACCCACAGTGGCAGGGGACATGGCTTCGGCTGGCATACCCATATTACTAAGCATCTATTCCCCAAGTCCCCCTTTTCTCTGACACTGCATTGGTGCAACAGGTGGATGGAGGTGGGCCTGTCCCCACCCTCTCTACTAGGAAAGGGATCTCACTTATTAAATACCTGCTGTATGCCAAACACTGTGCCAGACTCTCTATCAGCATTATCATATTGAATCCCCAAGATAACCCTGTGAGCTTCTATTCTCATTTTATGATATGGCCGCTGACAAGCAGAGAGGTTAAGTAGTGCGTTCAAGGTCACACACTTGGGAAGAAGCCACATGGTAGGATTTGAACTCAAGTCTTTCTCATCCTAAGGTCTCTGTTCTTTGCACCACGCCGTGCAGAGAACTTAGTTCCCAGCTTCCTGAACCTGGTCTCCGTGTAGCCCCTGGGGTTCTAGAGGAATTTATATGATACTGACGCTGCTTTCATCATTAGAAGTCTGTCAGCAGGGTGACAGGAATGGTAGATATGGAGCTGTCACAGTGGAAAAAAATGAGGTGATGAGGAAGGCAGTCTGTCACCGCTCTGCCTGGCGAGACTCCTCAGCATCATCCTGCTCCAGGAGCATCCCTGTGCTTGGCGGAGCCCCCTCCCCAAGCGAGTGGAAGTCAAGCCTCAAGATCTACCCTTGAGTTCGGATAGATGAAGTCATCCTCATGGCAGGGGCCAACCTATCATCTTGAGAACCGGGCAAGGGCTAAGGCCGTGCTTAACATGGGGGGCGGTCAGAGGCCCCACGGCGAATCTGATCAAAGCTGTGGGCATCCTCTCCAGAAAAATGCACCTGTGCTCACTCACAAACACATCTCCGTGTAATACAGCTAATTCCCAGACCTCTCGGCTTTAGCCGAGGACTCAAAAGGTGACAAGGACTTTCTCTCTGGAGACACCAGCAGGGTAAATCTCTAATACACATAGTTTCTGACAGTCATCCCTTCTGACCCCTTCCCTGTCCTGAAGCTCCTGGAGAAAGTGAAAGAAATGTAACCCAGCTCCAGTCATTGTTTCAAGAGTATATTAGCTACACCCTGCACCAGGAGGCTGAAGCCATTGGCTTCAGTGTTGGACTTTCCATCCATTTAAATTGCTCAGGGTCCATCACAGTGCAGACGACTGCCCAGGCCACCAGGAGTTGGTTGTGCATGTGAAAATCTGTCAGGTTTGGATCCCCTCAGGATGCTGGCTCATGGAACCCTTGGGTGGCTGCCTGAGGCAGGATTCATTGGAAAATGTTTTGTACGAGGAGAACCCCTTGCTATGGGGGGCTGAGGTCCCCCTTGGCCACCTTGGAAAGTTCCTGTCCCTCCCTGTGGGAAGCATGTGCATTTGTAGTACAGCTGCCTAATCACTTGTTTAAACTAGACATTTGGTATGTAATGACTCCTGGCTGGGACCAGAGTCAGCCATCAGCTGTCCCCTGCAGGGACTAACCCTGCTGGCTGGACCTGGTCCCCACCAGCTGCAGTAGCATGGGCAGCCCTTCCTGAGCAGAGCTAGCCATGTGGGGGAGCACTGAGGTCAAGGGGTGGGAGTTGCTCTTTGCAAGGTAGCCGAAGAATTGAAACCCTCCTCCTTCCTTACCCGCCCTGCTACTCCTGGCCACAGAACGAACCCAGGACATAAGGGGTGATGGAGTATTGAGCCATGAGTGGAGCATCTTGGGTCATTTCCCAGCTCTTCCAGTGGCACTCAAAGGGCAGCTCCTGGCACAGGACAGTCCCGGGCGCATTTGCACCTGTGTCCGCATTGAAGGAGACAGGAAATCTGGCAGTAGCTAAGGCTTCCCAGTCCCAGGGGGTACAGCTACAAAGCCAGCAGATTTGCCATTTGCCTTGAGTTTTGAGGTCTGGGGACAGAGGCACTGGAGAAACATAAGCTACAGCCATGTTAATTATTAGGATTTTTATCATCATTACATGGGAGAATGGTCCCCCTGTTAATTCCAGGGAAGACGAGCTGGCACCATCTGAGTTGCCCAGGAGAGCAAGCGCTGTGAACACAGCCTCTAAATCCACTCCCCTCTAAGCTTTTCCACCTGGTGGGGCACTGTGCCCTCTGCCTGCCACCTCCCCCAGCGCATGAGCACATGTGTGTGTAAGTACATGCATGCGCTCATTGCAATGGGTTTACTCTTGTTCCTGTCTCACTAATATCACTGCAAAAAACCTGACTGAGCTGTAGCAGAGACAAGAAGGTGTGGGAGAGGGATACCCCTGCTTTCAGTTTTCTGCTTACAAGCACCGTGTTCTGCAGGCTCTCTCACAGCCTACAGGAAAGCAGGGTCTTCAGTATCACACCGTGCTACTCTTGAATTGTGGCTTCTGCATGTACTAGCTGTGTGACCTCAGACAAGTGGTTTAACCTCTCTGAACCTCCATTTCCCTTGTAAATGTAACACTATTTGTCTCAGAGTGGTTGTGTGGATTTTTTTTTTTAAGTTTTGTGAAAGGCCCTGAACCTAGTAAGCTTTCAATAAATTGTACCAGTTAAATTCAAGGCAGATATTTTTATTTCCATTTTAAAGATGAGAAGAAATTGAGATTCAGTGAGATTCTCCCATAGATGGTAAATGGTAGAGTTGTAATCAGAAAACCTGATTTCCACCCAGGCCAGACCTCTTTTTTTTTTTTTTTAAACTGGGGATTGCCACTGAGTTATACCCCTAGCTCTATTATTTTTTATTTTGAAACAGTGTTACTAAGTTGTCCAGGCTGACCTTGAACTTGCAATTCTCCTGCCTCAGCCTCCCCAGCAGCTGGGATTACAGGTGTGTGCCACCACACCCAGCCAGACCACATCTCTTAATGCCAAACCCTTTGAGGGTCACTTTCTGGGGAGGCCTGTATGGTAGTGCTATGGGACCAGTTAGCCCCTCCAGTTAGCCATCTGCCTTTCCTCTGCAGCCAGCTCTGTCCTCCCTGGCCTGCCCCACACACCTGACTGCCCACCTAAGGATTTCTCAGAGAAGTTGCCCACAGTTGGTGCCCAACGCTGTGGCTTAGTCTCTGCCAGGTGGGGTGAAGGAGTGTGGGTGGGTAGAGGAGACCCCAGAAGCTGGAGGAAGCCTGGGGGTCTCATGGGGTGGGAGAAGATGGAGATAGATAAGGAGAAGGGAGTGGGGAGAAGAGATAGGGGGGTTGTGACAGCAGAGAGGAAGGGGACAGGCACAGGCCTCCCAGCTGCCTCAGGAAGAGCTGTGTGGCTGCCTCCTGCAAGCCCCACCACACACACAGAAAACCTGTTTCTTCCTATCAGATGATAATAATACATGCTTAAGTCTGGTGGCTGCTATGGTCTGAATATGTGTGCCCCTGCCACCAAATACACATGTTGAAGTCATCTCCAAGGTGGGTTTAGGAAGTGGAGCCTTTGTGGGTGATTAGGTCACGAAGGTAGTGCCCTCATGAGTGGAGTTATTGCCCTTGTGGAAGAGGCCTCAGACAGCCACCTGGTCCCTTCCACCATATGAGGACACATGACACCACAGCCTTCCCTCTGTGAGCCAGGAAGCAGGCCCTCATCAGATCCTGAATCTTCTGACACCTTGATCTTGGACTTCCCAGCCTCCAGAACTGTGAGAAATAAATCCGTTGTTTATAAATTACCCAGTTTACCACCTTTTGTTATAGCAATCCAAATGGACTACGACAGTGGCAAATTGAGCCATGAAATAAAATACAATGGGATTGTGCATCTATAGTGCATGAATTACATCTCAAAGCTGCTGTTTATATGACCATATAAATATGCATATGTACATGCATGTTGTGTATGGTGTGTATATGTGAGTACATGTGTAGATGTTCATATGTAATCACGTGCATGTGTGATTGTTAAGAGCACTATTTCTAAGCTGGGCACGGTGGCACACACCTGTAAGCTCAGCAGTTCGGGAGGCTGAGGCAGGAGGATCATCAGTTCAAAGCCAGCCTCAGCAACTTAGTGAGGCCCTAAGCAACTCAGTGAGACCCTGTCTCTAAATAAAATATTTACAAGGGCTGAGGATGAGGCTCAGTAGTTACATGCCCCTGGGTTCCATCCCCAGGACCAAAAACAAACAAAGAAACAACAGCAACAGCAGAGCACTATTTCTTGCCCCTTACTAGCTGCATGACTTTGAGCAAGAGTCTTAACTTCTTTTTAATGTCAGTTTCCTCGTCAGCTCAATGGGAATAATATAATAGAGTTATGAGGATTTAAAAAGATAATGGCAAGTGCCTAGTAGAGAATAAGCCCTTAATGCATCTTGCTAATTTTATTGCACCCATTTCTGCTAGACAAGGCATATATATTATTATCCCCTTTTTAGATTTGAGGAAACAGCCCCCGAAGATGCCTCTGGATGCCAGTGCTAGTGTGGAAGGCAGGTGCCTTGTCTACCTTACCTTAGGATGCTGTGCACAGGGTGGGGCTCCGTGGACATTTGTGTACTGAGAGAATGTCCCTCTGCTCAGTGGGGCTCTGACACTGGAATGCACAGCTCTGGGTGGCTGAGCTCTGTGGGTAAAGCCAGGCTAACCACCTGGGGAGGCTGAAGAGATCCTCCCAGCCCCAGAGACCCCTGGATCCTAGAGGTCAGTGGACCTTTCCAGAACTGCGAGGGGCCAAGTCACACTCCACTTGAGTTACTTAACCTCTGCATGCCTCAGTTTCCTTATCTGTAAAATGGGAATGTTAGTGGTCCCCACTCAAAGGTAGGGGTGGGGCTCCATGCGTTGACACACAGGAGCGCCCAGGTTGGTGCTGGCCCATACATAAGTGCTGTGGACACTGAAGCCTTAGCTGGGGGGAAGGAGCAGTCACAGTTGGGGTCCCCCTATGCTCATGCTTTCATGGAGCAGGAGGGAGGACCAGAAAAAGCAAGGAGGGGAAAAGAAAACCCCACCAAATGCTCCCCCATCTTCTCCCAGCGCTGCAGCTCCCGGGGGAACTGAGCTGCATAATACAATGGGATTTAATAAAATGCCTTTAACTCACAAAGTTTGTCTGCTGCCAGCTCCTTAATTAAATTGCCTAATGCTGCTTTGCGATGGCAGCACAAGCCCCTGTTTAAAGAGCACGGTGTTGCCATGGCGCTCCCGCCAGGGCCAGGGCGTGTGGGAGCATTCAGATGAAGCCGGGCGGCAGGAAGGCCCTTCCTGCCGCGTCCTCCCACCAGCCGCCGCCCCGGCCCCACCCACACAAAGCCACACAGGCTGCAATAGACAGAGCCCGGGCCGCGCCGCCTTCCCTAGGAAAGGACTCAGTCCTAGCTGGGTGCTGAGCCCGGGCTTGAGGAATGGGAGACTTGAGAGTGTCTGCATAGAGCAGAGTCGGTCACCCGGTCTGGCTGTGGGGGTTCCAGCACAGGGCACCCCTGTAGGGCCTGGGGCAGCCAGGTGTCCCCCACACCGTCCCCTCCTGCAGCAAGCAGCCCCCTCCTCCTCTCCTGGTGCTCTGCACAAATATGCCTGTCTGTGTGTGCCACGGCTTAGAAAGGTCAGGAAGCCCTGGACTAGAGTCTAATTGGTTTGATGAGAAATAGGGTTTGTTCTTTGACTCAGGGTAGGAGGCGGGAATGGAAAGAGAAATTCGTTTGCTTATGGATTTTCCTTCCCGGGGCAGTGGTTCTCAGCCCTGGCTTTGCAGTAAAACCAGTTGGGGATTCCCTCCCCGCACCCCCACCCCCGCGTGATATTTTATTATGAAAATCTCCAACAGTGAAGTTAAAGGAATTTTACAGCGAGCAACCGCACGCCCCCACCTAGCTTCTACGATTAACCTTTCACTACACTTGCTTTCCTCCTATCTCTCTCCATCTATCTGTCAATCCATCTTATTCTTGGTGCATTTGAAAGTAAATTGCAGACATCAGTACTCTTTCTGAATACTTCAGAATCAATGACTCTGGGGTTCATGTTTTGTTAGTTTCTTTAGTTTTGATAAAAACTTACATTCAAAGAAATTCTGAAAAACAGTTTTTCTGTCAATACCAGGCCCAATCTCCCCCTCAGAGATGGGTTTATTGCTCCAGAGGGAGATGGAGCCTTCGGCCTATTGTAAAGATCCTGTATGATTCTATGCTGCAGCCGGAGCTGAGAAACAGAGATAACAAGAAGCAAATGATTGCCATTTCTATGTCCCTTCGGCAGAAAGCAGAACCCTTCTGGCCTCATCTAGGCCTGTCCCCTGCTTACTCTCCCAACGCCACTCCCCGTCCTCTGGCACTCTGCATCCTCACCCACGTTCATGCTTCTCTTGGTGTGCACCTCTGTGCACGGGTAACTGTTTGTTCTCACATTAGTGCTACTGAGGTCTCATGCGTATTTCTCAATGGCAGAATCCACATCTATTTCAGATTCCATGCATGTCACAGCAGTGAGGCCATACACATGTTCTTATGATAACCAGGGTACTTACGAGGACCAGGGTGGTGATGGCGGACAGGGATGGTGATGCTGGCAGATGGTGCTCACCGTGATGTGTGGTGATGGCAGCCAGTGGAGGATCCTCACAGCTGAGGATGATGCATATGGCAGTGATGGGGTTGGTGACATTAACAGAGAGGGTGGTCTGACTGGTGATAGTGTGGTGGCATTGAGATGATGGTGACTGCCATGGTGATGTTGCCCATCTCTGTGAGACTTTTGTGCCTATAGATGGTGGTACCTGTCTGGGAAGAAGGTTGTTTGTTGCATGACAGGAAGATGGCCCCCACGCACGCACTTGGGACCTCCGACTGCTTCAAGTGCGGCTCTTTCTGAAATTCTGACACCACCTGAGAACCTTCTCCCACTGGAGCCCTGGAACTGTCTCCTGCAGGGCAGCAGCAGCTCTTGCTCAGCTGCTGTCCTACTACACTTGAGGCCAGAGCTCCAGGGTTCAGTATGGTAGGTCATTAGGAACATACGGACATTCAAGGTGAACACCTGCACTGAGGATGCCAGCCATCTTGTGATCGATAGAGATTTTATCTGCTACCTGTGAGATTTCCTGTTCCCTTCATGCCTACTAAGCTCCACGGAGGACAAAGAGTGAGTGCTCTGCTCTCCCAGGCTTGACCCAGGCAGCAGGGGCAGAAAAGAGCAAAGTCCCACAGAACTCCTAACTCTCTCAGCAGGGCATAGCTGGCACCCCGTCTGAATTGTACTAGGCTGCAGAGAGAAGTTTAAGGATGACAACCAAAGTCTGGGCTGCTAAAACACACTACAGATATCTGTATTTATATATAAGCCCAGAGAATGATGCTGGAAAGTTCTTTTCAAATAATGTCCAACTCATTCGTTTTATAGATGAGAAAACTAGGGTCAAGTAGGCAGCAAATAAAACCTCCGCTGAAAACACTCTGTATAATATTTCTAATGACGCAAAGTGACCTCACTCCTGCAATCTGATGGGATCTCTAGTATGGTCCTGAGAGTAGGCAGGACACCCGGCTCAAGTGACAGATGGCTCCTGAGTCTCTTTGCAGATTCTTTCTACCAAACAACAAGCCTGGTGATGCTTACAGAGCACTCTCAGCTCACGGTGTGTGTTTCACATGCTTTCTAAAATCGCCTGTACATCTGTCAAAAAGATAGGAAGTAGTAGTCTTATCCCCATTTTTCAGATGAGAAAACCGAGCATTATTAAGGTTAAGCATCTTGCCTGAGTTTGCAACCTGAGTTGGTAGGTGGCAGAGTGGGAACTAGAGCCAAGGATCTCTATTAGCTTCCTGCGGCCACCATGACAAAGTACCACAAAGGAGTGCCTTAAAATGACACAAATGTATTGTCTCACAGTTTTGGAGGATGGAAGTCCAAAGTCAAGGTAAATATAGGGTCCCCCTCCCTCTGAAGGGTGTAGGGGACATTCTTCCTTGCCTCCACTAGCTTCTGGTGGTGGCCATCCATGGTGGCGTTGCTCTGCTCCGCTATAGCACTTTAGTCTCAACCTCCATTGCACATGGCCTTCTCCCCGTGGGATTGTTTTTGCATGGCACTTTCCTCTTCTTATAGGGACACTAGTCACATGGGATTAGGGTTTTCCCTGATGACCTCATCTTCACTCAGTTTGATCTGTAAAGACTATTTTCTAATAAGGTCACATTCACAGGTAGCGGGGGGTTAGGACTTCAATATGCCTCGCACCCTGTGCCGTCTGCACCTTGCTTCATTCACCCCATCCATTCTCCCCTCCCTCTTCTCTTCCCAAGGGCCAGTGCTCCCTCTCCTGCAAAGCAGAACGTGGCGGGGGAGGGTGCTGCCTGGCAGCACTTTCCATTTTCTGCTCTTTCCAAATTATTACCAGCTACTAAAGTAGAATCATGAAATATAGGTGGGCTTTTTATCTTTTTTATTTCCAGACAGTAAAAATCATTAAGGTTTGCTCTTAATTAGTTTAATTTTGAAGCTTCTAAATATTGATTTAACCTACACTCCTTGGTCCTTGACACAGTCACTGAATTATGCCTGTTATTGATCACAGATGGGAGCATCTCCTTCCGCTGGTCCCCCAGCCAGCACACTGGATGCGGAAGGCATGGGTGGGCATGGAGGAGAGGGAGCCCAAACTGATTGGTAAAGACCTTCTTTCCCTTGAAGAAGACCTGCTGAGCTTAAGCCAGGGGCCTGGTTTTTCTCTTAGCTTGACTAAGATGAAGCTGGGCTAGGAGTGTAGCTCAGTGCTTGCCTTGAATGCAAGAGGCACTGTCCCATCCCCAGTTCCAAAAAAAAAGTCAACTGAAAATCTCCCCCATTCCATTCTGATCTTGAGGAAGAAAGGGGTCGGGGGGTGGGTGTGGGGTTGGGGTTTAGAGCACAGGTTTTGGCATCTGCTTTGCCAGCTGAATGTGCTTGGGCACCATTGGTGAGATGAAACTGATCATCCTCATGGCAGTGTTATTGTGAACACAGTGCTGTCACTCCTGGCAGGCCCCTACCCAAGACATGGTCCACAGTCAGATCCCATAAATGGCTATTGCTGTTATTGCCCTCCCACCGGGAAGATGAGGACTGGACTTGGCAGCCTCGTCCACATCATCTGTTTGCTGTGATCTTGGGCAACACACTCAATTCTCTTTCCATTAAAATGGGGGTGTTGGCATCTGTGAGAATCAAATATCTCTCTCTTTTTTTTGGTACTGGGGATTGAATCAGGGGTACTCGACCACTGAGCCACATCCCCAGCCCTATTTTGTGTTTTATGTAGAGACAGGGTCTCACTGAGTTGCTTAGTGCCTCGCTGTTGCTGAGGCTGGCTTTGAACTCGTGATTCTTCTGTCTCAATCTCCCTAAGTGCTGGGATTACAGGCGTGTGCCACTGCGCCCTGCTCAAATATGTCTTATTTGCTCGGCTATAAAAGAATACCACAGCCTGGAAAGAACAGATGTATTTCTCACATTTCTGGAGAATGGAAAGTCCATGATCAAGATGTCAGCATCTGTGAGGACTGCTCTCTGCTTCCAAGATGGTATCTTGGACACTGTGTCCTCACATGGCAGAAGGCAGACAGACCCAAAAAAGGACCAAACGCCTTCCCTTCCATAATGGCATTAATCCATCCAGGAGGATGGAACTTCCATGATCTGAATACCTCCACAAAGGCCCCATCTCCCAACTCTGGGTCACTGGAGATTGAGTTTCCAGCACGTGAATTTGGGGCACACGTTCAGACCACACAACACAGGAGGGTGGGTGTGGAAGCATTTCACTTGCAAGGTGCATCTGATCTTGATAGATGTGACTACTGATGGCTATAGTCCTTACTGCCTCATCTGCCCTCTTCTACTGCCCTCTGTCTGCAATGCCATGTGCAGGCAATGACCTCTTCACCACACTTCCAGGACCTACCAGGAATCTCTTCTTGGAATTCACTCCTTCATTTTTATCCCAGGTTCTCAGGTCCCAGTGCAGAACATCTTCCACAGTCTGCATCCACAGACCTACTGGTCCAGGCAACACTCCCCATGAGTTTTTAAAAAACAATTTTACTGGGGCTGGGCATATAGCTCAGTTGGTAGAGTGCTTGCCTTGCATGCACAAGACCCTGGGTTCAATCCCCAGGACCACACACACATGTACACACACACACAAAACACACTTCAGTAAAGGACAATTTGCATACTATCAGATTTACCTAATTTTTTGTGTACAATGCAACATTTTTAAGCAAATTTCCTCTGATTTGACCAACTTCCTACTTGAGGTGGAGTCGTGGTCTCTCACCTGGGTTGAGCCTTGCCATTCTTGCTCTGTGACAACTTTTATACCCTAATAGTTTTCTTTTGTTTTTAACCTGGAGTCCCCACCTGCTCTACCCATAATATGTATCCCTAGCCCTCTTGCTTGCATGAAGTATCTAGCATACAGTCAGGGCTCTGTTAATGCTCCTTGGATAGACTTTCCTTGTAGCCAGGACAGAGAGGGGTCCTGGAATAATCTGTCAGGATAGTAACAAGTTCATCACTCACACACACCACACACACACACACTACTGTGATCTTGGCAAGACACTCGTACTGGGGTTTGAACCCAGGTGTGCTTAACCACGGAGCCACATCCCCAGCCCCTTTTTATATTTTATTTAGAGACAGGGTCTCGCTGAGTTGCTTAGGGCCTTGCTAAGTTACTGAGGCTGGCCTTGACCTCAGCGATCCTCCTGCCTCAGCCTCCTGAGTCACTGGGTTTACAGGTGTGGGCCACATTTGTTTTTTAATTGAGCACTTCTAGGTGTCACTGTCCTTGGTTTATAGACTTGGACCTTAGAGGTTATCAGTTGTTCATCAGAATCACCTGGAGAGTCTGTTCAGCCACAAGTTACTAGGCCCCACTCTCAGAGGCTCTGATCCGGGAGGGCTGGGAGGGCCCCTGAATCTGCATTTCTGACAAATTTCCCTATTTTTTGCTGGTACTGCTGGTCCAGGGATCACAGCTCTAGCTCAACCCTTTGCTTTGCATATGAGGAGCCCACAGCCTAGGGAGAGAGGAGACCTTACTGCAAAGTCTGTCCGTGTCCTGTCTGTGCTGTCCCCCCTGCCTCTTCTTCCCCTCCCCTGCCATCCCCTGCTTGCTCTGTGGCTTCAAAGAAGCTGGATGAGGGGTGGAGAAGAAGGAGAGGGCTGGGTTGGGACTGTAAGAGAGAGGCTTGTGCGGTTGGGGAGGGACAAAGGAGAGGACTGGGCGAGGGAATGGCCAGGGCAGCCCTAAAAGAGGTGGCAAGGACTGTCAGACCATTCTCACTGCAGTGAGAGGGGGAAAGGGAAAAAAAAAAAAAAAAAGGCACCATTGGCCTCAGCTGCAGCCATTTATCTCAGTGGCCTGCCCAAGACAGCTGACAGAGGGGGAAGGCGCAAGCCCTGCGCGAGACCAAGGCTCCTTCCGCTGCGTGATTTATCTCTGAGCTTCATCTGGCAAACCTGCTGATGAAACGAGTCTCCTTTTCTCTCCGCCTCATCAATTTTCATTCTGATTTCATTTTCCTTTTCCGTTAGAAGGGTTTGGCCTTTCTCCGTGTTTAACTGGCCTGCTCCCCGCTTGCTCTGCCTCCCTCCCCACCGCCCTGCCTGAGGGTCCATCCCCCACTGCCACAGCCCTGGAAGAAGCCAACACTCCTCGGCAGCACTGGACTCCCCTATCACTACCTCCTTATTAGTGTGGGGCCACCAAGCTCTGTCCCTGCCCTCGAGCAGCTTGCAGAGAGGAGCCGAGCATCATCTTGGAGGGTGGAGGGAGCAAAGGATTGGTTCATGGATGGGTGCAGAAAGGGAACAGTCACAGAGGTACAGTATCAAATGGGGCTTTGGAAGCAGAAAGGAATTCTCCAGATATGCAACCGAGGAAGAGGACCTCTGGGCAAGGACCCTGAATGTGCAAAGGCTTGAGGACAGGAAAAAGCATTGCTTATGTCTCTCTGAAGTTGTCCCTCTCCTTCCCCTGACCTGCCCCTAGCTCACAGGGATTCGCTGTGGCTAAGAGGGCATCCCAAGGTTATTGGAGGGAGCCTTTAAAGCATGTGGCAGGGTCTACCCAGCACACCCTGACCTGCTCCCAGGAAGGGAGGCTGGAGAAGCTCATGGGTCAGCAGCTGGGTGTGACTGAGCCATGGCCAAAGGTAGAATGTCTGTATGATGTCATCAAGCTGGGCAGTTAGAGGTCCTCTGTGAGCAGCCCTCTCAGTCCTTAGAGGGAGCCCTTGGAAACAGAGGCTCTGTCACCTCCATGGGAACAGCTACAGCTGGGTGGTTTATTGGCTGAGTGTTGTATCAGACATCAGGGGTCTACCAATGCACTGGGCCCTAGAGCTGCCCTGAGAATGAGAGGGCCCAAGGCATGCTTATAGTGACACAGAAGAGGACAGATTCTCTTAGGAAGAAGCATCAGCCTGCAGTGGAAAAGCTCAGAGAAAGAGGGTTCCCTGATCACCCAGGTCAAAGGTGATCTAGAAACCAAGGTGCAGCCCAGTGTCTCCAACAAATTGAGGTGGATACCAAGGAAAGAAACTCAACCGAACCCAGCTACTTTATAGATATCTTCTTTAGATCCCCTTGTGAAGCAGGTCTTCCCCCATCCTGTAGATGAAGAATCCAAATGAAGATGTTCGAAGTCACAGGGCCAGCCAGCGAGAGGACTCAGTCCATATTTAACCCCTACCCTGAGTTCCCAGAGGGGCTGGTGGAGAGTGCAGGGTTCTGGAGAGAGTTCCAGAATGGTGAACGTTAGCACAGGATTGTGTGAAATCCAGGGGCAGAAACTTGACTCAGAGAAAAGTGCCTTCCTCACCCAGAGGCCAGTGACCAAGAAAAGCTAATGTGGCCACGGAGGGAAGGAGAATGGGGTGTGTGCCCCAGAAGACGGGCTCTGGGGTGGCATTTGTCTCCTTGAAGTTGGACAAGAAAAGAGGCAGAAGGTCAGCCCAGCCAGCCAACCTCCCAGGCAGTTGGTCCTCTGGGCTCTTGAGCTAACCAGCTCCTAAGAAAACCAGCCCGCACCCTGCCTTGATCTTTCTTGTCCTTCTTTTCTTCCTGTTTCTCCCTCGGATGTTCTGAGCTCCTGTTGTGTGCCAGCCTGTTGTATTAACTGGCAGCTGGGAGCACAGCTCTGGCCCCAGGGAGCTCCTAGTCTGCAGGGAAAAGCACCAGGTTCCGACAGAGGGACCTGGGCACCCCAGGAGAGGGGTACTAGGGGTCAGAGCCAGCTTTCCTGAGGATTGGCAGAAGCCCTGGCAGGAAGAGGAAGTGGGCTCAACCTGGACCTGCTCTCCACGGCCTGGCAGGTTGGCTGGGCGCCCCTGCAGCCTGTTTTGGTGTAGTGCAATCAGACGGAAATGACTGTGTGCTACCTGCTGGCGCCCTCCATCCTAATTAAGAAATAACGAGGCAGGCTCCTTTCCAGGCATCCAGTTCTCAAGCCCTCTGCCTGGGTCAGCCAGGAACCTGGCATTGTAGAGAATCTTGCCTGACGACAGGTCCCTTCCTGCCCAGGCCCAGGAAGGGTTTTTACTGGAACCCTGGCCCCTGACAGGAGGGGAGGGCAAGGCCAGACAATGGAAACCTCAGCCTTTATCTAAGTAAGGCCCCCTACCTGCCCTGCCCTGCCATCCTGGGAGGTCAGATGAACTCTGGAAACAAAATCACCAACAGCCAGGACTGGTGAAAGAGACCCTTCGGGGTCCATTATGGTTCTTCACCTACTAGCTGTGGGTCTAGTCCCTTAGCTTCCCTGAGCTTAAGTTTCTCATCTAAAAAGCACTTTCCTCCTAGAGTTCGGGGTGGGGGATGGGAGGAGGTGTAAGTAGTAACTAGCAAATGGAAATCCTGTTATACGGAAGGCCCTGGGAATGTCACATCTTTTCCCTAAGACTTTGCTGTATGTCATCATCCCAGTGGCCTCAACTAGAACTGAAATGACTCACCTCACCAAAAGAGATGCCCAGCGGCTCTTAACCACTGGGCCACATCCTTAGCCCTTTTATATATTTTATTTAGGGACAGGGTCTCACTGAGTAGCTTAGGGCCTTTATTTGTGTGGGTGGTGCTGGGGATTGAACCCAGGGCCTTGTGCATGTGAGGCAAGCACTCTACCAACTGAGCTATATCCCCAGCCCTGTACCTACTTTAAATTGTTTTTGTGGCTCACCAATGGGGTTGGGTTCACAGTTCATAGGAGAACACTCCCACATACACACCCTGCATGCACAGTGCCAGGGTAGATACCCAGGATTGGGTAGCAACCATGCCTTCCTCACAGGGCTCCCAGCCTGACTGGACAGACTCACAACAGAAAGTTGAGGGAGGTGCTATGGGGTCTGTTCGGTTTCAGGCAGCTGTGGGAGTGATTAGGGACATCATCAAAGAAAAGGTGGCATTTGAGAAGGTGTGTTTTTTTGATTTACAGTACTGGGAATGGAACCCAGGGTCTCCCACACACTAGGCAAACCCTCTACCCCTAAAATTTACCTCCAGCCCTGGGATGGGTTTTTATGACTCAAGAGGAGTTTGATGGTTGAACTTGGAGAAGGGCGTTGCAAGGTGTGAGAGAGCAGCAGTCTGCTTGAGCGAGCACGGCGTGTCTGAGAACGAGAGTCCCCTTGGAGTGAGCAGCAGAACACAGAGGCCCTCGTGAGGGTCAAGAGCAGGAATGGAAAGAGAAAGTATGTATGTGGAGGCAGTGGAGGGAGGGGAAGGTGGGAGAGAGCAGATCAAGATGGGGATTTCCAGTGCTGGTGCTAACTGGCAAAGATGACCAAAGAAGCCAGAGCAGGTCTGGCGGAAGGAGATGTTAACTTAGGGACAAGTTGAATGAGAGGGGGTCTGAGACATCTAGTGGGAGGAGGAGGCTAAGAGGATAAGGCTGAGCCTCTCCTTCCCAGTCACCTCTGATTTATCCTCCTACCTAGCACCCCGGAGCTCTGTGATGAGAAGAGATAGGTGCCTATGGGGCCAGGAAGTCACCAGGCCATCTTCCTGCCTCAAGGAGGCCTGGCACAGGCAGGCCCAGATCATAAGGAGTCCAGCCAGAGCTGTGACCCTAAGGTGCAGAGCAATGTCTAGATATGGGAACTCTAGAACAGGAAAGAAGGCTCAGAATCTCTTTCTGGAGACCACTGTTTACATATAAGAGCCTGAGAACCTATGGCCCACTCCGAAGTTGGAGGCGGAATCCAGTGGATTTAAAGTTCCCTAGTGAGCTGGTCAGGTCGCACGCCTGTAATCCCAGCGGCTCGGGAGGCAGAGGCAGAAGAATCACAAGTTCAAAGCCAGCCTTAGCAACTTAGCAAGTTGCATCTTAGCAACTCAGTGAAACCCTGTCTCTAAACAAAACACAAAATAGGGCTGGGGATGTGGCTCAGTGGTCGAGTGCCCCTGAGTTCAATCCCCGGTAACCCTCCCAGCCGCCAAAAAAATTTCCTAGTGCCAGAGTCACCTAAATCACAGTCCCTGGTCTCAAGTTGTGATGGAAAAGGAGGGAACTTCAAAGATGAACTGACGGATGGTGACAGGGGTGGCATACTGGCTGGGAGGGGGCACCTTGGAACCTTCTGGAGTGCTGGGAGTTTTGATATCTTGATCTGGGTGGTGGTTGCACTGGTGTCTACGTACGTAGAAATTTGTTGAACTTGGGGGTTGTGCCCTTTTCACACTGCTGTGAATATTTTATAGCTCAATATTATTTTTAAAAGTATTGCAAAAGGAGAGAGATAAGAAGATGAAATGAAAGGCCACAGTGACGGGGGAAATGAAGGGAACTAACAGACACTTCCTACGCCTCATTTCAGTAGTCCTCGCGGCGGTTCCCTGTCTCCTAGCTAAAGCATCTGAAGCTCAGAGGGTTAAGTAATTTACCCAAGGTCACACAGCAAGTGTGGGAGCCAGGCGCCAGGCTCCCACCCTGATGGCAAGGCCCAGGCTCTCCCCCTCCACCATTCCTCCTTTGCTTAAGTTATTTATGGAATTCAGACTCTGGAAGACTAGATAAACGCTGAGGTCTCCTCCAGCCCCGGGGTTCTGCTTGTGTGTGATTAAATGAGAGGTGGGAGTGAGGGGCCCTGCTCACCTCCCAGGAGGAGCTGGAGGCTGGGTGTGCAGATGGAGGGCCGGCCTCCCTCCTCCCTCTGCATCCCTCCCACCAGAGCTTATCTGCTGCCTAGGAGGCCGGAGTTTATCAACGCTACACTCAATTATGCTGCCCATCTGTCTCCTCAGCTCAGGGGGACCTGGCACCAAAGCAGCCAAGGCCAGGCAATCGATCACCGCCTGCTGTCCTCCCTCTGGACCCTCAGCTCCCAGGAGCCGGACAGGGCACCAGGAGAGGAGGAGAGGGAGAGACTGCATGCACCAGCCGCCTCCTTCTAGATGCCAGGAAGGAACACCTGGCTGCGCTGGGGGCAGGCGAGGCCAAAGGAAGAGGGACACAGCTCCAGCTCCCAACCACCGTGTCTCCAAAACTCCTCCTTAAGAGCTTTGTCAAGGGGTGCAGTTTCACAGAGGAGTCCAGAGGATCAATTCCATACTTCCTGTTCAATCCAAGATGCTCCCTGGAGGAAGTGGTTCACCTGGGGTTTGCAGACAAAGCCCTTCCAAGATAATAACTCCCCTTTGGAGTGAACCCTGGCTTCCAGCTGTGGCACCAGCCAGCATTCCTCTGCAGTCAGAAGGCAGACTGAGGTCTGTGTGCAGCATCTGGCTGTTTGTCCCTTTGGTTGCAGGCCTGCTCACACTCATACAGGAACAGAGTCCTTCCCTACATTGTCCTTCAAGGCAGTTACTCTGGCCAGGAGTCAAGGAAGGGGTCAAGGGCCCTGCAGATGGTAGTCAGGTAGATTTGCAGACCCAGGTCTGTCTCTAAAAGAATTTGCAACGAGGCAGGCACTGTGAGCCCACCCACCACTCTCCTGTGGAGTAG
The DNA here is from genome assembly GCA_028644305.1 of Xerus rutilus. Classification (NCBI taxonomy): domain Eukaryota; kingdom Metazoa; phylum Chordata; class Mammalia; order Rodentia; family Sciuridae; genus Xerus; species Xerus rutilus. Next base: position 60,496,378 of record CM053410.1, read on the forward strand.
GCATTGACCCACGTCAACTGGGCTGGTGCGGCAGGTTATCCAGTAAAAGACCCAGGGCTGGAATTCTGCCCCTGCTTCATGGAAGCTGTGCAACCTCTGGAAAATCGCTTACCTTTGCTGACCCTCACTTGCTCCCAGGCAAAATGAAACTAATAATTCCTTCTTTCCCTGCACACGGGATTGATAAAAGGATTACATAAAATGTACATATGATCTACATGTTTTCCTACACTTGGTGCTCTGGGGACACAAAAAACATGTAAGACATGGGCCCTGCCACAGGAAGCTTGCACTCCAGTGAGGAAACTGTACTCGCAAAGGTGATGGTCTGAACTCCTGATTACCGGGGAGATTATAGATAAAAGACAATTAGCTTTCTCTGCAGCTCCCGATAGGAATTGCTAATCAGCCGCCAGGCGTGGGCCATGTGCAAGGCAGCCTTAAATGGTGATGGCAGGTGAGTGGGCAGCTCCCAGCTCCATCCTGGAAGAGGCTGTGTGCTCAGCAAGAAGAGGCAGGACTTGTCTGGGCCTTTGCCATGCCAGGGAGATGGAGGGACAGCGTGAACAGGAGTCACCAACCACTGCCTCTCGCTGGATCCCAGAGGCCCAGTTCTAGGCTCCCGGTCCACAAGGGGTGAGCTCTGCCTCACCTAGACCGCGCAGCCGCGGAGGCCAGGGGAGGGGAGCTTCCTGGGGGGGAACTTCTGTAGTGGTTCCTGGGTCCCCTCTGTGTCATTGAGCACTGACTCAGCACTTGAAACAAAGGTGTTGGAGGAGGAGAGAAAAGCCCTGGCCCAGGCAGAATCAAAGGCGGAGGCCCTTGCTGTAGAGCCCTCTCCACCTGAGAACTGTCTTGGACTCACATTTTGTGGTTTTGGTGCCACAGCCAGCATGGCAGTCTTTAAGCTGTAACATGTGATCTATTTCACCCCACATCTCCTACCCACCCACTTTGCCCCCTCGCCCCCAGCAGGTAAGCTTAATGGGAACTTGTTGAGTCCTGGGATCAAACTTTTTTTTTTTTTTTGGTACCAGGGATTGAACCCAGGGGCACTTAACCACTGAGCCACATCCCCATCCCATTTTTGTATTTTATTTTGAGACAGGATCTCGCTGAGTTGCTTAGGGCCCTGCTAAATTGCTGAGGCTGGCTTTGAACTCTTAATCCTCCTGCCTCAGGCTCCCAAACCACTGGGATTACAGGCATGCACCCAGTGCGCCTGGCACTAGGATCCAATTTTTTTGCGTGCCCTAAGAAGCCCTGTGGCTGGAGAGCCTCCCAACCCTGGGAGATGTCCAAAGGTCTGTGTGCAACACACTCGACTTGTTGAATTCCAACAACAGTCTTCCACATAAGGAAAGAGATACCTGAGAAGTCAAATAGCTTTCCCAGGCTAGTGGGTACTACAGGCAAGTTTTGGGTCCTGATCTATTTGCAGGTGGCTCTGCTCTCTTGTGCTAGGTCTGGACAAGTCAGTGCCCTCTGGTACATCAATGTGGCAGAACCTTAGGTCCTGTTCAGTGGCAGGGACCACCTCGGGACTCAGCCTGTTTCCTCCTTCCTCTTTGCCCACATCACAAATCCATCCCCCTCCCCCCCATGCCCTGTCCCTGACCCTAATCACTGGCTTGGGCAGCTGGGCTCCCCAGGCTTCCCCTGGCACATGTGTGCTGGCGTGTGAGCACATGTACACACGTGTATTTGTTTACCCTGAATTTGACGTGTCAGCACACACACACACCCCTACGCAAACCTCTGTGCCTTTCAAGCCATGGTTGTTTTTCCCACCTTCAGAAATAGCTGCAGAGGAAAGTGGGAAGCAGTCGGATGTAAACAGGCACACTGCTCTCCAGCTCAGGGAAGGGACCTTGCCTCCAGCTGCTCCCTGCCTAGCATCTTGGAAGCCCGGTGGGGTGGCCAAGAGCCCCTCTGGAGTGTTGAGAGTTTGGGAGCTTGGAGGCATGCCGTCCCTTCTTGTGAAAGTTCTGGGCTTTCCGCAGTGCCTTTGTAGGTAGTCCTCATCCTGGGGACAGGAATGGGCACCAGCCTCCTGCTCAGGAGCCCAAGGCAAGTTGGGACCAGATTGGAGGCAGAGGAGCAAAGTATAGCTGACACAACCTCCAGACAGGATGATTCCACTCTCTTGCTGCATGCCAGCTACAGGACTTGAGCCAAGACTTTTGGCCTGTTAGGAACCTGTTTCTTCATCTGCAAACTAAGGGTATGAAAGCTTATCTCTTAGGCATGTTGTGAGGGCTAAGTGAAGTAAGATGTTTAGAGTTTTTGAAGAGTCCTGGCCAATCAATTATAGGTGCTCAACAAGTGTTTGTGCATTTCTCTGATACCTGGGACTGAAAGTCCACCTGGAATCAACCTCCGCTCAGGAGTCTGACCAGGCTGAGAAAGAAGCATGGAGTCTGACCTGCTTTTGTTTCCATCTTTCGTTCTAGGCCAAGGCTGGACCTGCTTCCAGGGCAGCAGAGCCTGGTCCTACAGTCCGAGAGAAAACCTAGGTTGGTTTTCCACAGCCCAGAGGGAGGGAGCAGCAGAGGCTTGGATTCCAGATAGGGAGGTGACCTCCTGGGGAAAGGGGCTTGAGTCCTACAATAAACACTCACTGAGGATCTGTCCTGTGCTCCTAGCACAACAATTAGCAAGACAGGTCTCTAGTTGGAGAAAACTTTGCACAGGATGTGGTCAGGGCTGTGACGGGGCGGGGGGGGGGGGTTGGGGAGCGTGGACACTTATAACGGAAGGCCAGCCTCTCAGCCTGCAGGGTGGAGGATTAGGAGAAACTTTCTCTACGAGGTGATGGGCTTGGTTCTTGAAGAACTAGCAGGAGTTTTCTAAGAGACAGTGAGACAGTAAGAAGGGGTGGCACATCACTGTGACTTCATCCTGGAAGATTTGTGCACAGTGGGTGAGCAGGTAGTAAGAAAAGCCAGAAGTAAACTGGCCAGGCCAGGTCACAGAAGGTCTTCCCAGCAAAGCTGAGCTCAGACCCAGGCTACTGAACCCTACAACCTCCTGGGCCGCTCTAGCAGCTACTGGGACAGAGAAAGTCCCTATCTCCAGGATGGGAAATGGCCACAGACCAAAGCAGTCTCCACCACCACCCCAAGAAAGCCTAGGCAGATTCCAGACAGGACCAGCCCACCTCTGTGGATGTGGGGTCAGGGTGTGCTGTTGTTCAGCTACAATGTCTGGGGAGGCCATTCCAGATTTTAGAATCTGGACTTGTTTCTACCACCCCCTTCCCATCCACAAAACCAGTGGGGTTTCTAGAAACTATCATTTTATCTTACACTTACCAAGTGAGCCAAGAAGGGAAGGAGGAAAGAGGTAAGAAAGGCTGAAGAAACTATTCCACATCTCTGTGGGCTCAGAATCACTCCTAAGACAACAATTCCAGCTCACCCACTCTCCCTCCCAAATACTTCCCCGACTTCACTATCAGGTGGTAGAAAAGGACATTAGAGCTTTAAAGACTGTAGGGCAGAACCCAAGAAGCCTGGCTCCAGCCGGTTCCTTTGCTGCCCCTTTGAGCAGGGAGGCTGGAGGAAGGGGGTAGAATGTACTTCCTGGTGCTCCCTAATTCTTCACCCTGTTCTTCCAGGGCTGCTCGTAACAGGCCATGGCGATGAGGGAGCAGGCCCAGCCCCAGCGCACAAGGATGCGGAGCCACACCCAGGAGGGCACAGAGTGATGCCCACTCACTCCCACATAGAATGACTGTCCTGGGACGGCGGCTCCCCAGGCCCTGGCAGGGCTGCTGACCATCAACCTGCAAAACACGAAGAGCAGGACTGGACTCTACTTGTGGATGGTCCCCTGCCCCCCAGCTCCATCATGAGGCTCCTCGTGGCCCCCATCCTGCTAGCTTATGTGGCTGGCGCCACTGCTGCTGTGCCTGTGGTGCCCTGGCATGTGCCCTGTCCCCCTCAGTGTGCCTGCCAGATCCGGCCCTGGTATACGCCTCGCTCATCCTACCGAGAGGCCACCACAGTGGACTGCAATGACCTATTCCTGACGGCGGTGCCCCCTGCGCTCCCTGCAGGGACACAGACCCTGCTGCTGCAGAGCAACAGCATCAGCCGTGTGGACCAGAGTGAGCTCGCCTACCTGACCAACCTCACAGAGCTGGACCTGTCCCAGAACAGCTTCTCGGACCCCCGTGACTGTGATTTCCGGGCCCTGCCCCAGCTACTGAGCCTGCACCTGGAGGAGAACCAGCTGGTGCGGCTGGAGGACCACAGCTTTGCGGGGCTGGCCGGCCTGCAGGAACTCTATCTCAACCACAACCAGCTCTACCGCATCGCCCCCAGGGCCTTCGCAGGGCTGGGTAACCTGCTGCGCCTGCACCTGAACTCCAACCTGCTCAGGGCCATCGACAGCCGCTGGTTTGAGATGCTGCCCAATCTGGAGATCCTCATGATTGGAGGCAACAAGGTGGATGCCATCCTGGACATGAACTTCCGGCCCCTGGCCAACCTGCGCAGCCTGGTGCTGGCAGGTATGAGTCTGCGGGAGATCTCTGACTATGCCCTGGAGGGGCTGCAAAGCCTGGAGAGCCTCTCCTTCTATGACAACCAACTGGCCCGGGTGCCCAGGCGGGCCCTGGAGCAGGTGCCTGGGCTCAAGTTCCTAGACCTGAACAAGAACCCGCTGCAGCGGGTGGGGCCAGGGGACTTTGCTAACATGCTGCATCTCAAAGAGCTGGGGCTGAACAACATGGAGGAACTGGTCTCCATTGACAAGTTCGCCCTGGTCAACCTCCCTGAGCTGACCAAGCTGGACATCACCAACAACCCGCGGCTGTCCTTCATCCACCCCCGCGCCTTCCACCACCTGCCCCAGATGGAGACCCTCATGCTCAACAACAATGCTCTCAGTGCCTTGCACCATCAGACAGTGGAGTCCCTGCCCAACCTGCAGGAGGTGGGGCTCCATGGCAACCCCATCCGCTGTGACTGTGTCATCCGCTGGGCCAATGCCACGGGCACCCGTGTCCGCTTCATCGAGCCACAGTCCACCCTGTGCGCTGAACCGCCAGATCTCCAGCGCCGCCCAGTCCGTGAGGTGCCCTTTCGGGAGATGACGGACCATTGCCTGCCCCTCATCTCCCCCCGCAGCTTCCCTCCCAGCCTCCAGGTGGCCAGCGGAGGGACCATGGTACTGCACTGCCGGGCGTTGGCTGAACCAGAACCTGAGATCTACTGGGTCACTCCAACTGGGGTTCGACTGACACCAGCCCATGCAGGCAGGCGATACCGGGTGTACCCTGAGGGGACCCTGGAGCTGCGGAGAGTGACAGTGGAAGAGGCAGGGCTATACACCTGTGTGGCCCAGAACCTGGTAGGGGCTGACACTAAGACAGTTAGCGTGGTGGTTGGCCATGCTCCCCTCCAGCCAGGCAGGAATGAGGGGCGGGGACTGGAGCTCCGGGTGCAGGAGACCCACCCCTATCACATTCTGCTATCTTGGGTTCCCCCACACAACACAGTTTCCACCAACCTCACCTGGTCCATCGCCTCCTCTCTCCGTGGCCAGGGGGCCACTACTCTGGCCCGCCTACCCCGGGGCACCCACAGCTACAACATCACCCGCCTCCTTCAGGCCACAGAGTACTGGGCCTGCCTGCAAGTGGCCTTTGCTGATGCCCACACCCAGTTGGCTTGTGTATGGGCCAGGACTAAAGAGGCCACTCCTTGCCACAGAGCCCTTGGGGACCGGCCTGGGCTCATAGCCATCCTGGCTCTTGCTGTCCTCCTGTTGGCAGCTGGGCTCATGGCCCACCTTGGCACAGGCCAGCCCAGACAGGGGGTGAGTGGGCGGCCTCTCTTTCCAGCCTGGGCTTTCTGGGGCTGGAGTGCCCCCTCCATCCGGGTGGTGCCTGCACCCCTTGTTCTGCCTTGGAGTCCAGGGAGGAAGCTGTCCCGATCCTCAGAAGGGGAGACACTGTCGCCACCATTGTCTCAGAATTCCTGAAGCTCGGCCAGTTCTCAGCGGTAGAGAAATAACTAGGACTACTTTCTATCAAAAGGGAAGCAATCTGGGCCAGATGCCCTGCCAGGAAAGTAGCATGGACCCACGTGCTTGAGGCCTGGCAGCTGGACCAGGACACACGGGCTCTGTGGCTCCCAGGTGTTCTCCTGAGGCCTCCAAAATGTTGCTCTTACCTTCTGGGGTACTCTGCTGCCATTATGAGGAACATTTCCAAGGAACAGGAAGGACTCTGGCTAGAGCCTCCCACCTCCCCATCTATCTACATGCCCAGAGGCTGCTGGGCCTCTGCTTGGCTGTCCCCTGCCTGTGTCCCCAGGCCCTGGCCCAAGGATGCACCCCTTCCTCTTCTCTTTCTTTGTACAGTCTCAGTTGCTTGCTCGTTCCCCTCCTGGGCAAGGGCTGAAGGAGGCCTCTCCTTCTCATCTCGGGGTATCAGCCCAAAGTGGGAATGACCCCCAGCTGGGTCTGCAGGACATTTGGAGAAAGGGATGCTCAGGAATGCGTCATCTTGGCAGCCTGGGCACTCTGGCGCTGACTTTCTATAGGCAATTTTGTACCTTTGTGGAGAAATGTGTCACCTGCCCCCAACCCGATTCACTCTTTTCTCCTGTTTTGTAAAAAATAAAAATAAACAATAATGACAACAATGATAAGGGGAGGGGAACAAAATGAAAAGGAAAGAATCCTTTGCATTCTGAGTGCAAGGAAGAGCTCTCTCCCCTGGGATATCTTCAAAGCCTGACAGTGATGGGGGTGGGGGCAGTTTTTCCTTTTCTCTTTGAATTGTGGTCTCTGGGTCTGTTCCACCCCCAGAGAGTCCCTGTAGTTATAAGCAGGAGAGCTGGAGGAAGAGGGACAAAGAGCAGGAGAGGCTGATGATGTCCAGCAAGGAAGAGAAGGAGGAAGATCACACTGGAGGCTAGGAGAGGGGTGCAAGAGAAAAATGGAGACACACATAAAGATGCAGAGAGAGAGCGGAAATTTCCATCACCGAACATGGTCCCCGCTTCTCTGATAAGCAATTAACATGCCAGTGCATAGGAAGCACTTCCCTGCCTATTTCTAATTAAACAAACCCAAGAGGCAGAGTCATGCAGAGAATTGCAAATCATCAAGACAGCAAGAACTTTGGCTCGCTGGGGCAGGAGGGGGAGTGGGCTGATAGAGGACTTGAGGAGGGGAAGACTGTGGGATAGGAAATTGCTGCGTTTATCTTTCCTTTCCATTTCAGTATAATTTACAATGAACCTGGTTTGCTTTTGTATGTGTGGTGTTTTTGGTTTTGTTTTTGCTTTTTTAACTGATTGACTTCTGACAATCCAATGTGAAGAAGAACATCTATTGGGAAGCCAACTGAGCCAAGAGCAGGGAGGCCACTGCGAGCCAACAAGAGGATAACGCCAGAGTCCAAGGCTACTGGGTGACCGTGCTGTTTCTGAGACAGGCTGGGAAAGGAATGGGTTTTCCAAGACTGAGATGATGCCATTGTGAGTCTTAGGGTCCCCCTGTGACAGAGAATACATGTGGCAGACTTATTGGAAGCCAATTCTAAACCAAGACTGCAAATATATACACAGATAGATGTCAGACCAGGGACAGACAGCACATCAGGGTCCACAGACCTAGCACAAGTACATTCACCAAAGCCAGAGGGAGAGCCAGAGGCAGCATCAGTAATCACCAAGAGGAGGGCTCTGGAGACCATTAGCAAAGGACTGTTTTAGAAGGCTCCTTCCTCCTGGGCAGGGCTCCCACACTTGAACCTGCAATGGAGTCCCCTGCAGGACTTTGTAAACACAGATGAGCCAGGACCCAGGCCCAGACTCTTCAATCTACAACAAATGGGTGGAACCCGAGAATTGGCATTTCTAACAGGTTGTCAGGTGATGCTTATACTGCTAGAGTGGGGACAACACTTTGACAATCACTAGATGTCAGTCTGCAGTGGCTAGACTTTTCGCATTTGCTCCAGGCCTCGGCTTTTTTATAGACAGCAGAGGAGACTTGGGACGGTCCCTCTGTTCCTCCCCACTCAGCCTCCATTTCAGTGATACCCATTCACAGATTCTCTTCCCAGGGCATGTGGTCTTCAGGGAAGGGTGCAGATCTTTCTACATCTGTGCATGCTCCCTGTCCCCTCCCCTCATGGAGCGGACACTCCTAACACCTCCCAGGCTTCTTTCCAGATAAGCTTGGGAATCATCAAATCCACGTTTTATCATTAGCTGGAGCTGGCCTGTTTGCTGTCCTCCACGATCAGGAAGCTCTATAGAGAAGAGTCAGGACAGGGCCTGTGCCAACCATAGAAAGCCAGTGTCAGAAGTAACCATATCTTTTCCTTTAGGACCATCAGCAGTTGCTACCTTTCTTGGCCAGCCCACATGATATGGATAGTGAAAGTGCTGTTCCCCTAAATAAGCTTCCAGAGCCCCGTAATGCTTCTGAATCTCCATCCCCACTGCCACCCAAAGAGCCCTGGACTGGGTCATAGCAGCCTAAGAAGTGATCCTAGCAGCTCTAGAGCCCCTTTAGGTCCATCGAGGCTCAAAACACTTGTAAATGAGCCTGTGGTTGGAAGTGTCCCCAGTCCCCCAGACCGTTTGCTGCCTCCAATCTATCCCTGTTTCTCTCAGACTCCTTCCTTACAGATAGGAAACCAAAAGAAGCCATGAGCCCCTGGGGTAAGGGAGAAGTCACTCAACCAGGAAGATGTGACTCTGGTTCCCAGGCCCCAGGCACTGATGCTTCTCAGCTGCCATGCGGCTCACAGCTGCTTGAGTTCTTGAAATGAATCTCATTCTGGTGGAAAAAACCATTATGGGGATTTATTCTGTCTCTCAACTGATTGCACGGGTCTAAACGGATTGGCTATTCCAAGGAACTAAGTTAGGGGAGGTGCAGAGAGAAAGGTAGCCAGTGACCTCTTTTCTCCTAGAAAAGGAAATAGTGCTGTAGAGACAGCCAGCTGCAGGGAGGGAGGAAAAGGTGCTTGGTGGGGTTCTGTGTCCTGGAATCACTAGAAATGGAGCAAATGCAAGCGATCAGCCTCTCGCCTGGTGCAGAGCTGGACACAGAGCCCAGGTGTGTCCACCAGGAGGAGAACAGTGAGACCCTCCCCTGACCTCTTCACAGCTCTGAGTGTCTATTAATACAGCCAGAGGTAGCATCTGCAGTCTTAGCTGTCACAGTAGACGGAGCATATGGTCAACTAAACATACTCAGCTTACAACAAACAAAATATGATTAAGCCTGGTCTCTGTACATTTGAGATAGCATTTTTACTAAGTGCAGTGACACATGCCTGCAATCCCAATGGTTCAGGAGGCTGAAGCAAGAGGAGGATCACCAGTTCAAAGTCAGCCTCAGCAACTTAGTGAATCGCTAAGCAACTCAGCAAGACCTTATCTCTAAATAAAAATATAAGAAAGGGCTGGAGATGTAGTTCAGGGGGTTCAATTCCCAGTGCCAAAAAAAAAGGTCAGGGGCTGTTTTGTCTTAAATCTTAAATTGAAAACTATTTCTGTTTGGATTGAAGGTCTGCTTAAAGCCTATCATTTCTATCTATTAAGACGATTTCAAAATGCAGCCCAGTTGTTGAGCATTTCCCTCTCTAGTACATGTCACTGGCAAATTCCATCCTGTCTCCTGCATCCTCATCCACAGCCCCAATAGACTGTGGAGCAGACCTGGGCCAGGAGACAGTTCTATGGCTCTCTACGGCAGCCTTCCCACCAGCCTGACACAGGTCCATTAATCAACATGTCTGGCTGCTCAGCCAGCTACAAACCACCTAAATATACTATCCAGCAGCCCACATTTCTGCATCTCATCTGCAGGGCTGTCAAGGCAGACTTCGTGGGAGGCTGTGCCAAAATGAGGACATAGTGGCGTTCCTGGGAACTCTCAGTCTAGTCGTCGCATCATGGAAGTAGATAAGACTGGCTGGTCCAGTGTAGGGGACCGGTTGGGACTTTCCTGGTCTTAGCACTGAAAGTCCCATGTTTCAGGAACCCATTCAGTCCAGGAAACCTGAGACAATTGGTCACTCCAAGCCAGCGAGCTCTCGAAGTCCGACACAGCCATCTCTCTCCCTCCCTCCCTCCCAAGCAGCAAATAGTTAATGAACATGACTATGTGGCGGGCACTGGTCTGCAGACAAAAAATTCCTGAGTCCAGGAACCTTGCATTTTAGTGAGGGGAGAAGTTGATGAAGATGAGAAATAAGTAAAAATGTGTAATGTCTTGAATCATGAGAACTATGGAGAAAAAGTTAAGTCAAAGATGAGGAAGGGGAGGTGTTTCTATAGGAAGATATGAAAAGCCTCAAGACGATGACGTTTGGTCAAAGACTTGAGGGAGTGAATCAAGCAAATTATCTGGGAAGAGAGCTCTGGGCCAAGAGAATGGCAAGGGTGAAGGTCAAGAGCAGGGAGGCCTGTGTGGTGGAGGGGGAAGAGCGTCTGCTAGACCCAAGGTCAGAGCGGCAGCCTCCACGACCCTGTTGGGTCTTGTTGACCACTGTAAAGACTTGGCTGTTCTTCCAGAAGGACAGAAAGCCACTAGAGGGTTCTGAGTGGACAGGGCATGATTCGACCTAGGGGTTCCCTCTGGGTGCTAGACAGAGAACAAAGCATGGAGGTTTGGGGTTCACAAGGACAGAAGTAGAGACATCAGTTAGGAGGTGGTCATAAGATCTATAATCCATCTCTTCTAGGACTCTGCCGGAGCTGGACTCTGAACAAGCTCTTTGTTTTCTGAAGACTAGTCTTTGCCCTACTTTGGCAAATCGAAGCCACATTTACTCTGTCATAGACTCCGCCCTTCTCTACTGCCCCTTGACTCTTCAAAGGAGTTCATGTTGATCGAGGTTCCACAGCACCTGTGTAGGCTTGGCACCCCCAACCCCCACACACACACCTCTCCCACAGCCTCGTAACAGAGACAGGAACTAACTTAAGATGGGGAGAAATGACCTCTATGGCCTTTGATTCCATCTGATTGTTTGATGTCAAAGCATATCATTCTGAGGGGACATCAGCAGCATGAGCAAGTCACCATCCTGCCCTTCTGCCAGCCATTCACAGAGCCTCGTCGGGTCCGGGTGCCACATCTATATTCCTGATGATCTTATTAATGGAACCCTCATGAGTGTCACAAGTGTCAGGTCACCTGTCCTTTCGCCTGCCCTGCATGGTTCTCACCCATTTGCACTGTTCTTTTGCAGGTGCTTTTTGTTTGAGAGCATCTCCTATCTTTTGTGGAATGGCAGGAATGACTAAGGTTGAACACGTACTGTGTGCTGGGCACAATAGCAGGGATTTCACATGTACCCCTTCATTTCATCCACTATTACCTTATAAAGTGGAAATTATTTTTCCCTACTTTATAGATTTTAGATAGTAGAGCTCAGAAAGGTTGAATGATATTTCCAAGGTCACACAGCAAATAGGTGGCAGAGTCAATATTCAAATGCTGTCAGTTCTCCCTTGCAGGTTAGATTCCAGTCCATATCAGTTTTTGCCCATGAGCTTCATTTGCTTCTGACCTCAGATGTCACCTGGGCAAGTCAAGAGCTCATCAGAGACTGAACTGCATCTTAATGCTCTCCTCTACTGTATTCAAATTCATACACTTTAAAAGTATGTCAAAAGGTTTTCGAGAACACTGGAACTTGTAAACTCTGTGTGCATTAGAGAGCTCCTGTGCAGCCACTTTTATTTTTAGATACTGTCCTCTTTTTTTCTTTCTTCTTTTTTTTTTTTTAACTCAGGATAATTTGTGACTTTATTGCCAAGACTTCAGTTTTAAAACCTCTTGGATGATATTATTTTGAGCACCACAGCTGATGATTCTTACCTCTGAAGTTTTGAGACAATTTGGTGGCACAAATGCTACTATACATCCTCACCTTTCAATTCTAAAATTCTGCAGTGGTTTCCTCTGGAAGAAACTAGTCAGTTTTTCTTTCCTTTTTCTTTTTTTTTTTTTGGTACCAGGAATTGAATTCAGGGGCACTCGACCACTGAGCCACATCCCCAGCCCTATTTTGTGTTTTATGTAGAAACAGGGTCTCACTGAGTTGCTAAGCACCTCACCATTGCTGAGGCTGGCTTTGAACTCGAGATTCTCCTGCCTCAGCCTCCCTAAGTGCTGGGATTACAGGCATGCACCACGGTGCCCAGCTCAGTTCTCCTTTGCAGGTTAGAATCAGTCCATATCAGCTTTTGACCATGGGCTTCTTTTGCTTCTGAGCTCAGATATCAAATCAAGAGCTCATCAGAGACTGAACTTTCAGCCAAACCACACACCTCCAGCATGTGCCTAGAGGGTAGGTCCCTGTCACTGCTTCCTCTGGCTTCTGAGCCTCTTTTATAGCAGAGGTTAGGAGACGACATCCCCGCCATCTCCTTCCAGCTAATGGCCTGCCTCGTTCTCATCCCACAGTGCCTCCTGAGCCGTTCTCTCCTCCTCCTCCACAGGCTGCTCTGTTCCTGGCCTTCCACTGCCCGGTCACAGTCATGATCACTACCCCACCACCACCTCCAACACTGCACACACCTCCATGCTCCTCTAGTCCCAGCCAAAGAACCCACAGCGCCCCTTTGCCTTGTTTGTAGAAATTTCCAATCACTGCTTCCCCCACCCCCATCTCCAGCACCAGTGCACACAAAAAGAGCCCTGGTTTTCTTGCTTCTGGGTGGTTTAGAGCTCTGAAAGAGCCATTGTTTGAAAATGGCAGCTTCCTTGGCAACAAGGGAGCATTAGTAGGTCGAGGGGGTGCTGAGGAGCTATTCCTCATCTTGCTGCCACCCTCCGGAATCAAAAAGGGCCAGGCTGTCAGCCTGTAAGGTGGGAAGAAAGAACCAGGCTCAGCCTATACAAGAATAATGTATGGTCTGTTGTGGCCGATGACTCAGTTGTTTGGTAACTACATTCTCATTTGCTCACAGGGACGTCTCAATGAGTTAGGCAGAGCAGATTATGATGATGGTGGTGAAATTCATTTTACAGGTGAGAAGATTGAGGCTTAGAAAATTTAAATAACTTGCCCAAGGCCACACAATCAATAAATAGGGTAGAGCTGGAATTTGAACCCAGGTCTTCTAATTCCAAATTCCGATGCTCTATTCATGTTGCACCTTATTTTCTGCACAAAGAACAAGGAAAGAGGTGGAGTACACTCCTCTCAGGGGTGTGTGACACTAGGTAAAAAGACAAAGAGGAGACAGTGTCGCTGGTACTGACAAGCACTACAGCAGCTGGGTGCGTGGTGGGCAGGAACAAGAGCCCGTGTGTGATGTGATCCCAGGACCTATGCGGGTGGAGCTGACCAACGCCAAGGAGCCAGGGCTGGGTAGTGCGCGCTTCATGGTTCCAGAGCTCGAAAGCCATTGCTTGGTGAAATTGCAACATCCCCAGCTGAAGGCAGCCTCAAGCAGCCATGGAGATCAGGCTCCTGCCATCTGAGCCTAGGTATCATTATCTCCATGCATTTCACAGTGGGAGGTGGAGGAGAACTAGAACCCAGGAGTCAGGGCAGAACTGGACCAAGAGCCATTGGAACATGGATGGCCATTCCTCTCAAGCCCTCCACTAGAGCCCATGGGCCTCTGTGAATTGCTGACATGTCTTTCTGTGAATATGTATATGTGAAATTTTCTGGAGAGGACACCTTGGATTTAATAAGATTCTGAAATGGGTCCAAACCTCAGAAAGGTCAAGAACTACTGCATTAGAGGGTCCGGGAATTATAGTCACAGCTGCAGAATTCAAGACTGCAGTTGAGAGTTGCCAAGGGAAACAGCCACCCACAACAATTTGAGGGTCTGTCAGGGAGGATTAGCTTGATGAACATCTACCATCTCCGCACTTAAATGGGATTCAGATTTACATAGATAGCCATTTCCTTGAAAATAAGAAAACTGAAGTGAGTTCCTAGTGCTTTTATTTGCAAAGCTGGGGCTCCTGTGTCAGCTTTTAACCTTCAATCAAAGGTTCAAGCTTTCAACTCATCAAAACCTACAGCTTCCCAGAACTCTGCTGTATCCCCCACATCAGCTCCGTGGGTCCCCCACCCTTCACACCCACAGGAGAGCTCACTCTGACAATCACCAACATTTATCTGACCAGCACATTCCCAGAGAGGGCAGAGGATTTATCCAAATGCCACAGGAAACCTGGTCTAAAGCCCTCCTCCTCTTTCATCTTGGGTACATTAGCATGGCTCCCCATTTCTCCTTTAAGACCTTTCCTCAATTCCTCAACTTCTCCAACCACCCCCCACGCAGGTGCGTGGACACGTGTACATCTATGTGCTCTCACAAACACACGCAACTTTGTAAATGTCATAGGCAGCTCTGCTCCCGTCCCCCCTTCTACATGCCATCTGCCAGAAGCTATTTTAAGCACCTAATAAAACGGTTTCAGAATGATTCCTGGGGTGATCTGCCCTTTGCTTCCCCGGGGCAAGAGCAATTCATTTCCAGATGGACTTACATTTTGCTACCAAGCAAAAAGGAGAAGAGAGTTGAGTGGGGCCTGGACGGCAAGAGACCCCAGTGACCTCCCCACAGGGAGTGTGCTGCGTCTCAGCTTCAACTACGAGGACCACCGGTGAAAAGGAAGGACAGACCCCGGCACAACGCCTGCATTCAGACCTCTGCTCTGATCCTTGCCATCTGGGTGCCCTTGAGCTAATAAGTGAATCTCTCCACCTCAATGAAAGGGGCTAGCATACATCAGTATCACCTGGAGGGAGATTAACACACAGAAACCTCAGTTTCCAGTTCTCTAAGTTTGGAGTGGGGCTCAAAATTTTGCATTTCTTTCTTTCTTTCTTTCTTTTTTTGTGAGGGTACCAGGGATTAAACTCAGCAGCTCTCAACCACTGAGCCACATCCCTATCCCTATTTTGTATTTTATTGGGGTCTCACTGAGTTGCTTAGCACCATGCTTTTGCTGAGGTTGGCTTTGAACTCACAATCCTCCTACCTCAGCCTCCTGAGCTGCTGGGATTACAGGCATGCACCACGGTGCCCAGCTAAAATTTTGCATTTCTAATACAAGTTCTCAGGGGACTGCTGGTTCTGGGACACTCCCTCCGAGAGAGTCGGTGACCTAACTCATGAGGTTGTTGTGAGGATTAACTGCGGAAGTCCACTTCGAGCCTCTGGCACATACTAAGGTGGCAGCGGTTCTCATTGTGGCTGTGCACTGGGATCGCCTGGGGAGCTTTAAAAATTTTTCGATGCCCAGCACCATAGACCAATTAAATCAAAGTCTCTAGAGATGAGATACAGACATTACTACTTTTTTAAGACTCCCGGGTGACTTAGTATGCAGTCAGGGTTGAGAGGGATGCTAAGAGCTCAATAAATTTAAAATGCTCTTTATGAGCTACCCAGCTGCCCCTCCTTTCAGGGTCCCTCTCCCCTCTTCTTTCTTCAGGGCTCCGTCTTGAGCTGTAGCTCCTGTGGGGCAGCCTAACCTTGGCTTTGCCATCCTGAGAAGGTGCTAAGGACCATGCGGAAGGTATGACCTGGTTCATTCATACGGAGGCACACCAGCTCAGTCGGCAGCACCTACACTTGTCACTATTAACCAAGCTGCCATCCCTGAATCTACAAGGTGCCTGGGGGATGCAGGGATGGGTACAACCCAGGCCTGGCCTCAGCAGTTTGTGATACAGAACAAAAGACGTAGAATGACAAAGATTGGGAAGGGTCCAGCCCCACCTCCCACCCACTGCAGTTCTAACGACCTTCCCGTCATTTTGTCCCAGCTTTAATACCTCTAAGTGACAGAAAGCTCACAACCTCACAAGGCACCCCATTCTGCTTGTTAGCCAGAGCTTCCTTAGATAATTGAAACCCACTGCCCTGTAACTCCCACTCCAGCTTCTAAAACTCAGAGAGCTCTGCATTCTAGATGTCCCCTCCCACATGACAGCAGCTCTATGGAGACTCATTCCCTCTGGGGAAAGATTGGGATGGGGAAAATCAAGAGCACATTCATAAGCACCATCCAAGTGTCAGAGGGCAAGACAGGGTCCTTTCTCCAGCTCTTAGAGGTTGTGCTGGGAGATGAAAGTCAGCACAACACAGAAATACGCACTAATGAGCCAGTCACCAAGCTCTAACATTGACTCCCAGCCCTTCATTCTTTCCCCTTGACCCCTGCCTCTGCCTGACTGGACCCATCTCGTCAAAGGTCTCTGTTGGCCTCTGCGGATTGTGGGTGGTTGCCACAACACGGAACAAATATCACGTGAACCAACTGCAAAGGAGAATTGCATGACGAGCCCCACCAAGTGCAAATTTTAATGAGGATGATGAAATTGATGTCAGACAAGTGTTTAGAGCCACTGAAAAAACAAAGATCTGAGGGAGAACAATTAAACTGAAAGCCGGGCGTGGTGGCGCAAGCCTGTAATCCCAGCACTTAGGGAGGCTGAGACAGGAGGATCGTGAGTTCAAAGCCAGCCTCAGCAATGGCGAGGTGCTAAGCAACTCAGTGAGACCCTGTCTCTACATAAAACACAAAATAGGGCTGGGGATGTGGCTCAGTGGTCGAGTGCCCCTGAGTTCAATCCCCAGTACCA
>CM053410.1:60513086-60593037 GCA_028644305.1 Xerus rutilus
CAATTAAACTGAAGAAGAGAAAATTAATGAGAGCCATGGCATAAGAGTTACCTCCAAAGTAAATGGCTGGGAGACAGCTCAGTGATAGAGTGCTTGCCTAGCACGCTCAGGTGCTCGGTGCCATCCTCAGGGCTGCAAAGAAAGAGAAAAGAAAGTAGATGATCTGGTCCTAAAAAATCAAGAGAAGTCTATAGGAAATAAATGGAGCAATACAATACTTTTGTACAGTAAAGATCCTCTTTAAGATCCTGCTGAAAAGTCAAACAAGAAATAGGGTTTCCCCAGCTTGACGCGGTGGCGCACCACTGGAATCCCAGCACTTTGGGAGGCTGAGACAGGAGAATCGTGAGTTCAAAGCCAGCCTCAGCAATGGTGAGGCACTAAGCAACTCTATGAGACCCTGTCTCTACATAAAACACAAAATAGGGCTGGGGATGTGGCTCAGTGGTTGAGTGCCCTTGAGTTCAATCCCTGGTACCAAAAAGAAAAAGAAAAAGAGAAATAAGATTTCCCTCAAAAAGTCTACCATTTGGCTAAAGAGTCTAATCTTACCTAATAAAAGAACTTCTATGTTGTATCAATGACACAAGGCAGCAGTGATCAGGAGATTAAGGATAGCACAGGTTAAGAGTTGGAAAGAAGCCAGGGCGCAGTGGCACACGCCTGTGATCCCAGCACTTAGGGAGGCTGAGACAGGAGAATCATGAGTTCAAAGCCAGCCTCAGCAATGGCGAGGTACTTAGCAACTCAGTGAGACCCTGTCTCTACATAAAATACAAAATAGGGCTGGGGATGCGGCTCAGTGGTTGAGAACCCCTGAGTTCAATGCCTGGTACAAAAAAAAAAAAGTTGGAAAGAAGAGATCCAGGGAAGACAGGCATGGTGAGTCAAGGAGGAGAGGTGTACCCCATCTCCACTGCCACCATTTTCCTTCCCACTCCTCTGTGGATACCCACCACACCTCAACCAAGAGATGCCCTAAAAGCTCAGGAAACCCCTGAATGTAGAACACGCCCAGCGCACTGAGATATTAAGTCACATTGTTTATGGTCAAGATCTCAGAGACATAAGCATGCGTGGATCCTGCCACCCATGAAGGAGGGCTGAGACCTGGAGAGGCTCCCTGAGGGTGGCCAGGAAGGCCCACCTGGGAAACCACTCAAGCTCCTCGGTGCTTTCACCAGAGGAGGACAAGGAAGGGCAAAATCACAAGTGAGCTAAAGGGACATTGATGGCAACAAGCAGCCCTTCCCTCCACGCTGCCCTTCCCCTGGGTAGGGAAGGGGCTTCCCACTTGGCACCCCACCCATCCCCTGCCTCCAGCTGGATCCCAGAGAGACAGAGCAGGGAGAGGAAGGAGGTGAGATCTCCAGGATGGGTGGAGGACCCAAAGCAACATTGTGTCTCTGCCTCTCGACATTTCCACTATTTTTACAGAGAAAAAATAGGCCAAGATTAATATCAAGGGGAAAGTAAGTTATAAATATGTGCACAGAGAGGAGAGGTGGTGTGTGCATGCGGAGGAGGTGCTGTCAGGGTACATGGCAGCTGTGAGCCTTGGCCATCTGTGCCAGCTGAGCACTCTGCTTCTTCCCCTCCTCCTGGCCCTCCACGTGCCGCTAGTCCCACCAACCCCCAGTGAGGGAAGCGGGCCTGGAAGCCAGGGCCCTGGCCTGAGCAGCTCAGATGAGGGGAGTCCAAATCGGGTTTACTTTTTCTCACTTCCCGCTGCCCCAGGAAGGGAGAGCTTTTGATATCCCACCACTGCCCTTGGCTCTGTTTTGCCTTATTATGATTTAACTCATCGGATTTATTTTCTTTGATTTTTAATTTGGTAGAAAAACACAGAACAAAGTTTATCACCTGAACCATTTCTAAGTGTACAATAGTGTCAGCTATGTTGATACTATTATATGTTGTAAGCCAATCTCCAGAACACCTTTCATGTGCAAAATTGAAACTGTACCCATTAAACAATTCCTTCTCCTCCAGCCCTGGGCAACTGCCATTTTACTTTGTATAAATTGGAGAACTCCAGGCATCTCATGTGGGTGGAATCCTATAATGTTTGTGACTGGCTTATTTCACTTAGCATGATGTCCTCAGGGATCATCCATGTTGTAGCCTGTATCAGATTTTCCTTCCCTTTTAAAGGGTAACTAATGTATCATTGTATGGATACATCACATCTTGTTTATCCATGCATTTGTGGATGGCCATTTGGGTTGCCTCTACCTGCTCTGAATTCTGGTATGCAAATATGCCTTTCATTCCTTCTGGATTTATACCCAGAAGTAGGATTGCTGGATCATGTGGTAATTCTGTTCTTAATTTTTAAAAGAACAGCCAGGCTGTTTTCCATAGTGGCCACATCATCTCACATTCTCACCAGCAGTGCACAAAAGCTCCCACTGCTACACCTTCCTTTGCTTTATAAAGAGTCATTGAGAACTGGGGGCTCCCCAGCACCTCTGCATTGGAGATGAAAACCCAGGACCGACAGTTGGTTTGCCTGGCTGCAGTCCTGCCCTTCCCTGCCCTCTCTTCAGAGCCTGCACCCACCAATTCTGGAGGAATCTCAAGGCATTGCTCAGCCCCTGAAGAGTGTGCCCTCCTGCAAGCCTGGGAGGAACCAAGGAAATCAGGGCACCAGGACAGCGGGTACAGCCAGGCCCTAGAGCTGCAGGAGCGCTCAGCTGGGAGGCAGACTAGGGAAGAGGAGGGAGCAGCCCCCTCCCACTCCTGCGCTGGCTGCGTGGTGTGTGGTGGGGGTGGCTGGGCTGGGATGAATGAGTATAGAAGTCCAGGCCACTGGCCACTGAACCACCATGACAGCATCCAACCCAGCCTCTCTGCTTGCTGGGGACCTGGGGGGTGCAGGCCAAAGGCTCATAAAATTTAAGTCTGGTCCTACCTCTTCATCAACTCTGCTTAAAATGTAATGTCAGTGGCTCCCTACTGCCCTCTGACTGAAATCCATACCCCTTGATATGCAATGATGGCCCTTCCTGCCCTGGCCCAGCATCTCCCCCTACTCCAAAACACAGCCACTTTAGGAGCATTTCAGCTGCCGGAACACACCACACTCACTGTTGCCGCTGGGCCTGCATCTCGCCCGCCTGCGCAGCGTTCAGCGTTCAGAGCGCCCCCTTGCTCTCCTCTCTGTCTAGCTCGTTCATTCTTTGGGTCTCAACCCAGAGGTCACTTCCTCCTATTTGAGTCGGGACTTCTTCTCAGGCCCGCCACAGGGTTTAGCCAGGACTTACGCCACTGGCTGTGTTCCCTGCAGATGTCCTAAAACACTAGGTTCTACGAGGACAGCCTAGTCCTGGCCCCATCCACCTCTCGCATCTAGAACATTGCCTGGCTCAGTGTAGGTGTTTACTTTTTGAGGAATGAACGAACGAAGAAGTGAGTGAACCCGTGGACTGAATCGCAAAGCTGAAGGGAGCTGGGATCTGAGGGATCTGTCAGATGTCCCCTTCTCTCCCACCCTCAGAGCACAGAGCTATCTACGCATGCACCATGGTGACTTGAACAGAGGCCAGACAAACCTTTGGACTTCTTTCTTGTCTCCTGACCTTTACTGTCTCCCCAAAATTAGGGGGAAATAAGGGTAGATTAAAAGAGGAGCACATGTCACATAAATGACAACAAACTATTCTGTTGGTTTGCAAAATCGTAGAAAGCTCCAGATTATTGGTGCATTTGAATTTGTCTGAGACACTGCGTAATAAAATTTATGGTTTCCTTTTTTTCTTTTTTCTTTTTGGTACTGGGGATTGAACCCAGGTGCACTTAACCACTGAGCCACATCCCTGGCCCTTTTTATTTTTTATTTTCAGACAGGGTCTCACTAAGTTACTTAGGGCCTCTGAAAGCTTATGGTTTCTCCAAGCACCGCCCCGACTCCCCAGCTTCTGACGAATGATCCTGTCGTGGTGCCCCTGGGCACCTCTTCCGCCTCCCTGCCACTTCCTCCTCTCCTTGCTGGACTGTGATCTATGGACACCTCCCTGGGAGCCAGCCTGGCCCAGAGGCCCAAGGAGCCAGGTGTGACAGTGATATATCTCTCTGAGCTGAGCTCTAATTGGCCATTCCCCAAGGAGCAAAGAGACTTAGCAAGACAGAAATCTCCCCTCTAGCCTCCCAAATCCTTTCCCACAGCTGATAAACAGCAAGTCCCTGAACTGGGAACATTCAGAAAGGAAGAGAAATTATGTGGGGAGAGGAAGGGAGGAAGGGATCCATCCAGAAGTGCCAACGCTCACCGCAGGGCCCCCAGAGCGCACCCATTCTGGGAACACAAAATATTAGGGAAGTTTATGTGAACACTATTGTCGGCATCACTCTAACTAAAAACAGCACGCAGAAACCCAAAGAACTTCCATTCACCCCCAGGTCATCCCTAAGAGGTGGGAGGGCTGGGCAGGGTGTTTAGGAGCATCACACCCTTGTTTCTTACAGGTTACCTGAGAGACAGATGCTCTGGACACATTATCTTCAGCCCTCCAACAACCCCCTGGAGGAGAGTCGTTTGTTTCTTTGTTTAATCTAAAGCAGTACATAAATTCACAATCTCAATAATAATTATTATTCAGCATTACAGGCATAGTGCCATCATTTTATTTATTTCGTTTTGTTTTTATTGGTTAATAGACTTTACTTTTTAGAACAGTTTTAGGCTCACAGCAAAACTGAGCATAAAGTACAAAGTTCCCACATGGCCCCCTCCCCTGCCCAGCATCAGCATCTCTCACCATGAGCACCTGTACCAGGGAGCTCCATTGAACCCACGCTCATCAATTAGGGGACAATTATATGGCTGGATGATGCCATTATCACCCAGAGTCCACAGTTCACAGGAGGGCTCCCTCTGGGTGCTGTGCATTCTGTGGGTTTGGATAAATGTATGACAAATAGCCCCCAGTTTAGCATCACACAGAGCAGTCACACTTGCTAAAAACCCTCATCTGAGGTGAAAATTTTAATCTCATTTTAAAGATAAAGAAACTGAGATTCAGAAAACATATGTGACTTACCTAGTATTATCTCCTGACCTTTACTGTCTTCCCAAAATTAGGGGAAAATAAGGGTAGATAAAAAGGAAGGTCTGACAGGGGAATGGCTTAAAGTTCTCTATGGATCGTGCTTCGAGAATGGGTCTGAGTCCAGATCCAGGCCCTTCCTGCCCTCTGACAGCTGGGTGAAACCAGGTCCCGCATCACTCAGCAGAGGGCAGTGTTGGATGGGAGCCCAAGACACCTGGCCTAGACCAGATGCCTACTGGGTAGCTCCCTGCCCTGGTGGCAACTCTGGGTATAGACAGGCCAGTGAGCAGAGGAGAGACTCCATCTGAGATCACTGAAGCAGACATTCCAGAATACAAAGTTGGCCCTTGAGTTTAGAGAGAAGACCCTGACCTCCAGGGTCCCCTTGGGCTAGGTCAGGCATGGAAACTCAAGTCCTGCTCCTGACCCCAGAGCACAGCAGGTCCCCTCTGCACCATCGAGGGGAAGGGCTGGGTGAGACAGTTACAAGCTTCACAGTAGTCTTGCGTATCCTTGTTCTCAGATGCCAAAGGACCCGTCCCAGAACCCCTGACCCCATCGCTCTCTGCCCACATGGCCTGGCTGAGGTTGGACACTGTTCCCAGTTGCGGCTCCAACTCCTTCACAGGTGGGATTTGCCTGGCGTCGCGGCACCCCATGCCGTACTCCTTAACGCAGAGGTGCGCACAGGCTCTTAATTCTTTCTGCCCTGGCACCAGCCTCATCATCCTACCCTCTCCAAGGGACTCTCCCTCCCACAATAGTCACTAAAATGTCACTCTGAGATGCAAGGGTAAGCTGCCAGCAGGGACCCTGTTGACACTCCCCCGCCACCACAGTTATCCTTGCCATCGCGACCCCCACATTTGGAAAGCTCTTGGCCATTCACAGACCACTTTCCCATCCACAGCACAATCCTGTGAGGTAGGCAAAGCAGCTTTTGTCTCCCCAGTTGGCAGATGGGAAACATGAGACTCAGAGAGGTCAGGTAATTTACCCAAGGTCACACAGCTGAGACTCATATCTAGGCCTCTTTCAACTGCCACATATAAAATTACTTTTCCATTGACAAAGCAGCAAGTGTTTTTCCGGTTACAGGAAAAACACTAGGCTGCAGAGATACGATGCTTGGAAATACAAATATGTTTGATGAGAGAGAACTCAGGTCTTCCCCTCCCTACTTCAAGGAAG
The DNA here is from genome assembly GCA_028644305.1 of Xerus rutilus. NCBI lineage: Eukaryota > Metazoa > Chordata > Mammalia > Rodentia > Sciuridae > Xerus > Xerus rutilus. The sequence continues at coordinate 60,519,329 of CM053410.1, forward strand.
GGAGGCCTGACAGGGGAATATCTTAAAGCTCCCTGTGAATTGTGCTTCCTCTCACTCAAATTGAAAGGGTGGCAGGTGAGACAGAGCTGTGCCCCTTCCAGGCTCCTCTGCCTGCTGTGTACACTTGGGCTTTCACACAGTGCGTTCCCTGCTGGGGATGTGGAGAGTTCACGTGGAGCATCCAAGACCTTCTCCTGCCCTCATTACTCTGTTTTCCATTAGGCACCACATTAAATCTTAATTAGAAGGACATCTGAGGCCATAGCATGGGCTCCAGGAGAGGCATGTGTTATTGGAGATCAGTGACTAGCAGCGCGCAAGCAGAGTCTGGTTGGGCTCTGCCCAAGGGGCGCCCAGGCCTGGAGCTTGCGGAGTCCTCACCATCCTGCTCCCAGGCCACTTGAGCCTGCCTTTGGAGCTCATGCATTTAGGTACAGGGGCAGCCTCCTTCTCCGTCTCTCTGCACTGGGGGCTGCAGGGATGGGCACAGGCCCAGGAACCAGCTCATGTGCGCAGCTCAGTTCTGTCTGGAAGATGGCTTTTCCAGTGAAATGAGATCCAGCCACACCCAAAGTGAAAATGGAAAGACCCAGATAAATGAAGGGTCCAAAGCTGTTCTCCATCACCCTAGACATGCCTCACACATCCATGATGCTCACATGCACGTATGCACATGCACCCTGGCTCCTTAGGCTCCTCAGGGTGGCCAGGGTGGCCCTGCAGCCACATGCAACCTCCCTCCTCTCCCTTCCTGCCCGGAACTGAGACACTAGAATAACATATGACTCAGGCCAGACCCACGAGAGCTCACTGGTCTTGCCCTCTCATAGTATTTCCACAGTAATTCAGCCAGGGAGGCCAGAGCAGTGAAAGAATTTCTCTTTCCAAAAAAGCTAATGAGAGGTGAAATGGCATTCATAACAGTGCAGCGTCTAGACAGGAGGTAATGGTCCTGAAACCCTGCACTGGTCGGACCTCACCTTGCACAGCCTGAGAGCCACATTTCTAGGGACACTGCTAACTTGGGCTCCCTCAGCACAGCACCCAGCATGGGAAGCCCCAATGGAACCCAGGCACTGTGGCTGTGGGGTGGTTGTGTGGAAGTAGAAGGAGATTCGTTCTCAGACATTTCAGGGAACAAAACATGAATGTTACAGAGACATAGGTTTCCATGCAACGTAGAAAATCTCCTGACAGCCAAAGCTGACTAACAATAGCACAGGGCATCTTGTGAAGTGGTGAAAGCTCTGTCACAATATATGTTCAAACAGAACAGCACGATGTTTAAGAGCTTAAGCTATGGAGTCAGATAGGCCTGGCTTCAATTCCTGGCTTTGTCATTTGCTAATTGTGTGACTTTGGGGAAGTTACTTAAAACTCAGTTTCTTTTTTTTTTTTCTTTTGTAGTTATATAGAATGCCTCTATTTTATTTGTTTATTTTTATGTGGTGCTAAGGATCGAACCCAGTTCCTCATATATGCTAGGCAAGTGATCTGAGCTCCAGCTCCAGCCCCAAAACTCAGTTTCTTTATTGGTACATATGCATAATAGTACTTATCCCCTTGGGTTCTTAGGCATCTGTGAGGTTAGTGCATGGAAAGTAGAGTGTCTTATAATAGTAAGCATTTGACAAATTTCAGCTAGAACTATTATTATAAATAATAATAAGAAGAAGAAAGCAGTGGCTGCCAGTCAGAGGATGCAAACAAAGAGGATAGAGATGGGGTCAGATCATCTTCAAGGTCCCTTCCAGCTCAAAGGATATACAGATTCATTCACTTTTTCTTTTTTCCTTTTTTTTTTTCACATTTTTATTGACATTTTTCTTACTCAACACCTGAAACTACTGTGGCAGAAACCCGGTTAGACGTGGAACAGACAAGGGAGCAGAGGCTGGCGGTGTTCTCGCCTCTCCCTCCAAGACCTCCTCAAGGAATCCTTGCCTTCAAGCCCTCCCCAGCTGATCAGAAAGATGCCATGTTGGCACGCAGCCTACACGTACAGCCACACTGCCACGCCCTCCTAGCACCACAAACACTGAGCCCTGTGCAAAGTATAAAGGTGTCAGCCCTCGGCTGTTCATTGATTCCTATAGCTGCCTCTGGCTTTCATATCACTTCATAGGCTGTCTCTGGACCCTTTTGATCCATCATGGCAGATCTCTGCCACAGTCTCGTTCACCAGGTATCTACTCCATAGGCAAAGAAATAAGCAAGCAAATAAATAAATCAATAAATCCTGCAGAGCTCAGGCCACCATCACCACACATCACAAAGTCACTGGTTGGTGGAGCTCCTCATTCTGACAGGAATATATGTTCCAAGAGGACAATTCATAACCCTTCCAGAGATGGGAGCTGACTAACCAACCTGGCATAAAGCAACTGGCTGGTCTCCAAGGCATGGAGATAAATCAGGAGCTCAGGAATGGTTTCTGCTTTGGAATGTTGAGCATTCAACAGTGACAGTATCCAGGTTAGCGGTGGTGAGTCCATGTGGGTAAGCTGATGCCAAGCCCTCAAATGAGCCACCAGGGCCACTCTGTTCATAAGCCTACTGGGCAAACTTTGGGGGGCCTATACTAATGGGCACCCACAAAGTGGCCTTCTTGTCTACCTGATGACCAAAGGAGCTTGGTAAATATCCACAGTAAACACAAATATTGTCATATTCTGGGCCCATTCCAAGAGGTCCATCCTAAGCTTCCTTGGAACCAATTCTTGCATCTTACCCTTTCCAAAATTTTGACCATCTGGCCAAAGCATTAGCAAAGCACATGAATGAGCAAACAACCAAGCAACCTGCCTCTCTTCCCAAGTAAAGTAGTCAAGAAATCATACTGCTCCAAGTACCGACCACTGGGAGGGTTTGTGTTCTCTCCCTCAGAGGCTCTCCTGAATGGAGAGAGAATGCTAGAGTTTTTTCTTTTTATTATTTCTTTCATTTTTAGCATGGTGTCATTTTTAATACCTTTATTTTGTTTATTTATTTTTATGTGGTGCTGGGGATCGAACCCAGTACCTCATGCGTGCTAGGCAAGCACTCTGCCACTGAGCCACAATCCCAACCCTAGAATTGTTTTCTTTCAGTGAGTTCCAACATATCATGAAGAGTTTTGCAAAATAGCCTTGGTTACCTTCCTCCTTGGCCAGTTCTCCACACAGCCATAGGTGTAGATTGAGGAGGAGAAGGAAGCAGGGGACCAGGCATGCCCAGAGCCTGAGTAACTTGCTCAACAATTCACATGAGCCTTTAGAATCCGATTGGCCCACCTCTAGCACTTGCACTTGATCATGGAGTCCTGCTGGGCCTGAATATATGACTGTCAATCATGATGGGCAGCTTGGGATGTCCATGTGGTGCCCAGTGGTGGGAGGTGTAGTATATCCGGATAGCCACAAGCCCAAACTGTTTCTCAAAAGGGGAATAGTGACCTGACAAAGGAGGCTCCCAAAGCCTCCTGACCTCTACCAGGGACTCTTGTACTGAATTTGCCAAAAGTTCCACACAGCGCCTCAGAATTGCTCTACCAAAGTCAAAGAGACTGGCTTTCAGCCAAAATGGAATAAAAAGACAGATCTTGCCTTTCCACTTAAAATAACCAAAACCAGACAAACCATTCCTAATACATGGTATGCCAGACAATGAAACACAGTGAACTCCAAAGATGGAACATAGGCAAGATCATCCCCATGATTGCCCTTCTTTACTGTCTTAAGGGAGCTTCCAGGCTGCAGGGCAGGGAGTAGGTCCTGGGTGGAACCTGACAGATTCTCTGAGTTGAGGGGACAGTGCTGAGAAAGTAAGACAGCTGGAATTCACAGGAAAGAAAGCTGGAGAGGAGAGCATTGCACAAGGGAGAGCTCGGGGAGTGTGAGGAGGTCCCGCTTAGCACGCGTGGCTGAGTGTCAATCAGCACAAGCGCATGAGGATCGTGCGTGAGGCTGGAGAAAGTCCTGCGAGAAGATGAAAGAAACAGTGTTTGATGCTCACGCAAGCTGGGAACGATGCTTGTCCCCATAGGCCAGACAAGAAAGCACCACGATTCATGAGGCACTAAACAGACTACATAAGAGGGTTTTGCCTCAGTTGAGGGTAATAATTAGCCCTAGACCACGGTTTTTCAACCTTCTCAATTAACATTTTGGGCCAAAGAGTCCTTTATTACATAACTGTTCTCAACATCCCTGTATTTTATGACAGAGCTTCAAAATAATGAAGCAAAAATGGGTAGAACTGCAAAGAGAAAGGGACAGCTCCACACCACAGCCAGGAATGTTAATACCCGTCTCTCAAGAGTTGCTAGAACAAGCCGGGCGCGGTGGCTCAAGCCTGTAATCCCAGCACTTAGGGAGGCTGAGACAGGAGAATCGCGAGTTCAAAGCCAGCCTCAGCAACGGCGAGGCGCTAAGCAACAGTGAGACCCTGTCTCTACATAAAACACAAAATAGGGCTGGGGGTGTGGCTCAGGGGTCGAGTCCCTCTGAGTTCAATCCCCGGTTCCAAAAAAAAAGAGTTGGTAGAACAAATGTCAGAAAATTAACAAGGACATATAAGATTTGAATCATACTATCAATCAACTTGACCTAATAAACATTTATAGAACATTCTACCCAACAATGACAGAATGCACATTCTTTTCAGTCATATAAGGAGTTTTTATCAAGAGACATCATCTCCTGGGCCATAAAATAAAACTCAATAAATTTAAGAGGATTTAAATCATACTAATTGTGTTCTCTGACCACAATGGAAATAAATGAAAAAATCAATAACAGAAAGGCAACTAGAATATTCCTAAGTATTTGGCAACTGAATAAACTAATTAACACTCATTTAAAAATCCACAGTCCAAGGCTGGGGATCTAGCTCAGTAGTAGAGTACTTGCTTAGCATTCATGAGGCTCTGGGTTCAATCCCCAGTACCACAACAAAAATAAAATAAAAATAAAGTCTTTGAAAAAAATCCATGGACCAAAGAAAAGAAAAATTGGGAAATATTTTGAATTGAAGGAAAATAAAAACACAACATATCAAAATGTGTGGGATTGGGGAAGTGATACACACCTGTGATCCCAGCAACTCAGGAGGCTGAGGCAGGAGGATCACAAGTTTGAGGCCAGCCTTAGCAATTTAGTAAAACCTTATCTCAAAAATAAATAAATTAATAAATAAAAAGAGCTGGCAGGGGGCTGGGATTGTGGCTCAGTGGTGGAGCATTTGCCTCTCATGCATGAGGCACTGGGTTCAATCCTCAGCACCACATAAAAATAAATAAAAATAAAGATATTGTGTCCATCTACAACTAAAAAAAAAAAATTTTTTTAAAAGGGCTGAGGTACATGACTCAGTGGTTAAGTGCCCCTGGGTTCAATTTATTTTATAGAATTTAACACCTATCTTAGAATAGAAAGTGGCACATGCCTATAATCCCAAGGGACTTGGGAGGCTGAGGCAGGAGGATTGAAAGTTGGAGTCCAGTTCAGCAACTTAGCAAGACTGTGTCTTAAAATTAAAAAGTTTAAAAAGGACTGGGTCTGTGGCTCTATAGCAAAGTACCCCTGGGTTCAACCTCCAGGACCAAAAAATGAATTAATGAATGAATAAATAAAAATAAAATAAAATAAGAAAATATTTCAAATTAATTCTCCAATTTAACTTCTCTCACTGCCCTATTGTAATGGTCAGTTTCTATCCCACCGACCAGACTGCATGTGCTTTGGTGACTGTACCCACACCCTGTTCCTCCTGAGTCTAACCACCCGGCCTGCTGCAGGACTCCAGGAATACAACTTGGTTCCCTTGGTTAGACACACTGGCTCCCTGTCACAGGAGCTAGGAGGCTGTTCTGGACCTGGGCCATCTACTCTATTCCATTTGGGAATAAACAAGATTCTGATCCCCTGACATGGCCCCAGGAGACTTCGGGATTGGAAATGGGCCTGTTTCTCAAGCCGGGTCCCCAAAGTGAGGCAGAGCCCAGCCATAGTCACCATTAAACTCCCGCCTCAGGACTTCTGCAGCCGCGGGACCCCCTTCTCCAGCTCAGCAAGCATCTGACTCCTCTCACTGTTCTGGTTTCCTCTCAGATATGCCCAGCAAGGCCTGGAATGTTATGACCACAGGACATCTAGGTGTGCCCAGTGCCTCCCACCCCTCCTTCTGGTATCATCAGGCAGCTCTTGCTTTGGATGACTATCCTTCCCCATAGATAAGAGTTTTGGTGAAACTGTCAGTCAAGGTTGGCTGGTCTGCATCCTGGACTAGCCTGGCCAAAGTGAGGCCCTCTACCCCCTGATCGTGAATCCTGAGCAGAACATGGTCACAGCTGGGGAACACGGGCTCTGAAGAACCTACCTCTGAGGACTTGCCACAAAGATCCCCAGAATAACCCTGGTTCCTGTGCCTTCTTTTATTCTATTTCTGCTCTCCACCCCACCCCTTCTTTGTTTCTCCTTTGATCCTGTGAACCGCTCTTATCCATCTAGAATTTCTTTTTGTTTAAGTTTTCTAGAGCTAATTTCTATTTTTTGTAATAAAAAACACTAACACTTGGTGTCCTGATATTAGGGGACAGATAGATGAGGATGGTGGGAACACAAGGTGAAGAGAATAATACTATAAAACGAGCCCACTGTACTGACCCCCACACGCTTTCTTTGCCAAAACAGCAACCTGCCTGCAGCCCCACCTGGCTTGAGGGGACAGGAGATATCACATTCCTTAAACTGACAGACTGAGACAGAGGGCGAAGGTCTGGCAGGCGGTGTAGGTAATGAATGATGGGGATTGAGAAGATGAGGGCTGGTTATCAAAGACGAGACAATGGGTTGCTAACAACTAATCTTCCCAAGCACAAGGAGTTGCTGGCAATTACCCTCTGTGCTCCTGCCCCTTCCTGCTAGGGGTCTATAAAGGAGCAAGACACACCCACGGTCCTGCGGGCACCCAGCTCTGAGCCCCCTTCTCTTGGAGAAGTCTGCAGCATCTGTCTCTTTTCTTAAATAAAACTTGCTTTCTACACTTGCCTTGGCATTTCTTGGGTGTTTAATCTTTAACATGGGTGGTGGGAGGGGACAAGGACACACTCCTGATCTCCAAGACCGGTATCACCATTCTCAGTCGTTATCTGTTTATTCCCTTTATAGCCATTTTCAAAATCTAAAATGATTTTTAAAAATGTGTATGTTTATTGTCTGACTCTCCCACTAGAATGTAAGCTCCCTGTCAGCAGGGACATTTCTGTCCTGCTCCCTGCTGTCCCCAACACCTGCCACGTAGCAAGGCTGCAAAAGAAGGCAAGGCCACCCTGTGGTCCATATCTTATCATGAGGTCTGCTTACTCCAAACGCCAGGCTATAAATGAGAGAGAGCTTCTGGGAAGCAGTGAATGAGCTTCCTCCCAACTCCAGTTGGAGAGCCAGCTCCAGCCTGGGATTCCAATCAACAGAATCCGGAGACCAGATTTCTCCTCCCCTCCCCCTTTGAACTCCACCAATCCTTCGTAAATCTCAAGCAGTGTCTTGTAAATCTTTAATTACAAAAAAATTGCAACCCAACCAGGGAGCACGAGCAGTGTTGATAAATATTTAAAATTGCTACAGCAGCAGATCTGAAGGGATTAAGAAAAGATATATTGGAGTGACAGTTATTAAACACTAAATCCCAGTAAATGTTACAGAGCAGATAAATAATGCAAACTACTGACAGTCGCTCTATGGCTGACAAGACAAGAGAGACATCTGCTCTGGGACATGGTGGCAGGGGAGGCAGTGGGTTCTCTCGGTCTGTGGCAGAGGAATTGGAAGAAGGGACAGACTTGGACTTAGTTCCCTGCCCCCTGGACACATATCCCCTCAGACCCTGAGCACCACTATCGCCCTGGAAGAAGGGAGATGGTGCAGGAAGGAAGGAGAGAGATAAGGGAAGTAGGAAGGTCAGGAAGAGGGAGGGAAGGAAGGAAGGAAGGAAGGAAGGAAGGAAGGAAGGAGGGAGGGAGGGAGGGAGGGAGGGAGGGAGGGAGGGAGGGAAGGAAGGAAGGAAGGAAGGAAGGAAAGAAGGAGGGAGAGAGGGAGGGAATCTCCAGAATGTGTGTATTTGGAGGGTTCCAGCAGCTGACTCCCCCTCAGGGCTGTCCGGCTGCCCCAGCTCTGACTCTCAGGAGTTTGGCCCACTTGGACTCCACCTTCATGCAGCCCTTTGGGAGGAAGGAGAGTGGCATTTCTCCAAGCCATGTCTCCATCTCCACTCCTCCAGTGCTCACGGATTGAGCATGCACCTGTCCCCTACTGAGGCACTGACTGACCACACATTCACACATGTGCTAGTTCGTGCATTCTTTGATGCCTTTAGTCAATTCCTCATGCATGCACTAATTTCCTTCTTAGTTACTTGTGCACTGGTCAAACATTTATTGAGGTCTTCTTAGAGCTGGGGAGATTCAAAGCTGAGCAAGACCCAGGCTTTAGCTTCAATAGCTGAGAGCCTAAGAAGGGATGGCAAACAGAAAGATGAAATGTTACAATATAGCCAGGAGTGGTGGCACACACCTGCGATCCCAACTGCTAAGGAGGCTGAGGCAGGAGAATCACAAGTTTGAGGACAGCCTCGGCAACTTAATGAGACCTTGTCTCAAAATAAAAAAATAAAAAGGGGCAGGGATAGCCGGGCGCAGTGGTGCAAGCCTGTAATCCCACCACTTAGGGAGGCTGAGACAGGAGAATTGTGAGTTCAAAGCCAGCCTCAGCAATGGCGAGGCGCTAAGAAACTCAGTGAGACCCTATATTTAAGTAAACACAGAATAGGGCTGGGGACGTGTCTCAGTGGTTGAGTGCCCTTGAGTTCAATCCCTGGTACCAAAAAAAAAGAAAAGAAAAAGGGAGCAGGGATGTAGCACACTAGTAGAACACCACCTAGTTCAATCCTCAATGCAAAATATATATATATATATGAAATACATTCTTGGCGTTTGTAGATTCCGTATTTGCAGTTTGGCTATTTAATAAATACTCACAAAGCTCTGTAACTGTCAGAGATTTGCATTGTTGTTGAGACACAGATTTGAATCACACATATGCCAGGGCTGGTGTGTGGAAATGAAAGAGGAACCACACAAGGCCTGGAGAAATCAGGGAAGGCTTCCTGTAGGAGGGAGTGCTTGGGGACTACCTATACGCCAGGCAGTATTCGTCATTTGGTGAACACAACAACCTCCCAGCCTATTTTCAAGGTTAGGTAATTGGAGATCAGCTCACCCAAGATCACAACAGTAATGGTAGAATAAAATTAAAACCAGAGACTGAGTCCAAAGCCAATGTGCTTTCCATTTCATTCCATTGCTTCCCAGGGCCCCAGTCATCTACCTCTCTACAGTGAAGAAGAGTGGAGCCACCTCTTTCCCAGTAAGGACAGCCAGTCAAGGTTATTTTGTTTATTTGTTTGAGATATACTTTACATTCAGTAAAATGCACAGATATTAAGTGCATACTTCAATAAGCTTAGACAAATGTTTACATTCACATAACCAAATCTAAATCTCACTGTGGATATTCCTAGCACCCCAGAAAGTTCCCACCAGAATCCACCACTGTGGTAATTCCTATCACCACAGATTTATTTGACCAATTCTTGAACTTACGTAAATGAACTTAAAATGCAAATTATTTATTTCCCTTAACATAATAAAACAAGGTTTCAAAAGAGGACTTTTGTAAGAAGTTAAGGGTAAGCCAGGCGCGGTGGCGCATGCCTGTAATCCCAGCACTTAGGGAGGCTGGGACAGGAGCATCGCGAGTTCAAAGCCAGCCTCAGCAATGGCGAGGCGCTAAGCAACTCAGTGAGACCCTGTCTCTACATAAAACACAAAATAGGGCTGGGGATGTGGCTCAGTGGTTGAATGCCCCTGAGTTCAATCCCCAGTACCAAAAAAAAAAAAGAATGAAACTACCTAAGGCCTCAACTCACCAAATGAACAAACTAGCTCAGAGAACCAGCCCTGCTGATTGAGGGCAGCACACCAGGTGTTCCCCGGAGAGGAGAAAAACATTTCCCAAGGTACCGCAATTATATTTTTGCCATCTGGGGAAATTACCCTTATCCATTACAAGTGGATAGCAAAATTTCCTGACACAGTTTTTCTGGGGAAGGCAATGGGAATTCCCCCAGTGTCTGCAATAGAGGAGACCCCTGACATGGCCTGAGACTGGATCAGAAGCAGGAAGGGGAGCAAGGACTTCAGGGACCTCAGGGCATGTGAATGCTCCAGTGTCTTTCCCTAAAAAGGGTTGGAGCTGAGCTGGAGCTGCTGGGGATGACTGATTGAATCTCTCTAATTGATGTCCTAGACATCTCAGAAGTAATTATCTGCAGCTCAGGCTGTCTCTTCCCAAGGCGACTCAATACTAATATGCCCTGTGGCGTCCTTCCAACACATCCCTCGAAAAGGACTCAGGCTCTGTCCCCCCAATTATCTGCCTTATGTTCCTCCCCAGAAGGAAGGAGGGGCTTGGGTGAGATAAATGTCCCTGTGCTGGAGTGTATCGGTCAGTCAGTCAGCAAACATTAAGGTGCCCTTCCGAGGCAAATGCCGATTTCATTCACTTTTGATCTTGAACAGGTTCAAGATCAAATAGTTCTCTTGTACTATTTCCTAATTATCTCTGTCTCTGTCTCTCATGCAATCACTCATTCAGCAAAAATGTACTGCACTTGAGAATCAAGTCACTACCACACTGGTAGAGTACTGAATATGAAGCCAGGCTGTCTGAGTTTGAGCCCCAGCTCTCCCACTTACGAGCTCTGTAATCTTGGGCAAACTTGACTACAAACTAGCAATAATCAAGTACTCATCAAGTTATTGCAGAGAACAAATGAGTTAAATATGCCACTGTTTAGGAGAGTTTCTGACACATAGCACTCTAGATGCTTTTGCTAAAGTAAAGTAATAACAGTCACTCTGTGCAAAGCACAATACTAGACTCTGGAGATAAAACAGTGACCAGCTGGACACAGTGGCGCACGCCTGTAATCCCAGCAGCTCTGGTGCCTCAGGCAGGAGGATCGCAAGTTCAAAGCCAGCCTCAGCAACTTAGTGAGGCCCTAAGCAACTCAGTAAGACCCTGTCTCTGAATAAAATACAAAAAAGGGCTGGGGATGTGGCTCAGTGGTTGAGCACCCCTGGGTTTAATTCCAGGTACCAAAAAAAAAAAAAAAAAATCAGTGACCAACAAAGAAATTCCATCTACCCTCAAGGAACTTATATCTTTTTTTTTTTTTTGGTACCAGGGATTGAACTCAGGGGCACTCGACAATGAGCCACATCCCCAGCCCTATTTCGTGTTTTATTGTTTTATGTAGAGATAGAGTCTCACTGAGTTGCTTAGCTCCTCACCATTGCTGAGGCTGGCTTTGAACTTGCGATTCTCCTGTTTCAGCCTCCCTAAGTGCTGAGATTACAGGCATGTGCCACCTCGCTGGCTAAGGAACTTATATCTTGAAACTGCATCTGAGAATTGGGTAAGTGGAAGAAAGTGGAGGTACATGGGCCGGGGGAGAGATAATGGGGGACTGAGTTTGATTGAGACATCAGGAAGTGATACGCAGCTGAGTTCCAAAGGATCATGGGAGTTGCTGGGCAAACAGTTGTGGAGAAGGGCCAGGAGGGCATGAGCCACCGCATGGGCAGAGAAGGGCCAGGAGGGAGGTGGGGCCTGGGGCAGGCAGAGGTGTCGCCTCTGGAACTGAAAGGCCAATGCTAATGGAGTTTGCAGTGATTCTCCAAATGCAGAGCAGGAAGGGCAGGAGAGGAAGGAAGGGCAGGGCTGGGACTCCAGAGCATGGTGTGGTCTACATAAAAGGAGACGGGACACCAAGACACTGTTTATAAAAGAAAGAGCAGATAAGCCGATCATTACTAAAATTAGGAACTTCCACTCTGCAAAAGATGCTACCAAGAGAATGAGGAGACAAGCCACAATCTGGAAAAAAATATTTGCATAAGGCATGTCTTAGGAAGGACAATTATCCAACATACACAAAGAACATTTTCAACTCAACAAGAGAGAAACAAACTACCTGATTTAAAAAATGGGCCAAACACCCTAACAGGCCCCTCATGAAAGATATGAAGATGGGGGCTAGGGCTAGAGCTCAGTGGTAGAGCGCTTGCCTCGCATGCGTGAGGCCCTGGGTTCGATCCTCAGCACCACATACAAAGCAATAAAATAAAGACATTATGTCCATCTACAACTAAAAAAATATTTAAAAAAAAAAAGATATGAAGATGAGAAATAAGCAAATGAAAAGATGTTCCATATCATACGTCATCAAAAGAAAATGGAAATGCTACTACATGCCTACGGAACACCAGAGCACTGACACCACCAGCCCTAAGAGAAACTGGAGCAGCAGGAACTCCCATTCGTTGCTGGTGGGAATGCAACATGGTACAGCCACTTTGGAAGACAGCCTTGCGGTTCCTTACAAAAGCAAACACACTTTCACCATACAATTTAGCAGTTGGGCTCCCGGTATTCACCCAAATGAACTGAAAATGTACGTGCAAACAAAAACCTGCACATAGATATTTACAGCAGCTTTATTCATAACTGCCAAAACCTGGAAGCAGCTACTGTGTCCCTCAGTAGGGGGATGAATAAATAATCTGTGGTACATCCAGACCACAGAATATCACTCAGCACTGAAAAGAAATAAGCTATCAAGTCATGAAAAGACATGGAAGAAACTTAAATGCATATCACCACCTGAAGGAAGCAGTCTGAAAAGGTCACATACGGTATGATTCAAACTATCTGACATTCTAGCCCGGGTGTGGTGGCCCACGCCTGTAATCCCGGCGGCTGGGGAGGCTGAGGCAGGAGGATCGTGAGTTCAAAGCCAGCCTCTGCAAAAGCGAGGTGCTAAGCAACTCAGTGAGACCCTGTCTCTACATAAAACACAAAATAGGGCTGGGGATGTGGCTCAGTGGTCGAGTGCCCCTGAGTTCAATCCCCAGTATGCCCCGCCCCGCCAAAAAACTATCTGACATTCTAGAAAAGGCAAAAACTATGTGAACAGTCAAAACATCAGTGGCTGCCAAGAGCACAGAGGCAGAGCACAGAGGACTCAGGGGACAGTGAAAGCAGTCTGCGTGACGCTAAGATGGTGGATGAGTGTCATTATACATTTGTCCAAAATCATAGGATGAACAATACCAAGGGTGAAGCCTACTGTGAACTGTGGACTCTGGGTGACATTGGTATGTCAGTGTAGATTCATCAGTTGTAATAAGTGGACTGCTCTGGTGGAGGGTAGGGGTAACAAATGGACCGCTCTGGAGGGAGGAGGCTTGTGCGTGGGGGCCAGGGTGTACATGGGAACACTCTGTACCTTCCATGATTTTGCTGCAAGTTTAAAACTGCTCTCAAAAATAAAGTCAATTAAAAAGAAAAAAATAGTTGCCAGATGTGGTGGCGCACACCTGTAATCCCAGCTAGTGGGGAGAGGCTGAGACAGGAGATTGCAAGTTCAAGGTCAGCCTGGGCAATTCAGCAAGACTCTGTCTCAAGAGAAAATGTGAAAAGAAGGGGGATGCGGCTCAGCGGTAGAGCACACCTGTGCTCAATGAAAGGAAGGAATGGAGAGAGGGAGGAGAAACAGTCACCCAAGGCAGCCCCCACTGGAAAAGGAGAGGAAGCGACGAGTTACAGTTGCGAGGGGTGCCAAGGGGGAGGCCGGGGTGACGAACAGGCAAACTGATGCAGATTGGGCTCCATTCCCTGGGGCTCTGGCAATGTCTCATGGAGGCCTGGGTGCAGGATGAGATCATTCTGCCTTAGACATACCAAGTTTGGGGAAAGTGTAAAACACCCCGGTAGAGGTGTCCACCACATGTTTATATCCATGAATTGAAGTTCAGAGATGTCATGTAGAAAGCCTGCAATGACAGGTGTTCTCCTGTGTCTGCCTTACCTGTGCTGGGTACAAGGGCTTCTGTGTTTGAACAATCTACAAAGGGGAAACTGTTAACTCTGTTACAGATGCTGAGGTCAAAGCCCAGAAAGGTTAATTAACATGCCCAGAGTCATACAAGTTATATAAACTCAATTCATTTTCAGGATCCCGGGTTTAGAGAGGAAATTCCCCGAAATACCCACTTAGTGACAAAAACCTGGAGCCAGCTCCTGGTCTGGGACGGACAGCTGCACAGAAGCATTGGCTCTGCTCCGCCTCTTTGGAGCAATGGGTGAACAGCAACGGCAGGGTGAACTCATGATTGTAAGTAGCTTCATTGCTAAAAGATGTGCACAGCTTTTGCAATGTGCTGTTCAAAGTGCTTTCCCACCAAACATCTTCGTCGATGCTGTGCAGAAAGGAAGGTAAATATCATTCCCATTTCTGATGAAGAAACTGAAGCTCTGAGAGAAAAGATTCATTTAAAGTCTTGTGAGCTGAACTTTCAAAATAAGATAGTTCCTCTAGTTCAACTGTAAGGGACAGCCATGCCCTTTGCCCATTTCCAAGCAGCTCAGGGTGTTCATGGATACAGAGGTCTATGTCCCCAGGGGCTGGGTCTCAAGGCCATACTGACCATGCTCTGGCCTACTCCCTTATTTTTTTTATTTTTTATTTTTTGGTACCAGGAATGGAACTCGGGGGTACTCGACCACTGAGCCACATCCCCAGCCCTATTTTGTGTTTTAGGTAGAGACAAGGTCTCACTGAGTTGCTTAGCGCCTCGCCGTTGCTGAGGCTGGCTTTGAACTTGTGATTCTTTGTCTCAGCCTCCCTAAGTACTGGGATTACAAGCGTGAGCCACCCCCGGCTTCCGGCCTACTCCCTTCTTGGAGGCAGAGGCTGAATCTCCAGCACTCAGAGCAGAGCAGGCCTGGCTGGGGCTCCCCTGCCTCAGTGGCTGCACACCCCAAGGCTGGCTTTATGAAGGAGGACTGCAGTCATTTCCCACATAAAACATCTTTATGGACTTGCAAATGCCAGAGTCTAAAACTGGCTATCTAGATTGGACCTGCCTGAGTACGCTATGTCAGTCAGTCACAGGGACCTGGCCCCTCCTCTATGAGACCCAAAACCAAACCTAGGCCACAGCGGTTGTCACTGCCCAGCCGGTAAGTCTAGGCTACACTAGGAGAGGGACACCATTCGAGGTACAGTCCTCGCCTTCTCAGGCAAAGTGTCCAAGTTGGACGTTTGTGCAGGTATACATGGGTACACTTGGTAAATCTCCTTTAGATGTATGGACGTCTAACGAAACAGCTGCTCCATGGCCCCTTTTTTGGACATTGCCCATCCACATGGTTATAGCAAGACTCCCAGGGGCCAAGTGCATCGCTCCTCTGAGAGCCACGTTGATTGGACCAACCATACACAGCTCACCTAATCTGAGCCAATTGGAATCTTCCCTGAGAATTTGGATTTGGAACCAAGGGATTCCACTGCAATCTGACTTTTTCATAAATAAAAGGTATGCAAGCTTCAGATCTGTTAGTGACGGCCTTTTCCTACATGTGATCAAGCATACGGAGAAAAACCAGTCTGCAGCAAGAGAAAAGAATGGGTCTGACATATAAGAGGAGACAAGTCTCGTTCATACTGTGGGTTTCCATGATACTCTAAGATTCTCTTTAGCTCTCATTTTTGCTTAGAGTTGGTTTCTATTTACTTGGAACCAATAAAAAGTTAGTACAGTATAACCCAGATTTTCTCAACTAGGGTTGGGTTTTTTCCCACAGAGGACATCTGGAGATAATTTTGGTTAGCAAAACCAAGGGAAGAGGGTACCTACAAAGCATAGGGCAGTCCTCCATGCCTAAGAATCATCCAGTCCAAAAATGTCAAGAGTGTTGTGGTCAAGGATCCCTGGTGTAATTTAATGCACCATGTCTGCCTAAGATGGGAGCGTCATCATGTCTCACTTCTGCATTTAACAATGAGTCTTTTTTTTTAAATGAGAATATCCTGGTGGTAAGAATTCTCATACCTTAAATAGTGTAAGCAGGGTCAATTAGTGTAATCTCTCTGAAGAATCATTTAACAATCTGTATATCAAAAACCTTAACATATACACTTCTAGATCAGCAATTTGCTTTGAGAAATTATTCTTGGTAGAAATTCTTAAGTCAGAGGTATCCACAAAGATTTATGCAGAAGGATATTCATTGTAGCTTTATTTATAATGGTGAAAAGTGGAAACAACTTAAAAATTCAACCATCATGTATCTGTTACATAAATTATGATATGGTCATAGCACAGAATGATATATGTAGTACTTAAAATCATGTTGGTGAAGATTATTTGATAACATAGAGTAATGCTCATTATGCTCACTGGAAACCAGAATATAAAATTCTTGAAAAATATATAAGCACCAAAAATAAAAGGTTGTAGGGAATCATCAAAACCACCAGGGCTATCTCAGGAGCAGAATCACAACTAGTTATTTTCCTAGTTTTAAAATATATTTTTCCAATTTTTCTGCAATGAACACATATTACTTTTATAATTAGAAAAAATTAATATTAAAAAGGAATCCTAGTGTTAGAATTGAGGACAGTCTAGATTTATCAATTCATCCAAAAATAAACAAACACTTTGGGGGCTTGCCATGCGAGAGTCATTGTGAACAGAGACAGACAAGGCCCCACCCTCGTGGGGTCTCAGTCACCAACGGGAAGCACTTGGGAATTTCCAGCTACTTGCAAATTCACTATCAAAGAAACCCTTTGAAAGCCTGTGTTATTCATAGTTAAATAGCTACCAGTGTTGAGAGTTTGTTGTGTAAGTACTAGATATGTTACAGTTTTGATCTCATGGCCTCCATATGACATCCCAAAGAAATGTGGTTAAGTCTTGGTGAAAGTCATATGGCTGGTGGGCAATGGGCAGAATTTAATCCAGATCCATTTACTGCCAGAACCAATTTCCACTCTGCTCCACTCTCTGCCTTATTAAGGTGGAGAATTTGAGAGCATAAGGCAGATGAGGGTCAGTTCAGAACCATGTAAGGTGTAAAAGCAGGGATGACCCAGGGAGCTTTAGGGTCAGGAGAGGCGAATAGAAAGGTAGGTGCCAAGCCGGGTGCAGTGGCTCAAGCCTGTAATCCCAGCACTTAGGGAGGGTGAGACAGGAGAATCGCGAGTTCAAAGCCAGCCTCAGCAATGACGAGGTGCTAAGCAACTCAGTGAGACCCTGTCTCTACATAAAACACAAAATAGGGCTGGGGATGTGGCTCAGTGGTCAAGTGCCCCTGAGTTCAATCCCCGGTACCAAAAAAAAAAGAGAGAGAGAGAGAGAGAGAAAGGTAGGTGCCAGGGGTAAAGTAGGCCACCAACTGGGCATCATCTGGTGGGAAGGTTAGGTATCTGCAGTGTTAGGGAAGGTAGCAGAGCCAGGGGCTGAGGCAGAGGGACAGTCACTGTCACAACTAAGCTGCTCATAGGGAGAAAGAAAGAGAGGGAAAAGCAAAGACCACCTAAGAAACGGCTTTAGGAAGAAGAGCACTTGAGGCAGCTGGCATAGCTGCAGCTGCGGCCATCAAGGAAAACGTCTCCTCCCCAGAGATGGGTCTATTAGAGAAGGTTCCAAATAGCGAGGGGCAAGTAGAGAGAAATGAGACTGCCACAGACCCAAGCCTCGGGGACTGGGGGAACAGATGGGACCTAGGGGACCTTGTGGCTTGTGAAGAGCTACTGAGATCGCCTCCTCCCAGAGAAACCGACAGACAGGTTCCTGCTTCCTCGGTGACCAAGAAGCCAGGCTGGCAATCGGAGGAATGGAAAGCCCCAGGAGTAACGGTGGAAGCTAGGAATTTGGGTTCACGGGATTCACTTTGCAAACAGAACTAGATTGGATGCCTCTGGTGGAGCAGCCCGGGGATGAACCAGAGGGACTTGTTTTTGCACTTCCAATAGCAGGCTGTCCATGAGAAATGTTCCGCCCAAACACCCGCTCGCTCATTGCCCTTGGTAGTGACATCCTGGCCCCTTCAGTGACAGAGACAGCAGCTCTTCCGGGAGAAACACTAGGGAAGCCCGAGCTGATTTCCACTCTGTCGGGCGGCTTGCTTGGTTCTGACATATTTTGGTTCAGAGACTTCTGGGGAAAAGCGCCAGGCGAGGAGTGCAGAGGCCTGAGTCCCAGGTCCGCTGTATGTCAGAGGATCCCACTCATGTCCCTTCACTCCCTGAGTTCCCATGTTCTTGGCTGCAAAGTGAGGACAGTATCCACACTCCACGTGTAACAGTGGTCTCTTCACCTTCTCAATATAGCCCTCATTGCTCTAAGGTTTATTTTATTTTTTTTATGTTTTTTTCCTCTCTTCTCCCCCCCCCCCCCACTAACAAGATTAGGGAGACAATGTTGTCTCTTCTTCCCCTAGTTAACTGCTCTTGAACACACCCACTACAGGAAGGAGACGCCCGCTGAGGATCTGGGAAGTGAACAGTCTCCCAAATTAACAAGTGAATCCTAACATGCCATAGGGTGCCCTGGGACCCCCTACCAGAGCACACCTGGAATGTAACCTTTGAAGTTCCTTTAAAACTCCCCTGTCCCTCCTGATAGAGTCACAGATTTGGGACAGGAGTCCCCTGTGTTTCTCTTTTGCTAGCCAAGCAATAAACCTTCTTTTTCCTTTTTCTCAAAACCGTGTCCTCATTATTAAATTGGCATTGATTGGCATTGGGGACTTCAGTTACACAGGGATTCAG
Organism: Xerus rutilus; assembly: GCA_028644305.1. Lineage (NCBI taxonomy): Eukaryota > Metazoa > Chordata > Mammalia > Rodentia > Sciuridae > Xerus > Xerus rutilus. The sequence goes on from CM053410.1 coordinate 60,538,052, forward strand.
TGTCATCTTCTTTATAGAGGAGATGATAAAGGGCCTCTTTCACCGGGTAGGGGCTAGAGTTCAGCAAGATAAGACAGGAGAAGGGCCTTGGAGCCAGCATGAGCCACTGATGCTGTTGTTTTCAGGCTAATTTGAGATAATAGATGCGAAAATGCTTTGAAAAACACAAAGCACTCCATGTTCACTTCCCAGATCCTCAGCAGGCATCTCCGTCCTGTAAAGGGTGTGCTCAAGGTGTTCTTTCCATTCATTTCTCTTCTTGCCTCAAAACTTCCAACACCAGGCAGCCACCATATTGAACTACCAGCGGTGGGCTCCTAAGTCCTCCCTGTCCCAACTCCCTGGCTCCTGCTGGCTCAGGAGCTCCCCTTCCTGGCTCACCCCTGCTTCCTCTCGAGAAAGCTCTCCCTGACCCCTTCTGGGCTCCACCAGAGCCTGTGTTGACCCCTGGTAGCATGTGTGTCGTCCTCTGTATTTTCAGTTTTTGTTTTGTTTTGTTTCTTTTCGTCTGTTCTCCTGGTTCCCGCCCCTAGTATGAGCTCCTTGGTCACAGACAGTGTCTACTTTTGTCCTGGCCTGTCCAGACTCCAGTGAAGTGTATTACTGTAGGCTGTTCTAATGTAGGTGAACTTGAATGAGTGAGTAAATAAGGTAATGTGTATGAAATCAGTTTTTACACTCTTAGGAATGATCCTTATTAATAGTTCATTCTGCAGATTTTCATTAATCACCTACTAATCTTTGCGAGGCTCTCCCACATGCCTTGGGCGATGTATAACTGTATAACGAGTCTCTTGGCCTCGAGGACTTTACAGGGGAAAGAGAAAGAAGCCATAGTGTAACTTTATTACTTACAAGTGACAATAACACAAATATATTAACATAAATGTGGCTATAAAAAAGCCTGGCTGGGAGCTGAGGAGGTGCAGTCATGGGCAGCTCCGAGCCTGTGCCAGGGTCCAGCCTGCCTCGGCCCTTGCCTGCCCCTTCGGTCTATGCTGATCCTTCAGTTGTGTGACAAGCAGGGAAAGCTTACACCCTGCACTGACCCCTCAGCCTCCTGAAACCACCCAGGGTTGCCCTCACTGCTAGTCCCTCTGGCCCAGGCCTCGTGGCCAGCAGAAGCTGAGAGGAGCCTCTGGAGACATAAAACCCTGTGTTGAGTCCCAGCCTTGCCACTTACCCATGGTGTGACATTTACTTTATCCAAGTCCATTTCCTTAAATATAGAATGAGGACAAAAATAAATGGTGAGATGTGACACTTACATGAACAATAGATATGAGGAATCTGGTACAAAATTTTTCTAAATTCTCAATAATGATCTTATGAGACACAGAGGCAAATGTAATTATTCCAGATGAGGAAACCAGGCCCAGAGAGGGGGAGTGATTTGGCCAAGGTCACTCAGCAAGCAAGTGGCAGAGCCCAGACCAACTCTACTCCCTTCTCTACCACACAAAGTTATCTCTCATCTAACAGGTGTGATGTGCAGAGGCTGAAGGCCCCCAGTGATCAGAAATAACACTAAAAGCCACCCATTTAGTTCAGGTATTGGTTAGATCTGGTGGGGTATACTTTTAAGAGATGATCAAAAATATCTAGAACCCTCAGTGAATAATTTAGCTCCTGGCTCTGAGATCTCAAACATGACCTTTTCCCTCTCCAGTTTTCCCTGTTCTCCCCTGTGGAATCAAGTTGTCATTAAAGTCCCTAAGGGGGATGGGGCTGTAGCTCAGTGGTGGAGCGCTTGCCTAGCATGTGTGAGGCAGTGGCTAGATCCTCAGCACATCATAAAAAATAAAGTCCCTAAGGTCCCTTCTACACTGACTCTCAGGGGCTCCCAGGCATTCAGGAGAGGTGATGTAAGGTGAAATGTAAATCTAAGCTGAGGCCCTTCCCCTCTCCCAACCCCCTGCACCCACAAAGACTTGGGGCTATCAGCCTGCAGCTGGCTGGGTGGGGAGGGAAGGAGAGTACTCCAGCAGCCTATGCATCTCTAGCAAGTGTGTGGGTGCCCAGACCCCCTGGCTCTGCTGCCACATCATCTCCAGCCCCCCTCCTCCCTGCACCCAATCCCCCAATGGCAGGAGTATAGAGTCCAAGGTAAATAAACACCTGGAAACCCCTTGCAGCTGGACCCTTTGCTGAGGGGACTGGGAAGCCCTTGCCTGGGCAGCTTGGGGAGAAGAAGACTTGGGCCCCTGCTTCCTGAGGCTCCTCTGGTTCCATTTGCTGGGCGGAAGGTTGGGAGGAGCAGTAACAAGTCACGATGCCTGGTGAATGAGGGTGCAGGAGCCCAGGAAGGCTGCATGGCTGACTCAAGTCACACCCAGGCGCAGGAGGAGGAAGCCACTGAATCTCTCACAGCATGTCCAAGTCGCCAGGCTGGCCTTGTCCCCCACCCTCCAATAGCCAACTTCCAGAAAGGTAGGGGAGATGGTGGGGAAAGAGCGAGCTTTTCATTTCCATCAGCTCACTGTGTGGATTCAGGGAAAACTCAAATATCAAAACTGGCAGGGATGATAGGGGGAGTGGCAAAGTCCACAAGCTCTTACCTTTAGGAAAGGGGCACACTGGCCAGGGAGCCATCCCAGTGCCCAGCACAGAACCACCCTCCTGTTGAATCTTGAATTAAGAGCGGGGACAGGGAGTGGTGTCAAGCTACACACTTAATCTGTACTGGAGACTGCTCCTCTGGGAGCAGCTGGGACACATCAAAGCTGTCTCCATGGAGCGCTGGCTCTCCAGGGAAGAATCACCAGAAATAGATGAGAGAGAGGAGGGCTGGGAGTCGGGGAGGGAGAGGAACACCGGCCGAGGGGAGCAAGGTGCTGGCCACACTGGGTTCCTTGGTGACTCTCTTCACTCCCAGTCTCAGTGACAAATGGTATGCTCTCCTCTGACCATTGCAGTGAGCCCTCTGCCTCCACAAACCTGACCCAACTGAGGGTCTCTCCGGTGACCTCCGTCCACCTCTGTTCCCAGGATCTTCTAACCCTCCCTGATCACATTCCTTCTCTTCAGGCTCCAAGTCTTCACAACTGCCACCTCTTTACCCCGAGAGTTTCTCTGGCATTGGCAAAAGTCTAACTTGAGAGAAGGCACATGGGAGGCACCATAGATTGTTAAGAAGTATGTGGACTTTGGAAGCAAACTGCCTGGATTCAAATCCCTGTGCCACCACTAGCTAGATGTGCAACTCTGGGCGAGTCATTTAACGTCTCTGTCCCCCATCTGTCACACTGGGTCATAGCAGTAACTCATTCAAAGGGTGTGGTTAATCGGCTCATACCTATAACTACTGAACAAGAAGAGCACCTCATAAGCACAGGTCAGCATCCCTGTTCTGACCACAGCCTGCGGGCAAAGACTGCATTCCAGAACAGTGCTGGGCCCGCCTCCTTCAGCCAGATGGGCCACAACAGTGCTACTCCCTGGGAGCATCCCCCAGCCCTGTCCTCCCAAGGCCACATCTGAGAAGGGGTGGGGGGTTGACCATCACTTCACTGGGGAGGGATTAAGCAGGGCAGGAGTGGGGAGAATTGAAGGAGGGGATCTAACTGTGGGGCACCCTTGGAAGCTCGAGTCCCAGGAAAAGGCATGTCTGCTGCCTCAGAAGGTAGGGCTGAGCTCTAAGTGCCATTGCAGGAGGGAACTCTAAACCTGGAATGTGGGTTTGCTCCTTTTGAAAACTTAAAACTTTCTCCTAAAAAGTTTTCAGTTAAGTACACATTGGCTACCAGAAGATTAATTTCTTTTTGAAGCTCCCACATGGTCTACTAAAGGAATTCACATTCCTCTCGTTATCATAACTTTGCTCTTTTTCAAGAACTCATAACCTTGGCCTTATTTTGAAGATAGAGTATTCCCCCTCCTCGACATCCTTTACCTCAAACTGAGAGAAAGCATTTTCGTCCTCCCTGTAGGAGAAGGGAGGGAGGCAAGGACAGAGGGAGTGGGGATAACCCAGTAAGTCCTGCTGTGAGATGAAAGAATGAACCACAGAAAGTACTATTTTTTTTTCTTTTTCTTTTTTTTTAGTTGTAGATGGAGACAATACCTTTATTTATTTATGTGGTGCTGAGGATCAAACCCAGTGCCCCATGCATGCAAAGCAAGCGCTCTACCACTGAGCCCCAGCCCCAGCCCATAAAGTACTATTCATGTGATGCTTTTCCCAACAAATTGACACAATTTGTCACCTATCTGGTACTCAGTAAATATTTGTTGATTGAATGACTGTTAACAGCACCTGATTCTGTCTTTCCTGCTCTTATAAATCATAAGTTCATGTACCTAAATCAGCATCAAATCTAGTTCATAGGCAGTCTTTGTTTTGAATTTCAAGCCCAGAAAAAAAGAAAATATCTGTTGAAAAGTAGTAAGAAGCTGGGTGTAATCCCAGCACACCTGTAATCCCAGGGACTCAGGAGGCTGAAACAAGAGGATCACAAGTCCCAGGCCAGCATGGGCAACTTAGTGAGGCCCTTAGTAACTTAGCAAGACCTTGTCTCAAAATAAAAAATAAAAATAAAAAAGGTTGTGGATGTAGCTCAATGGTAAAGCAGCACCACTGGGTTCGATACCCAGTATCAAGAAGAAAAAAAAAAGCGGGGCCAGAAAGACAGGGTCTACCTGACTTGGTGTAGGGGAGTTGAGAGTAGTTTCCCTGCCCCACCAACAGTTATTTTCTGGTCCCAGGTGAACCAGAGTTAGGCTGTCCTCTCTATGTGGAACTGTGTTGGGACCCCACAAGCAGCTCCAGTGAAGAGCCCAAAATCGTGAAGGAGGAAGAGGCACTTCCTGCATGCCAGCTGGGCCTCGATTCACTCAGTGCAGATACTTAAGTCTCTCCATGGTGCTGTGACTCACTGCCTGTCCCTGGTTGGAATTCTGCAGGGAAATCACATGAAGCACCTGGTCGCTATCTGTACATAGTATACTAGAGATTCTAGGGACAATCACTTCTGAGTAAATTACCTCAGTGCAGAAGTGTCCACCATGGGAGCTGGGAGAGAACGGAGCCAGGATGGGAGGTGGGAATAAGACTTGTGCATTAATCACAAAGCAATCGGTGAACAAGGGCCTGGAGCCACTGGCTCTGTCAGCTGGACGAGGAGGAAGGAAAGGTCGACCCGCCAGGGAATTCCCATTCATCATGAAAACACCCATTTGCCTGGCTTTTTTTTTTTTTTTTTGGTACCAGGGACTGAACTCAGGGGCACTCAACCACTGAGCCACATCCCCAGCCCTATTTTCTGTTTTATGTAGAGACAGGGTCTCACTGAGTTGCTTAGCGTCTCGCTGTTGCTGAGGCTGGCTTTGAACTCGCGATTCTCCTGTCTCAGCCTCCTTAAGTGCTGGGATTACAAGCGTGAGCCACCGTGCCCGGCTTGCCTGGCTTTTGTGTGCCGAGAACTCCCGTTTTCCCTGCTTGGCTGAGGTGCTGCCCTGACCTGGCTCGTTGTCCTTGACCCTGCCCTCCAGGCTTTGCCAGCATCCACCTGCTCTGCCACAGCTGTGCCAGGCCTGGAAGCTGTTACCAGGTGACGCCTACCCCCATTCCTAAGTGACCTACCTCAGTTACCTGCAAACTGCTCTTCACACACCCTGCATCTCCCTCAGTTATCAAGGTCCCAGGAGAAGAGAGGGCATAAATTCTTGATGCTTTTCCACTGACTTCTCTGATCTTCCTCAGCTTCTTTTCACTACCTCTGTCTCCACTGAGCACAGAGGCCCCCACCTAATGGAGCACCTCACTCACCACCCTGGTCCTCTCTGGGCTATGTCCCAAGCCTCAAACTGAAACCTTTTCCCAGGATCAGCTCAGTTTGTCTCTGATATTATTTTTATGGCAAGTGTGTTGACTCCCAGGTCGATGTCAAGTTAACAGGAAGCAACGTCTCTGCCCACATTTGACACCTGCAAGCAGATTTCAGCAGTGGTAATGGGCTTTGGGGGAGGAGAGAGAGGAAGGCTGCCTTGGGGCTTCTATCAAGAAAAAGTAGCCAGCCAGGCACGGTGGCGCATGCCTGTAATCCCAGCACTTAGGGAGACTGAGACAGGAGAATCGCGAGTTCAAAGACAACCTCAGCAAAGGCGAGGCGCTAAGCAACTCAGTGAGACCCTGTCTCTACATAAAACACAAAATAGGGCTGGGGATGTGGCTCAGTGGTCGAGTGCCCCTGAGTTCAATCCCCAGTAGCAAAAAAAAAAAGAGAGATAGAGAGAGAAAGAGAGTAACCTTTGCATTCAAATCCTAGATTTAAATCCTGACACAGCTTACTGGCTGTATCACCTTAAGCAAGTCACTGAGCTTCTCCTAGTTCCTTATCAATGACAAGGATGAACACATCCACCTCAAAGATATAACTGGAGAGAGGCTTTAATGGGAATATTCTAAGATTCTAAGATCCTGGTGCAAAGTTGAAACCATCTGGTAAGCCTGGCACTTCCAGCATGGGAGGGGCAGAGAGGTGAAGTAGGCAGATCAAACTGTCCTTTGCAGCTGATTACAGCAGAGGAGGTTATTTTAAAGGCATTTGCCCCCAAATATCTGCAACACTGGTATCCTGCACCTCTTATAGTCATCCTGATGAGTAAGCAGCGTTCTCCTCTGAACGATGAAAATCCCTGTGAAACGATGCTGAGCAAAGCGGCACATGCCTGTAATCCCAGTGACTTGGGAGGCTGAGGCAGGAGGTTCTCAAGTTTGAGGCCAGCCTCAGAAATTTAGCAAGGTCCTATGCAACTTTGTGTGACCCTAGGGATGTGGCTCAGTGATTAAGTGACCCTGGGTTCAATCCATGGTACCAAAAGAAAAAAGAAAAAAAGAAACTGACACTAACGTGAAATGTTTAATCAAAAGTTTTTTGTTTTTGTGGTGCCCAGGCTTGAACTCAGTGGGTCTCTACCACTAAGTTACCTCCCCGCCCCGCCAGGCTTTCCAACCCCTTTTTAAATTTTGAGACAGGATCTCTAAGTTGCCCAGGATGGCCTTTATTTTGTCGATCCTCCTGCTTCAGTCAAATTGCTGGAATTAAGCCAGGCACAGTGGCACACGCCTGTAATCCCAGCACTTAGGGAGGCTGAGACAGGAGAATCGCGAGTTCAAAGCCAACCTCAGCAACAGTGAGGTGCTAAGCAACTCAGTGAGACCCTGTCTCTACATAAAACACAAAATAAGGCTGGGGATGTGGCTCAGTGTTCGAGTGCCCTGAGTTCAATCCCCAGTGCAAAAAAAAAAAAATTGCTGGAATTACAGGCTTATGCCACCATGGCATCAAAAGATTTTTTGTTTGTGGGAATATAGGATGCCCTGGAGCATAGAAACCTGGAGTAAGCATGGATTATCCCAACTATGGAAGGTAAATTACGTGGCAGGCCCTGGACCAAGCATTTTCTTATCCACCACTTCATTTCACCCTCACAACAACCTCTAAAGGTAGTTATTATTAAAGGACCATTTTTAAAAAGTAAAACCAAGGCCCTTGTACAAATATAAAGATAACACATGTCAATGACTTTATTTAACTCATCAATTAATGAGGGAACTGCTCAAAGGAGAATCCAAAGAGCAGATATACACATAAGCTCTTAGGAATGCTGAAATTAATTTGCTTAATAGATGGAAAACTGGTCAATATCTGCAGGGCAATAATCAATTACATCTCCAAGGTACAATTTGCATTTCTATGGGCAAAATCATTTGCATTATTTTTCTACAATCTATAGAGTCATAAGATAGTCCAGAGACAACGAAAGGCAGAGATAACCCAAAGGGAAACTAGACAAGACACTCTGACCGTTTCAAAACCTTCCACAACCTTTCCCAACATTGTGACTATCCTCATTTCATGACAAAGCAGAAAGGACAGAATTAGGCACGGAAAGTAGAAAAGGGAAGGTCATCTAGTCCAGCGGTTCTCAACTGCCTGTCCCAACTGTGCGCCAAGAAAGTCCATGATAAGGATGTCACATCTGAGATGGAATTAGAAAAATGAGAATGAGGTAAGTTTTTCTACAAAGCTGAATGATTTCCTTCAGTGAACTATATTGGCGATTATATTCTTCCTGTATTTGTGACTTTAAAATATCTTTTCCTGTCAGGCCCAGTGGCAGCAGTTCAGGAGGCTGAGGCAGGAGGATCGCAAGTTCATGGCCAAAGCAACTTAGTGAGACCTTGTCTCAAAATAAATAAATAAAAAGATCAGGGAGCCGGGCACAGTGGCACAGGCCCGAAATCCCAGCACTTGGAGGTTGAGACAGGAGAATCGTGAGTTCAAAGCCAGCCTCAGCAATGGCGAGGTGCTAAGCAACTCAGTGAGACCTTGTCTCTACGTAAAACACAAAATAGGGCTGGGGATGTGGCTCAGTGGTCGAGTACCCCTGAGTTCTATCCTCAGTACCAAAAAAAAAAAAAAAAAAAGGAGCAGGGGATGTGGCTCAGTGGTTAAGCAACCCAGATTCAATCCGTGATACCGAATAAATAAATATCCATTCCTCTGTGCAAGGATGGTAATACATAATAAGAGTGATTGCTATTCTTTTTCAAATGTTCTTGCTTGATGAGAAAAGGCTGGCAATCCTATTTAAGTCCCCATGTTAAAAGAGTATATGTGGTTTTCTTGTTGTTCTGCTGTTTTTAATTTTGTTCATCTGTGAGGGCCAAACACCTGGAAACACTGATCTGGTTCAAATTCTGAAATGTTGTGTTATAGATAAATTGATTAAAGGATGATTCCTCCCTTAGTCCCCTAGCCCACCAGAGTTCCCTTTTCTTACAGGAGGATGGAAGCTGATTGCACAGGCAGGTACTTAGATACTGAGGCTGAATAGACAAAGGAGAAGAAAATAACACGGACTCCTCCTCCTGAGGATGCCAGAGAGAGGCTGAGATGGAGTGAACCCAGAAAATCGCCCTCTCTGGTGTTGGCCTCGATTCTGTGCACTGTGCTGCATGGCTTGTGCTATAGTCAGAAGTGTTTGTGTTCTCACAAATTCACATGTTGAACTTAACTCCTAAGGTGACAGTATGCAGAGGTGGGGACTTAAGAGGTGATCAAATCATGAAGGTGGAGTATGGTTAGGGCTTTAAAAAGACTGAGGGAGTCCACTGGCCTCTTCTGTCTCACCAGGACACCTAGGAAGGTACCATCTATGAGGAATGGAACCTCCCCAGACACTGAATCTCCTAGCACCTTGATCCTGGACTTCCCAGCCTCTAAAACTGTGAGCAATACATTTCTGTTGCTTATGAATGACTCAGTCTGAAGTATTTTGTTACAGTAGCCCCAACAGTCTAACAACAGCTTATCATCAGACTTCTCCTATACAACCTTCCCTGTCTGTAACAGAAGTTATTCTCAATAAAACCTCGTCTACACTGGCCTGCAGGCCAAGAAGACAGGCACACAGGAGCCTTCTTTCTCCCTGAGACCCAACCCAGGGCAGAGGGATGTAAGGAAAGCCAGAAACGAGAGGGCTTCAGAAAAATCTGACAAGTATTTGGTGAACTGGAGCCGAGATTCCTTAGCTGACATGCTACGATATTAACATTTGCAGCCTGGGTTTTCAACTTCTGCCTATCAGGAGGCTGGTTGGCAAAGCCCTGCCGCCTTTCCTCCACTGCAGCATCGCCACTGAATCCATCAAAGGTTTTAAAGGCACAATGTTGTTGAACCAGTGAGATGCCCTCACGGGCTCCTCTGGGAAAGAATAGGAAGAACACACACACTGAAGCGTCAATTTTGGTTCTAAACAAGTCGGGCACCCCTTCGTGCCCCCAAGGGGGAAGATGGGTTGATACAGTGAAGAGTCCGCAGACATTGGCACCTTAAGTACTGGTACCTGCGGTACCTGCTTTCTGCTGGACAAACAGAGAGAAGGCAAGCAGCAGGAAGGAGACAGCTCCTGGTGGTTTTTTAAAGAAGAGTGCATTTAAACTTACCTCATAGTGTCGTTGAACAGCTGGGTTGGAAAATTGGTTGTTTAGTTTTGCAGTTTGTGGCAGGGACTCACTGGCTGAGGGAGAATAAAAGCCGCTTGATTTTGTAGACTGCCAGTATCATGAACTGAGGCAAAGGACTCTAGGGAGTAGGTACTCAAGCAACTTCTCTACCCTCATCCTATATACCCAGTGTTATAAAACTTTTTTTTAAATTTAGTATTTATAACAGAGATTTCCTAGAAAAATATGTCCATGCAGGCTATCTTGATATATAAGAAAAAGCTGGCAACAATAGCCTCACATTACCACCCAAAAACACTCAACTGGAGTGGACAGTGCTGCCCCCTGGATATGGGCATTGCTCTCCAGCTTTCTCCAGCCCTCAGCATTACTGACCCCAGCCCGGTTGATTTCTTTCCCTATTAGATCTCATAGTTAAGAGTTTTTTTGAGGACAGATTCTGTCCAGGCTCCAGAGTTTTTTTGCTTTTTCGGTTTTTTTGTACCAGGGTTTGACCTCAGGAGCATTCGACCACTGAGCCACATCCCCAGCCCTATTTTGTGTTTTATTTAGAGACAGAGTCACACTGAGTTGTCTTAGCCCCTCACTGTTGCTGAGGCTGGCTTTGAACTCATGATCCTCCTGCCTCACCCTCCCCAGCCACTGAGATTACAGGCATGCACCACTGTGCCCAGCTTGGGCTCCAGGTTTTACCAATGGCCATGTACCAGGACCCTCCCTTACCCAGTGTTAATTCCCTTCCTTTATAATTTAACCCAGTCCCTTCGAGAACCATGCATGCCTCCAAGGATTCTCTCCCTTCAGCCGTCCTGCTCTACATTGTGGTCTTCATTAACATAAAACAACTCAGCCAACAACACATGTGCTCACTCCTCCCCTCCCTCTACCCGTGCACCTAGATCAATGCTCTCCCAGAAGCCAAACCACCTCTCACAGGAACTTTAGGGCTTTTGGAGATCTTTAGAGTTATCATCATGACTCAGGCAATTAGTACCTGGGATCCAGAGATGTAAAACACCTTGTTAAGTGAGGAGGATCCCATTAAAAACAGCTTGTCTCATTCAAAAATTCCACTAACCCTCATGGAGAAACTCATTTAAATGAAATGCTGGTTAATTTTGTCCTCTATCATTTAACTGCTCTATGCTTATATAAAATAACCTTTTGTTATGGGCACCTGTCAATCACTAGACTCTCACAACGGGATTCAGGAAACAGCCTCTGAGCCTTCACAGAGGCTCAGCAGTAGATCCCTTCCCAGCTGCCTGCTTGGAGGCAGGTCGGCCATAGAATTGGAGGAGGAGGGGAGACTGTATGTCAAAGGGGAGAAACAGCAGTGCAGTTCATTTGAATAAACCAGGGAGAAAGGAGCTGCAATAGGTTATTACTGAGAGAATAATTTGTAACTAGGTTACAGAGAGTCTTGAGGAGATGAAGAATGGATTGTAAAAATGGACCCAAAAAATGGAAATATAATTCTCTTCGGGGCTGGTGTTTAATTAAAGTACCATGCACCCTTTTACTAAAGTTTGTACTGCTGAATTTCAGATGAATCTTACAAATGATCCTTAGAACACCAGGAGTAAGAATATTTAAATAGAGACTTGGACCTAGACGGTTATTCTCAGGCAGATTCCACTATATTGTTTTAAGGGCTGAAAGACCCAATGCCTAGATTTCATAAGTTAATAATGCCCTCTGGTGGACAGTAAAGGTTTTAACCACTGGTTGGAGGCCAGAGATTTGTATACTTAAAAGTTAGAGCAAGCAGCAACCCCCCAGCTCTACACATCACCTGCACTACCTCAAGTAACCATGTCTGTTTTACACATCAGGAAGTTGAGGCTGTGACACTAGGTGAACTGCTCCAGGTCACCAAGCAAGCAGCTAACTGGCAATCCTAATTTGGTACTGAGTGTTCCAGGAATACTGGTGGTGTTTCATAGACACCCAGAAAAGAAAATAAAGCAGAGCTGGGTGTAATGGCACATGCCTGTAATCCCAGTGGCTCAGGAGGCAGAGGCAGGAGGATCAAGAGTTCAAAGCCAGCCTCAGCAAAAGTGAGGCCCTAAGCAACTCAGTGAGACCCTGTCTCTAAATAAAATACAAAATAGGGCTGAGGATGTGCTCAGTGGTTGAGTGCCCCTGAGTTCAATACCCAGTACCCCCACCCCCGCCCAAAAGAACGAAAAGAAAAAAAAGCAAGCAGATGCATATCCCCAAATGTGTCTCTTATAAGGTAGCAGTTCTGAAAGAGTGTTTTGCCAAGAGTTTAAGATTTCCCAAGTTAGGGTACTGGAAGTTTCAAGTCTTTACTATAATTTGAATATAGGTTCATTTCCCACTGGTGATTCTTTTAGAAATTAATGATAAAGGGCAAAGAGCCCCAGGTTGAGAGGAGGCAAGATCAGACTATACAGATCAAACATGTCACCCAGTCATGGGATGCTTGATGTCACTTCTGGTCTTTTTAAAGTAAAGGTGATCAAAATGCAATCTTTAAGGCCATGTTAACCTAAAATGTATATTTTGCACACAGTGTCCTAACCCTGAAATGAGTGCTCACTCTCTTCTTTCCTCCGGTCCTGAATGGCCTCCTAATGTGGCTAACTGAACATCCGCCTAACTAAAACCTATAAATCCCACTGTTAGGGTAGCGGCCAGCCAGACACGGACACCTCTGTACAGCCAGGAAAATCCTTTATTCAGGGGAGTGGGCGCCCGGGCGAAGGAAAGAGGAAAAAGAGAGAGAGGGGACGCGCGGGAGGGATTTTATAGAGCCCACTACAAACCGCGTGGCGGGCCAGGGATTGGTCACTTTAAAATCCGCGGGACAGATAAGCAGTGCGTCTTCTTTTGATGTGTTAACCTGAGGAGTTAGGCTTTGTTTCCCAGGTGGAAGATTTGGGAGAGGAACCCCCTGGGGCAGGAACTGCCTTGGGCTTTTAGAGAGGGGATGTGAAAATTAGAAAGGGGCTGTTTTTCACCTTACACCCACAAAACAAAACAAAAATCCATTCTCACCCCCATGATGGTTTTGACTTTGTCCCCAACAACTTCCCACTGTTCCTCTCCTCCGTCTTAGTCTTAGAGACTTCAGCAGTGGTTCTCAGAGTGTGATGCCTGGATCAGCAACACCAGCATTACCCCTGAACGTAGATGCTCGCTGTGCCTCCTCCTACTTCCCCCCTGCAACAAGCCCTATTTGACTGCAACCTCTAGGTGGCCTGATGTTAAATTCCTACAGGTTATTCTGGTGCTTGCTAAACCTTAAGAACCTCTGTTCTGGAACAAGGTTCTTGACCTAGGACCCAGAGATTGTTTGAGTCTTTAAGTTTCTTGGATCAGCATATGAAATTTTGCACATGTACCTGCCCTGATTCTGGAGAGAAGATTTATAGTAATCACCCTTTGACCCTAAACAAGTTTTGAATTACTACTTTATAGTAGCTCCAATATAACAGAGTACACAAATATTGTTTAACTGGTTTTCCCAAGCCATGAGAGCAGGAATCGTGTCCGTGTTCTGCACTATATACCTAGAAAATATACCATACCTAACAGGTTAATATTTACAGTATAGGTATCTTTCCTAGTCTCCACTTCCATTTGGATATTGCTATATGCAAAAGTTGATATACCCAGCCAGCCACAGTGGCACATGCCTGTAACTAGGCATTTTTCTTGTATTTTTGCAGTGTTGAGAATCAAACACAGGGCCTCACATATATGAGGCAAATGCTCTATCACCAAGTCACATCCATACAGTCACATCCCTAGTTCCTAATCTTAACTACTTGGGAGGCTGAGGCAGGAGGATCATAAGTTTGAGGCCAGTGTCAGCACTTTAAGCAAGACCCTGTCACCAAATAAAATAATAAAAAAGGCTGGGGCCAGGCATGGTGGTGCACACCTGTAATCCCAGTGGCTTGAGAGGCTGAAGCAGGAGGATTGCCAAGTACAAAACCAGCCTCAAAAACTTAGTGAGGCCCTAAGCAACTCAGCAAGACCCTGTCTCAAAATAAAATATGAGAAAGGACTGGGGATGTGGATCAGTGGTTAAATGACCCTGGGCTCACTTCCTAGTACCAAAAATAAATAAATAGGGGTTGGGGTTGTGGCTTAGTGGTAGAGTGCTTGCCTAGCATGTGTGAGGCACTGGGTTCAATTCTCAGCACCACATAAAAATAAATAAAAATAAAAAAGGTTCACCCACAACTAAAGAAGATATCTATTAAAATAAATAAGTAAATAAATAAAAAGGCTGGGGGTGTAGTTTTGTGATAGAGCACCCCTGGGTCTAATCCCCAGTACTGCAAACACCAAACCAAAACAAAAAACTACACATTTTTTCCTCACACTAACACCACTAAAAACCTTTTTTTTTTTTTTAACCAAAGATTGAACCCAGGGGCACTTAACCACTGAGACTCCCGAGCCACTGGAATTACCCAAAAACCTCTTTTGCCCAGATTCTTAATCCTGTTGAATGGTACCACCACACCCACCGATTGCCCAGGCTGGCCTTGGCTCCCTTCTTCTCAAACAACATTCATATTTTCCACTTTGATTTCTCTCGAATCTATGCATTTATTTTGGCCAAGGTTTAATCTCTGTAATTCTTGGTTACCTTGGACAGGTTATTTAACATTTCTCCGCCTTAAAATGCCTCATGTGATAACAGATGCCAAGTCAGTGCCCACTAAGTGATCAGTAAATGTTCTTTCCTGGCCCAATGCCATTACCCTAGGAGTGCCATAGTTTCCAGGCCAGATTGCTGCACAGCCTAATTGTTCTGCTTCTGCTCTAGCCAGCACCCTTCTCCCAATAGTGCAGCCAGAATGACCTTTCACAAATGCAAATGAAATGTCATTCTCCTTAAAATGCATTTGTGACTCTCCATTGCCTTCAGGCTGATTCCATCTTTTTTTTTTTTGGTACTGGAGATTGAACTCAGGGGCGCTCCACCACTGAGCCACATCCCCAGCCCTATTTTGTGTTTTATGTAGAGACAGGGTCTCACTGAGTTGCTTAGCACCTCGCCATTGCTGAGGCTGGCTTTGAACTCGCGATTCTCCTGTCTCAGCCTCCCTAAGTACTGGGATTACAGGCTTGCGCCACCACGCCTGGCTTGATTCCATCTTAATAGCTGGGCATATCACACTTCCATTGCCCTACCCGCCACTACTCCAGGTCCTTCCTCACTTCTTCAATCAGGTGGTTTGCTCCTCCTCAGAACATAATTTTCCAAACAAGCTGTTCACTCACCTTCAGTTCTTCACCTGCTTGACAGCTGCAGAAACTGCCTTACGTTCATTCTTCTTGCACTGTGGGCTGCAAGCAATCTGGGGGCACTCTCCTTATTCACTGCTGTATTCCCAGTGCAAAGCAGTCTCTGGCTCATGTTAATACTTGCTAAGTAAAGAATTTTACCCCCTAAGGTTTATTTTGAAGATAATCCAATGAGTTCAGGGTTGGGGATGTATATAACAAGATTATCCCCATATTCTCAAACCTGTAGAACTGAACTACTTCTAATAGCATTTTTTTTTTACCTTTATAGGTTGGATTTTGCAATTCTAGCACCACCGTGCTCCACGGCCCCCCAACAAAAAAAACCCAAGCATTGACTTAGAAGTTGTCTCACAAGTTTGTAAGCTAACAGATTCAGCTGACCTTTCTCCAGTCTCAAGACAACACTCAACCATAATAATCCTGTGGCCCCAACAACTCTTAAGTGGGCTGGATGCAAAAACCTAGCAAATAAAACACTATGCTGCATCATCACATTAAAAAGTAGCTTTATGGCTCACTGGTGGAGTACTTGCCTACCACACAAGGCCCTCCTGGGTTTCAACCCTAGCACTAACCCCTACCCCACCCAAAAATGAGGTCACAAAACATTAAGGATTACACAGAAAAGCTGGCCACTGCGCACATTTAGAGGATATCATGTATATGGCAGTCTACAAATGGTGCCCCAGTTACGCTCTGCACACCAGTCTGCACCAACTATATGGAGACCCCTTCCCTGCCTAAGCTCAGGACTACTGACTTGCTTCACTGGCCTGAACTGTAAGTGAATAACCTATAAAAGCCTTTGCTGCCAAGCATATCAAGCTATGGAGCTCACTATCAAGCTCTTACACTGTAGGCAGAACCCAAAAGCCATGAACCAGTGGCTTCAAGGAAGCCCTTGAAATTGAACATAAAATATTAACCTATTTATAACCGGTTTCATAAATCTCATTAGCTTTTCAAGGACTATTATCTCCAAAAGTTTAAGAACCACCACAAACAGGCACATTATGTGCTTAAGATGTATTTTGTGATAAACTCTGTAACTTTTTTTTTTTAAATATTTATTTATTTTTTTAGTTGCAGGTGGACAGAATATCTTTATTTTATTTTTATGTGGTGCTGAGGATCGAACCCAGTGCCTCCCGCATGCTAGGCGAGCACGCTACCACTGCGCCACAATCCCAGCCCCTCTGTAACTCTTATACTAATCTCAATTCAAAGACAAAATAAGCTCATAATTTTAAAATACTCTGCAAAATTTGAGGGTTTCCTTCAGTACTGGGAACCTGAAAATGAAATACAGCAATTACTCTAATAGGTAACATGAAGGAAAGTTACTATTAAGTCCAACAACTTCTCCAAATCACAGCTCTATACAAAATTATTTATTTCCCCAATAATGACAACACAGGATGAAAATGAAAAAGATTTTAATATATACACATACCAAAAAAAGCCAAATACACAATAAAATCAAAAGGCATTGAAAGCTTTACATAGTGCAAACACCAAAAAGATACAGAGCTATTAACTTAGTGGTGCTTAGAAAAACTAGGCAAGAACACATGAAAATGGCTCCCTCAGTCCTCATTCAGTAAGCTGGTCGCTACTCTGAGTTACTTTAAATTGCCTTTTTCTCCTACTTTGTGAAACCTCATTTGCTATTCCTGTTGACGATGACTACCTGATCAGTAGTATTTGGAAAGCTGCATGTTTTCTGCATACCGACAGTGCAGTTTATGCCACTTCCTCAGGAGTATGTAGAATATTCACACATCAAGACTAGTATGGCAGTTCTATCAGGATACAATCTTCCACCCAAATTTACACCAGGTGACAGAACTCTTCTAATCAGGAGTCTCATACCAAAGACAGGACAGGAGCCAGAAGTGTGGGTTTTGGTAAGCAACACAGGCTCTGCTAGGCAGGCATAAAGGAGAACTCGTGCTCAGCTTTCAGGATATGAGGTATTCTGAATATATACCCCAGAGATTGGTCTACCAAGAATATAACATCTTGTATCTTCTTCAAGGCAGTAATAGGTTTTAAACGTGCTCCCCCATACTTGATTCCCATAACAAACCATGAGGTAGTAAGGGTAGGTGTGTGTGCTCATTTTACAGATCGCAAAACTGAAGCTTAAAGAAGTTCATGACTGAGACTCAAGTCAGTGGGATAATCATTCTCTAAGAGGCACTAGTTAGGGCACAGCTATGGACTACAGAGGGGTCCCACTCAGAGGCTGATTATGACTTCTGTGCCAAGTGCTGAGGAGACCAAGAGACATTTCATTTTCTATTAGTTTTAAAAGGGTGAAGGGGGATGGGGTGGCAGTTTGATTCTTATTGAAAAATAGGTGAAAAATAAGGCAAACAACGGGGAAAAGGAATAATCTTCCTGCATGAAGCAGGCACAATGTTGAGAGAGTATGGGAGCCAACTGCCATCCCATAACACACACAAAGGAAGCCCCAACTAGCAGTTACTTCATGTTAGATAGGAGCTCTAACGTCTTGGCTTACTGCTGGGATCCACTGTCTCACTCTGCAACACAAACATTGCTCAGGACTGGATGAAAGAGGAATCTTACCTAAAGACACTGTAGTTTCAACCCTCCAAGAGTGACACAGAAGGCCTTTTGTACAAAAGCAACATCCCAAAATAGATAACTTTAAACAAGAGGATCTAAGAGTCACAGTAAGGGTGGGAGGAAGTGGAAATGTCTATTGACAACAAAGTACTTACTGTTTAAAAACCAAAAACACCTTTGGATAAGAAATTAAATGTGCTGGTAACTCTTATGTGTTATAATGACAATGCCAATTTTCAATAAAGCATTTGCCAAATTACAGAACTGCTCTGAGAAAAGAATTGCTTTGACAACACTACTTGGCCCTTTTAAGGTATCCTTGACCTTTCTACCTGAAGAAATGAGGAGTTCTACTAGCTATGCTGTGCAACCAGAGGGCATTAATGAGAACCTCATGTGAGTGACAGTGACAACAACCTGCAAGTGAGGCAGCTTCATGGATTTGATAGGCTATCAAGAAATATAAACCACCTCTTTCTGCAGATATGCTTATTTCTAACATTTTCAGTCACTCAAAAGGCTACTGGAGGTTCAGTAAATCTAAAGGGTAGGTTTACTATAACAATTTTAATAAAGCCACATTCACCAATGATAGCATTACATGGAATTGCACATTCATTACATCAAAAGACCTCAAAATGCATATGTCATATCTCCCACAGGAGGGGAGATCTGGTGTTATCTATAAAGGAATATATATAGCAATGACAAATAAGGAGAGCCCTGCCAACACAAAGGACATCTCACAACAATCAGGAAAAACTGTCCCCAAATTGGCTCTAGGAAATCACTTTCATAACTGTCTCAGATACTCATTTCCAGTTTAGCCTTAGGATCCTCAATATTTCCTCTCCTATGCTGAACTACAGCTCATCTACTCACAAATCAGAAAATCCAGCAAAGTAACCTCGCCATTCCCTATGGGAGTGCAAAATTCCAAACATCTGTAAACACTATACATTTTACTTTTGGCACAGGGAGGGCTTGCAGGTTCTTTTATCTTTGAAGTGCAGATTTTAAATGCAACTAGTTTTTTATCTATAGCCACTTTTAGCAAGGACTGTTATCAGTCTTGACAGGGTGTATGTGCATGTACCTATATACTCAGGAATGGGAAGAACCATCAAAATGATTCTTTAGGATAGGAATCTGAACAATTCAGGTACATAATGGGCTATGGAAAACCAAAAATTCACAGTATTTAAAGCCACATACTTTCAGAAGTTCATATAACTCCGTGGAAAGAAAATCCAAACAGGTGGTTAGCCAAGTTTCTTCCTTTCTAAAGTGAATCAAGAGGTATCAGTACAACAGCTTTGTAGAATGCAAGAACATTCACCAAGTTCTCATTAATGACTTTTCAAAGGAGCCAACATTGTTGCATTGAATTGGCATACTGAAAAAACTATTACAAATGATCTTGACCTTTAAAAATAAATTCATCCAAACCAAGGAACATTCTACAAAGTATTACATACATCTAAATATATACAAATTATATATATGTGTGTGTGTATACATATATTTTGGTACTGGGGATTGAACTCGGGGGCACTCGAACACTGAGCCACATCCCCAGCCCTATTTTCTGTTTTATTTAGAGACAGGGTTTCAGTGAGTTGCTTAGTGTCCCACCGTTGCTAAGGCTGGCTTTGAACTTGTGATTCTCCTGTCTCAGCCTCCCAATGTGCTGGGATTACAAGAGTGTGCCACCACGCCCGGCTATATACAAATTATAAACACCAACATTATCTCAAAAACTTGGCCGGCTATGTACAAATTATAAACTCCACCATTATCTCAAAAACTTGGCAGTGATTCAATCTTTTTTTTTTTTTTTTAATTTTTTTTTTAGTTGTAGATGGACACAATGTCTTTATTTTATTGCCTTGTATGTGGTGCTGAGGATCGAACCCAGGGCCTCACGCATGCGAGGCAAGCGCCCTACCGCTGAGCTACAATCCCAGCCCCTCAATCTTATATTACATAAGTCTGTGGCAGTTTGGAGGCTGGCTTGGCCAAACCTGTACCTACTATTCCAGCCTATGATCAGACATGATATGATATCCCTAGATGGACTGTAGAGAAACAGTAATACCAGTTTAAAAGCTTGGCCTAAATTTTCAGAGTCTGATTAAGCACTAAAAAAAAAAGCATACCAATTACTGTTGAGAACACTGTAAGGGGAGTGAGTCCAATAGTGACAGGAGACTTCCTACTACAATCCAGAAATTATTTTTCTAATGATTTAATCATCTCTGCATTGAAATCTTTTGTCCAAGATAACATGATCATAAATTATTAACTTAAATGACAACTAAAGTAAGAAATTTGATGCTGTGATTTCATTATAATGCCTTATATGACATTATGCAGCAGAAAATACTGAACTCCAATGACATTTTAAAAGCTCCTGCCTAATGATCAAGATTAGTGAACACGTAATTTAATGTCCAAATGAAGACATCTGAAAGTGAAAGGGCAGAGATGGACACAAACCAGAAGTAGGATGCTGGAAGATAAGGGAAAACTGGTACTGTCTCCAGAAAAGCAGAGCCTATGTCCTCATAATGACAACTAAAAGATTAAGGGTCTATCTTATAGTTGGTTAACTCTCTGAAGACTTCACAAACTATGCCTTACTTTCGAGGCAATAAAAAAAACAAAATCAGAAATAGATTAAGATGGTTTAAAGTTTTCTACAGGTAAACAGGAAGTTTGGCTCAAACACAGACCGACCCCTAGCACCACAAAACAAAAACCAAAGAAAAGGAAAACGAATCTTGGATCCTCTAAGTACTCAGTGTTGGGGGTGAGGGGGCAGTGAAAACCCCAACTAAGCAGAGGAAAAGGAGGAAAACTGGCCTCAGGGGTATGCCCTGTGTATGGATGTACCAAAATTAACATAACAAATATACAAATAAAATGTTTAGTTCTTCTTATTTAAGTTATAAAAAACTAAAAGTTTGTGTAAAGGGATTATAGGGCACAACTGTAGATCTTCAATTCTGATTTATAAATTACAAAAAGCACGTGACTGGCAAAAATCCAATAAAACTGAGAGCTATCAAACTACTACGAAGCAAGTATGGAAGGAGGGAGAGGAAATTTTCTAAAATTTTAGAACATTCACCATGTTCTAACAAAATGTTCAATCCAAAGGACTAGCTTTGCTTACTAGAGGGAAAACTCTCATCCCTAAATGCCTAGAGACAGCCAGACTTGAGCTTCATTTCCAAGGAAAAAGCAATACTGGAGAAAATGGTTCAGCGTCCCCCGTCAGCTTTACTTGTTCTCACAGTGGGAGCAGTTTTCTGATTAACTAAGCCTGGCATTTATCAGGTCTTTCTTTTGGGACAAAGTGTTAATTTCTTTCTTCTCTCTGGTCTCATTTTGGCTGCAAACCAAAGTCTCTAAAACCATTTGTTAGAAGACATATATTTTAACGTTATCACTTGTCCCCAATTCAACAAGCACCACCCTTTAAAATATTTAACAAGAGTTAAGTATTTTTAAAAGACTTACTAGTTATGAGACTTAGATTCTAGTAACCCTCTACCACTAGCTTTATCATCATTTGGCTTCATGTGCAAAGTACGAAAGACTGAATACATGAATGTATTACAGTCTTAAAATTCAGTAATTTTTCAGTAATTTTAAGAAAACTTCCCTTCTAGAAACTAATATGATAAAGAGATCTTGTTCTGCCTACTTCCTGTTTGGTACCTACAAGAATGGGAAGTAAAAACTCTCCTTCTGAGGCAGGGCTTCCACTAGAGTACTCTGCAGAAACTTGAATAAGAGCCTCCAGGAATATTTGTTTAAATGGCCCAGACCTCAAAGATTAGTCTCTGGGGA
Organism: Xerus rutilus; assembly: GCA_028644305.1. Lineage (NCBI taxonomy): Eukaryota > Metazoa > Chordata > Mammalia > Rodentia > Sciuridae > Xerus > Xerus rutilus. Next base: position 60,559,773 of record CM053410.1, read on the forward strand.
TTTGAGCACTTTTTTTTAAAATATTTTTTTAGTTGCAGGCAGACACATTACCTTTTACTTTTTTATGTAGTGCTGAGGATGGAACCCAGTGCCTCACCTGTGCTAGGCAAGCACTCCACTGCTGAGTCACAACCTCAGCCCCTGGAGCACTTTTAATAAGCAACCCAGGTGACTTCTTTGGCTCCCAAGTTCATTTTCAAAATAATGCATTCATATTCCTGTGGATACATCAAAATTTTACCATATATGGTAATAAGGAAATCAATTTGAAGATCTTCAATTTCTACTTGTATTGTCCTAAAACAGATGTGACCTAAGGTGACTAAAGAGAATTAGAGATATTCATTTTTCTTTAACTGCTTCCCTTTTTACAACTGCCATACTCCCTAATCCTCCCTCTCATGTCAGCCTTACTTTAGGTCTTTGCACTGAGGTATGAACAACTCCAGAGGTACAAAGAGACCAAAAAAACCCCTGGAGGGCTTTTAAGAGACAATGAATACAAGAAAGCAAAGCAAGGGGAGCTTTGCTTAAAAAGTTCTGGGCCTTCTCTTTTTAAAAACTAATCACTGGGAATACTGTGCTAGAGATGCATGTTCATATATTTATCTGAATTACAACTAACATTTTCTGACTCAAATCAGTTCCATCTGATTTGGCTGATCAATTTTAAAATGACAACAGGCTTTGCCAGTTTATATGATGGTACTTTTCGATAAATTTAATCAGCTAATCTATAGCTCCAAAACTTTGATAAAAATATTTTTAATGCTTACATATAATATACAATATACTAAGATGATATAGCCTTTGTAAATATTTAAATTTTAAAAATTGAGATGTTATATTAAAAATGTACCAATGGAAAACTTATCTAGGATGAAAATAATTAAATGGTTGAAGGACTGCCTCAAAAGTAAATATTTTGCAGTGAAAGGAGTATCCATTCTGTAACATGTTTAGAGTGATTACTCAGATTTTTAGAACTCATCCAAAGGGAACATTTCATTATATAATTATATCTAGATTTTTTAAATGTGCAAAGACTTATTCTTTCTCAAAATTATTGTAAGGGTGTGTTAACAAAACATTTGATAACCACTGCACCTAGTTTAAGTCATGTGCAGTGGCACATGCCCATGAACTCAACTACTTAGGAGACTGAGGCAGAAAGATTGTGAGCTGGAGGCCAGCTTGAGGGTCACACAACACGGTGAGACTCCGTCTTTTATAAAAACTCAGTGGCAGAGCACATGCTTTAGGCTCTGGGTTCAAACCCCAGCACTGCAAAACAAAACAAAAAATAACAAAAAACATTTTCTTTTGACTTCTCTGAATCAGACAGCCTGACTATAACACAAAGTGATTCACACCACTTGATAATTTGACTAATCAGATTATTTGTTTTTTCAGTGTCGGTCCTAATATTTCTCTAATAACTACCTTGGATTCTGACACCAGAATATTAAATAGGAGGACAGGGAATAAAATTAAAGAAAGAGTTAATCTTCAAATAATCTGGTAAGTGAACGAATAAATGAATGTTTATGTTTGTACTAGTAATTGTTCCCTCCCAGATCTTCATCTTCAGAGGGAGAATTAAGTGACTTTTATGTATCTTTTCACATTAATGTATCCCCCAAACAGATCATCTAGATCTAAAATACTCAGTCTTAAGTTCCATATAAGCTCTGAAGCAAAAACGATCTAGAACACAAATGTTTACATGCACAAATGAACACAAGAAATGGGTTACGCTTAGCAGGGATGGTCAATACTGACATTTTGATAACTGACTTGGTGCTCCTAATATTTGTTTGCAATTGATTCAATTATGCTATAAAAACCTTAATAACCAACTGAATCTCTTTCTTGCAAATAGGACATGAAGCCCCAGCCTTCTTTAGTCTTCTGGCGCAGTGAAAACAAGTCGTAAGATGGCTTGTCCTTCCATGAATAATGTTCCCATCTCGTGGTCTTTTCTCACATAAGCTACATGGCTTCAATATATTCTGGCAATCCTCCATATTTTCCACATCTGTTCTCTGCTCAGAAAGGTTATCTGATTGTTCTCCCATACTTGAGATAGTCTCTTGGCTTTCAGAACTGTGAGCCAAATCCAAGAATTCCACTGAATTGCAGGGATTAAAAGGCTTAGAATTTCCTTCCTTTATAGATTCATCTTTAGGTCTAACAACTGGAGCTGAAACGGTTCTTCGGCAATCAGGAACATCAATTCCTTCATTTTCCTTCTTTTCAGGCAAGACAGTGATATCAGATGTGGAGAGAGAATGTGTTAACTTAGAACAATCTGAATACCAATCCTTCCTCAAGGCCCAGCAACGAAAACAGTACCGCTTGCTTGGAGAATTAAATTTCTTGCACTCAGTACACTGCCACTCATCCTACAAAGACAAATGCAGCCAATTAATAATCAGTGGTGAACATGACACTGAGAAAAAGGGAAGGCAGGCTGAATTCTCAACATCTCACTAAGTTGGTCATAGTCAAGACACACCATTGGTCTAGCCTAGAATTTGAATAAATTCTACAGCCATATGGAAGAAAGTCTTTGGAAGTTTTACACTTATGATACTCAATATACTCCCATTTTCAAGTCAAAATTTGATATAACTACTTTTAAGAAAGTTCAACTAACTGGGTGCGGTGGCCCACACCTATAATCGCAATGACTCAGGAGGCTGAGACAGAAGGACCTTAAGTTCAAAGCCAGTATGAGCAACTTAGCAAGACCCTGTTTCAAAATTAAAAAGGGCTGCTCAGAAGTACAGCACCCCTGGGTTCAATTCACTACCAAAAAAAGCGGGTAGGGAGTTAAATTATTTTGGTTTTCCATCTGGTTTGGGTAAAATTTACATTGTTTGCTTTTTCTTGTTGCCTTTTTTTTGGTCACTCTTCTACACACAACTCACTCCTTTATCTAACGACAAGCTAAGAAATAAAGAACAGACAGGTGGCACATGCCTGTAATCCCAGCAGCCTGGGAGGCTGAGACAGGAGGATCACGAGTTCAAAGCCAGCCTCAGCAAAAATGAGGAGCTAATAAGCAACTCAGTGAGACTGCCTCTAAAATAAAATACAAACTAGGGCTGGGGATGTGGCTCAGTGGTCGAGTGCCCCTGAGTTCAATCCCCAGTACCAAAAAAAAAAAAAAAGAGAGAGAACAAACAATATTCTTTCCTAATTAACAAATATTATAACACCTGACAAAGTGAAAGCTAAAACTAAAGTGAGATTTGAAAACTCAATTTTACTCATGTTCTCTCACTGCTCTCAGGATCACAGGTAGCTAACTGTATGCCTAAATCATACCCTCTGAAAAACAAATGTTCTTGTCCTTGAATGCCAAGTAATTTTCCCTCTACACACATTAGAAGACACTAGAGCTCAATGAATTTTAAATGCCTTGCTTAATTCAAAGCTAGCTATCTGGAACAAGTCATGAGTAGTTAATGTAGATAATTGCCTGGCTTTGACACAATCAATGATTTGACACTAGCAGACTTGATTTCTATCAGGACAAAGGCCAAGCACTTCAAGTTGAGAAGTCATAACTCAATTGTCCAGACTGAGCAGCAGGGACACATCCATCTGTTAAACTAGGTTGTTCTCCGGAGAGCCACAAAACACCCTCACTAGTTTAAGATCTTCCAATCTCATCTGAAATGCTATACAAATACTCAAAAGAATTTCATAAAAATTTGGAATTCATAATTATGATATACCACAGTTTAACTGGCATCAGTTGTTCTTTTTTAATAGTACATAAAATAATAGGGCTTAATAAATTCAATGGCATCTTTGATTTGATGAAATATAGTCTATTTGCTTAACAGCCCAACAGTCGCAGAAGTCTGATTAAGATGAAAACATTTATCTCTGGTACTTATATTATGGTCAACAACACTTACTGGACCAGTATGTTCTACTTCATCACTTAGTTATGCAGATAACTTCAAGGAATTACCATAGTGATCAACAACAGTGCAGAGGAAGTAAGGGGAAGATCGACACCAGGGACAAACTAAAGAAGTTTCTACCTCCAAACTGCAAAATGCAAAATCCCCTTCTTAATTATCCCCCATTTTCTTTGCCCCAAAGTGAACTAGCTACAAGGAAAATGGGGAGATAACATAAAAAATAGAAAAGGAACATATACATTTGGGGTTAGATTTATCAATTGGTAACAAACCCATATCTATTATCTAAGAGATTAACACTAAAGCTGTTTTCCATTTGTTTCTTTTTAAGAGAACAATGACAAAATTATTTTGTACTCATCAAACAAATTTACATAGCACAGGTCTGTACGTGGAATTACAGAGAGATAATTAGTGGGAAAAAGTAACACAGGAGTACTTTAATTAAACTGTATCTCCACCGTACCATGTCCAAAGAGTTTTGAAGGCAGGAACACAGGAATTTAGGTCACCCTTTCCAAGTAGGGAGAGATTTGATCCTTTTTCCTTCTAAAATTCCAATAAACCTCTAACAAGATGTAAAGAGCTGGGTACAGTGGCGCACACCTGTAATCCCAAGGACTTCGGAAGCAGAGGAAGAAGAATCCCAAATTCAAGACCAGCCAGGGAAACCAAGTGAGACCCTGCCTCAAAATAAAAACAGCTGGGGATGTAACTCAGCAGTAAAGCACTCCTGGATTCAATCCTTGGTATAGCAAGTGGGGGAGGGGGGGTATAAAAAATCCAGTATCTCTTAGCAACAAGGAAAGGTGGCTAGAAAAAGGGGGAAAAAGGTGTTCCTTCAACACATGTGTACTGCTGGAATTACATCATTAAAAGATGTGGCCAGTGCAAAAAGGCTTTTACTGGACATTCATACCTCAGAGGTAACTTCTATATCAGTATCATCACTTAAGGACTTAGAGTCCTCAAGGTCATCATTTTTCCCCACTTCAATCATCTGTGAAGGCAAAGACATCTCATTAATAAGGTTTACCTGTTATAGATGAGGCTATTACCTGAAAGCAAAAGACAAAACAGCTTCAATTTAAAACTTACATTCTGCCTCCATCACTAGCACTTAAAAAGGAGATAGCTTAAATATGAGACCAAAAACATGGCTCAGCACACACCCAGCTGACATGTGAGCAGCACTAATGATTGAAAAGGCCCCAGAAGGGTTACCAAATATCTTCTACATTTAGAAGGAAGAAGGTGTCCAAATTGACAACTACAGAAAATAAATAACATCAGAGTAGAAAAGTTACAAATTACTAAACATAGAAATTAATCTTGGGAATCTAGGTAGATTGAAAAGAGGAATGAGCCGGGCGCAGTGGCTCAAGCCTGTAATCCCAGCACTTAGGGAGGCTGAGACAGGAGAATCGCGAGTTCAAAGCCAGCCTCAGCAATGGCGAGGTGCTAAGCAACTCAGTGAGACCCTGTCTCTACATAAAACGCAAAATAGGGCTGGGGGTGTGGCTCAGTGGTCGAGTGCCCCTGAGTTCAATCCCCAGTACCAAAAAAAAAAAAAAAAAAAGAGGAATGAAAACAAAGCCATTTAAAAATCTTTTTTCACATTCAAGAATAAAATTACACTGAGCATGGCGGTATAACGCCTGTAATCCCAGCAACAAGGGAGGCAGAGGCAGGAAGATCACAATTTCAAGCCAGCCACAGCTGCTTAGAAAAACCCTGTCTCTAAGTAAGTAGACAGATAGGAAGGAAGGATTGGGAATGTAGCTAACTGGTAAAGTAACCCTGGTTCAATTCCTAGTACCAAAAAAAGAAACAAAATAAAGAGTAAGACTAGTTATACAATATTCTGGTTGCCTTACCAAAAAACAGGAAACAGAAAGTTAAGAAATGTGAGGATTATCTTCTAAATTTTAAAATACAGAATTTAAAATTCTGAAACTTAACACCCTAGCTTTGCGGTCCAGTAAATGGAATAAAAAATTAGGAAAACAACTATGAGCCTCTGTATAACAACTTTCTCACAAAAGTTCAAGTATTTTAACCCAACTCTACGTAAAATTTTCCAAATGTCATTTTACTTTCATGCTAGCCACTGGCATTCCTTTTAATGTTGTCTATAACTAGTCTAAGAGAACCCAAGCTTCTATCTATAGCTAACAACCCAAGTTCCAATGTAAATCTCATAAATGAATGACCAGATGGAATTTAGGCGTGGGTTCTTCCCTCTCCCCCATATTTATTCAATAAATGTTTACTGAAAATCTTCCATGGGCCAGACACTACATCTACTGCCCAATTTCTTTGGAGATTTATGCATGCTGCTAGTGTTATTTAATTTTGATGTGTCCACACCATCTATATGTCCCTCTTTTCTTCTCTTTTAACTCTAAAATAGGTATGAAGATTCTTTATCTTACTGTTTAGTTATAAAATGGTCTTGAAAGCTATGAATACTTCTAAGATACCAGTATTTTTCTCCTACAGGAGAAAATGCTGAGACAATTTAGAAGTTTGTCTTGTTAGTAAAGCAGGATTTCTTTTTATTTAGTGCATTATAGTTGTATATCATAGTTGGGTTCATTTTGATAAAATCATACATGCATGGAATTTACTTCCTTTTAATCTCCAGTGCCCCCACTTTCCCTTCTCTTCTCCCTCCCCCAACTCTTCCTCTACTGTCTTCTTTCTTTTTTTTTATTGGTGCTTTATATAGATACACATAAAGGTGAACAAAGCAGAATTTCTAGAAGAAAAAACTTAATGAGAAGTTGTGCACGGTGATGCACACCTGTAATCCCTGCACTTTGCAAGGCTGAGACGGGAGAATCGTGAGTTCAACGCCAGCCTCAGCAACAAAGAGGTACTAAGCAACTCAGTGAGACCCTGTCTCTACATAAGACACAAAATAGGGCTGGGGATGTGGCTCAGTGGTCAAGTGCCCGCGTTCAATCCCTGGTACACCCCCCCACACACACAAAAAAAATTTAATGAGAAACTAGATAAGCAATAGGGAAAAGGGTAGCTTACTTCTTGTAATGAAGCAGGAGCTTCACCATGAAACCTTATCTTAGACTTCTGGATTAACTTATTATGAATCTTAAAATTGGACATAGGGAAACATTAAAAACTAAAAAGGGAGAAGTGTGTGAGGAATATGCTGTACAAAGAGATAATAGAGACTTGAAGAAATCATGCTATGAACACATAAAACAACATTACATTTTTCCAGAACGTACCTTTTTGTCACTCACTTTCCCTACTTCTTCACTTGCTTGTTCAGTATCAGCAGCTTCAACTTTTATTCCAACACCTAACTGCTCTGATACTGACTCATTTAAAAACCACAAATCATCTGTAGTATCTGAAACAATGGCAGTACCTATATCCTAATAGAGAAAAACAAACATGAACTTCTATAATCAGTGTTTATCAGAAATGTTGAACAGAAATGAACCAAAAACTTCACATCACATCTCCAGAGAATATCTCACCTTTCCTCAACAGAAGTGTATGTATTCAACACTTATCTACCTGGCACCTACTGTGGATAAATAAATTGGTGGATATAAGGGCATGTGGCAAGGAATTTTCTATTTTAATAAGAAATCAGGTATAATATTCAACGAACAGTACCAAAGAACTTAAGAGACAAGGACCCAAATTACTTAACTATTTTTAAATAGAATTCATTCTTGACATCTGTTTCCACAAGTGGCCCTCTAAGATTTAAAATACCATTCCATTAGTTCTGACATATTTTTTCCTTTAATGGACAATGACTGCTTACTGAAGAAATACTGATGGTAACCCAAAACCTATTATTTTGCCCCTGCTATATGTCCATTCACATTTATTCAAAAACTATTCAATAAATGCCTATTATATGTCAGACATTGTTCTAGGTACCAAGTAAGGGAGTAGAGCAGAAAACAATACAAAAACCCTAGCCTTACATTTCATTGAGAGTAAAAAGACAATTACATACATATATAAGATAATGTATTTTTACAAAGTAAAAAGTGCAATGGAGAATATAAACTAAGGTAAGGAACCAGAGTGGCTGAGGAGATTATTTTAATTAGGGGTGGGTTTTGCAGGGCCACCACTTAAAACTGCACAACTACAAAACAAAAAGTAAATGTATCCACAAAAAATAAATGTATCCACTAGAAGTGTACAACATGATAGCTTTGGTAGCCAGGGATAATAAGGAAATTCCATTTGAGGAAAGTCCTAAATCATGAGAAGGAAATAAAAGGATTTGGGAGAAGACTTTCAGAAAGAGGAACAAATTTATGTTGCCTGAGGGAGGAAGAAATTTTGAGCTACAGGGTCAGAAAGAAGGCTGGTATATCTGGACGGTACACAGTGAACAAGAAAGAATGACAGGTGAGGCTGGCCAGACAGTTTGGTTATGGCTATAGAAAGGATCTAGATTTTATTCTACTTGCTTCCTGAAGCCACTGAAGAATTATAAATGCCACAATGATGTAACCTCTCCTTTAAAACATTTACTCTTTGAGTCAGGTGCAGTGGTTCACACCTGTAATCCCAGTGACTTGGTAAGCTGAAATAGGCAGATCAGAAGTTCAAGGCCAGCCTCTGCAACTTAGCAAGATCCTGTCTCAACATAAAAAATAAAAAGGACTGGGGATGTAGTTCAGTGGTAGAGCACCCTTTTTGATTTTTATAACAACTGTACCAGTGATTGAACAATCACTGGTCAATCACTGGTACAATTAATGACAAAAATTTACTCTTCAAAAAAATTTAACTATTAGATGAACAAGAATAAAAACTTTTGTGGTGTGAGGTGGCTACAATATCTGCATGAAAAAGAATGATGGTTTGAATTAGGTTATGACAGTGGGATAGTAAAAAGTGGTTAGTGAGATTCTGTATAAGCTTTGGAGAAAGAGCTAATATCATGAATGCAGTCTATGACAGAGAAAGAAATCAATATGTCCTTGTGTTTGGCAGGAATAATTGGATAGACAGATTTATAAAAAAGAGAAGGCTCAGAAAGGTCTGGTAAAACTAAAAAATCAAGAGTTCATGTTATATCAGATCTAAAACGGGAGATGTTAAATAAAGAGCACAATATGAAAGTTGGGCATTTAGGGGAGAGGTCAGGGCTAGAGATATAAACATGGGCATCATATACATATAGATGGTATTTAAAGTCAAAGGAATAAATAAGAATTCTTAAGACAATGCAACATGTGGTAAAGAGCAACCAAGAATGTTACTCTTTCAAAAAAAACAAGTTCCCTTTCAAACATGAAATTTACCTGATTTGTCTGTAAATCAGTTGAGCCATTACTTCTAGGTGTATAGTTGTTTCTCAAGTTTCCTAAAAACCACCAAGGCAGGCCAGCTACATCCCACTCCTCAAACCCAAGGTCCAACCTAGATGTCTCATCTTGGCTTAAATTTATCAAGTCTTCATCTACAGAAATTAAATAAAAAAAAAACTATGTATACAACACTTAAGAACCCATAGTTTCCTTAGAATACTAACAATCTCTTTATAAGATAGGTAAAAAGAAATTCCTATTTTTAATAAGAACCATAAATCAATTATTTGTCTTAGTGGCAGAACCCAAATTGCCTCCTGTTTAGGCTTTATTAGCTAGTAATGACAATAGAAGTAAATGATCATTTATCAAGGAATCTAAATCTTAAAACACTATTTGAACAATGGTATCATTCTAAAATGATTTCTAAATGATCACTAACTGGCATTTTAAACATTCATACCCCTACTGTAATAACTAAACAATGACTTGCTCAAGTCTGTGGTGCCTGGTAATGGCTCAATCTACAGAACTGCAAATGGCTGACAGCACAGTGGCCCAACTCATGAGATCAAAGCGAAGTGGTACAGAACAAAAGGGACAATCACAGGGTAGTGAAAGCAGTCACACTGGTATCACATACTTTGAGACAATTCTCAATAATTCATACGCTTTGGTAGATAACAACTATTATAAACACTGAACTCTAGCTTTCCAAATATACACATACATATGTCCTTTCTGGATTGGTGGGCTCTTACTGGAATTAAGCAATCAGAAATACCACAAACATTAAGGCCCATTTATTTCACGTGAAAGATCTTGTATTGTACATGTGAACCACATTCAAAGCAATTATTAATGTAAATTTGCTGCTATCATATGAAATTCGTTCTCATCCTCCAGGATTTTGTTGTATTTCACTCTTTGCCTACTTTCTCACTCTTTTCTACCACTACCCAATGCACTAGGCCTGCCAATGGCAATCACAGGTGCTTAAATGTGCTGAGCTCTGTAGGGCTGAAAGAATTTCTGCAAAAAATGGGTCTCCTTTATCTACTTACAAATTAAGTCAACCCTGCTTATTATAGGCATATCTGTGGCCAAGGACACTTCAACTATCTCTCTATTTATTCACTAATTAAATGATCAGAAGTCAAATTCCTGAGATGGAGTCATAAGTTAGCCTCATCTATTTAAGCTTTATTACTGTTAAGGAAATGGAAATCTTTCCACAGATAAAAATTCTGTCTGTGGATTGAAGTTTAACTCCAGTGGGAAGAGCACCTGCATTCCATGTGTGAAGCCTGGGTCTTGATTCCTAATCCCATAAAAAAAATTTTTTAAAAATTCTGCCCCATCAGGGGCTGGGATTGTGGCTCAGCGGTAGAGCGCTTGCCTCGCATGCGTGAGGCCCTGGGTTCAATCCTCAGCACCACATACAAAGCAATAAGTGAAAACATTGTGTCCATCTACAACTAAAAAAAATATATTAAAAAAAAAAATTCTGCCCTATCTATAGATCTCTCTGAAAATTCTAAATTATTTATTCCCAAATTTCCATTACAAACTACATATAGTGCCTTGAACTAATAGTTCCTTTATTTTATTGTTCTTCTATTTTACTGACTGTTATATACAGGGGAGACCACGGCAAATGAATTCAGGCATGCAAAAAATTCATCAGTAGCAAACCAATCAATATGCAGCTATTTTCTAATCTTCTCCAAGGCATCCTAGCTAACAGAAAGTCTTACACCATCCCAGCAATCCTGGGTTTCTAAAAGCGCACTAGGCCACCTTCAAAGTTAATAATCGTCAAAAAAGATTTTTAGAAAAGAATGAAAAATATGACATACGCCCCTCCTATTTCACATTAATTACTTTTTGAGTACTCTATCTTAAAGCTTCTATAATGGTCCTAATTAGAGATACTGCTTAATATATCCAGATGCCTTTTCTAAAAAATAATTAACCCTTCACCACCACCACCCCCCAAAAAAAAAGAAAAAAAAGAGGTCAAAGGAAGTAAGTCTTAATCCAAAACTTACCTCCTCTAGAATTTCTGCATTTATGCTCTGAGGTAGGCAGTGTGAGAATATTACCCTCTTCAGTTCTTTTCCTGGAACTGGAACTTTCCTCTGTACTTTGCTGAAAGAAGGGAAAGAGGTTTATCAGTGTGGTAGAAATGACTGAGACCAGGGGATGTAGCAGTTCCATTCTGGCTCACCAGTGTGTGCAACACAATGGGTTATGCACAAGAACTCTACAGTTCACAACAGTCATCCAATAAAGCATCACAACACCTCTCTTCAACCCAGTATAAGCAAAGCTAGGAGAATCCAAACCTGGCAGTGGGGGGCAATGACCTCTGTATAAAGGTCAAAACTATCTGTTTTTTAGGAGTACTTATCTGTATACTATCTAAGAGTATATGATCTGTACAAAGCCTCTAGCCTACCACAAAATTAGGCATTCAGAAATGTATGTCAAACTCTCACCATTTACCAATATGATTTTAAAACTTCTCCAGGTTTGAGGAAACTTTAGGAAATGGCCTAACATGAACTTAATTGGAACAAGCCTGTTAAAATTTTTAATAAAGCATTTTCTCAAATACTTAGATGCATACACACACACAAACACACACACACACACACTCTCTCACAAACACACAAACCCAAAGACAATGCAACTGGAAGAACTGAAGATCAGAAGTGCTACATCCCAAAAAAAGATTCAGAGACTGGAACTCTGTTATGGGCAGAACAGAGAAGGTTCACTCTGTCCCTGGTCTGTGAACTCCCAAGGACCTTTCTTATTAAATTCTTACCACATTTGGGGAAAGGCCTTGGGAGTCCAAGATCCACAGGTACAGAGAAGGGGCCACTCTGTACAACAAAAGAAGTCACCATGTGGTGATTTTACCTTCAGTTGGTCTTGACTTGGAATATCCATACTGTGATCCTGTGCGAGAGCGAGAGTCTGAGCAGCATCTGGATAGCAAGTAAAACAAAAGGAAAACCTTCCCTGGTAATAACCATTCTTTCCATACAAAAAGGACCTCAGCAAACAGCCCTAAAGCCGGGTTTCAGCACTACAGATACACTTTTCTGTGTTGGCTGGACAAGGCTCTCATTTGAAAGAAAGAAAAAACCAAAACTGATTAAAAATGCAAAGACCTGCCTGGCATGGTGGTACAGGCCTATGATCCCAGCTACTGGCAAGGCAGAGGCACGAGAATTCCAATTTTGAGGCCAGCTTGGGCAACTCATGGAGATCTCACTTCAAAATAAAATGTATAAAATAACTAGACTATAGTTCAGTGGTAGAGTGCTGGCCTAGCATGCATGAGGCCCTGGGTTTAATCTCCAGTACTGAAAAATAAAAATAAAGACCAAGATAGGTCACATTCAAAAGAATACCAAAATATATCTGGGGAAAAGTAAAAAATTACTAAAAATGGCAAGCTTTCAATTTTTATATGAGAAGTGGCCCCAACCAAGAAATAACAGTATTTTTATCATCTCTTCCTTTACTACCAAATTTGCCTCTAACTTCAAACAGCAACAAAAAAGTGGGTTTTTTAAATTTCTTTTTTTAAGTGTCAGATTATAAAATTTGAAAATCTGGACTTTCTCCCACTTGCTTTTAAAACAAATAGTATGTCCAAGCAAACCTACATTATAAGTGTCAATGATGACTTATGATTTAAATTTCTATCATCTGAATATAGATTGGATTTTTTTCACAAAGATTACTTTTCCCAGTTACTACAAACATTTCCTAAGAAAGGAGAGAGAGCAGACAAAAGTTTTTCTCAAGGCTACTAAAAAAAAAAAAAAAAAAAGAAAGAAAGAAAAAGAAAAGAAAAAATAATCCTAGATGAGAGAAATTCTTAGATATTACATTAGCCTAAGAGAGAAATATATTCCAAGGGCTTAAAAATTTTTCAAGCAGAATAGAAGACAAAAACTTGGCTACAGAAAGGAGAATTTAGTAACCTGAACCATTTATTATATGAAGCTATCTAATGGAAATGCATCCAAATAAATTATCAATAGAGTTCATCAGCCACTACCAGGTCCAGAGATAAGATATTTATAGAAAATATTATCCTCATCTAATAAAGACTGCCACAGGAAAAATATATAGATTCTACAACTAGTCTGACAACTCAACTGTTTTGCACAAAGCAACCATCTTCAAAACTGTAATATAAAAATATTATTTCTAGAAGTATATTTATATAAGCTAAGTGGCAATACTAAAAGGTCAGACACACCATTTTTTCTGACTACAGTGGTCCTGGAAGCAATCTGATTAACATATAATGCAGGTGAAGCAGTTCTTAAACAGCAATTCTAATACTGTCACTTATACTACTATAGCCTTTAAGCTTTACTTAGGCTAAAACAATTAGAAGCAAAAAAAATAGTTTTCAAACTCTAGTACTACAAAAATAAACACGTACATATATATATACAGTTTGTCATATCTATTTCATTGTATTAGAATACTTGGGGAAACATAGAAATGATTTAAAAAGAACCACCCTCGATTTAAATAATGGCATTTTCTTCAACAATCAAAATAAAGGTCTAGGGCTGGGGTTGTGGCCCAGTGGTAAAGCGCTTGCTTAGCATGTGTGAGGCACTGGGTTCAATTCTCAGCACTGCATACAAATAAATAAAGTCCATTGACAACTTAATTTAAAAAAAAAAAAAGGTCTACCCTAACACATCTGCAAAGGTGTAAAATAGTTACATGAAAAGCACTTTTCTTATTTGTCCTTTCAAATAAAACACATACAACTGAATTTATGAAATCAACAGATAGCCAACAACAAGCACTAACCCAAGGGCAAATCAGAGCAGATATAAAATGATGTGGGGCAATTTCCAGGTTTTTTTTTTTTAATATTTATTTTTTAGTTGTAGGCGGACAGAATATCTTTATTTTATTTTTATGTGGTGCTAAGGATCGAACCCAGTGCCTCATGCGTGCTAGGTGAGCACGCTACCACTGTGCCATAACCCCAGCCCCAATTTCCAGGTTTTGATTACTGCACTATAGTTATAGAAGATGTTGCCATTTGGAGAATATGGGTAGAGTATGCGGTAACTCTGTATCATACTTTTGCAACTATTAAAGTCTGAAATTTTTTTCAAAATGACAAGTTAAATAAGGAAAAAAATGTTTTAAATCAATGTTCAAGGGGAAAAAATGTGCCCCCAAAATGGGCGGGGAGTCAAATTCTGTTGTAGTTAAGGATTAAAGAGACATCCATTTGTGGCATAATGGGCAGAGAAAGAACCAGCCTGTTAGAAATCTATGCTCTATCATTTACCAATGACGTCTAATATTGGGCAAATCACTCATTCTTAAACAAACAAACAAACAAACAAAAGCTATTTCTTTAACTCTAGGCCTTCCTCTCACTCACAAGGTTGATATATAAATTGGTTGATATATAAATTGGTTGATATATAAATTGAAATGTTTGTTATAGAAATGTTCTTTGTGATATAGGACACATTAAATTCTGCAGAAAAAGTACAATAAAAAAATGAAAGGGGAGGAAAAATGAGAATTATACTCACTCCAAATTTCAGAGACTAGATCAATGAGAAAAAAAATTTACTAAAACAAGTAGATAAGCAATTTAAAAAGCTTTCATATATTACAAGCCAGAAATGACTGACAGGAAAGACACATTATTTCACAAATTGCTGATTTTCAATAAAGTTGTCATATCACTTGCAAGGCTTCTCAAACAGAAATTTAGAGCTACATCTCCAAATGGGTAAAGTGGGCAAATGGCTCAATGAAACAAACAGGCTTCAAAAGTCAATACAAGTTCACAATCATGTTGCAATGAGAGCAAAACCTCTTCTCCTGACTTTAAAGTATAAATCTTTATTAGGAATGGATTCTCTCTGATCTATTTACTTCAGCAAACATAGCCAATCTAAAGAAATTACATAATTTGAGCTTTCTTCAAAGAACAATGTTACCTACAATTTAATTTGAAACTCACAAAATCGCTTCACGTAGGAGTGGAGGGGGGCAATTTTCATTATTTGGAAGTGACAAAGTTATATTTTAGCCGTATCCAGTTTATTCACCCATCTCTATAATACCATTACTTTGGAGTCTTCAGACTCCAAAGCAGCCAGTTTCCTGAACATATCTAATAAATTCAAAGGGCAGTATTTAAAAGGTCTAGAATCAAGCAAAGGGTTAGACAAATTGGCATTGAGAAAACAGATACCTAAGCCCACACAATCTTAACATGACTGTAAGAGTCATGCAAGCCGGGCGCAGTGGCTCAAGCCTGTAATCCCAGCACTTAGGGAGGCTGAGACAGGAGAATCCCAAGTTCAAAGCCAGCCTTAGCAATGGCAAGGCGCTAAGCAACTCAGTGAGACCCTGTCTCTACATAAAACACAAAATAGGACTGGGGATGTGGCTCAGTGGTCGAGTGCCCCTGTTCAATCTCCAGTACCAAAAAAAAAAAAAAAAAAAAAGAGTCATGCAGACCTTACATGACTGATGTAATCAAATGACAGTATAAAGTACCACCTATGAAGGTCTCTTGGTGAAGAAATTTAAACTTGAATCTACTCATGCACTACTAGATTAGGAAAAATAGGCTAAAGAAACAAGTTAAACAATCACAAGGGTACAGTCTCCAACTCCTGACTGGAAAATTCTACAAGACAAATGATCCATTTCTTCAATAAATAAATGACACAGAGACAAAAGAAGTGTTCTATACCACAGTAGGGTGACTACAGTTAATAATTTATTATATATTTCAAAAATATGAGAGGATTTTTAATACTTTCAACACAAAGAAATGATAAATGTTTGAGCTGATAGATAAGTACTGATTTGGTCATTGTATACTATATACGTGACAAAGTATACTGTACTCCACAAATATGTACAATTACGTAACTGTGCCTCATGAATACATATGTAAATTTTTAAAAAGTTGTTATTAAAGGTATTAATTAAAACCAAAACAAACATACATAAAAAAGGAGGATTAAGTTTTATGGATTAAACAAATATAGTTATGAGATTTATCAACCAAATGCAATGTGTAATCTCTGTTTGAATCCTGATTTATAAGGATTTCTCTGTTTGAATCCTGATTTAAGCCAAAAAAATAAAAGATATTTTGAGTGTTGGGGATATAGCTCAATGGTAGAGAGCCTAGCAGGGCTGTGAGGCTCTGGGTTTGATCCCTAGTGAAAATTAAATTAAATTAAATTTTTTTAAATGTAAAATATTTGAGATACTGATAAAAAACAATAACTAGCTTAAGAAATAAAATTAGGGAATAATTATTAATTTTGCTGGGTATAATAATGATGTATGTATGTTTGAAGGAAAAATGTCCCTATCTATTAGAGCCTTTTAAGTTAT
This sequence comes from Xerus rutilus, assembly GCA_028644305.1. Classification (NCBI taxonomy): domain Eukaryota; kingdom Metazoa; phylum Chordata; class Mammalia; order Rodentia; family Sciuridae; genus Xerus; species Xerus rutilus. The sequence goes on from CM053410.1 coordinate 60,576,466, forward strand.
GTCTAAATGAAGCTAACATGACAAAATGTTAACTGCTAAGTCTACATAGGCATCTGCTTATTCTCAGTATGCTTGAAATTTTTCACAGTGAAAAGTTAAATAATATAACAACAACATTCTGTATGACAGATAGTATATATCCCTCCCAGTTATACTAAACACTGCATTCCATTTCTATTTCCATGCCTTTATTTTCCCATAATTTGCCCCCTTGAACTCAAAGCTATAATACAGACTGAAGAAATATGTGACATACCTGTAGTAGCAGTGGTTAAAGTGACAAGATTCTTTCTTAGCATATCATAGAGAGGGCTATAAAAGATAAAATAAAAAATTAATAACTCCAAATCCAACGGTGAACATAATTGTCATACAAGTGGTTTTCCATTAATATATTACATATATCTCTGGCATGTTGTTCCCCAACTTTCTCTATTAAGTATAGACAGATTCCAGAACCGCTTTTAAAAAAAAAAAAAAAACCAATCTTAGGGTCTGGGAGTGTAGCTGTGGTACAGCAACTTGCCTAGCATGTGTGAGGCACCGGGTTCGAGCTCCAGCACCACATAAAAATAAATAAAAGTATTGTGTCCATCTACAAGTAAAAATATTTTAAAAAATAATCTTTCTTTTTTAAATAATCGATCTTAAACATTAAAATGTAAATGGTCAGGCTCTTATGACTACTTTGCCCCTATAAAAAAAATTATTAGGGCTGGGTGCGGTGGCCCACGCCTATAATCCCTGCGGCTTGGGAGGACTGCAAGTTCAAAGCCACCCTCAGTAATTTAGTAAGGCTCTAAGCAACTCAGCAAGCCGCTGCCTCTAAATATAATATTTAAAAAGGGCTGAGAATGTGGCTCAGTGGTTAAGCACCCCTAGGTTCAATCCCCAGTACCAAAACACAAAAAAACTGATTAGTTTCCAGGTACAGTGCCACACACCTGTAATCCCAGGGACTTTAGAGGCTGAGGCAGGAGGATCCCAAGTCCAAGGCCAGCCTCAGCAACTTAGCAAGGCCCTAAGCAAGACCTTGTCTCAAAATAAAAAATCAAAAAGACTGGGGATATAGCTCAGTGATAAAGTGACCCTGGGTTTAAGCCAAAAACAAAACACTAACAAAGAACACTTGCTTAATTTACATTTTATGTCATTAACTAACAGTTACCCAAGTGGGGATATTTCCTTCAGAAATTATTATTTTCTTTTAGAAATTTTTATATTTTAATTGAAGGGTGAGAGTAGAGGAAAGTCTCAGTAATTTAAGAAAATGATCTAGAAGAAAGTAGTCATTACCAAACTACAAAAAGAGAACAGTGGTTTCTCAATGACTGACCAGCTTGACCTAATGCAAGAAGAGAAAGTCACACACAGGTCTTCTTAGCTCTACTATAATTCTGACTAGGCTCACCATCAACCTCAAATTGCCCTGCAATTCTACATTTCTTTGATCTGCTAATCTTTCCTCCTATCTCTAATAATTACTTCACAAAACCCTAAACTAGCTATATGAAACTCTCTCCTACGGACAATATCCAATCTGAAGCTCTCCTTCAACTAACCCCTCTAATTGACTGCGTCCTTTAGCTCTCACCTCAAATTTCACTTCCTCAGGGAAACCCTAATACTCTAAATTCCATCCACTCCTAGCGTCACATAACTCTTTTCTGTAGCATTTATCTGTAGTGCAATTTTACCATGTATTAGTGTGATTATCTGAGTAAGATGGGACTACTCTTTAAGCTCTAAAAATCAGACTGTGCCACTCACTACTATATTCCCAGTGCCTAGCAAACATATGCCCATCCTTAAATATCTATTGAGTAAAGGAATACCATTAATAACCTAAGGAGATTAAGTGGATAGATATAAGCACTCAAAAAGACACACAATCCCTAACCCTTTCTACCTTGGATCTTTCACGGAGAAGCTCTGACGTCCCAGTAGTTCTCCCAAAAGATCTCCACCACAATAAACCATATGCTGCTCCTGTTGATCATAAAGCTGCTTCACCATTATATACTGGCCTAGATAGTGCATTACCTGCATGGGAATAAAATATCATGAAAGAATCTGTCCGATTGCTACCTAAAACACAAATTATAAGGAAGCAGATAAGGTAGTTTGCTAGAGAACAGAGGACACGTTTACAAGATTGTCAGTGCCGTATACTGACAGTATACAAGGGGTCCTACAACAAGATAGTTGTTTCCAACTACTAGGTTTATCCATTCATTGTGTTTCTGGCCATCAACAGACTCAGACTTTTTAGCACAGAAATGTGCCGATCTGACAGGGAGAAAAGTGATGAATCTACTTAATATTCCCTCAAAAATGTTCTCACTAGTCCAAATGAAAAAGTCTGTTCAATTATTAAAAGCAATAAGTTTTAAATCTGCCCGGACCATAACAATATTTTCTAAGTCCGGGGCATATAAACAACTAGGATTCTGATACATGTTTAGCTTTTTTCTTTTTGGCAAATGTACAATGTTTAAGAAACTATCAAGTACTATATCTGCACAAAACAGAATCTAGGTATTTAACAAATAATACTTACGTCTATCTGGGTTTTCTTCCCACAGAATTCACAAAATGGAAAAGCACAACAAGTTCATGATTCAAAACTTGAAAATAACCCTTGCAAATGCAGATGAAGCATTTTGTATAACTTTTATTATGTCATCCAGGTTGGAACATTTTGTCAATGAACCTGTCTGCATTTTATAAACAAAAAATGAAACCCACTGAAAAGAATTATTTTCTAAAGGTAGAAGATTTGTACTTAATAATTGCTTGTCACAGATCACAAACAGACTAAAAAAGCTATCTTTATCTTTAGACCTCAACTTCTTAGGAATTACTAAATATCTGTATAGAATTTTCCTAACACAGTTCTTACTATATTGGAGCACTGATGCTCCTAATAACACCCCCAAATATATATTAATGGATTAGCTGAGATCTCATATCTAATCTATTAGGGGAAAATAAGATGGAGAAAAGCACCTACTGGAAGAAACAGTAGAAAATTCTTTATGTCTACTCAACTTTCAGAAAAAATAAACTAAGTATATAAAACAGGATCTCCTAAAACAGTACCCCAAATTTATGTATAATACTCTCATATCATCTGCCTCACTTCATACATTAAGAATCATGATTTAATAATAAAAAATCAGAAAATTCCCCTTTAGGGTCAGGTTAGAGTCATGGTTCATAAAAGCTTATCATGTTAACATAGGCAAACCTGCTTTACAAATGAAGAAGACAGCATAATTCACCATAACAACTTCAATGATATAAAAATTCAGACCGGGGCTGGGGCTGTGGCTCAGTGGCAGAGCACTTGCCTAGCGTATGTGAGGCACTGGGTTCAATTTTTTTTTTTTTTTTTAATATTTTTATTTTTTTAGTTGCAGGTGGACAGAATATCTTTATTTTATTTTTATGTGGTGCTGAGGATCGAACCCAGTGCCTCACGCGTGCAAGGCGAGCGCGCTACCACTGCGCCACAATCCCAGCCCCCTGGGTTCAATTCTTAGCACTGCATATAAATAAATTAAATTAAAGGTCCATTGACAACTAAAAAAATTTTTTTTAAAAATTCAGGCTTAATAACAGAAGTCTTACATATAAGGATTCTAAAGATACAGTGCAAAACAATACACTTCATTTAAAATAATAAAGGGGGTTGGGAATAGAGCTCAGTGGGACAGCACTTGCCTAGCATCTACAAGGGATCAATCCCCAGAACTGCAAAATATAAAAGAAAATAAAATCATGAAGGAAATATGCACAGTCTGAATATCTGAAATGCCTCCAGATTCATTTAAGAGGCATAATATAGTTCAGGAGCACAACATTACTGACAGATGTGGAGTTTTCAAGAAAAAAAAGAAAACTTTGTAATTTTATTTCCTTTCCTTAGGAAAAGTCAGATATATCTGCCCTTCTAAATGCAAACAGTTCCAACAGATTAACATTTTAATATTGAGTCTTTTCCACTTAAGGAATTCAATTTGTCTTTGCTTCTAAAAAAAACTTCAGAAGCTAAGTAAGTTATTTAAATGCATAAATGTCCAAAATAACTCAGTTCTCAGAAGAGTATCTGACACATTTATAATGAAACACTACTGAATCAAATTTCTGCCTAGCAGCATATCTTGTAAATCATAGTGCCATTTTTTAAATCCGTACATGTTTTGCATTTTAACTCTGAGATCAATGAATTCCTGGTTAATCATGTTTATAAGGTACTTCAAAATGAATTCTAAAGAAAATATGAAGTTCAACTTAACAGTCATTAAAACAGAGCAAAAGTTGCCTCCCTCTGGTACCTCAGAGAAGAACTCTTTCTCATCTCTGATTTCAGAACTATTTGCTGGCTTTCACTATTTAATTCTTCTTAAAAACTGAGAATTTTAGCCGGGCACGGTGGCTCAAGCCTGTAATCCCAGCACTTAGGAAGGCTGAGATAGGAGAATCGCGAGTTCAAAGCCAGCCTCAGCAACGTCAAGGCGCTAAGCACCTCAGTGAGACCCTGTCTCTACATAAAACACATAATAGGGCTGGGGATGTGACTCAGTAGTTGAGTGCCCCTGAGTTCAATCTCCAGTACCAAAAAATAAAAAAAAATTTAAAAACCTGAGAATTTTCATTGATGGCTTACCTCCTTAACAGTGAACATTTCACCTTGTGCACCTGCTGCCTGCAAAATCTTCAAAAGTGGCAATCTTGGTCGTACCTGATGTAAACATGAAATAAATTTGCTATTTACATTCCATTAGATTAATATGAAATCCTATTGAACAAGAACATTTCCTTAAATACTTTTAAAATAAACTCTGGGAGACACTTATCACCTAATGTTCAATCTGCTCTGTATAAATCCTAGTCAGTGAATGCAGCTATGTTCCTCAATTCAATTTCCTAAAAATTTAAAGAAAAACAGGAATGGCCAAAAATGACTTACCTTATTTATTTGTTCTGGAGAGATCCTGTCAGCACTGTCAGATGTTGAACACTGGGCAGAGGTGGAATGTGATGTCATTTTGACTCTGAAGAAACTGCAGTCTGTTGATAAAACTAAAAGGAAATGTATATATAGAAAATTGTGTCTTCAGCGTTAAAAAAAAAAGTCAGGAAGTAAATAAAAAGACACATATAATGCAGATATCAGAGCATTCTACATGAATGCAATGTACTCATGCCAAAGTTCTCCATACCTTCTGATCACTTCCTAGTTCAAATCCTGCAGAAACTTAACTGAGACTAAGAACCATCTACATCTTCCTCAGGTGAAGTCTGAAAAAGGAACAGGTTTGGGCATGCTCCGACCTCCATACTGATGTTAATGAGTAAATTGTTTTAGCTGAAAGTCATTTACAATCATTTCCCCCAGAGGATATCAACTCCTTTTCTCCCAGTGGTGCTGAAGACCCCCTCTAGAAGACAGATGTAAAACTGCAGAATTACCAAGATTCCACGCTCATTTTAAGGAAAACCTCAGCAACGTGTTGGAACATGTCTCAACAAGGGACCAAACAAAAGTGAGAGGCAACATTTTCAGTATCAGTTAAAACAGCTTTTGAATGCACTAAACATAAAAGGCGCATAACCACTATACACTTAAAAATGGGTTAAACCAAGGACATACGCCATCAGAAAAAAATGAAGCATGAATTGAAATAAAATTTAAAATTGTTGACTCTCTACTTTGTAAAAAAAAAAAAAAATAGAGAAGGAAAATAAATTTTCAAATAAACTGCTTGAGTTTACCTACAGGCTTTTATAAATAGATGGCACTCAATTAGTGAAATTTGTGACTTTCAAGTCGTATCAGAGAAAGAGTGAAAGGAACCTAGAAAAACAAACAAATGCACTGGCTGAAGCTATCAAAATCCCCTATTTTTCACAGAAAACTAAACTACAACAAAGAATAAATTCCTCCCTGCCCCATTAGTTTCCCTTGTTACAAAACAGGAAGTCGAACAGGTTATAAGCACAACTTAAATCCTTAAAATCTTTAAAGCCGGCATTTAAATTGTACTTCAAACCTTACAAATATAAAAATAACTGTGATCGCCTCAAACCTGCCTGTCCTGTAGTCTTCCCCCTCTCAGTAAATAGCAACTCCAGCTTTCTAGCTGTTCAGGTCAATAACTGTTGAAGCCATCCTTGACTCCTCTAACACTCCACACTCACTCCATAAATAAATTCTTAAGCTGCATCTTCAGAATATATGCAAAATCTGATCACTTCTCACTACTTCCATTACTAATCTAATCCAACTCTCTTAATTCCATCAGGAGAAAATATATGTATAACAAACTCAGTTTCTCCTATACTCTCACTCAACAATCAACACAGACTTCTGTGACCTCTGGTCACCAATAATGGGGATTTGGGCTCAGCAGTAACCAGCCAATTCTGCAGCAGACCCAGCTGCATGTCCTCTAATTTTACCTGGAGATAGTGTCAGATTCTACACATGGAAGGTTCAGTCCTACCAGACTGACCCCCACTGCCAATTCTAATTGAAAGCTACAGCTTGTTTTACCTGTGCTTCCAAGTGACTGGCTATAAATCAGGATTCCCACAACCCACTCTTCAGGACCGATTAACTTGTCATGGGTAAACCACATCTACTAATTTATTATAAAGGATATCAATGAGCACCAGATGGAGAAGCATAGGGCAACAACCCTCCAGAAACCTCAGCTATCAAAATTCTATCCTTTTGGGCCTTTATATAGGCTTCACTACATAGAAGTAATTTGCATATCATAGGCATCAATGACCACTGGTGATCAATTTAACCTTTAGCCCTTCGCCCCTCCCCCAAAGACTGGAGGGGGATGCTAAAGTCCCAACACTAATCCTGCCTTGGTTTTCCTAGTGACCAGCCCCTCCCATCCCATAGCAACCTAGGGGCTGCCAGCCATCAGTCAACTCATTGGCATACAAAAAGACACTTATCACTTTGGAAAGTCTAAGTATTTCTGAAACTATATGCCAGGAAACTCAGATTAAATTTTTTAAAAATTTACACACACACACACACACACACACACACGTGCGCCTGCATAAAATATCATGCCTCCCAAAAGTTTTCTGCTTCCTGTCCTTTAGTTCCTATCCTTTTGTCTTTGCTTAAGTGTCAGTCTGTCCATGAGGTCTCCCAGTGACCATTTTTAATAAGTGCAACTCCCAACCCCCTGTATTCCCTGTCTCCTTTCCTGCTTTATTTTTCTCCACCATCCTTATTACCAACCAAAATATTATACATTTTAATTTATTATGCAGAATGTAAGCTCTAAGTAGGCAGAGATTTATATCTACTTGTTCATTAATATATCCCCAGTGTTAGTATGTGCCAGGTCCTGATTCAATTCCCAGCAATGGGCAGGGCAAAGTGTGTGTATATTCACAGTGCTTAAAGATGACTAACTATACAGATGGTAGAACACCGTGGATGGAAACATTAATAGTAACAGTGCACACATTTCCAAAAACGGCCTCTCCAAAGAACCACCTAATGGACCACTGTATTCAACAGAAGAGAATAGGTGAAAATGAACCAATTCCAGGCCTAGCTGCTTCATTTTGTGGTGCTTTTAGAGGTCCCTAAAATCTGCTACCTGTTACAAACACACACAAAAAAAAAAACACCACGTGGAGAGGGAAAAGCCCAGTTGTCCAGCTGAACGCAGACTTGTAGTCATACACTCCAAAAACACATCTTCCAGCCTACTGCCACCTGACAAAACCTGCATGACAGACCCCAAGTGAGACCACCAGATCTTTTCAACTCAGCCTGTCATCCCACAAAAGCATGGCAAATAAATAAAATGATCATTGTTTTTTGGACTTTTTCTGGAGCTCGGGATTGAACCCAGGGCCTTGTGCATGCAACACAAGCACTCTACCAGCTGAGCTATATCCCGAGCCCCAAATGATCATTGTTTTAACTGTTTTGGATGATTTATTACATAACATTAGATAATTGAAACAAATGGCAAAGACTAGGCTTACTCTGCATCAGGCATACAGATAAACCCATTTAATAGCTAAACAGCCCTAAGATGTAGCTACTATTATTTTCATTTTACAGATGAGACATGAAAAGCAGAGAGATATTATCTGCCCCAAATCACACAATTAGTAAGTTCTTGGAATCAAGAATTCAAACTGCCCCCCTTAGCAGTATTTTTAAAGTATATGAAATTAATCACAACCCTTCCATTCAAAACCTAATTCATTGTTCATCCACATATGGGCCATTTTTGCTTTATTATTTTTAATAATGCAATAAGTATCCAATGAACCAGGACTGTGACAACAACCTATATTTAACCATAATATTCCCACCTCATCCCCCTACTTCAGGTCAACAATCACCCTGAATCCTCCTTTCATTCCTTTGCTTTAGCATTTTACTGAATCAAAACATTCCTAGAAAGTATGTATTTTTAGTTTAGTTGCTCTTTTTAAAAAGCAGGCATGTAACTTGGGGAATTACTGTTTCACTAAAATAGACTAAGTCCTGCCAAGTACGTTGGCACACACCTGTAATTCCAACTACATGGGAGGCTGAGACAAGAAGATCACAAGTACTAGACCAACCTAAGAAACATATTATAAGACCCTGTCCCAAAATAAAAAATAAAAAGGGCTGGGGATGAAACTCAGTGGTAAGTTACATCAATTCCCAGTATCATAAAGTGGGAGGAGGGATTAATTCCTACTGACATGTCACCCTAGTACATTTGTATTTTATTTTCATTGTGGTGAAGTGTACAGAATTTAACATGTACCTCTGCCTGGTTCAGTGCACAGTTTACCAAGTGCTCCTGGGTTCAATCCCCAGTACTAAAATAAAGAAAAAAAAATACAGAAGGGTTTTAAATGTTTTCACCATAAAGTGATGTTAATGTTTAAGATGATTTAAACATTATACAATGTATACATGTATCGAAACATTACATATTATCTCACAATTTAGGGGTTTTAATTTTAAAACTAATTTTAAAACTTCATAAAATTTTTTAAAAACTGTTCTGATACTTGGTTTTTTGTTTTTTTTTTTTTTTTGGTACCAGGGACCGAACTCGGGGGAGCTTAGCCACTGAGCCACATCCTCAGTCCTTTTTTGTATTTTATTTAGAGATAGTCTCACTGAGTTGCTTAGGGCCTTGCTAAATTGCTGAGGCTGGCTTTGAACTCATGATCCTCCTGCCTCAGCCTCCAGAGCTGCTGGAATTACAGGCGTGTACCACGATGCCCAGTTGATGCTTTGTCTTTTAATCAATGTGAAATTGTTTCATTTATGGATTTCTCATATTAAATCCTTGTATATCTGAAATAAACCCAACTTGATTTTTATGTATTATCATTTTATGTATACTGTTGGTATGAATTTGCTAGTATTTTGTTTAGGTTTTAAAATCTGCATTAACAAGTAAAAAGGATCTGGTAATTTTCCATTGTACTTTTTGTCTAGTTGGATGTTAGGGTTATATGGGCCTCAATGAATTAAATAGACTTTATTTTTTTAATTGGGAAAAATTCCACAGAACTGCAATTTCTTGTCTTAAGATTGGTAAAACTCACACATAAAATTATATAACCTGGTGTTATCGTTGTGGAAAGGTTTATAATTGCTTCAATTTCTTTCATGAATATTATTCAAGTTTGTGTGTGTGTGTGTGTGTATTTGTGGCACTAGAGATTAAACCCAGGGGTACTTTACCACTGAGCTACATTCCCCATCCTTTTTTTTTTTGGTACTGGGGATTGAATTTAGGAGCACTCGACCACTAAGCCACATCCCCAGCCCTATTTTGTGTTTTTATGTAGAGACAGGGTCTCACTGAGTTGCTTAGCGCCTCCCCGTTGCTGAGGCTGGCTTTGAACTCGCGATTCTCCTGTCTCAGCCTCCCTAAGTGCTGGGATTATAAGCGTGAGCCACCGCGCCCGGCTCATCCTTTTTATTTTTTGAGGTAGAGTCTCACTAAGTTGCTGATGGACTTGCTAAGTGGCCTCAAACTTTCAATCCTCCGGCCTCAGCCTTCTGAGTTGCTGAAATTACATGCTTATGCCATTCTAGCTCTTCTTCCACTTTTGTCTTTGCATATGCATCCTCCTTTTCATTCATGTTCTAGTTAACTGTATCCTCTCCTCTCTTGACAAATCTTGTTAAAGGTTGTCTGTTTTAATTTTTTTAAAAAAATTGGCTTTGATGTTCACATCTTTAATAATTATCTACTTATTTTTATTACATCTTCTTTCCTCAAATTTCTTCAGGTCATTTCCTGATTTCTGAAGTTAGATACTTACTTAGCTTATTCCTTCTTTTATAATCTGAATACTTAAAACTAAAAAAGACTAAAAGTACCCAACCCCACCCAACCTCCAGAATTTTATGTATTTGAGACCTGGTCTTACTATGTGGCCCAGGCTGGTCTCCAATTCATGGACTCAATGATCCTCCCTCCTCAAAATCCCAAGTAGCTAGGACTACAAACATGTACCACTATGCCCATCTTGGAACTATTTTTACTTCAGTCCAGAGGTCTCTCATTTTTAAATTTCTATTACAATTTTTTAAATCCATGAGTTACAGAGATATGCCTCTGCATATTGTATCTTCCCTATTTATGTTTTTGAGGTGAATCTCTGATTTAGCTGCAGTGTGGTGAGAGATCATCTAGAGCACAAAACCTATCTCTGAAATTGTAAAGGCTTTCATCCCAGCCTAGTAGACGATGAATTCTGTAACAAATGCTTGCAAAACTCTATGCTCATTAGGTTAAGCTTATTGGTAAAAATCTTACATACCCTTGCTACAACTAAAGAAAAGCAATAAAATCTCTTAACTATGGTGATACTCCATTTGTCCACCTAAGGACTTTTAATCAGAGGTATACATGCTTAAAACTTTTTTTTTGGTGAGCTATCATTAATGTATTAATTATCATTAAATACTGATTCTTTTCATCTCTGTTAAGACATTTTGTCCTGAAGTATATTTTTATCTTTTATCAGTATGACCACACCAACTTCTTTTGGTTAGGATTTCCAATTATGTCTTTTGCCAAATTTTTACTTCCAATGTTTGCATGTCCTTATGAACTTTCAGTATGCCTCTTGTAAAAAGTCTATCTAGAAGTTGGGATTTTAAAAACTCCACTTGTAAATTTTTATTCCTTAATTGGTGAGTTTTGTAAACTGGTTGTAATTAATATATGTGGATCTATTTCTATCATGTTATAATTCTGCATTCCAGTTTGCCCAATCTTTGCTTTTAAATATGTACTTACCTTTCTTTTTTTTTAAGTTATCGATGGACCTTTATTTTGTTCATTTATTCATGTGCGGTGCTGAGAATTGAACCCAATGCCTCACACATGCTAGGCAAGCACTCTACCACTGAGCCACAACCCCAGGTCCTGTACTTAACTTTTTAAAAAATTTTATCTCTGCTAATAAGAATTTTAGCACAACTGGGAGCTGAGGTTGTGGCTCAGTGGCAGAGCGCTTGCCTCGCACGTGTGAGGCAATGGGTTCAATCCTCAGCGCCACATAAAAATAAGTAAACCAAATAAAGACACTGTGTCCATGTATAACTAAAAAATATTTAAAAAAAAAAAGAATTTTAGCACAATATAATCTGGACTTCAGATTCTTTTTTTTTTTTTTTTGTATTTTTTATACCTTTATTTTCTTTGTTTTCATATTTATGTGGTGCTGAGGATCGAACCCAGTGCCTTGCGCATGCTAGGCAAGCGCTCTACCACTGAGCTACCGCCCCAGCCCCTGGACTTCAGATTCTGAAATATATTATTTTTCTTTTTCAGCCCCCTAGCCTTTAAGACAACAATACAAGGTAATCTGATCACCTTTGCTTCCCGTAACAATTCCTGGGTTTGAATTTCTCAGTACCACTTCTAGTACTGCCTTTAATACAGCTGGCAGAGCTTACAAAACCTCATCCCTGTTTTTTTATTTTTTGGTACGGGATATTGAACCCAAGGGCACTTAACCACTGAGCCACATTCCCAGCCCTTTTTTATTTTAAGGCAGGGCCTCGCTGAGTTGTTGAGGCTGGCTCTTAACTCAGGATCTTCCTGCCACAGCCTCCAGAGTTGCTGAGATTTACAGGCACATGTGCCATCATGCTAGGCCCTGAGAATACTTCATTTCCTATTTAAATGAACATGACTGGCTATTAAATTCTAGGTTGCTTCAATACTCTAAAAACTCTTTTGTCTTCTTCCATTTAGTGATACTGCTGAAAATTTTGATATTTTGCTCCCTAGTAAGTGATCTGTTCTGAGATGCCAGTACTTTTCTTTTCTTTTTTATTTTTTTAAATATTTTTTAGTTATAGATAGACATAATATCTTTATTTTATTGCTTTGTATGTGGTGCTGAGGATCGAGCCCAGGGTGAGGCAAGCGCTCTACCACTGAGCTACAATCCCAGCCCCAGTACTTTTCTTTTGCTTTGATCTTTTTTTTTAAATTTTTTTTAGTTGTAGGTAGACACAATATCTTTATTTTTATGTGGTGCTGAGGATCGAACCCAGTGACTCATGCATGCGAGGCAAGTGCTCTACCACTGAGCTACAATCCCAGCCCCTTGCTTTGATCTTCTTAATTTTTTTTTTAAATATTTTTTAGTTGTAGGTGGAAACAATATCTTTATTGATTTATTTGTATGTGGTGCTGAGGATCGAACCCAGTGCCTCAGGCATGCAAGGCAAGCGCTCTACCACTGAGCCACATCCCAGGCCCACGATCTTCTTAATTTGACTATTAAGCTAGGGCTTAATTTGTTCCTGATTTCTCATATTTAGCATTCTAAACAATCTCAAGCTGAGGTCTTTCACGATTTTTAATTCAGAAGGAGAGAATTATTCCATTATTTCTTCAAGCATTTCCTCAATTTCTCTAAGACTTGTATTAATCAGATGCATCTCTACATTTACTCTCCTTATCTCTTTGCTTTTTCTATTATTTTTCTTTATTGTGAAAAATTTTGATTTCTCAGTTGTATCCATTCTGTTATGCATCCCATATAGAATACAACCACTGTATTCTTCATGCCTACTATTTGTTTGGTTCTCCCAGCCCCTGTTCATTCTTATTTCAAGTTGTTAACATCTCCACTCATTTCTTCTAGGATGATTAACAGTAGCTAACTTTAAATTGTTGGTCCATCTGTCCTAATGTTTCTGTTCTAATTAAGCCTATATATTTTACCTTAAAGTACCTGTATCCTTCAACCGTACTTTTCCTTGGAGATCAGGTACTCTAACAAGTGAAGAACATGGGGGAAATCTAGATTCCAGCCCCACATTAGCCCCAGTAAGCCCAAGAAAATAAATGAGCATTGAAGTAGAAAGCCCCAAACCAGAATCCATGTAATCACTCCTCAGATCAGGGTTTCACTCTTTGTTCCCCAGGGAGAGAAGCATGTCAGGGACCTACCCAAGACCTAAGGATAAGGGACAGAGACTGCCTAAAGTCAGTCACAACCTGACTTCCAGTTTTTTTTCTCAACTCCTCACAAGCATGGACACCAAGCATGGTACCTGAGGGGAACTGCCACAGGTGTGGAAAAGGTAACTCTGAAGTAATGAAGCAGAAAAGAAACGGGAGTAGTATTCCAACAGTTCCCTTTCCCCACAGTTTTACTCTCACACAGCCATGCCTATTTGACACTTCAGGCCAGTCCTCCCTTCCCATCAGTTCAAAATGGCCCCCATCACCTATTACTTCTCACAATATTTTCCCTTTATAGTTCTTCCAGGGATGACTTTGGAAAAGGGAGCCAGCAGTCATGCTAGTTCAATGTGGGGACAGAAGATGACTTCTTGGCAGTTTTAAAGAACTTAAACCACAGTAAGGGTTTCTTATGTTACTTTAACACCTGGTAGAAAGTGCTGTCCAATTAAAAAGATAACTAATTCAAGGACCATTTTGAGGAAGTGATTCTGAGAAAATGCAAATATGAGAGTAGCTCCTAAAAACTGTCCTTTTGTAAAAGAAACATATAGAAAGGAAATCTACAGTCAAGTATCTTTATCAGGAAAAGAGCTGATGAGACTTTTATTACCTGAGACTTTATCTGCATAACAAAACTACCTTTATTCACCATACAATTCCTTCCCTCACTCTCCCATAGCTCATGTGACCACCAACCCTAGAACCCCTAAACCCCAATGTCTTCTGTAGCTCAAGAGGTTATACAAGCTTCAATATCTGACACTTCTTCCAGTTTATATTTTATAAGACGTCCATATGTAGGTACATAACTGTTTTTTCTCTTGTTAATGTCTTACGTCAACTTAACTCACAGCCCAAAGAATCTAGAAAGGTAAAGGGAAACCATTTTTCACACAACTTAAAATAGGTACTCCCATTTCCAGAAACTCATTCCCCTTCCTGGGTATGTGTGTACAAGCTTTCTCTTTTTTTCGTCTTCTTTTTTAGTACTGAGGATTGAACCCAGGGGTGCTTAACCACTGAGCCACTTCCCCAGACCTTTTTTTGTATTTTATTTAGAGACAAGGTCTCACTAAATTGCTGAAGCTGGCTCTGAACTTGAGCTCCTCCTGCTTCAGCCTCCCAGGCTGCTGGGGATACAAGCTTTCTTGATTGTTTTTTTAACTAACTTTCCATTCCATCTTGGTATTCTCCAAGTATCCACTTCCACCATTTAACACTACCATTATGAATGGCAAACTCAGTTTCCTGAATTTGCCTAGTTCCATTACCACTCACTTCTGAGTTTTTGGCACTGACTTTTCAAACTGTTAAGTTTTAACCCAACAGGCCTAAACACTCTCCAGAATAAATTAATAGAAAATAAAACAGTACTTAACAAAGTTATATGTTGTACCATGGAACCTGTTTCTGTTATTCCAAGTAGCCAAGACTTGTTAAACACACCTGTAATCCCAGCTATTTAGGAATCTGAGGCAGGAAGACTGCAGCTCCAGGCCAGCCTGGGCAACTTAAGGAGACTGTCTCAAAATACAAATCAAAAAAAGAAAAAAGCATGGGCTAGGGATGTGGCTCAGTGGTTAAGTTCCCCTGGGTTCAATCTCTGGTACCGAAAAAGGAAAAAGCATGCCAGGCATGGTGGCACACACCCATAATCCAAGTGACTCAAGAGGCTGAGGCAGGAGGATTCCAAGTTTGAGGCCAATCTCAGCAATTTAGCAAGGCTCTTGCAACTTAGCAAGACTTCATCTCAAAATAAAAACTAAAAAGGGCTGGAGATGTGGCTCAGTGGTTAAGTGTTCCTGGGTTCAATCCCCAGTACCCAAAAAATAAAAATAAAATAGGTTGGTTTTTGTTTTGTTTTTGTGGTATTGGGGATTGAACCCAGGGGCACTCTACTGCTGAACTACATCCCCAGTCATTTTGATTTTGTTTTTGAGACATGGTTTTGCAGTTGTCCAGGCTGGCCTCAACCTGAAAAATAAATATAAAAAGGGATAGAGGTAAAACTCACCCTTGGTAAAGCACCCTTGGGTTCAATTCACAGTACACCACCCACTAAAGCCAACAATTAAGCACCTTTGTGCCATGCATTTTTTTCTTTTTTTTTAGTAGGTGAACACAATACCTTTATTTTATTTATTTTTTATGTGATGCTGAGGATTGAACCCAGTGCCTCACACATGCTAGACAAGCGCTCTACCACTGAGCCACATCCCTAGCCCATTGTCATGCATTCTTTAAAGCACTTTATGTATAATAATGCATTTAATCCTCAAGGAGATACTAAGAGGTAGACAGTATTGTCCTCAATTGCAGAAAAGGGAATTGAAGCAAAGCGGAAGAGAACATGCCCCAAATCATGGAGTACAAGCACTTTAGCTGCAGAAGCCACAATTATTACCTATTACCCCTCATACATGTATAATAGGTCCCAATATAAAGTCTGTTTTTCATTGTGGGTCATGGTTAAAATCTGAAAGCCTTAGCACTTGTCCTTTTTCCAAGACTCAAATATTCTTTTTTTTTTTTTTTGGTACCAAGGATTGAACTCAAGGGTACTGGACCACTGAGCCACACCCCCAACCCGATTTTGTGTTTTATGTAGAGACAGGGTCTCACTGAGTTGTTTAGCGCCTCACGGTTGCTGAGGCTAGCTTTGAACTCGCCACTCTCCGGTCTCAGCCTTACAAAGTGCTGGGATTACAGGTGTGCACCACCGTGCCCAGCTCTAAAATATTCTTACTCATTCTTCTACCTAGGTCAAAAGTCACCTCCTAAGTCAAAGTTTTTCTGATCCCCAAGTGAAGCTAATGATGTCAAAGCACCTTTATTAAAACACCTACTAGGGAGTGGGGAGTGTAGTTTAGTGGCAAAGCATGTGCAAAACCTTGTGTTCAATACTGGCATTAAAAAGAGAGAGAAGCCGGGCGCGGTGGCTCACGCTTGTAATCCCAGCACTTAGGGAGGCTGAGACAGGAGAATCGCGAGTTCAAAGCCAGCCTCAGCAATGGCGAGGCACTAAGCAACTCAGTGAGACCCTGTCTCTACATAAAAC
>CM053410.1:60593537-60623022 GCA_028644305.1 Xerus rutilus
CGCTTGTAATCCCAGCACTTAGGGAGGCTGAGACAGGAGAATCGCGAGTTCAAAGCCAGCCTCAGCAATGGCGAGGCACTAAGCAACTCAGTGAGACCCTGTCTCTACATAAAACACAAAAAAATAGGGCTGGGGATGTGGCTCAGGGGTCAAATCCCCATGAGTTCAATCCCCGGTACCAAAAAAAAAAAAAAAAAAAGAAAAAAGAAACTACTACCCAGGTGTTTACAAGGTCAAATGTGCCGCTAAAATATACTCCGGAAAAATTTGCAAAACAAAGAAGGCAGGAAATAACTTAAAAATACATAATGGGGTTCTGGTTAAAGAAATTGTACAGCACTACAGCACAATACTACACAAGTCTTTAAAAGAATTGTGTGCATTTATAGAAAGCAGTCCATGACATCATCTGAAAAACTGGAGTTTCAGAGAAATACACACAAAATGGTGACGCTATGATTTAAAAACGTGAGTAAGGGTACAATCAGAAAGGATAATACATCAAGCAGTTAACATTTGCTAGCCCGAGGGGCTGGGTTAGGAATGACGGACTGCTAACTTTACACACTTGTGTATTTTGCGCTTTTTAGACTTGTAATCCTGACCAGTACGGTAAAGCAAAATATCGTGAAATAAATACTTTTCAACTACAATACGTTTTCATATTAGGAATGTATGAGGGAAGAGGGGAATAACTCTGAACTGATGTGTTCTAACACCTAAAAATTCCAAGTATCTTTGACACATAATTGTTCCGCATGCCTTCCGCTCTAAGGCTTCATGGAGATTTCTAACATCTTTCCTGATGAAGGAGAAAAGCAGTACATTTTCAAACTTTAGGAGTACAACCACCATCGGGAGATGTGCTAATTAAAACACTTATCCCGGAGCCCCATCCCATGACACAGTTTCAGAAGTCTGAGTGTGGCCCCCTAACGAGCATTTTTCAAACAGGCATTCAAATGAGGCAAACGATTCGCAGTCTAAAATGATTAAATCTTAAGTCACGCCAATATCGTCTTCCGCCTCTCCCTCGGCTTTCCGCCAAGGTGCCTCGGTATTCCTCAGATCCTGCGTCGAGTTAAGCATCTTCAACTGCACTACTTCGATGTTAGGTTTCTGTTGGCCTCCCTCCGCCTCCATTTTCTCTTCTGCGGGCCCTCGTCTCACAACCCTTCCCCCACCAGCCTTCCTTCCGCCCGGCGCAACCGTTCAGCGCCGCCACCCACGCCTCAAGTTCCTCCCGCCCGCTCCCGCGCTCCGAGGCCGCAGAACGGCCGGCCCGCACCGAGGCCAGCTCCCCGCTTCCACCTCCCGCTCCAGACCTCCCGGCACCCCGCATACAAAACGCAAGAGCCACACCTTATGGTCGCTCCATGAGTCGCTCCCCCTCGGTGCCCGGGGGGGAGGGGTGGCAGTCGCAGGTCCTAAGGCCTCGGCAGCATTTTGAAACGGCGAGGAATGAGGGCGCAACTTCCGGCCTCCTAATCCCATCTCCTACGAGAACTTCCGGTGAGACTTCCGGAAACCATAGATAGGGCTACTGGAGGACTACAAGAGCTAGAAAGGCTGAGCTCTCTACCATAGAGTAGCTCCTAGTCTGGGGAGGGGTCACGCACCTGGGCGACTGAAAGTTGAGGTTTCCAGAGAAAAACTTTTGGGGGAACTCGTAGGGTCTTGTGATAGTCACAGAAATATCCTAGGAGATCAAAAAACAGGGAAGGGAGAAAGTTTAGAACAAAATCAGAGGAGGAGGCCTTCAGGTCATTGGAAAAATTACGTAGGCTTCCTTGCCACTGTTCCTTCATGTAATTTATTCGTCCTTATACCCCAGGGGTGGCCGGAGAGGGAAAACGGAGCATCCAGTGTTGTCGCTAATTGAGGGAGATTAGATTGGTATATTCACGAATAACTACAAATTATGTGGCAAATGCTAAAAGAGAGGTGCCAAGCATAGTATGAGGGAGCTTGCTTGGATCACACAACCAGGTCACCTAGTCTAGTCTCTCCCAAAGCCATCGAAGCGCTTTCAGCAAGGCCATCAGGCAGGCCGTCTTCAATTTATACCGCTTCCAGAAAGAGGGCATTACCTCTCCCTACCTAATATTTTTTATTTTTCCTTCCGTCCTTCCTCCCCTCCCCCTCTTTGTACTTCCCTGGGGATTGAATCAAGGAGCGCTTTACCGCAGAGCCACATCCCCCAGTCCTCTTTATTTTTTGAGACAGGGTCCCGCTAAATTGCCAAGGATGGCCTTGAATTTGTGATCCTCCCTCCTCAGCCTCCGGAGTTGGAGTTACTAGGATTACAGGCGTGGGCCTGGCCCTCGTTTCATTTATTTCAGGATGATACTGAGATTTGGAGGATATTCTGAACTGAAATATTTTGCCTTGCAATTTCTTTTGGTTTTAGCATAGTCCTTTGGAGAACAGCTTAAGGCTTCATTGTTTCCAATATGAACACTGCTCGGTTATTTGAAGACAGCTACCAATTCCCATCTCCAACTCTTTTCCTGGTTTCTGTTCAGGATAAAGCTTCCTGGGTTTTAACTTTTTTTTTTTTTTTACATTGCTTAGTCTTCTGGCCACACTGATCTCTGTCTTCTGGACGAGCGTGCGTTGTTCTATTTAAACGTGGCTCCTTAGATTGATAGATATCCATGCAAAAGAAAATAAGGCAATAGCCTTCCTTAATTTACAAGTTACACCTTGCTCTACTTCTAGCATAACTTCCTGCATGGCTGGAAGATCCAGGATTATGTAAGATGAAGAAATAATTCCTTTTTTTAGGGTTGCTTACAGAGAACTCAAAGTGAACAACCTCTCAAAAAAAAAAAAAAAAAGGCGAGGGGGGGTGCTTTTTTAGGTGAACTACTATCAACTGTCCACACCCCCTCCTCCGCTTTTTTTAACTTCCAAACGGGAATTTGTTTTGTGTCTTTCAAATAGTATTTGGTTAGTTTAGGTTCCTTCCTAATGTCTCCCAGAGGCAGTAAAAAGAATATAAATATAAAAGAGAATAAAAGCTTGATAAGTACCTTAAATACTTAAGGTTAAGAATAGAACTTTTTCCATCATGATTGACAGATTTTTGATTAATCATCTTCCAGTATTGTCCTCCGCCTCCTTTGACAGTGGAAATTGAGCCCAGGGAAGCTTTATTACTGAGCTACAGTCCCAGTTCACCCCCCACCCCAAGTCCCTTTTATTTTTTATTTTGAGACAGTCTCACTAAATTGCTGAGGATCTTGCTAAATTCCTGAGGCTGGCCTTCAACTTACAATCCTCCTGCTTTGTCTCCCCAGTCTCTGTGATTACAAGTGTGCACCATCACACTCAGCTTGCAAATTACATTTTTGCTCATTATTGTGAAGTTCAGTGATATTAAATTGTGTATGTTGTACAGGGTAGTCATGAACTTTTAGCCTCAAGTGTTCCTCCTGCTTCAGCTTCTCTAGTTGCTAGGACTATGGGCATGTGCCATTATAGCCTGGCTGCATCACAATTTTTTATTCATTTCCTCTTTTCATAATATTTAAGGACTGGGGGTATATTTAGTAATGGAGTGCTGACCTTACATGTGGTGTGATCGTATTCCCTAGATGTGAACCCCAGCACTGAAGAAAAAGAAGAGGAGGAGGAGGAGGCAGAAGAGGAGGAGGAAGAGAAGAAGAATTATTTAAGTGTTTGCAATTTTCTGTTGTTACAAACAAGCCTGCTGTTGACACTTTCTAACTTGTCTCTATGTGCACAGAAAAGAAAATTATTGGGTCATAGACTGTATACATATTGTTCACTCTATTATGCCAATGTGTAATTGTAGAAATATACCCTCCTAGCAGAAGTGTATAAAAATTCCTGTTGCTCCACGTCTTTGCCAATCATCAGCATTTTCAGATTATTAAAAAAAAAAAAAAAAGCCTGATAGGTATGAAGTGGTTTCTCTTGTGAAGTGATTTCCCATAGTGGTTTATTTTATATGTCCACGATTAGTATAACTGAGCATTTTTCCATAATTATTGATTCAAGTTTTCTCATCCATGAAATGCCTAATTATTTTGTCCATTTCTCTATCAGATTTTCTTTTTCTTACTAATTTGTATGAGTTCTTTATATAATCTGGATACTACTTCTTGATGATATGTATTACATATAACATCTTCACATCTGTAGCTTGTTTTTACTATTTAAATGTCTTTTTTCTTGTTTTGTAATTTTGGGATATTTTTAAAGTGATTCTTTCCTGTCTGGGTCATAATATATTTTCTTCTAAAAGTTCCAAAGATATGCTTTTTCCATTTAGGTCATTAACTTACTTAGAACTAATTTTGTGCATGTGGTAATATAGGATTCAATTTTATTTTTCAGTTTGAATAATAAATGTTATGGCTCTATTACAGAATCTATAAACTGAGCATAAGTCTATAGGTCTTGAATTAATAATTTCTTCTTATCTAACATTATCTCTGAAGATTTTGTAAAAGAACTATAATTCAAGTGAGGTCTTAACAAAATTAGTAGGAGCTGGGTGTGTGGTGCATGCCTATAATCCCAGCATCTGGGGAAGCTGAGGCAAGGGGATCACAAGTTCAAAGCCAGCCTCAGCAATTTAGCAAGGCCCTAAGCAACCTGGCAGGACCCTATCTCTAAATAAAAAATAAAAAGGGCCAGGTATATGGCTCAGTGATTAAGCACCCCTGCATTCAATTTGTGGTAAAAATTTAAATAAATTAGGATTTCAAGAGGCAGAGATGGGAGATGGCATTTTAAGAAGAGACATGGCATAAATAATGGGGAGAGAGAAAAGGGGTGGTTAGAAGACAAACTGAGAAGAGTCCACTTTGACTGAAATGTTGGTAGTTGTGTATAAGATTGTCATAAAAATGAATCACACTAATATAGTAGCCACTGGCCACATGCGGCTTGAAATGTGGCTTGAAATGTGGTGAGTCCAAACTAAGATGTGCTGTACACATAAAATACATACCAGAGCCGGGCGCGGTGGCTCAAGCCTGTAATCCCAGCACTTTGGGAGGCTGAGACAGGAGAATCGCGAGTTCAAAGCCAGCCTCAGCAATGGCGAGGCACTAAGCAATTCAGTGAGACCCTGTCTCTACATAAAACACAAAATAGGGCTGAGGATGTGGCTCAGTGGTCGAGCACCCCTGAGTTCAATCCCCAGTACCAAAAAAAAAAAAAAAAAAAAAAAATACATACCAGACTTAAAGGACTTAGAAGGAAGAAAATAATGCAAAATATCTTGTTAATATTTTGTATTGATTATGTGTTTTAAAGATACAATTTTAGATATCTCATGTTGAATAAAACATTATTAATTTCTTCTGTTTCTTTTTGCATTTTTAAATGTGGCTGCTAGAACATTTCTGACTACATGCATGACTTGCATTATAGTTCTGTTAGACGGTGCTGGTATAGAATGCTAGCAAAATAAGCTGGGGTTAGATTATGGAAGATTTTGAATGCCTACATATTCAAAAGTTAGTGTAAGGGCTGTCATAAAAATTTAATGTGTTATTCAATATGTAGTAAGGAAGAATACAAGGTTCTGAGCCAAGAAAAGGCAGTCTTATAATAGTATTAATTTCATGACTCAGTGCTCCATCCAAATACAGCCAGCTTTAGAAGCTATTCTACATTAGTTTTGGGTAAAATTTGGATGTGATTTTTATAATAGAGAATATTTAATATGGTAATCATTGTTATTGTTTTTAATGTAACATGAATGGAACAAATCTGATGTGTGCTCCTTTCAGTGAGAAATTGAAATATTAATGTGACAGACTTTTAATGGTGCCCCACTGCTTGAGAAAGTTCTTCCTTTTTGCCTGGAATTAATTTTGTCAGCTTTATGATTACATCTCCCTCCAGTCCAATCAAATATGTTAAGCCTTTATTGCAGGTGGACCGTGTCAAGGACTGGTAAAAGCAGCATCCATACAGCTTTGTTTTTGTTACATCTTTGCCATTAAGTCTTTTTTTCTTAAAGTATCATTAAGTCTTAATGTGACCTCAAGTATTCTTATTAAATGTCAGGCCAGTTATAAATAATTTATATATACTACCTTATTTAATTCTCATGATCATCCTATTTTCCCGAGACACAGAAGCAGCAGCTTATTCAAGATTACACAGTGGCAGTCAGAATTCAAACTGGCACGCATACCTTCAAAACTCAAACTTTGTAGCAGCATTTATCCTTTCAGTTTTTGAGTGTGTGTGTGTGTGTGTGCATGCACCCGTTTCTTGAAAAAAGAGGGGGAAAAGCCACCAATTTGAACTATATTCCAACAACGATATTTTTCAATTCTCCCAAGTTGTTTTCTTCTATATTTTATGATATTAATGACTGTAAACATTCCATATTAAGGCTATACCATAATTTACATAGTTATTTATGTTGTTTCCAATAAAAATGTCATGATCAGATATCTCTCCTCTAGTCAGATCTTTTTGTATGTCCCTGATCATTTATTTGGAACAAATTCCCAAAAGTAGATGGCTGGACCAAAGCAAGCACTCCCCAGTTAAAGATGGAATTGAAGGAAAGCAACGTCAGTTAATAAAGATCCTTTAGTGTCTGTCAACTCTCCTGAGGGTAATTCTCAACCCAGCTGTGCTCAAATTACTGATGGCTGTGAAAGGAAGTTTCCAATACCAAGGCCTCCACTGTGTGTTCAGCATTTCTGTTTCTGACTTACTAGGGCTTCTACCCACAATGCTACAGCTAGGGACCTCCTCTGGGGTTTGTACCCCGAAAAATTACCTGGACGCCTTCAAGCGACCTCCAGGCCAACCTCACCATCCCTCCTTTCGCTCACTGTATACTACATGGTTCAACCCAAGAGTTTCAGAACAGTAGATCTGTATTCTTGGACTTCTTTCTCCTGTTGTTGGTGTTAGCCCTGGTGCGCCCTGTTGCCAACGGTGAACTAGGACTCCACAGCTCTTCAAATGCGACACCTCATGTGCGTTGCAGATCAGTGTATGAGGCACATATACATCTTGCAATTCTGAATTCGCCGGCAATGCTGGCGAAAGGCGCACAGTTTGGCTCTTCTCTATTTCTTCTGCTCATAAATCTCGAATTTGGAGGTTAAAGCCGTTTTGTAAAAGACGGGAACCGAATTAATCACAGAAGACTTCTTATTGTTATGTAAGATAGCATAGAAGCGCCACCCTCTCACAAGAGCCCGGATAGCTCAGTCGGTAGAGCATCAGACTTTTAATCTGAGGGTCCAGGGTTCAAGTCCCTGTTCGGGCGCTTCAGCTTTTGGCTTGATAACTAACAAAAATTAACGTGTGAATCGAATTTGTTAGGATACTCACTACGCCACCTACTTATTTATTTTTTGTGGTGAAAACACAGAGAATTTCGTTTTAACCCCTTTTTTCCCCTTCCTCAATTAGCAATCCGAAAAAATGTCTCCTTACTCGGAAAACCAGCGTATAAAACCTCGATACTCAACAAGATCAGTCCTAATTCAACAGTCACACTTTTCCTTTTCCGCCCTAAGAGTAGCCCTACTGTATTCTGAAATCGATGAAGAAGGAATCGAATTCACTTTAAAATGGAAGTGCGTCACAATACGTAATTTGGAACAAAAGCCTCAATCGCCCGAACAGGGACTTGAACCCTGGACCCTCAGATTAAAAGTCTGATGCTCTACCGACTGAGCTATCCGGGCGCTCTGCACATAGTGCTCTTCTGTTTACTTGATAAAATGGTAACAGGTTGCTTCTCTAGCGGATTAAAACTGTAGAATTTTTTAAATGTTTTTTTGTTCCATTAACTAAGGCATGTGTTCTTCAAGATTTTTTCATACTTCATGTTTGATAAATTGCCGACATCTAATAAACTCTCTAAAACTAAATTAATGGTTGTACCTTACAAGAAAACAGCAAATAAGGTGATCATTCAAACTTCAGAGATAGGATTGTGACTTCTTTTTATTACACTTTTTCTCTTACTCTCCTGTTAGAACCTTTTAATTTTACTTACGGAGCCAGGTTAAAGCATTTTCCCATTAATGAAAAAATAACACTTCCATTCACCCCATGATGTAGCTGTTAGATAAGCATTCTTCCGTACAAGAAAAGAAAAACCACATTTAATCCATGAGTAGAAGAATTAGTATCATAGAAAAATAGAAGTAATTGCAGAAAAGTGAGTCCAAATTTAGATTGTAGGAAAAGGAGTTTAGAATTTTATTATAGATTTGATTGAGTTTTTCTCTTCCTCCCTTTCAGGCAATCTCCAGTTTTTAAGATAGGCTCACTAGATGAATCCTTCCAAAATAGTATTTTTTTATGTGCACCATGGGGAGCAACCTGATGTATTAAGAATAAAATTTCCAGATCAGCCTAGTTTTTCCTAAAATCAGTTCATCAGCACTGACGCATAAGGTGGGGAACACAGAATTGTGAAATTTCAATGACTGATAAGGGGTTCATTTTTGTTTCTGGGAACTTAAGGTTTCTGAACACAATGAACAACAAATTAGCCCAGCCTCAGTGGAAGGAATTTTTCTTTCCTAGAATTGTCTGGTTCTTTTAGAACAAAGACCAACAAATTGTGTCATTCTGAATAGGCTTAAGTTTCCACATGTATAAAAGGAGGGAAACTGATTAAATGACCTCTAAGATACCTTCTAAGTCTAAAGGTTTACCGCTCTGTTATTTTTTTTCTGCTGTAAATAAGATCAGAAGGAGCAAGCTCAGGTACAGGAAGTAGAGATTTAATGCAAGAAACATTTGTTGGTCATTTATTATGTCTTAAGCTTTGTGTTAGCCCTGGAGTGGGATATGAATAAGTCATGGACCCTGCTAACAGTCTAGAAAGTAAGGCAGATACAAAAGTGAACAATTTTTACCATAAAGTAATAAATGTAATAAAAATTCAAGGTTGGAATGTCAGGAGATGAGGATGAACAGAGGTTAGGGCCTATAAAATGTAAGGGAACTTGAGTTTCCAGCAAGGAAACCACATGATCAGCAGCTGTCAGAGTCTTATGGAAGAAATTACAGTGAGCTAAACAATCACCTGCTGTGTTAGACAAGGAATATCTTCTGGCTGTTTCTGCAGATGATGTGGGAATGAATTATACCTCCTTTTTTCTTTTCGTTCTTTTTTTTTTTTCTCTTTCTGTCTTTCTTTCTTTCTTTTTTTTTTTTTTTGGTGAGTATGGTTCTGAGGATGAGCCCCGGGCCTTACACATGTTGGGTAAGCACTCTGCCTCTGAGCTACATCCCTAGTCTTTTTTTTTTTTTTTTTTTAATTTTGAGACAGGGTATTGCTAAGTTATGCAGGCTGGTTCCTCCTACCTCAGCCTCCTGAATAGCTGGGATTACAGGCAAGTGCCAGCATGTTATAACTCCACATTCTCAAGGAAGTAAAATGGTGTCTGTTCAGGCTTCCTTAGAGGGGCAAGAATAGATTAAGAGGACTTCAAATTTTTTTCCTACTCAAACGTCTTATTACATCATATTCTTTTTACTTCAGAATAATAAAGACATCGGTTAAAATTAAATAGATTAATAATTATAATGCGCCAATAAAAAGGAAAAAGAAAAATAGGTAAATAGACTAAATGGGATTGACTAATCAATATGTTGCTTATTAGCTACCTACTACTTCCTAGCTGAGAGTTAGAGCCAGGCTTAGTGGGGAGGAAAACAATAAATTTGAAGTGAACATGGAGAATGCAAGGCACATTTAGGAGATGGTAAATGACAATTTGGCCGGAGTGCAGGGAGGTAGAGAGAGGTAGAGACCAATTAGAGACCTTTGACCAGGCTTTTATCACACTATGGAAAATAATTTTAACTATAGCAGAAGGTGAGATATTGAAAATTTGTCTTGTTAACATTGAAAAGTCCACCTAAGGCAGCATGAAATAAATGTGCTTCACTCATGATGGATTAAAAACACCATCATAAGTACCGTCTTATACCTTATTTATCATCAAACCTTCCCTATGTATTTCAAGCTTCTCACTTTATATAGATGTTGAACCTAATTTTCCCCACTAGAGGGCAGGCTAAACCCACAGATTCCACATTAGAGAAGGGTTTTGTTTTTTGTTTTGTGTTTTGTGTTTTGTGGGATTTTTGTTTGTTTCATTGTTTTATTTCATTGTTTTGGTGGTACTGTGGATTAAACCCTGAGGGCCTCTACCAATGAGCTACATTCCAAGCCCTTATTTTTTCTTTTGAGACAGGGTCTTGCTAAATTGTCCAGTCTAGCCTTTAAATTGTGATCCTCCTGCCTCAGCCTCCTGAATAGCTGAGATTACAAGCATGTGTCAGGATGCCCAGCACCACTGAAATCTGAAACTTTCAATCTGTGTATCATCTGATTCAGTTGCTGTCTTTATTCCTCTGACCTAGATCTAGGTCTTCAAATACCAATTTTTTTTTTTTGTCCTGGAGATTGAACTCAGGGGTACTTGACCACTGAGCCACATCTCCAGCCCTATTTTGTGTTTTATTTAGAGACAGAGTCTGAGTTGCTTAGAGCCTCACCATTGCTGAGGCTGGCTTTGAACTCGCGATTCTCCTGTCTCAGCATCCCAAAGTGCTGGGATTACAGGCTTGCGCCACCGTGCCCCACTTCAAATACCAAATATTTACTGAGAGACAGCTCTGAATCAGGCAATGAGTTAGGCTCAGAAATTCACAAGCAAACACAGTACATTTTCTTGCCCTTAAGGAACTGCTTCTAGTGTAGCAGCCCTCTTCTTCTGTTCCTTCCTCAGTTGAGAAAAAAAGTACATAAGCAATTACAACACCCCATGATTAGTAATACAATCTATGCAGCTCTAAGGTATGTGTAGACAGTCTTCAGAGTCACTGTAGGGAAGTTTCCTGGAGAACCAGTTGTAGAGTGTATTGGTTTGTTATTGCTGCTATAACAAATTACCACAAATTTAGTGGACTAAAACACACAAATTTAATACCCTACATTCTGTAGGTCAGAAGTCCACCATGGATCTCACTGGGCTAAAATACAGGCAGGAGGGTGTGTTGCTTCTGTAGACTCTAGGGGAGAACTTGTTCCTTCTGTTCCTTGCCTTTTCCAATCGCTATTCACATTCCTCAGCTCAGGACCTCCATCCCATAACTCAAAAGCCAGCTACATTGCATTCTCCTAGCAATTCTGCTATCATCACGTTTCCCTCTGACTTCAGCTGGGAGAAATTCACTTTTAAGGGCTGAAGGATTAAATTGTGCTCACCTAGATAATCTGGGATAATCTTTGGATCTCCAGATCCTTAACTTAATCCCATCTGCAAAATCCTTTTCACCTTGTGAGATAACACATTCACAGGTTCCAGGGGTTGGGAAGTGGATATTTCTTCCTTTGGGTCGGGGGGCATTATTCCACCTACCATGTAGAGAAGCGGCCTTCTAAAGGAAGAAGGATAGAGGTGGGAACTGAGGACAGGAGACCCTTTCGAGACAGGGGGAAAAGTTTGTAGAAAGGACCCTGGGTGAGAATATTGTGTATTTTAAGAACTGCAAGTTTGGTAAGGCCAAAGTATAGGTCTGTACTGGACTAAGAGGTTATTTATTCAACACATATGAATTGAATACCAGGTGACTGGTTCTCTTCTGGGAACTCAGAGATGAAAAAGACAAAGTGCTTGTCCTCTGGAACTAGAATGAAAAGCAAGAGCCAATCATGAAAGATTTCAAAGACTTTCTTCAGGAGTTTGAACTTTTAGAGTTCTAAGGAACAATGCGCTCATTCATTTGACAAAATTTTATTGAGCACATGCTATGTGCTAGTACTTATTATAGGTTCTGTGAATACAGAAGAGTAAAAACTAAAGTGAAAAAAATCTAATCCCTATATGCTAGTTGATTTAAAGCAAGGAAGATGGGGGCTGGGGTTGTGGCGCAGTGGTAGCGTGCTCGCCTAGCATGCGTGAGGCACTGGGTTCGATCCTCAGCACCACGTAAAAATAAAAAATAAAGATATTCTGTCTGCCTACAACTAAAAAAATAAATATTAAAAAAAAAAGCAAGGAAGATGGTTGTGCTGGAGAAAATATTGGAGAGGGAATAAGACTAGAGTCAAATCCCTTTATTCCTCCTTCTTTAAGATTCACAGTCTTAGCCGGGCGCGGTGGTGGAAGCCTGTAATCCCAGCACTTAGGGAGGCTGAGGCTGAGTTCTAAGCAACTCACGCTGAGGCACTAAGCAACTCAGTGAGACCCTGTCTCTACATAAAACACAAAATAGGGCTGGGGAGGTGGCTCAGTGGTCGAGTGCCTCTGAGTTCAATCTCCAGTACCAAATAATATAATAAAATAAAAGATTCACAGTCTTTCCTTAATTTTACTTCCCTCCTTGGGCATCTCCTCTTTTGTCAGGAGTCTTTTTTTTTTCTTGGCATCAGGGATTGAACCCAGGGACACTTAACCCCTGAGCCACATCTCTGGCCCTTCTTATATTTTATTTAAAGACAGAGTCTTGCCAAGTTGCTTAGTGCCTCACTAAATTGCTGAGGCTGGCCTTGAACTAAATTGCTGAGGCTGGCCTTGAACTTGTGATCTTCCTGTCTCAGCCTCTCTGAATCCCTGGGGTTATAGGCATGCAGCACCACGCCTATGTTTTGTTTAAACAAATAAAAAGGATTGAGGTGTAACTCAACGGTAGAACACTCCCCTGGCATGTGAGAGGTTCTAGTTTCACCACCAGCACTGCAGAAAAAAGAGAGGTCGCAGGGAGAGAAGAAGAAGGAGGAGGAGAGCCGGGCGCGGTGGCTCACGCTTGTAATCCCAGCACTTTGGGAGGCTGAGACAGGAGAATCACGAGTTCAAAGCCAGCCTCAGCAACGGCGAGGCGCTAAGCAACTCAGTGAGACCCTGTCTCTACATAAAACACAAAATAGGGCTGGGGATGTGGCTCAGTGGTCGAGTGCCCCTGAGTTCAATCCCCGGTGCCAAAAAAAAAAAAAAAAAAAAAGAAGGAGGAGGAGGAGGAGGAGGATGGAGAGAAGAAAATTTACAAAAGGTGGCAGTATATAGGAAAGCCCCAAGGGAAAACATGCAATGCACTGCGTGAGTAGCAAAG
This sequence comes from Xerus rutilus, assembly GCA_028644305.1. Classification (NCBI taxonomy): domain Eukaryota; kingdom Metazoa; phylum Chordata; class Mammalia; order Rodentia; family Sciuridae; genus Xerus; species Xerus rutilus. Next base: position 60,606,633 of record CM053410.1, read on the forward strand.
TGACATTCCATATTCAATCCTGAAAAGTCAAAGGAAGGGAGTCAAAGAGGGAGGAAGGACCATCTGATGCGAGCTATCGTCTTTGGTTGAGGATGGCAGCCAGCCCACAGTGACCCCACAGACAGAGATCCTGAAGAATAAATGTCCAGACCTCCCTGACCTTCTCCCACCCAATCTCTTGCAGGGCTGTTCCTATTGGCCAATCCTGACCAGGAAGATAGAGGACAAAGAAGATCTGCAGGGACAAAGGGAAGACATGCAGCGCATCTTCCAAATCCTCTCTGCTATGCCAGGAAGGTTTTTTTTCTGGTTATCTCACTCTCTAGCTTCATATGTCTACCCTGTGGTTCTCTGTCATCTACAAAATCTGAACTTTAGCTGGGTGCAGTGCCACATGCCTGTAATCCCAGTGGTTCAGGAGGCTGAGGCAGGAGGATCACAAGTTCAAAGCCAGCCTCAGCAACTTAGCCAGGCTCTGAGCAACTTAGCAAGACCCTGTATCTAAATAAAACACAAAAAGGGCTGGGAATGTGGCTCAATGGTTAAACACCCCTGGGTTCAAACCCTGGTACCAAAAAAAAAAAAAAAAATCTAAATTTTTTGACATTCATGGCTTCTCTTTACCAACTTTTTTCCCCCAGAAAATATACAAAGCCTTTGATCTGGTCCTCCACACAGCTACTCAAGCCTAGCTCTTGTTCTCCACTTCAGCACTCCAGCATGGAGCCACTGATGGCTGCTATGTCACTCTGTTCTCTCAGGCTGCTGAGCTTGTCTTGATCAGAGTGACCTGTCCTAAATGTGTGTTGTGAACAAACGGCAAATGAGTGAGTGGGTGAATGAGCAGATGTATCCATCCTCTGCGGCTCTTGAGGATCAGGAATAACATCACAAACATTATGATATATGTGCCTACAGTTGTCAGAATGTTGCCCTTGCATTTTCTCCTCTGAGCTTCACAACAACCCTAAGTGGTTGGTGGAGTCAATGTTATTAATTGGTTGGTGCTGGGAATTGAACCCAGGCCATAGCACATGCTAAGCCTGTGCTTCACACCAAAACCCTGAAGTTATTATTGATGTTCAGAGCGTGAGGTGGACGACCCAAGGTCACACAGCTGTAGATAGAGACACACAAGTCTAGGTCTTTTCTTTTCGGGGTTTCTCTTGGTATTGTGTCATCCAGGGCTGCCTGCAATTAATTCCTTTGCATTCCTTCACCAGATTTCATGAGAACAAAGTAGTATCCCCCAAAAAATCCTTCAAAAACACAAACTCACCTTTTATATTGCTTTATCTTACCATATGTAGGACTTCCTCTAATTATTCAAATTCCCTTCCCTATAGATAGTGAAGGGGAAAAGATAAAATAGATACTCTCAGGGGAAAAGGGAGCTCAAAGACCAGCGCAGTGGCTCAAACCTGTAATCCCAGCACTTAGGGAGGCTGAGACAGGAGAATTGCAAGTTCAAAGCCAGCCTCAGCAATGGCAAGGCACTAAGCAACTCAGTGAGACTCTGTCTCTACATAAAACACAAAATAGGGCTGGGGATGTGGCTCAGTGGTCAAGTACCCCTGAGTTCAATCCCCGGTACCAAAAAAAAAAAAAAAAGTCACTATCCAATTCCTCCCATGACCTGGCCTTGCTAAACCCTAAGATCCCGGTAACCTGTAGCCATTTTCCCCTTGAAAATGTGCCCCTTGCTTAAAAAAGCATTGCTGATCCCTGGAGGTCTGTCACCCTTTCTTTTCCTTTTTGTATTCTCTTTCATTTGCTTTTCAGATAGTTATCCACTTTTGGGGATCTAGACTCTCAACTCAGTCTAGAACTCTGATTTTAGGATGACCTTTAACCATTGTCTCCTGGGGAATCCTGTTTGGGTTTGCTGCAAAGTTTCATATTAATGAGAAAACTTTTAAATGCCCCACATCTTTTTTTTTTTTTAGATTTTTTAAACCTTTATTGTATTTATTTATGTATTTTGTATGTGGTGCTGAGGATTGAACCAAGTGCCTCATGCACGCGAGGCAAGTGCTCTACCACTGAGCCACAACCCCAGCCCTCCCACATCTTTCTAAAAAGACCTTTCTGGGGGAAAACATGTTTTTAAACTGTAGTGAACCCAAAGACAGACTGGAATGGTAGCATCTTGACAAATATTTCCTTGAGGCAAGGCAAGGGGAGCCTTGGCAGCTGTTTCCATGGGAGCTTTGGCTGGGGAGTTGTAGGCATCTGAAGGAGGCTGATGGCTTGAGACCTCGGACACCTGACGGGATGCTGAGGAGGGAGGCTGAGAACCAGTTGTTGATCTTCCTAGTGTGACAAGAAAAGAAAGGAAGAGAACAAGAAAAGGTAGTTGGAGGCTAGAGAGCAGTTACTCTGCAAACCAAATGCAAGAGGAGGTAGCCTACTTTCCATTCACTATGGGGTGGAGTCTTTAGGAAAATGCTTCTGGAGACAACAGCTCAAAGAAAGATACCCAGGGTCAAAATTTAGGACACATTATGTGGAAGTTTCCTCCCCTACCCTAGCTGAGTTGGAGGCTCCTCTGACTCCCCTCCGCCCTCAGGTTGGAAAACTCACTTGGGCGAATGGAAGAAGGAATGAGGCTGCGTGAAGCGGGGAGACAGCTCCCCGCACCTGCACCTTCACCCACAGAGTAGGAGCTCTCTCGGGAATCGCTAGCAAATTTATGGGGGGAAATTCCTCAAACCGACAACTGAACCTCCACACTGTGGCTTCCAGCCCCAGGATTGATCCGGCTGCTTTCATCTGACCCAAAGCCAACGGGTTCCAGCAGGGAAAAGTAACGATCATCTGTAAAAAGCCTCACCCAAGCGAGAAGTGGAAATGTGCGCTCTTGGGTTTGCAGAGCACAACTTGACGCCAGCGCATTTCTCTTCCCCCGCGCACTGGCACGCAGGGCGGGAGCGGAGGGAGGGAGCAGGGGCGGCCGGGGTTCCCGCCGCCGCCCCGCCCTCCAGCTCGCCGCGATTCGGCGCTGCGGCTGAGCGGGCGGCCGGCGGCTGCCTGTCCAGGCAGGGTCTGGCCGAGCCTCGCGTCGCCGTGCAGTGCGCCGGCTGTCCGGGAGATGGCTTCTCCCCTTTCGCCCGCTGCTCCCGCTTTTGTCTCACCCGGGGTTGCCTGACTGCCAGCTCGAGCACGCTCTCGGCCGAGAGCACTCCCCGCTCCGGGCTGATCCTTGCGCCCTTCGCTGCCTGTCCCCTGCACGGGGGACCCCAGAGCCGGCGCCAGGCGGGAGAGGCGAGCCCACCAGCAAGAGGCGGCGTGCGGCCGGCCACCCCTCATCGCGCTGGTGCAGAGGACGCCTGGAGCCGCAGAGCGAGCCGGGGAGACGCCGAGCCCGGAAAGCCCACGTCGCCGAGCCCAGGACCCGTCGGGTGTTGCAGCAAAGCCCGCAGCGAGCACAGGTAGGACATGCACCCAGCGGGAGCATCGCCCCGGGGTCTGCGAAGCGCCCCCCGAGCCCAGGCAGCTGAGGTCAAGGGGCTCCCCTCCAACATGGTAACAGCCGAGGTGCAACAATGGGAGCGCCGAGGCTGCCCCGCGGCCGGCTGAGCCGGGGACGCCCTGCAGCCCCAGCTCCCCGGCGGCGCCCCGCAGGTTGCTCACCCCAGCCCCACCGCGCGCCTGCAGCTTCGCGGCCTGCGGCCCAGGTCCCCGGCCCAACCCTGCTCTCTGGACACACTTCCTGGCTCCTGGCTGCAGAGCGATCCGAACCAACCAATGGTTTGGGGGTTTGTTTGTTTAAGATGCGAAAAGAAAAACCTGTCCCGGAGTGGGGGCGATGCGGGTTGTGCCTTCCCGTGCAGTGGGTGAGAAGTCAGCTTCTAGCCTGGGCACTATATACATTTTTTTAACCAGGCGAAGGGAAGCATTGCCTTCTCCCTTATAAGGATACTGCAGCAAAAGGAGACCAAAAGCTTGGAAAAGGGAAAAGGACCCTCAGGCCTGAGTTCTCAGCTCTCAGGAAAGACACTGCTCTCCTGGCCTGTACTTGTCTCTTGTTTCTCAGCTTCCGACAGAGGTGGCTTTGATGTTGGGGCTCAATCACAGCAGAAAGCCCAGACAAGACTGCCAAGCTGGGGTGGGGTGGGGAGCCCAGGGGCTTGGCAGGATCCTGGGTTGTGGAAAGAGGTTACCAAATGGATGAGGTTAGTTAGTGCACACACCCTAGCTGGCTGAGGTTGGAGTGTGTGTGTGTGTGTGTGTGTGTGTGTGTGTGTGTGTACGTGTACCAGAGGAATCAGCCGTGGCACTTGCTCCTTCAAGCCAACCTCTACCTCCATCTCCATCTTTTGAGGTCTTTGTGGCTTCCCTGCCCCAGTCCCATCAGTCAATGCCTGGCATGGAATCTCCATTGTCCTGATGATTTTTTTTTTTTTTTTTTTTTTTTTTTGTCAACCTAGGTGGAGAGTTATGTACCCTGGGCTGGCTGGTCTAGGATAACACCAGAGATTCTTTAGCACACAGTTATTCCTGCTCCCAGAAGTGGGCCAACACTGCCCCTCCTTTCTCTAAACTACCTGACTGTCTGGGACATGGCCAAGCAGATGTAAGCAATTTGCACTGAATTCCAGCGCTGAATCAGTCCTGAATGAAAACTTACTTTCTTGCTGCACTAGGCCTTCGAAAGACATTAGGAAAAAAAATGGCCCAGAGGGTGGCAACTCTGACCCCAGAATACTCTCCCTCTCCCCAACTACAGCTATGGATCCCGGGGCAATGAATCTTTAGAATCTCAGCTCCTCCAGAGCCTGGCAGTCCCATCTGGGGTTGTGTCCATGGAAAAATTAAGTCGAGGCACATTTTATAGCTCTTCCTGGCAGCCAGCGTCTGAGGAGACAGTGGCTCTGAGCCGGAGCCCTGGACCCAGGCTGTGGCTGCTTCTCTTTTGGCTTTTGGATGAGCTTAAGGTTTGATTTCCATGGCTCTGAGCTTACTGCTGAGTGTGCATGGGTGTGTATGTCTGAATCCAGCAAGCTCTCAGGCCTGGCAGGAAAGCCATTTGTCCCTTTTCCTCTCCAATAGAAGCATGGATGAGGGAGGGAGGTGTGTTGGGGTCAATTTATCTGAGGCCTTAAGCATTTTGGGGGTGCTCCTTTGGGCTTTCCCAGTGGTGTGAAATGCCTGTGGTCATTGCCATGACCTAGTTGCGCTTTAACAAAGTTGTGCTCCACACCTTCCTGAGCCTTTGGTCCCCTCTATGGTATCCTCATCTCCAGGAGGCCTGTGTTTGTAGGTGTCTCATGTCTATGGGCTTTCAGCCTTGAAGGCCAGTCTGTGCCAGCAGGAAGAGAACTGAGGGAGGGTCTCTGTTCCTTCTGGAGGTTTGTCACTGACCAGAAACTTCAAGTTCTTCATGTTCCCAGAATGTGAACTTGGATATCATAGTGTGAATGTGGAGTGGTAGAAAAAACAGGGTTAGGAAGCCCAGTTTTGAGTCTTGGTGTGACTTACTTCATAGCTGTGTGAGCATAGGCGATTTGTAAACCTTATATTTAGTTTGCAATGTTTATAGAATGGCGGGGGGTGGGGAGTACCTAAGACTCCTGGGAGTGTTTTTAAGGATAAAATATACTGCTTACCATGAACCAAATGAAAGTGTATATGCAAACACTTTGTATTGTTATATTGTATATTGTGTGCATGTATGACTATGTACCCATCAGTATATACAACTATAATGCACCAATAAAAAATGTGGGGAAGGGGCTGGGATTATGGCGCAGTGGTAGCGTGCTCGCCTAGCACGCGTGAGGCACTGGGTTCGATCCTCAGCACCACATAAAAATAAAATAAAGATATTCTGTCCACTTACAACTAAAACATAAATATTAATAAAAAAAATGTGGGGAAAAAGCTCTCTGAAAATTGCAGAGTCCTGTATTATAAGTGTCCGTTACTCATCCTGGGTCTAGCATTCATCATAAGAGGGAAGAGCAGTCATGGGTGTGGATGGGGTGGGATGAGGAGGGCGTGGAGTAGGGAATATTCCAGAATCTTTCCTTTTTGTTTAAGGGAAGAGTGGTATGACAATATGAAGGTAATTATTCCTTTAAATAGAGGTAGGATGGGAACTGGGAGAGAAAAAAAAAAAAGCTTCTTTATGTTAGTAGGTAATTGGGGAGGGACACATACCTTCTAAAGGCTGGCTACTTAATGCATGTGGACAGGTTAATGCTGAGCTGGCAAGTAATATGACAGCTAACACTGATGTCAGCCAACTAGGAAATGACAGAGGTGGGATTTGAAGCAGGCAATCTCACTGCATACCACTGTGCTCACAGCCTCAATGCCCCTAGCAGAGATATTGGGTCTTATAATGATCAGAGGCTGTAGAGTTGCAGAATTCATTTATAGTGGACTCCTTGAATGTTTCTAAGATGCTACCAGCCTTGGACTTACCTTAGATAATACACTTCTCCAAGACAGGGGCTCAGGAAGATGAATTGTCTTTACTCGGTTCCTGCCCAGCTGAGCACCTCTTTAATTCCTGATTGTCTGGGGTCAAGGCACATGTATAAGAATCCTTTGGGGGGCTGGGGTTGTGGCTCAGCGGTAGAGCGCTTGCCTCTCACGCGTGAGGCACTGGGTTCAATCCTCAGCACCACATACAAAATACAAATAAATAAAATAAAGGTTTAAAATTAAAAAAAAAAAAAAGAATCCTTTGGGCTCCTGTCTTACCTGCTTTTCCTTTTTTTTTTTTTTTTCCATTTCCATCCTTACCTTTCCTGGGAGGAGAAGACTTGGGATAATCAGATCAAATAATTTTGCTACCTGCTGGGCAACTCTGGTAGGATGTTTGGGACTTGGCCCTGGGAGAATTAAGACAGGTTTCTTATTTTGGTATATTCTTATCTTTTTTTTTTTTTTGCCTTTGCTGTATACAATGGAACTTTAGGGATGATTCTTGCAGTTCCTACTGATAGGAGAGACTGAGGAATCCGTGGCAATTTGTTCTTCCTCTTCCTAAGAACTTCCTGTGAGAGGCCACACCTAGCATCATATTTCAAAGAAGTCAAAGGTCTTGTACCTGTTTGGAAGCTATTATCCTTCCACCTTTATTCTATCACTCCTGCCACCATATCTTCCTCAAAATCTTGCTTTACTTCCTTTCTTCCTGGGCCTTCTTTACATTTTTTTCCCCAGTGCTGGGGATTGAATCCGGAGCCTCCTGTATGCTAGGCAAGCACCCTTCCACTGAGCTACAACCCCAGCCCCAGGCCTTCCTTTGTTAACACTAGCCAACCCTAAGGAACCCAATGATTGTGAGACTAAGTATTGTAGTCCCCACGGTGTCCTCCAGGGCATTGGCTTCTTTTCTTCTTGGCAGTTCTTCTTACTATGCTTTGCATCTCTGTGTGCACCTCTGTGGTCTCTGTGCTGAGGCAAGAGGAGCCATCTCCTCCTCTCCCTGTAACCTGCCCACAGTGGGGGTGGGTGTCAGGAATGAGAGCTGCTGCACACTGTGGTTTTTTCCCACACTCCATGCCCTGCTAAGCCAGGCCCACCAGGAACAAGCTTTAGTGGAAGCCTTCTCTCCAGCTAAGTCTATCTGTGTGCCTACCTGCCTGTCTGTCTCTGTCTCTCTGTCTCTCTGTCTCTCTGTCTCTCTGTCTCTCTCTCTCTCTCTCTCTCTCTGATTGCATGTTACCCTCTGCAACACACCAGAAGGTATAAGGGAAAAGAAATAGAGGGAAGCTGGGCGTAATGGCGCACACCTATAATCCCAGCACTCTGGGAGGCTGAGACAGGAGGATCGCTGGTTCAAAGACAGCCTCAGCAATGGCAAGGTGCTAAGCAACTCAGTGAGACCCTGTCTCTACATAAAACACAAAATAGGGCTGAGGATGTGGCTCAGTGGTCGAGTGCCCCTGAGTTCAATCCCTGGTACCAAAAAAAAAAAAGAAAGAAAGAAAGAAATAGAGGGCCAAGGAGAGACCATTTTGAAACACTAGTTTGCCTTGCCAGATAGAAGAAATATGTTGGAGGAGCTCTTCTTGTCTCTTCACAAACTCATCCAGAGCCCAGATAATGGTAATGTTGGCGCCCTTAACTTTTGACATCTCCCAAGAGCCCTGCTTTCTTTTTTTTTTTTTTTTTTTTTTTTTTTTTTTTTTTTTTTTTTTTTTTTTTTTTTTTTTTTTTTTTTTTTTTTTTTTTTTGGTACTAGGGATTGAACTCAGGGGTACTCGACAACTGAGCCACATCCCCAGCCCTATTTTGTGTTTTATGTAGAGACAGGGTCTCACTGAGTTGCTTAGCACCTCGCCGTTGCTGAGGCTGGCTTTGAACTCGCGATTCTCCTGTCTCAGCCTCCCTAAGTGCTGGGATTACAGGCTTGAGCCACCGCGCCCGGCTGAGCCCTGCTTTCTTAAGGCAGAGCATCTGTCACATTCCTGACTTGCTGTGCTGTATGTCTTCCAGAGTGGAAAGGAAGTCGAAGTGACTTGGAGTGCCAAGAGAGTAGATTTAATCCTGACCAAGAAAGGAGAGATTGCCTGCAAATTGGAAGATAACAATATGTTCCCAAGAACATTGTAGCCAGGGAAGTTAGAGTTCCACTCTAGACCTTAAGAAGGCAGATTTTAAATTAAGACACAATAATAGATAGCCCACAAATGTACATGATTGTGATTTATCATTTACAAATTGTATATGCACATATAATATATATAATATATAACATATATAATACATACATATATACATGTGCACACACATGCACACACACATACATATATACATATACATATATATATATTTTGATACCAGGAGTTGAACCCAGGGGGACTTAACCACTTAGCCATATCACAGTGCTTTTTTATATTATATTTTATTTTTTTTAATTTTTGGTACCGGGTATTGAACTCAGTGGCACTCTACCACTGAGCCACATCCCCAGCCCTATTTTATATTTTATTTAGAGAAAAGGTCTCACTGAGTTGCTTAGCCGACTCGCTGTTGCTGAAGCTGGCTTTGAATTCCTGATCCTCCTGCCTCAGTCTCCCAAGCCACTGGGATTACAGGCTGTGCCGCCACGCTGCAAATAATAAGCCAGGTGGGGGTGGTTCACACCTATAATCCCAGTGGCTTGCGAGGCTGAGGTAGTAGGATTGCAAGTTTGAGGCCAGCCTCAGCAACTTAGCCAGACCCTGTCTCAAAATAAAAAATAAAAAGTGTTCACTGGTAAAGTACTCCTGGGTACAATTCCCAGGTACCTCAACAACAATAATAATATTAATAAAAAATTGAATAATGATTAAATTCCTTTAGACACACATACAGAGAGAGAGAATAGGGACAGAGAAAAGAGATACAGTTCCTGGACCAGAGACTTTGAAATACAGATTGGTTCCAAAAGGTTGACAAATTCTCAGAAGTGAGCTTTTGACTGTTCTGTTGCAGAGGATCCCAACAAAGAAGGCAAAAAAGGAGGAGGCCCTTGGGCAAAGTTCAAGTCCACAGGAAGTTAAGAGCACATGATGGAGAATAGTGGCACTGAGCATCTGTCCACCTGCAGTGGGGTGAACATTATCTTAATTTCCTATTCCCACCCCCAGCTTCAGAGGAAATGGGTTATGATGAAATTGTCTCTCCCCCCTGCACAGATGAGAAAACTGAGGTTTAGCAAGATTTTTGTTTTTAGAACTGGGGATTGGCTCAGGGTGTTTAACCACTGAGCTACATCTCCAGTTCTTTTCATTTATTTATTTTTTTTGAGAAAGGGTCTTGTTAAGTTGCTTAAGTTGCTGAAGCTGGCTTTGAATTTGTGATCCTCCTGCCTCAGCCTCTAAGCCACTGGGGTTATAGGCGTGCACCACTATTCCTGGTGATGATTTAGCAAGATTATGCAACATAGCCAAGACTGTACAACTAACTAGAGAAGAGCCCAAGTTGGTTGTTTTTCTTTACTTTTCTTTTGGTGGGGGGTGGGGGGTGGGGTTGTACCCAGGAGCACTTAACCACTGAGCCACATCCCCAGTCCTTTTTTAAAATATTTTATTTTGAGACAGTCTCACTGAATTGCTTAGGGCCTTGCTAAATTGCAGAGGTTGGCTTTGAACTCATGATCCTCCTGCCTCCGCATCCCGAGCCACTGGGATTACAGGCATGCACCACCATGCTGAACTGGTTGTTTTTCTTTTATGTTTTTGTGTTTGCTGTGTGTGAAATTGAATCCAGGGCCTCATGCTTGGTGGGCAAGTGCTCTAGCACTGAGCTACACCCAAGTTCCTGACTTGGGATTTCCAGTGACACCAGCAGAGAGCCCATAATTTACCTGAATGGGGAGTACAGGCAAGTAAATAGGCTATCGGCAGGGGAGATGTGGGATGCCCACTCATGAGTGGGGCATCTCTTGGGTGGTCAGACTTTGGGGAGAAAATGCAATGGTAGCTGAGGTCTGAACAATGCGCAGGCACTGGGGCAGGATGGGGAATGAATGGAGTATGTGGTGAAAGAGGTGAGCCTGACTAGTTGAATCTGGCTAGAGCCACTGAGGGAGTTTGCGATTCATTTGTGTTCCTTCATTCAACCATTTGGCATTTAGATGTGAATCCATACTGACATTCTTCTAAGTACACATCAGCAAAAGAGTTAGATAAAATCCCTGTCTTCCTGGAGTTTATGTTCTGAGAAATCTTAGTTCACTAAGAATGACTTAAACTTTACGTACTGACAGGAATTCTACCCTGGTAGATGAGGGAATTACTTAGAGATAAATTTTGGCTGATCTCAAGGAAGGTTTGAGGACACTTGCTTTATACCCATGGATAATATAGGATAGAGATAAAAGTTAATCAATGGCTGGTGTTTTTTTTTTTTCTTTTTCTTTTCTTTTTTTTAATAGTACTGAGGATTGAACCCAGAATTAGCTGCACTTCCAGCCTTTTTTATTTCCTTTTATTTGGGTACTGGGGATTGGGCTCAGGAGCATTCAACCACTGAGCTACATCCCCAGCCCTATTTTGTATTTTATTTAGAGGCAGGGTCTCCTTGAGTTGCTTAGCACCTCGCTTTTGCTGAGGCTGGCTTTGAACTCGAGATCCTCCTGCCTCAGCAGGAGGGATTATAGGTGTGCATCACTCTGTCCAATGGTGAGTTTTTCATTGAACACAATCATCTTCAGTGTCTGTGTTCATTCATTCTTACATTCATTCATTCATTAAATGAGTGGCAGTGTAAGTTCTGTAGTAGTAAGAGGTTGGTTGTGGAAATAGATCACTCAGGTTCAGAACTAGGCTCCACCACTTATAAGCTACATGGGCTTTGGGAAAGTCACTGATTTATCTATGCTTCAGGGCTGGGAATGTAGCTGGGCGCGGTGGCTCACGCCTATAATCCCAGCACTTTGGGAGGCTGAGTCAGGAGAATCGCGAGTTCAAAGCCAGCCTCAGCAACAGCGAGGCACTAAGCAACTCAGTGAGACCCTGTCTCTACATAAAACACAAAATAGGGCTGGGAATGTAGTTCAGTCACGGAGCACTGGCCTAGCATGTGGGAGGCCCTGGGTTCAGTCCCCAGTGCTGCAAAAGAAAAAAAAAAAAATTCTATACTCCAGTTTCCCAGTAAGATAATAGTACTACTAGAAGGGGAAAAAATCCTGTACAAATGAAATGAGTTAATTAATGCACTAAATACACTAAACAGTAGTTGATGATTGTTACTGTTTTTTTAATCAGCTCTCTTTAGTGGGTTCGTGTTAAATTTAGGGATAGAACCTTGAATCCAGTGTGGTCCCTGACCACATTGTATTCCTGCACAATGCAGGTAAATGGATGAATCCCTCGTGAAGGTGGATACTGAATGATCCGGGGATCTGAAAGTTAGTATAACTTAGGCAGCATTTAATACAAAAATAAAGTGTCCTAAGCAGAATGGGAATCAAAGATAAAAAGAGGTAATCTTTACTCTTAAAATTAGTAGGCTAACATCTATGAAAGTGCTTTGTAATTACAAAAAAAAGATTATTATTTTTATTCTAATCACTCGTAGGGATAATATGAAATAGCTTCCAACTGCAGTAGGATACATTAAACATTTTGGAGATGTTCCAAAGAGACAGAGGAGATGAGCGCAGCCTGTGGTCTCAGAGTGGGCCTTTGTAGAGGGCAGAGCGTTGGTTCACCAGCATGAGTGGAGGTTTGCAGGAAAACTTGGGGCTCTGGGGCTGGGGTTATGGCGCAGTGGTAGAGTGCTCGCCTAGCACGCGTGAGGCACTGGGTTCGATCCTCGGCACCACATAAAAATAAAATAAAGATATTCTGTCCACCCACAACTAAAAAATAAATAAATATTTAAAAACAAAAACAAAACAAAAAAAACCTTGGGGCTCTGGAGGATGCTTATTGGCATTTAGAGGGACATGCAAGGAACTGGACTGGGATTCCACTGGAGCATCTTGAGTATCTGATAAGGAAGGGGAGAAACAAGTGTTCTCATCAGAGGGAGGACATGATCAGAGCCACATAATTGGGAGACTCTTGGCAACAGACAGCATATACTTTCTTGGGGTGGGCAGGGGAGACAGACTAGTTAAGGGGCATCTCAATCATTTAGGTATGACAGAGGAATAATAATTTTTTTCTTTTTGGCACCCAAGAGAATAATTTTTCAAGTAAGAAAGTAGTTGTTCGGAAAGAGAAGAATAATAATTCTTTGGTACCCAATATGTGCTTTTTTTGTATGTGTGTATGTGGTACTGGGGATTGAATCCAGGGGTGCTTTATCACTGAGCTACACCTCAGCCCTTCTTATTTTGAGACCAGATTTCACTAAATTGCTTAGGGCCTCACAAAATTGTTAGGCTAGTCTGGAATTTGCAATCCTCCTGCCTTAAGCTCCTGAGCCACTGGAATTACAGGTGTGCGCCACTGCACCAGGCCCTAGACCTTTTTATTTTTTTATTTGGAGGCAAAGTCTCAATAAGTTGCCAACCCTGACCTTGAACTTGGATCCTGCTGCTTCAGCTTCCTGAGTAACTGGAATTACAGGTGTGTGCCACCACGCCTGGCCAATGTGTGCTTTATATAAATAGTTTCATTGAATAAAATCAATCAAAGCTTGGAAAGGAACGGACCAATTTAAGAGAGGTTAAAAGAGGATGGGTGGGAATTATTTTCCCTGAAGGATCTTAAGAGTGGGAGTGAGAGACTTGAGATGTCTCAGGAGAAAGAGCACTGGAATGGGAGTCCAAATGCCTGGACCCCACCAGGTCCCATCTCTACCCCTGACAAGCTGTGTGAATTCAGAAAAGTCATTTTCCCCCTTCTGGCCATTGGTTCTCTTCTCTGCAAAACCATGTTCTGTCTTGTTTGTTTTGTTTTGGCTTGTTTGTTTTTGGTGCTTGGTTTCTTTTTTTCTTTCTTTTTTGAGTGGCCCAGGGGAGAAAAGTGTCCTGGAATACACAGGGATAGGATGAGGGTATTCCAGAGTAATCGCCACCATCATGGGGAACTTTTTGGTCAAATGTGATGTGCCTGGAGTTCTATGTCAGGATGGGAAGAAGATGATGAATTTTGAGCTCACACAAGCTTCAGTTTAACTCTTTAAATTTTTTTTTTAGTTGTAGATAGACACAGTATCTTTATTTTATTTATTTATTTTTATGTGTTGCTGAGGATCAAACCCAGTGCCTCACGCATGCGAGGCAAGTGCTCTACCACTGAGCCACAATCCCAGCCCCTCAGTTTAACTCTTGATTCTATCATTTCCAGGTTGCGTGACCTTGGGCAAATTACTCAATCCTTTTCCTGTTTTCTAGTTTCCTCATCCGTAAAATAAGGATAATAATATCCACATTTAAAGACTATTGTGGGGATTAAATAAGACAATACCTGGCACAAAGTACCAGAGGAAATAAAAGGCCTGTTTGCTTCCTTCCATTTCTGTGATGGTCATAGCCATTTAGCCTCTTGTTCTCTCACCCAAAGAAAGCGCTATATCCTCACTCCAGTCATGATGGTGGGCGTGTCCCTGTAGCCACTAATAGGCAATGTATAAAATGTAGACTTTGCGATGTCATTTACATGTGTTGTAGAGGTCTTTCAACCCAGCTCCTATGGGTCATTGGCTCCCGTGTGCCTGCCCGGAACAGTCACACGCAGCTACATTCATCAGCTGCAAACACTGTCAGCTACCCCATGCTGAGAGAGGCCTCTGACTGTTGCTATCCTGGGAGACCCTGGGGAGGGTCATGTGGAAGATGAGTGTGCTATGCTCTGTACAGTGCTCACCCCCTCTGCTGAGTTTCCTCTTTGCCTAGTGTAGACCTGGGCTCTTAGAGAGACTTCTGTCTCCTTTGGGACTGTCCTGTGCAAATTGGGGGACAGGAGATCAAAGAAAGGCATCAGGGCGTAGGTGTGATTCCTTGCTGTACCCTGCTTTCCCCACCAAAGTCACTGGAGAGGCTTCTGAGGATGTTGGGTTGGGATGGAAAAAGAAGGACCAGGAGCAAGCAAGAGGAAAGGGAAGGGGTGTGCAGCTGCCAGGCTGGGAGGCCTGAGGGTCCCTTGTGAATGGGAAATAGGACAGGGCAGACCACACCCTGCTGTGCATGCAGATGTGGGACTGAGGAGAAACCTACCACTGCCATGTGTCCAGGGCTTAGCCAGGTCGAGCTGGGGTTCCTGACTGGAACTCCATGGGTTGGCACCATCAGGACCCTGCCTGCTGCCCCTACTCCTCAGTTCCCTCTCTGGACATCCCCTTGCTGTGGTTTGGGAGCTCTGGTACACTGAGAGGTTGTCAGGAGAGAATCTCACTTCTCTATCTCTCTTAGGGGCCTGTGCCCCATTATAGTGTTTCTCTGTTGACCTGAGAAAAGTAGCATCCATGGCCAACCCTTCGAGTTCAGTATCCTTGGCTGACCCTAGAGCGGATATCTTTCTGGGCTACTACCAGGAAGGAAGGAGGCTTCCAGCTTGGAACTGTGTGGCTACTGGTAAAGGCTGGTGGCCACTTGGATCGAGTTAGGCTAATAATAGCCAAGGCCAGGGTTGAAGAAATCACTGACTCAAGGGACAGATTGCTTGGTGGGCAGTGTTGGGGGAACCGTTCTGGAGAAGGGCAAGAGGTTCCTGGGCTCAGGAACAGAGAGTAGAGAGGCTACACAAGAGATCAGCCCTCCTGTCGCTTAATGGAACATCCTTCCCAGGGTTTGCTGGGGTGGACGCTCCCCTTCTCACTCCCCTCCTCCTGGGCTCTTGGACCTTGCTTTTTAAAGATATTTTGTGGTAACTAGCAGTGAGCAGAGAAATGCATGGCAAGGTCACAAGTGTTCTTTAAATTACTTTAGGGTCCTTCTTTAAACTATCTTAAGAAATCAAATGATGGCAGTTAATCGATAGGGGGGGAAAAAAAACAAAAGCAAGGGAGCTAGTAAAACATGTCAAGAGGAAAAAAAAAACATGGTCAAGAGAAAAGGATTAATGGGATTAATGCTTTTTGTGGGGGAGCGGAGGAGTACCAGGGATTGAACTCAGGAGCACTGAGCCACATCCCCAGCTCTATTTTGTATTTTATTTAGAGACAAGGTCTCACTGAGTTGCTTAGCACCTCGCTTTTTGCTGAAGCTGGCTTTGAACTTGCGATCCTCCTGCCTCAGCCTCCTAAGCCACTGGGATTACAGGCATATGCCACCATGCCCAGTGGGACTAATTCTTTTTTTTTTTTTTTTTTTTTTGGTACCAGGGATTGAACTCAGGGATACTCAACCACTGAGCCGCATCCTCAGCCCTATTTTGTGTTTTATGTAGAGACAGGGTCTCACTGAGTTGCTTAGCGCTCATCATTGCTGAGGCTGGCTTTGAACTCCCGATTCTCCTGTCTCAGCCTCCCAAAGTGCTGGGATTACAAGCGAGCGCCACCGCACCCGGCTAGGACTAATTCTTGACAGGGTCCACTGAGGTTGATGTGAAGTTAGATTATGGCTGTGTCTCCAGTTGTCTGGGAAAGAAGATTCCTTTAGTAGCCCAGGTGCACTAAGGTAAGTTCTGACCAGTTCCTGACCCTGGTGCCCACATTAATATGGGATTGGCTTATAGATAAAGCCCCCCTAAATAGGATAGCCATCATGACAGTTCTGGAGAGGACCAACTAAGGTCAAAAATTCCACTGCCCACTATGAAGGAGGAGTTGAATACCTGATTGGCCAAGAATACAGAGGTGGTCCCCAGCTCTCCGGGTAAACAGCAAACAGTAATAAACTTGGAGACAGCATTGTCTCCTTTGTCTTGGAGCAGAGAGGGCTCACTCTCTCTTGAGTGCTCTCTGCTGAGCCTCACTTTGCTTTTACTTTACTTTCACCTCTTATAATAAAGTTCTCTTGCATGACTTTTTGTGTCTGATTTTATTTTATTTT
>CM053410.1:60623122-60669496 GCA_028644305.1 Xerus rutilus
GGCACCAGGGACTGAACTCAGGGGCACTCGACCACTGAGCCACATCCCCAGCCCTATTTTGTGTTTTATGTAGAGACAGGGTCTCACTGAGTCACTTAGCACCTCGCTGTTGCTGAGGCTGGCTTTGAACTCGCGATCCTCCTGTCTCAGCCTCCCTAAGTGCTGGGATTACAGGCGTGAGCCACCGCGCCCGGCTGGTGTCTGATTTTAAATCTTCTTTTGTGGGAACACAAGAACTGAGGTTTGGAGTTTCAGCTGCCTGCTTTGCAGTGACAAAGGCAGATGTTCCTGGGAAGGACTCACACCTTGACCTCTTACACCCCTGTGTAAATTAGTATCCGGTTATCTGGTGGCAGTCTGTAAAAGATGGGGCTGCTTGCAAGCAAGTTCCCCTTTCCTTTCCCACCCTAGTCTGTGGGGACCCCAGGGATTTTCCATACCTTTCTGACTTAGGAAATAACTGGCCATCCCTGGGCCTGCCAGAGACCTGGTGGCGTTTGGGAAAAGAGTGCCTGAATCTCCCTGCCTAGCAGTCTGTCTCCCAGGGTGCTCTCCTGGCTGCAGGGCCTGCCCAGGGCCGGAGGGCTGGGCTGGGTGTGCTGGAATGCAAACAAGGAAGAGCCTGCTTGGGGGAGGGCCAGAACTGTCCCTGGAACTGAGAGGTCCTGTTTTTCTTTTTCTTCTGGGTTCAACCTTCTCTCTACTTTTCTCAGACTTCTCTGCCAGTGACACTAGGAATGTGACCTCATGGAGTCTAAGCCAGCTTTATCTCCTCTCCTCAGGAAGCCCATGAGGGAAGGAGGAAGTTGGAGGACTCACATGTAGGGTGATGGGTGGAGAGTATGTAGCAAGATGGGAGGGGTGAAGGGTGTGTGGGAAGGTATACGGGTGCAGGGTTGGGAAGGTGGGGAGGTATAGGGATTGTGGGATGGAGTGTGGGGTACAAAATGTGTATGGGGGAGGGTCTGAAAAGTGTGGAGTGTCATTTATGAAGAGTGTATGGAGGGTTTGAGGGGAGAGGCAGTGGTGTTAGGGAGCATGTTCAGCTTGGGCGATTCCCATGACTCTGGGTCCCTGATAATGACTGTTGTCTGTCAGAGATTGCGTCAGTTTGGGGAGTATTAATTGAAGATATTCTCCTCTGTGATTAGCCCACATGTCTACACTGCTGGTTTAGGAATGGTAGCAGAGGGGCAGTAGGCAGGGATTGGGGAGCATGTGGTTCAGAGCTTCCCTGCCCAGAGGGAGGGAAAGCGCTTGCTTCTGGCATGGTGTGGGGGCTGGTTGGCACCTCAGCTAGTTGCCATGGCTGGCTGGCTCGGCCCTCTCAGCCTTGTTCTGCTTGACTTCCTTTGGCCTCCTCAGAGCAGAGCAGGTGGTAGTCAGCTGCCGGCAGCCCACCGCCCACACAGCCTGTCCCTGCCCACTGGCTCCCACACCCAGGCCTCCGATGGTACCCCAGAGACTGCCTCCCCAGGGGAGCTGATTGCCACCTTCCCTGCTGTGTGTGCTTGATCATCCTGGGCGCCATCTTTTGGGCCTTCTTGGTCCCAGGATTCAAGTGTGTACTCAT
Organism: Xerus rutilus; assembly: GCA_028644305.1. Lineage (NCBI taxonomy): Eukaryota > Metazoa > Chordata > Mammalia > Rodentia > Sciuridae > Xerus > Xerus rutilus. The sequence goes on from CM053410.1 coordinate 60,624,696, forward strand.
GGAAGGAGAGCCCGGGACTGGAGCTGACGTTGTTTTGGGGTATCAGCACTCCAGTAGCCTTGCCATGCCAGGTCTGTGGGTCCTTACCAAATCTGCAATGGCTCCCGTGTGAGGCCCAGGGGGAAGGCAGTTCCTCCCAGTGGGCTTCATTTGTCCTCATCTGTAAGAGAAAGGAGGACTTATCATTCAGAAGAGAGAGCTTTCTGAGAAAGTTGTTACCAAAAAGAAAACACTCAAGGAATTACAACCAAATGAATTAGAGACACTCTATAAAAAACCAAGAGTCTGCCCCCAGCAAAGATCTTCCAGGGCATGATCTCATTGACATTATTTGGTGTCCTCTGGTAAGTCCTGTGCCTCTGCAGTCAGCCTGCCGTCCATCCTCATCTGCTTGCCCAGGGGTTTGGCCTTCCATACTGCCTCTGTGCTCCGTGCAGGCACTGGTGGGTCAGCCCAGCGAGTGCACAAGGACTCCAGAGATGCAGTGGAGCAGATCTGCTTCTTGTCTCTTCCCTCAGACGAGTCCTCCAGGCAGAGCAGGACGTCGTTGGTCTGATTTGTCTTCGTTTTGCTGCCCTGGCTGGAGGGGAACAGCTGTGACCTGCTTTATGGAGTCTTTCATGGGCTGGCCTTCTCTGGGGAGTTTTCTCCACCCAGGCAGGAATCCTGGGGAACTGGATTCCACAGGGCATGAGCCTAACAAACTGAACGTAGGCTGGAGGTGACAGGTAACAATCTGGACTTTGCAAGAGGCCTCAGTTTGCAGGAAGCAAATGGTGTGCTGAAGCCAAGCTGAGGAGGAGGATAGCAGATAGGGGGAGGGAGGATCTGAAGACAGCGACTATGTCCTGAACTCCATGCAACCCATTTTCTATGTCTGCCTCCAGAGGAGGGGCCTCAGTCTCTTTACTGCACAGCACTCATGGTACTTTTAGAGAGAGCAGGGTTCCAAGGTGTTGCTGTTCCAAAGTGTGACTTTTTGAATTTGGGATAGTGTGAAAGTTGCCTGTGATGATACTCAGGAGGCCCCCCTGCTGGGGGTCAAGCTTGGTAAGGGGAGGTCATCCTGGAATCTTTGCTTGTCCTCACCCACATTCTACCCCACCACCTTTCTCTGGAGGGCAGAGGAAGTGGAGGAGTCCTTTGTAATGCCTGTGCCCCTAGAGGGACCTGGGGCTCACTGAAGGAGTAGGGTAGGTTCTTGGGGCTATGATGGGTGAGGGAAGAGAGACACATGAAGGCAGGAGGTGTGGATCAGACAGAGGAGAGGTGGCTGTGCCGGCTCCCGGGATGGTTCCTGGGTTAGGAATCCACAGCTGCCAAGGCTTTTCTTCCCCTTTGCCAAACGTTCCATTGAACTGGTTGCCAGCTCCGGGTCCTGGCCCTGCAGTCTAAATTGTCGGCTCTAGAGGAAGGAATATTCTGAGAGGAACCACGAGCTGCCTCACCTCTCCCATCCTTGCCTGTCTTCACAGAGCCCAGAGTCTACTGGAGTGTGGTGGGACTTTCTGAGCTAGGACTGGGGTCTCTGGGTCTGAATGGAAGCTAGCAGTGCATGCAAACCCAACTATCTCTAGGTCCTGCCGGCTCCTAGCACCTGTTCCTTTGCTCATCTAGATCCCAGAAAGCCTCTTTTTAAACTTTTTTTGGGGGGAGGGGGGTACTAGGGATTGAATCCACTGAGCCACATCCCCAGCCCTTTTCTTTTTTTTATTTAGAGACAGAGTCTTGCTGAGTTGCTTAGGGCCTTGCTAAATTGCTGAAGCTGGCTTTGAACTTGCGATCTTCCTGCCGCAGCCTCCCGAGCTGCTAGGATTACAGGTGTGCACCACCACACCTGGCTTCTTCTTAAACTCTTGTGTCTACTTTAGCTTCAAATTAGTGGATAGTCCAGGATACACCCAGAAATGAGAGATGGAGAGTAAGTCCTGATAGGAAATGGTGAATTATGCTGAAATTTGGTGAAGAGGATGCTAGAGAAGGAATGACTGAATGAGAAGAAAACACAGCAGCTATTCTCTGTGTCTTCACATTTTGGGACTAAAGGAGAATTGCTCAGAGGGAACATAGGCTAGAAAATAGAAAGACTTTGTTGGTACATGTGCTTCAGTAATGGATTGACGCATATAGAGAGGTGTATGAGACTGTGAGTTTTTGTTTTGTTGTGTTTTTTGGTACCAGGGATTGAACTCAGGGGCACTTAAGCACTGAGCCACATCTCTAGCCCTTTTTATTTTTTATATTGAGACAGGGTCTTGCTAAGTTGCTGAGCCTGGCTTTGAACTGCAATCCTCCTGCCTTAGCCTCCTGAGCCACTGGGGTTACAGGAGTGCACATGGCGCCTGGCTTGAGACTGTGGCTTTTAAATAAGGAAGTGGGGGTCAGATGCACATCTGTTGGAGGCAGGGAGCTGGCCTGCTTGACCTTATTGATACACTTCCTGCTGGAGTAGTGTGGTTCCTGGTGCAGGATGCGTTGATAGCACTGTCAGAGATGGAGCCCAGGAGGGACAGCTGGAGCAGGGCACTCCGGGTGTGGCGTGAGGTGTGGGGCTGGCAAAGCCTGCAGGATTTGGGTGTGGTAATTGTAGATGTTGGGGGATGGAGAGAGACAGAGGTCTTCTCTAAAGAGAAAAATCTAGAAGCCAAAGGGGTTAAGTCCTTATGCCCTCCAATCCCCTGGACTCTGTCCTGAGGGGAGGTGCCGAGGGGCCCTTCCTAGGGCAGTCTTAGAACTGAGTTCTCTTTCCTGTCTAAAAACTGCCAAAAATTTGGGATGCCCAAAGCTCCAGCGCTGGAGACTCCATTCTTCACCCTCTTGCTCGAGAGCTCTCTATTTCCCCTGCCCAGTGGACATAGGCCAAGACCATGCAGTGCCTCCCGGTTTTACACCCCAGGGGGCAGGGGGATTGAATTATTTACACATGTGTCTGTCACTTTTGCTAAATTCTAAGCTCCCTGGGATTGTGCCACAGTCACCTAAATACTTCTAGTATTTAGATATACTGATTCTCAACACCCTTTGGGATCTAGTTCTATGGCTCAGGATGTGGAAAACCTTTAGGTTCTCCCAGCCCCAAGCAGAACAACTCTGGCATGGTGCCGTCTAGCAAGAGAGCAGGAAGCTTCTCTGCCACGGCTTCAGTGGTGCCCTCAGCCCCTCCCTCCTTGGCAGGGGTTCCAAACGAGCCAGCTCCTCGGAAGGGAGGGCACTCTCCCTTTCTCTCCCCCATTGACTCTGAACCATTGTGTGGCTCTGCCCTGACCCCATTTCCTCCCGCCCAACCCCCAGCCATCTGTGGGCAGCTGTGTAGACCAAGTTTGGTGTCTGGTGCTGCTTAGACCCTGGCACCGACCTGCTCAGCCATAAGCATGTCCCCTTCTGTTCAGTTCCTTCTTGTCTTCCTAAGGGTTCTGAAACCCTAGTCTGTGGCTTGAAATCTGGCTGCACATCTGAATCACCTAGGGGCTCTGGAAACATACAGAGTCCAGAGATTTGCCCTACTGATTCAGAGCCTCCAGGGGAGGGGCCAGGAATTAATGTGTTTGAAAATTTCCCAGATGACAATTTCAGTCATTCAAGTGTGGGCTATACACTGGATCATGTTGTGTCAGTGTGAAATTTTGTAGGTGTGCTAAAGGCATCGTGTTTATACAGGAGAATGAGTATTTAGAGGCAAAGTGTTGGGTGGGGCAGAGAGAGAGGAGTGAGCACAAATTACCACATGTAGGCAGGGATAGGAAACTGACCTTTTTGATCATTTCCATCTGCTCTCTTGAGAGATGGACACTAGGAAAGAACACAGGGCTGCCAATGTGCACACCTCCAGGGGGCACTGTTCACTTAGTTTCTTTGCCAGGGTGCCACTGATACAATGTGTGGCATGCTCTTGGAGTTGTGTGACTCTCCAGACGCCTCTTCCTGGATGGGCTGTGGAATAGAAAGACACAGGCCCCCACTCACCTTCCCTCTCTCCTGATATATATACATGAAAATCATGTATATTAACGGAATCCTTAGTCACCCTTGAGGGCTAAGGGACTAGAGCAGTTTCTGAGGCTGCTGCAGAGAAACTGAATTGGAGGAGGGAGGAGGCAGGAAATAGGAGACCTGATTCCTAAAATATTTGGCTCCCACTCCCCGAAAATTTGGGGCTTGGGTTCTTAGAGGAAGCCAGCTCAGTCTGTCTCAAGGTCATTGGGAAAGGTGGTTGCCGCCTTTCCTCTTTCCCTCTCTGGATTTTCCCTGTGCCTGGCTGTTGGTCCCTGAAGGCTCAGTTCACTTTGAAGGTGTCCTCGGGGACCTCCAGGGGATGCTGTTTGTCCTGTCTCGTTATCGCATCCTACTCTCTCAAAATTAGTGTGAGCCTTTAGGAAGGAGCAGGTGCCAAGTTGGCCCCTGGTGTGACATGTGTCAGCAGCAGGCTGGTCTTCTTTCCCTGCATGACCCAGAACCAGGGGGATGGTGGTTACCCAGGGGTAGTTTGCCTTTCCTGTGTCTGGGAAAAGCCTCAGGAACAGGGCCTGCTTGGATCACCCCTGGGGCCAAGCTCAAGGGTCATTTTCTATAACTTTGGAGTCCTCTGAGAAATTTCACTTCAGGGAATCAGTAGGTCTGAATCAAAGAATCTCAGAGCTGGAAGGTACTAAGTGGGGTTTTCTTATCCATCTGTGCACCTGGTTACAGGTGCCACGCTCAGCCCAGGTACTTTTGAAACCCAGTCCTGTCTTTGAAGGACTCTAAGGAAGACACCACCTGTATCCTGGTCAGCCCTCTCCACGTCAAAAACTTCTCACTGCCAGAAACTTCTGCCCTTACATTCCAGGTACACTTTTCTCCGGGGAAGTAAGGTGAATTGGGATCTTGAGGAGCTTAGTGGGGGTGACACATCCCTAAACGTGATTTTGAATAAAATATATTAAGGCCATGTCTGGAATATGTACAAGTAGCTATTGGGACCAAAGAGAAGGGGTCCAATCTGGGGGTTCAGAGACGACTTCTTAACCTGATATCTTAGCAAGTCTCAGAGGGGTGAGTTAGAGTCACACAGGCAAATGGGCTTAGGAAAGGCAGCCAAGCTCAAGGGTTAGCACTTGAACCACATCACAGAGGGATCAAATATACAGTGATGAACAGTTGGAGATGAGGGGAGATGGGGGCAGATGATAAAGGCTTTGTGGAGGAGTCAAACAGAGAGCCATTGAAGGGTTGGTTGTTAGCAGAGAGTGAGATGATCCAATTTACACTTCAGAAAGCCCTCAGGCTGCTCTATAGAGAAAGCCTTGGAGATGCGAAGATTAGGAGGAGGAAGGACAGTTAGGAGGCTATTGTATAGCCCAAAGCCCAAGCAGCGAGAGAAGATAAGGGCTTCAATTAGGACAGCCCCGTTAGGATGGAAGGGAGCACTATCTCAGGGAAGTACTGAAGAGGAAAGTCTTGGCAGTTTTTGGTAACTGGATGTGGAGGTGGAAGGAGGGAGGACATTAGGGTGCCTGTCGAGTTTCCAGCTTGGGTGATGGAGTGAGTGGTGCCAATCAGGAGTCAGGAGGGAGGAGCAAGGGCGTAGGGAGGAAAGAAGGTAACAATTCAGTTTGGGCCATTTGGATTTTGAGATACAGGTGGGCAGATGAACTTGAAGGAGGGATACACTTTCAGAATCAGCAACATGTGGGGGGTAGGAATAGGAAACACGAACAGATGAGACTGCTTACGCAGAGGGGTTGAGCGTCAACAGAAGGTCAAGAATGGAAACCTGAGCCAACACCAGCATTTCACAACTGGGCAGAGGGAGAGGAGGACAGAGATGGTGTCAAGGAGCAAGAAAAAAAACCGCATCATAAAAGCCAGGGCAGGGGCTTAGGGAGGAAGGGACTGGTCTGCAGGGCCAAGTGCTTCAATGACATCTGGGCAGAGGGAAATGCCTGCTGAGCCGGGCAGCCTGGGCATTGTTGCTGGAGCGGTTTTAGTAGATGTTGGGGGCAGACGCCAGATTATAGTCAGTTAAAGAGTGTGTGGGAAGGAGAGTTTTGGAACATCAGGTGTTGCTGGTTGCTTGTGAAATATGGCGAGAAGGGAAGAGAGAGCAGAGAGGACCAGACAGTAAGGGGAAGGCATTTAGGTTGTAAGTTTCATTTTGTTTTTAAGGCTGGAAGAGGCCTGTTGATGTACTGAAGAGCGAAACTACCTTAAGGACAAGAGGTTGAAGTACAGAAAAGTGAAGGGAAATCCAGGAACATCATCCTGGATGATTGGCGCATGAGCATAAGAGGGTTGTGCCCCAGCAGGAACCCTGAGGCCAGAAGGAAGAAAAGGCGGCTGGGTGCAAATGTGGGATACGTGGGGGTTGAAAAGGAAGCAAGTGTTCTACCACTGAGCCACATTTTATATTATTATTACTACTACTGTTATTTATGTGTGTTCTGCTGGGGATTGAACCCAGGGCTTCATGCATGCTCAGCAAGCACTCTACTACAGAGCCACATCCCCAGCCCCTTGCCCTTTTTATTTTAAGACAAAGTCTCTCTAAATTGCCCAGGCTGACCTCAAACTGGAGATCAATGAGCTCAAAGCCAGCCTCAGCAACTTAGTGAGACCCTAAGCAACTCAGCGAGACCCTGTCTCTAAATAAAATATACAAAGGGCTGGGGATGTGGCTTCGTGGTTAAGTGCACCTGAGTTCAATCCTCAGTACCAAAAGAAAACAGAAAACAAACAAACAAACTCTCTAGGAGATTTTAGTCTGTAGCAAATAGAACCACAGACCTGTGTTTGTAATGGCGTTGGGAATGAATGTGTAGTAGTCACTTCTAACTCTTGGTACCAGCAGCAGTGAAGTTCAGGATTTCACAAAATAATACAAAATTGTTCATTCTATTGTAAGGCTTTACCTACAGGATGACAACATATGAAATGTTTTTCCTCAGGACTAGAAAGTTGAAAACATCAACAGGAAAATGGTTCAGATTATTCTTGAGAGGCAAGTTCCATTCAATTCAAAGTAAATTAGGACAAGGGTTTCCTTTCACCTGAGGTGCCCTCTCAGGACCCTGGGACATCTGCTAAGCACAAACCAGGGTCCCTGGCCATGGCCAGTTCAGTGACTCTGACAACCACTGCACTTGGCACATAGGTCCCCAAAGATGGACTAGCCCGAGCCCACCTTCAGGGTACCTGAAGCAGTTCTTTTCTCATTTCTCTGCCTGTTGAGTTTCTCCACCATCCCTGTCTCCTTACAGTTACTTTTTATCCACAGAAAATCTGAAACAGCCGGGCGCGGTGGCACATACCTGTAATCCCAGCACTTAGGGAGGCTGAGACAGGAGAATCGTGAGTTCAAAGCCAGCCTCAGCAATGGTGAGGAGCTAAGCAACTCAGTGAGACTCTGTCTCTACATAAAACACAAAATAGGGCTGGGGATGTGGCTCAGTGGTCGAGTGCCCCTGAGTTCAATCCCCAGTAGCAAAAAAAATAAAAAATAAATAAAAGAAAATCTGAAACAGTCTTGATGTTTGCAATTCAAAAGAGTTGGATGAGCAGATGGAGGTATTCAGAACTTGGCTGTCCAGACCTGAGAAGCTGGTCCCAGGGAAAAGAGTCCTAGTGCTTTTCAGATAGACAAGAATAGAAAAGTACTCAGAGGAGGGCTGAGCCTAAGTCTTAAACGCAGGGAATGTGTATTTCCAGCCCTGAGCTGGAACAAGCAGAATGTTAAGGATCCCCTTACACAGCATCTTGAGATGGAAAACTGAGGCCATTAAAATAATCTCTCAGCCAGGAGTAGTAATGGTGCTCTTCCTGAGGGTAAGGCAGGAGGACTCTAAGTTTTTTGTTTGGTTGGTTTTTTTGTTTTTGTTTTTTTTTTAACCTGGGATCGAACCCAGGGGTATTTAACCACTGAACCACATCCCCAGCCCTTTTTTATATTTTTATTTAGAGACAAGGTCTCCTGAGTTGCTTAGGGCCTTGTTAAGTTGCTGAGGCTGGCTTTGAACTCTTGATCCTCCTGCCTTAGCCTCCAGAGCTGCTGGTTATACAAGCATGTGCCACGGTGCAGGCTTCTAGGGAGTTTTAAAAGACATAATTACCATACCACAGACTAGTTAAATTAGGATCTCTTGAGAGTGTGTGGGTATTAGTACTTTTCAGAAGTTCCTATTTCTCATGTATACTTGGGTTGAGAACCACTGGGTAGACAACCCTATCATTATTTGCTCAGTCCCTCTTACCTTTTTTCTTGCTGTGGCTTCTTAGACATAGGATGTCAGCACTGGTGTAAATGGAGAGGGTGGCTTGCAGCTAGAGGCAGCTGGCCTGGAGGTCCCATCTGGCTTCCTGTGGGCCAAGGGGATCAATATTTTGGCACATCTGTACTCCATCAGGCACCCAGTTCTCATCTATTGGCTAGTTTTGTTTTATTGCACATTTTGATGTAATTTGAGGAGGATCCAAGTGCAATCTAGATAATTTTAAGGTCTGTTTAATAAGGCTCTGTTGTATTTTTCATTTACAACTTTATTGAGGTATACTTGACATATAATAAACTATACATACTTGACATGTAGAATTTGATGTTTTGACAGATGAATATGTTGGTGGAATCATCACCACAATCAAGATAACAAACATATCCATCACCCCCAAAAGTTTCCCCCTTATGTCCCCTTGTAATCCTTTAATCTTCCCACTCCTTCCTCAGATCACCACTGCCTTTTTTCTTCCCCCTAGGTACTAGGGATTGAACTCAGGGGCACTCGACCACTGAGCCACATCCTCAGCCCTATTTTGTGTTTTATGTAGAGACAGGGTCTCACTGAGTTGCTTAGTGCCTCGCCCTTGCTGTGGCTGGCTTTGAACTCGTGATCCTCTTGCCTAAGCCTCCTGAGCTGCTGGGATTATAGGCATGCACCACCAGGCCTGGCAGTTTTCCAGCATTTTACATAAATGGAATCCTACTCTTTTGTCTGGTTTCTTTTATTTAGCATAGTTCATTTGTGTTTCATCCATATGTTTGCATTTATCAATAATTCATTCCTTTTCATTTCTGAGTAGTATTCAATTATAAATATGCACACGTACCACATTTTTTAAAAAGTTATTCTCCCAATGATGGATATTTGAATTATTTCCAGTTTGGGGGTATTACAAATAAAGCTTCTATGAATATTTGTATACGAATCTGTGTGGATATGTGCTTTCAATTTTCTTGGATAAGTAACAGCCGTTTGCAGTGTGCGGAATTGAACCCAGGGCCTCATGCGTGCTAGACAAACGCTCTGCCATTGTGCCGTACTGCATTCCTAGAGAGTTGTCTTCTTTTTTTGTTTTATTTTTTATTTTTGCAATTCTGGGGATCAAACCCAGGGGTGTTCTACCACTGAGCTGCATCCCCAGACCCCTTTTTATCTTTTATTTTGAGACAGGGTCTCGCTGAGTTGCCCAGGCTGGCCTCAACTCAGGCCAGCGATCCTCCTGTATCAGCCTTCTGAATCCCTGAGATTACAGACATGAGGCACCATGTCCACCTGAGAGTTGTCCCCCTTAAACTCTTCTTCTTGCCTGATGAAAGGCACCTCGATCTTTTCTTGGGGCACACAGGAGAGAGGTGAAGATGGGAGTTAGTGACCAGAGATGGAGACATGCATAGATGAGTGGGTGGGTGGATGGATATAATAGATGAAGTTATCCTGGTGTATCTTCTTTTCTCCATCTCTCTGTTTTCTGTCTTTTTTTTTTTTTTTGGTACTGGAGATTGGTACTCGACCACTGAGCCACATCCCCAGCCCTATTTTGTGTTTTATGTAGAGACAGGGTCTCACTGAGTTGCTTAGCGCCTCACCGTTGCTGAGGCTGGCTTTGAACTTGCAATTCTCCTGTCTCAGCCTCCCTAAGTGCTGGGATTACAGGCTTGTGCCGCCGCGCCCGGCTTGTTTTCCGTCTATTATAGGCACTGAAGAAATGGGCACGAGCCCGGATTATGTCACCTACATCCCATTATCGGTAAATCTTCCTTTGTGACTGAATGATATTTTTACCCCTCATCTGTAGGTATCCAGACACCATGCTCCAGCCCTCCAGTCCTGACATTGGCAGGAAGTAGAAAGCTTCCTTCTGCCTTGCGCCCCCATCCTCACCATGTCTTCGACTCAGGGCCGTGGGGAGCACTGGAAGTCCTTGGAGTCAGTGGGGATCAGCCGCAAAGAACTGGCCATGGCTGAAGCCCTGCAGATGGAGTATGATGCTCTGTCCCGGCTCCGGCACGACAAGGAGGAGAGCCGGGCTAAGCAGAATCTGGAACCCTCTCTCATTAGCTGGGATGAGCCTGTCTTAGACCTCTACAACAAGCCGGCAGGAAGGCGGAGTGACCTCAAGCTCTTACGTGGTCTCTCTGGCTCTGATCCTACCCTCAATTACAACTCGCTCTCCCCACAGGAAGAGCCGCCCAACCACTCTACCTCCCAGGGCCCCCAGTCTGGCCCTGATCCCTGGCCCAAAGGCTCGTTGTCTGGAGACTATCTCTACATTTTCGATGATTCAGATAGGGGGCTTTCTTTGTCCCCAGGACCAGGGAACATTGATGGTTCTTGCAAGAAACTGTCCCCACCCCCTCTGCCTCCCCGAGTCTCCATCTGGAATACCCCTCCCCTGCCTCCCAGAAAGGGATCCCCCTCATCCTCTAAAATCTCCCAGCCTAATGATATCAACACTTTTTCTTTGGTGGAACAACCGCCAAACAAACTGTTGGGGCATCGGATCCTGGAAGAGGAAGAATTGCCAGGAGATGGGGGGCAAGGGCGCCTGCTGGGGTCCGTGGATTATGATGGTATCAATGATGCAATTACAAGGCTCAACTTGAAGTCAACCTATGATGCAGAGATGTTGCGGGATGCCACTCGGGACTGGAAGGAAGGCCGAGGGCCCCTGGATTTCAGCAAGGACACCCCTGGGAAACCTGTGGCCCGGAGCAAGACCATGCCCCCTCAGGTGCCTCCTCGAACCTACGCCTCCCGCTATGCCAACCGAAAGAATGCGACACCTGGCAAGAACCGCCGCATTTCTGCTGCTCCGGTGAGGACCTTACTGTATTTCTTCTGTCCCCCTTTCCTCATGTCATTCAGAAACAAGGAGCAGTCCCTCTTCCTTGCTGTTCCAAATTCAAATCTGCCAAGTACTCACCCTTTAGTCTTTTCCTCCCCTCTTCTGCCATTGGGAGTCTGGGCCCTGTTGGGGGAAGGTCCAAGGTAGGCTTGATGGGAGTCGGAGGTGGCAGGAGAGGGACACTAGTAAAGATATAGCTTTTTCTCAGGGCCAAGTTTCATGTCTTTTAGGCAAAAGAGCCTTTTGGGGGACAGGAGTTTAGGAATCCTGGTTCCTATCCTGCGCTGACTTCTTGATATAAGGACTATATCGGGAGTTAGAGGATTCATCATTGACTCTGGATGAATGGCCTTGAGGACTTAAGCAAGTTGTTTCCGGTTCCTGAGGCCCTGCTCTGCCAAAGCACTGTGCAGCCGTGAGGATCATTCATAATATCAGCGCCTCTTGCTTAGTGCTCACTGAATACCAGACCCCGATCCAGATCTCCACAACAACCCTGCCTGATAGTCCAAAGCCACACAGCAAGACATGGCAGAACTGGCATCCAACCCTGGTCTTCCTGTCCCAAAGCCCCCACCCTTCTCCTCCTCTTCCTCCCTCTCCCTTCCTCTTTCCTTTCTTCTCTCCCTCTGTCCCCCACCGCTGTCCCTTTTGTTGTGATAAGAACTACTGAACGTAATATTTACCATCTTGACCATTTTTAAGTGTACAGTTCATTGTACCAAGTATAGTCACATATTGTGTGTGGCCTTCACTGCTGCCCGCTCTTTTCCCAGTGAAAATATTTAGAAAAAAATAGAATCATTGTAGTAATGTGACTTGCATCAGCATGTGGTATAAAGTAGCAAAGTATCTCCATTTCACCCCGGGTGGGCTCCGAGGCAGCTTTGGTCTGTTTCTGGCTGAGAGAAGTGTCCACAGCATTTCCATAGGTGGGACCTAAAACCTGCCTTGTGTGTCACCCTTGGTCCCTGCCAACCCTTGCTTCAAGCAGTCAAGAGTCTCCCCTGTGGCCGATGACATCTGTAGCAGGTTATCATTCCACCTCATTCCATCCCCCTTTCCTCCTTAGCCATTGTCTGAGGGGTACTGGGGCTTTCCCACCTCACGCCCAGCCTTTGGGATCCATCCCAATTCTGAAGAGCTACTTAGTCCTTCCTTCCTCTGCTGAGAGAGTCCCCCCAAAAGCAGAATCAGCTCCTGGGATAAGCCACTGCCCCAGAGCTCAGAGCTTTTTAAAGGCCCTGCTCTGAGAGGTGGGGCTGCTCCCGCTATTTATAGGGACTAGGAGATTCCTGTTCCTTGCTCAGAGCTGGGCCTGCTCAGTCAGGCCACCCTGGGAGGTGGTCACCTCTGTCCTCTCTCCTGCCTCCCCCACTCCTTCACCCTTCCCCCATCCTGAGTGTCATCAGCGTTCTAAGAGGGAGCCCTGGCTGGGAGCTTCTTGAAGAAGTAAGGGCAGAGCAAACATCTCTTGCCAAATTTGGAGGGGAAATGCGGCCTTGGTCCTCCCCAGCTCAGCTTGGGGCAGGGGCTCAGCCCGCCAGGAGGGGGGACCCCTTGGGCCCCCGGCCTGTACCCCCGCCCCGCCTTCGCCGGGCTTCCAGCCGGAGGGACCCTCCTTATCCCAGGTCTGCTGAGCCATCTCTGGAAATGGCTGGCTCCAAATGCCAGCCTGGTACCCCCGCTGCCAGCCTCTGCCTGGCAGACTCCCCCAGCCAGCATCGGGCAATGGCACCAGGGCCTGCCAGCCGGGCAAACGTAAGTGGCTTTTGTTTTCTTACAGTGCCAGTGAGTGGTACGGAAAGGGCATGAAAATGGCCTTCAGTAGCCATTCTGTTCTGTCCCTCTCCCTCTCCTGCCTTCTCCTCCTCCCTCCTCTCTGTCTCTGTCTCTTTTGTGGGTTAATTGCTGACAGTGGTTCTATTGTTTTGACTGGGCACAGGCATGCACTTGGCAGAGCCAGGGCCTCACATGCCAACTGCCCCTACTACTGCTCTCCCCTCTGTGTCCTCCACCCCACACACCCAGGGGAGCAAGGCTGCGAGAGGGTCACCCAGAGGAAACAGTCAAATATTCAAATGAGGAGCTCAGTTGCTGCCATCTGCCCTGACGGGCAGGGAGGACATGAGAATAGCTAGTGGGGAGGGTGAGAGATGAGAGGTGGTGGTGGTGTGGTGTGCACAGACCAGAGCATCAGGCTCCGCCCTGGAAGCAGCTGTTAGAACCTGCTGCTTTTCCCGCAGCAGGCTGGGACTCCATGGAGCTCAAGCCTCATTCTCTGGTACGGCCGCCCTGGGCAGACTGTCAGGCAGCAAGCAACCTGTCAGCACCAACTTTTCACCTACTTTCTCTTCCGGCTCATTTGAGGGCTTCTTTAGGCCCTTCTTGGGTGACTGAGAGCAGCTCTGGGATGGGAGACAGTTTGGGGCCTTGTCTGACAACCCAGCACCACACCATGCTCTGGGAGAGGAGGTGGGCCAACCAGGGCAGTTCCAGCCCTTCCGAACCAGCAGGCTCCAGATCCAGCAGGAGGGAGCCAAGCCTTCTCCCAGGTTCACTCCTGCCCAGACCTCTGCTTTGACACTTTTTTCCTCAAATAGCACTTACTGAGAAGGCACATGTGTCTGAGTCATCGTCTCTACCGAAAGGCTCTGGATCCAGCTCCTTTTGGGGTGTCAGAGGGCCAAGCCCTCCTGGGGCCATCTGGAACACCTATCTGCCCTGGCCTCAGTGGAGAGGCTGGGATAAACAGCCACCAACTCAGCTCCCACCTCACCTCCGCATGGCCACACATGGCCCACCTGGCTGTCCCAAGTTGGTCAGAGACTTTCCTATCACAGAGCTACTCTAGCCTCTTGCCTACACACCCAACTTCCATATTCAGCCCAAGCTTCAACTCCCCTTTTCTAACATGGTTGTTTGTCTCCTAGGATGGCAGGCAAATGTGTTTCTGGATTTTTTCTATATTTTCTTGTGCCCCTTTCACTGTATTGAATAGCTAGAAAGTCTTTACCCTTAGAGTCTGGTTTAGATGTGGGAGTCCCTTCAGGGAGGGGATGCTATGGGGAAGGACACTGAGCAGGCTGCTCTTTCCTTAAAGGTGGTCTCCCGGCACCACACTGTTGCCAACGGCCACGAGTTGTTTGAAGTCTCAGAGGAGAGAGACGAGGAAGTTGCTGCATTTTGCCACATGTTGGATATGTAAGAGTTAAAGAATGGGTGGGGGCTTGGAGGACTATGGGGGTTGAGGAGGAGGGCCCCCCATTTCTGGACTTACTTCTAGAAGGAAGAAGAGCCTCAGTTCATAGCTATGGGATGCCTCCTATATCAAGTGCCTGCAGAGTTTCTAAAAATCTTAGAAGCCTTATATTTTTATTAAAATTCATGAAATTTATCTAACAGTCCAATTATCCTCACCACTTTGGGCTCTGGCCCACTGTTGCCCTTAGGAGCAGATACACCCCAGATAAAGATAAGAGTGTTCTCTTGAACTGAAAAAGAAAGGAAATGGATTCATAAGTTTTCTGTTACACTTAGTATGGAAAGCTTTGTCATTTGGAACTCTCTCTACTGTTCCACTGTGGGAAACATTTTGCAACTGTAGCAGAGAATGAAGAGCCCAGTTTCCCAGAGCTGCCTGCCCACTGCTCCCAGTCTGGCCTGCAAATCCGGAGAGCTAGGCTGAGTGGGGACAGAGGGACCCTTGGGCCTTTGGCCAGGAGGGTTTCCACAAATCTCTTGTCGACTGCTCTCTGAAAGCATAGCGAGGGTCCTTCTCCCCCTTTCTGCACAGTCTTCGATCTGGCTCCGACATCCAAGACTACTCCCTCACCGGATATGTCTGGAGCGCTGTTACCCCAAGCCCAGAACACCTTGGGGATGAGGTCAACCTGAAGGTGACGGTGTTATGTGACAGCCTTCGAGAGCCACTCACTTTTACTTGCAACTGTAAGTTAGTCAGGGAGGGCATGTGAAGTGGGGCAGGGAGAGCTGTTTTGGACTGTAGTTATGAACCTTTGGTCTCCATCCCACCTCATCTTGTGGCCCATGGGGATGAAGGGCAGTGGGGAAGAGCCTGGCTACAGGGCCATATTCCTATGTCCAAGGCCACTTCCCCAAACCCCAAGCTGTCTGTTTGCCTGCATTATCTGGTGGGTGATGATGCTGGAGAGGGCTTAGCTGGGGACAGGAGATCAAGTGAGGGGCTGAAGGCTGCTTACCCCTTGCCTCCATGTTGCTTGCCTCCCCCACCCTTTACAGGTTCCTCCACAGTAGACTTGCTCATCTACCAGACCCTGTGTTACACCCATGATGAACTGAGGGAGGTGGACGTGGGGGACTTCGTGCTAAAGCCCTGTGGGCTGGAGGAGTTCCTGCAGAAGTGAGTGGATGGGGGCAGGGGCTCATGGGTGGAGCAGCACCTGCCTTCTGGAGGATTGTGGTGTAGGGCTTGAGAGGGAGGATGCTAGACCCCCCGCACTGGCAGCTCCGCCCCCTCCCTGCAGTCAGGACTCCTGCTTTCTGGGCACACTCCCGGGCCACGTTGCACTTCCCCCAGGAGCTCCGTTGCACTTCCCCCAGGAGCTCCGTCTTCCAGCAGGGTTGGCTGGATCCTGAGCCAGATTTACTGTGGAAAGAGCTTGGAGCTGGGATTAGGCAAAGTCGAGGTCCTATCTCCTTGCAGACTTCTGCTTGCAGAAATGTGTATACTGGGGGAGGGCGGTTTCTCCTCTCTACAGGATGTGTGGTGTCTTCACAGCTGAGGGTAGCAGGACCGGGCAGAAGCGCCCTTGCGGAACCTAGGGGAGAAATTATAGATGCTGTCTTCCCCTTCCCCTGCCAACACGCCTCTGTCCTGCTGGCGCATGCAGTGGGTTGTCCTCCTTCGAAAAGCTGGCTTCCACCTCCTCTTCAGCCAGTGCCCTCTGCAGAAGGCAGCCTCCCTGGAAAGTGTGATGTGGACCAGCTGAGGCAGCCCCCTTTCTGCTACCCCAGGGCTCTGGAGGGCTGGGATGGAGGGGAGGCAGAGCCAGGGTTCCCACCCTTGGCTGGTAGAGTTGTGTGGCAGCAGACAGATCAGGTTGGCTACTGCCCAGCATTTTCAGCCACTTGGAAGAAGCAGGCCCTGGGAGTAGAGAAAGGTGAGAGCTACACTCCTTCCATCAAAGAGCCCGCTGAGTGCAGCCACTCACTCTTTCTCTCTTGTGTTCAGGTCTAGATACGAGGATGGTCAGCCATGACTAGAGCATAGGACTGGCAGTCAGGACTGAAGATTCATTTTTTTTTTTTTTTGGTACTGGGGATTGAACTCAGGGGCACTCGACCACTGAGCCACATCCCCAGCCCTATTTTGTGTTTTATGTAGAGACAGAGTCTCACTGAGTTGCTTAGCACCTCGCCCTTGCTGAGGCTGGCTTTGAACTCGCGATTCTCCTGTCTCAGCCTCCCAAAGTGCTGGGATTACAAGCATGAGCCACTGCACCCAGCTTCATTTTTTTGACTGATTTCAACCTTAGGGATATTGTGGGGTCTTTTCTGGCCTCTGCATCATCATGTGGAGACTAGGGGAAAGGAAAGGGACAAGCCCTGCAACTCCGGGGACACATTCAAACATGTCTCGTGTGGTTCTTACTTATGTCCTTATTCCGCCTAGAGGTAATAATGGGGTCCTAGGCTCATGGTGCTGTGACAGGGAAGCCCTAGGTTCCTGCACTGTTGGAGGGAACAAGGGCCATAATGGGTAAATTGGACTGTTGGGAACACCATTACACCTGCTTGAATTTTGTAAAGTCTGACCCTTAGTGTCCTTGGTAAAGAATGGTGAGGGTTTGGGTTTCAGGTGTAGCTCGGTGGTAGAGCGCTTGCCTAGCATGCATGAGACCTTGGGTTCCATCCACAGACAGCACCCCACAAAAAATGGTAAGGGTTAAATGTGAGAGAGACCCAATGAGCAGTCAGTGAATACCCGCAGGAAAACATCAGCCCAAAGAGAGGATTTAATGGGGCTCTGGATTAGACATATCCCACCATTTCCCTTGCAGCACCCCTAGTCCTGGAACCCCTGAGTCCAGAGGGATGAGGAGATGTCAAGTTCTGCCTTTCTGCCAAGACCCAGGTAGAATGTTACCAGTGAGGTGGGACAGGGTCAGTGGTCCTCAGGCCACACCCCTTCCACTCTGCCTTAAATGCACCCAAATAAGGCCTTCCACAAAAAAGGTCAAGCAGGCCCCAGGAGACCTGGTCCAGGAACCTTTCCTTTCCCCTCCTAAAAGTTCTTGACCTAAGCCGGGCGAGGTGGCACACGCCTGTAATCCCAGCACTTAGGGAGGCTGAGACAGGAGAATTGCGAGTTCAAAGCCAGCCTCAGCAAGGGTGAGGCGCTAAGCAACTCAGTGAGACCCTGTCTCTACATAAAACACAAAACAGGGCTGGGGATGTGGCTCCTTGGTCTAGTGCCCCTGATTCAATCTCCAGTACCAAAAAAAAAGTTATTGACCTAGCCCCAGGCTCCTGACATAGGACAACTGCTCTGCCGTAGGGGTAGAAAGGACCCTCTGGAAGTTTCAGAAAATTGCTAGTTCCCGAAGAACCCCCCCCAAGATTACTATTCCATGCCTGTCAGGAGGGAATGATGTTGGGGGGGTTGCTGGGGAGTGTTCCTCCAGGATACAGGCTGCTCTCAGATAAGAACCTTGAGACAGTCCTAGGGGAGGGTTGGGTTTCCTGCCACCTCCCCCACCCTCACCACACTCTTCCTTCCTTCTAGACATTCCCGCCAGGGCCTGCCCCGAAGCCCAGCCTCCCCACCCCCAGGCTTTGGCTGCCCCTCAGTCTTAGCAGGTTGGGCCCCAGATCGGAGGCCAGGCCCCTCAGGATGGGGAGAATCCCCTAAGTCCTAGCTGGATCCGGACTGGCCTCCCATCCTGCACCTCCACTGGCTTCTGCACATTTCCCTCCCTTTCACTCCCCTCCCCTGCCCTCCCCTCCATTTCTGGCCTAGATTCCCAGCTCTGCTGAGGAAGGAAGTCCGTTTCCGGCTTCTGTTACCCAGCTGCTGAGACCTGGCCCAGCCTGCAGTGTTGGCCTGGAGGTGGGACTCCCTCTGCCTCTTCTTGTGGGTTTCCTTTCTGATCAAGGTGTAATTTGGAAGTGAGAAAGAGGCTGGGTCCCAGAGAGGCTCCTTAGGCCTCCTCTAAATTGGACAGGGGGCAGGGGCAGGGGAGAATCTCCCGTGGGTGGGGGGGTTAACATTGTGAATAGCATGCACTTTTTAGGAAGCCCGTGGTCAGTGGTGATTTACAATCAGGCAGGACCCCCAGAGGAAGGGAGAATCAACTTGAGTGGGAATAACAGGGCGGGAATTGTGATGGATTTGCTTTGTTTGGCCTCAGCATATTAGTCGTTGATATAGAAAGAGGGTGGGAACACCAGAGCCTGGGCACAGCATGTCTCTCTTGGTTGTCCCTTACACTGAAGCTAAGAGATGGGGTTTAAACAGCTGTCCCCTGAGAGACCCCTCTGTTCCCCACTCACTGAAGTAGTTCACACCCTGAGAATGAACCAGTGATAACAGCACAGGTACTAAATACCTGAGACAGTCAATATTTGTACAGCCCAAGGGTTGTTTAGATAGATCTCTGTGCCTTCCCCAAGTCTCCACCATGACATGTTCCAGGAGCCCAGGGTAGGGCCTGCAACACAGGTCCTAGCCCCACTCGACTCCTCCGGTTGCTTCCTGGCTCTGTCTCCCCAAGGCTAAGGTATGTATCTCTTCCCATGGACTCCCTAGGATGCTGATGGCCTTGTCCCTCTACCCCACCAGCAAACATGCCTTGGGCAGCCATGAGTATATCCAATACTGCCGCAAGTTTGACGTTGATATCCGGCTACAGCTGATGGAACAGAAGGCTGTGCGCAGCGACCTGGCCAGGACGGTTCGTGTGGGGAGTGGTGGATGGATGCCCAGCGCTGGGGAGGTGGAGAGGTGATGTGGGGCATGCTGGGGGAGGGGAGTGAGAGTGCTGAATAAGGGCATCACCCCTGCTCAGCAGAGTGCTCTGTACACAGGTGAATGATGACCAGAGCCCCTCCACCTTGAACTACCTCATCCATCTGCAAGAGAGGCCAGTCAAGCAGACCATCAGCAGGTGAGTATGGGACCCCCCGAGGGAAGGAGGCTACATCTTGAGTGTAGCCTAAATGAGGACATGAGGACTCCAACAGACCCAGTTGCCTGGCTTTCTGCTGGGGTGAGGGATTCTTACAGACATCAGGGGTTGTAACCCAACAGTTGTCAGGGAAGGTCCCCACTCTGGGCCATATTTCACCTTCTCCTTCTAGTACTTGGCCATCATTCTCTAGGCAAGAGATGATGAAGCAGAGAGGACTCCATACTTTCATTTTCAGGGGACATGGAAAAAATGGGAACCCTTGACATCAGAGCCTGATCCCTGAGCAGAGGAGAGGAAGGGAAGGAATGGGTCTCCCAGAACACTGCGTCTTTTGTGACCTCTCCTGTGATTGTTTTTTGCCCCCAACTCCCAGGCAGGCCCTGAGTCTTCTGTTTGACACTTACCACAATGAGGTGGATGCCTTCCTGCTGGCTGATGTGAGTACATATCCTGGGGCTGGCCCAGGAAGAACTGCTGGAAGCTCCTCTTCGTCTTCCGTAGGCTTCCTGGGACCAGCCAGCACCACCAGGCATCTGGGTAGAACTGAAAACTTACTGGCAGAGTTCTTCTTTCCATCCCCCTAGCTCACAGCCCAGCCAAGACTACTACTGGTTGTTGAGCAGCTGGAAAGTGTGTAGAAAGGGGTTCTGCTCTCAAATAGAAGAAGTAGGTCAGGAAGCGTGTGCTGATCCCTCTCTCTGGAGTAGGACATCTCCAAGCAGAGGGACCTAGATTTATCTCCCCAGTGCCACAATAAAATGTGCATTGGCGGGGCTGGGATTGTGGCTCAGCGGTAGAGCGCTTGCCTCGCATGCGTGAGGCCCTGGGTTCGATCTTCAGCACCACGTACAAAGCAATAAAATAAAGACATTGTGTCCATCCACAACTAAAAAAATATTTAAAAAAAAAAAAAAAAAAAAAATGTGCATTGGCGGGTGCATCGCACCAGCAGTGATCAGGAACCTCTGGCTTGAAAGATTTTGTTGAGCTGGTGTCACAGGTCCAAAACCATCAGGAGGTGGAGGGTCCCAAATGTACAGAGGGGCCAGAGCCCTTTCCACCTGGACTGGTGAGGAACCTTATGCCTCAGAATTATGAGAATAAACATTTGGCCAAATGTCAGGAAGCTAAAGGCAAATCTGTTTTGAAGTGACCTTCAAAAACAACCCTTACCTCTGGGCGTGGTGGTGCACACCTGTAATCCCAGCATGAGGTAGCAGAATCACAGGTTCAAAGCTAGCCTCAGCAATTTAGAGGGACCGTAAGCAACTCAGTAAGACTCTATCTCAAAATTAGAAAGAAAAAAAAAAAGTGTGTTGGGGGAGCTGGGGATGTAGCTTAGTGGTAAAGTGCCCTTGGATTCAGTCCTCAAAATCAAAAATAAAAATAAAAATAATTCTTGCCTCATTGACCAATTAGCACCGTGGATTCTTCCTTCTGGGGAGCTGGACATTGTCTCTAGCTCACCTTCTACCCACTGCTAGAGTCCCTTCTCTAGTGGCCTCTACTTGAACGTTTGCAATGATGAGGAGAAAATTCTATGACCATTCTGTGAATTCTGGCCCTGTGCTGGCAGCTGCTTGGGATAGAAAAGTGTAAGAATTTTTTCTTAGCCTTTGGAGAGCTCGTGTGAGCAGAGAAAAGCAATAGTGAGAAGATAGAAGAAGACAGCAAAGAGTTTAATGAGGAGTCCCCAGAGGGTGCTGGAGGGGGCCACTGACAGGAAGCCCTTGTCAAGGAGGTGGTAGGATTTTGTCTGGACCTTAATTTAAATAGACACAATTAATCAGGGCCAGACAGGAGAGAGGATTCCACATGAAGAAACCACAGGAGCCAACCAACCACAGGAGCCAGGTGCAGGGAGGGTATAGAGTGGGCTGTCTGTGGAATGGGTTTGCCTGGAGGTTCTGTACTGAGCTGAGCTATGAGACAAAGTGGGCAAGGAGGCCTGCATGGTCTCTCTGGCCTCCATGCTATTCCCTACAGATTGATTTTCTTCTGACTGCAGGCCCCTGGGGGAGACGTGTATATGTCTGAATAGTAGAAGTAGCCAGTGGCAGACTGATGAGGCTGGAAACAGAGGAGGTTGGGGCAATGGATTGGGGATGTGGACGCGGCTCATTTAACACCAGGTTGTTTGCTGATGCTGGATGTTTGAAAATGAAGCATGGATTCCACTGGTTCTTCCTTAGAGTCCTCATTCCCTTCCACTTCCCGACTCAGTCCTTTAAAGATGGAGTAGGGAGGGGGAGGATTGGGGTCCACCGGTGTGAGAGCAGAGCTGATCAGTCTCACAGTGTGGCCTCCCGCAGGGGGACTTCCCGCTGAAGGCCGACAGGGTGGTCCAGTCTGTCAAGGCCATCTGCAATGCCCTGGCTGCTGTAGAAACCCCTGAGATCACCAGCGCTCTCAACCAGCTGCCCCCCTGTGCCTCCCGCATGCAGCCCAAAATCCAGAAGGTAAAGAGGCCCAGGGCATTTGTCAGCATAGGGAAGTGGGAGAGGGATGTTCACAGGTTACTGCGTTGCTGGTTGCTGGGGTGACTAGGTGTCCCTTTGCTAAAAAGGCTCATCTTACTACCTCTATGTTTTAAGCAATTCAAACACAAGTATTCTTGGAAAATGGTTGCCAAGTGCATTGAGGACAAGGGTGGGCCAGGGCCTTCCCCTGGGATGGATTGTGCAAGCCTTGGCCAGTAAAGACTCATTCACAACCACCCAGGCCTTGCCTCGTGGTTTGCTTATCCATCAGGGTACAAAACCAAACCCAGAGAAGGATATCCCAAGAGTCGGAGGCTCTGTGACACCAGAGTGGGGGCTGTGTGCCGGGCAGATGGGGCCAGCAACATAGGCACTGTGATCCTCAGCCGAGTGGCCTGAGGGTCGGGCTTCTCATTAGAGTGGATGCGATGACGATTTTTATCCCCATCATCTCACTGTCCATCATACAGTTCTGGTAGAAACCATTACTCCATCCTCCCTGGGGAGTCTCTGCTCCTCACATTTCAGCCCAGCCTGGCCCAGATAGTGCAGCTGTGGAAAGCCCTTTTCCCAGCTGTGATGAAAAAAGGCCATGGTCCTGAAGCTCATTCCCTCTTCTTTTTACCCAACAGGATCCCAGCATCTTGGCTGTGAGGGAAAACCGAGGTAAGGGAACTGCTGTCCCTCTTTGTCCAGTAGGAGCAGCTAGAAACTGCCAGGTCTGCCTCCCTGATTTATGTGGCCCAGCCTGGCCTGCTCTGTGTGTGTGTGTGTGTGTGTGTGTGTGTGTGTGTGTGTGTTTCCCTGTGAGGTGTGGACACAGCTGGAGCCCACATTGCTTTCCACAAATCATTTTCTCATTATTGTTGCTAGTCATTCCTGTGGTGTCCCTGGAAGGGGTGATGAAGTGGTATAAGTGTGGGCGTGGGAGTAGTGAGGCCCAACCAGCCCTCCCACCCAGATGGGAAAGCTCCCACATATGTAGGCTGTGATTCTTCTCCAAGCAGCTCACAGCCCCTACATTTCCAAGTTAGAACAGACCTTGCGAGAGTGAGAAAGGACTTTTCACTAGGATTTCTCTAGGATTTCCCCGTAGACACTTTTATGGAGAACTTTGCCCTTAAAGCCCATGTTGCTGGAATTTGTACAGTGATTCCCAGCCTTTTAGGTTTTATGGACCAATAAAATGTCCCAAAAAGTATTTGGGGGACCAATACAGAATTATCAGCATTTTTTTGTCTCCACATCTCAAACCCAGGGTCTTTCACATGCTAGGCAAGTGCTGTACTGTTGAGCTATACCCCAAGCTGTGCCAGCTTTTTATTTTGCCAAGAAATAACTTTTTTGAAACAACTGACAGTTTCTCAGTACTATCATTTGCTAAAAGGAAGACTATTTTAACACAATAATATAAGTAGTAATATGTAAAAACAAGGACCGTGTTTGAAACCAAGTAACTTTTTTTTTTTCGGTACCAGGGATTGAACTCAGGGGCACTCGATCGCTGAGCCACATCCCCAGTGCTATTTTGTGTTTGATGTAGAGACAGGGTCTCACTGAGTTGCTTAGCGCCTCGCCATTGCTGAGGCTGGCTTTGAACTTGCAATTCTCCTGTCTCAGCCTCCCAAAGTGCTAGGATTACAGGCTTGCGCCTCTGCGCCTGGCTCCAAGTAACTTATTTCTTTATGAAAAGCTCAAGACACCCTCCTGCTCTTTTCCCATTTCTTTCTCTCTCTCTGTTTCTCTCTCTCTCTCTCTGTTTTTATAACATTATTGTATTTTTCATAACTATTTATTTATTTATTTATTTATTATGTGGTGCTGAGGATTGAACCCAGTACCTCACACATACTAGACAAGCGCTCTACCACTGAGCCACAACCCTAGTCCCCTCTTTTCCCATTTCACCGTAGATGGGTGAGCTTTGTCATGGCAGTTGGAAACTGATTGGCATTTGGGAACCACTATCCTAGACTAGCCTATTCTGGCCAGTGCCGTGATGACAAGATGGCACTTGCTGCAGCCTCATGTGTTCCTTCCTGACCCCTTCCTTTCATAGAGAAGGTCGTGGAAGCCCTGACAGCTGCCATCTTGGACCTGGTAGAGCTGTACTGCAATACGTTCAACGCAGACTTCCAGACCGCAGTGCCTGGGAGTCGCAAGCACGATCTAGTTCAGGAGGCCTGCCATTTCTCTGGGGCCCTAGCCTTCACTGTCTATGCCACCCACCGCATCCCCATCACCTGGGCTACCAGGTGAGTTGGTGC
The DNA here is from genome assembly GCA_028644305.1 of Xerus rutilus. Taxonomy (NCBI): domain Eukaryota; kingdom Metazoa; phylum Chordata; class Mammalia; order Rodentia; family Sciuridae; genus Xerus; species Xerus rutilus. The sequence goes on from CM053410.1 coordinate 60,648,711, forward strand.
CGAGAGTCACCTGAGCTTAACTTCCTGTTGGCTTCTCTCCTTCTTCTGTGACTTCACACCACACCTCAGGGCATTATGGCACAGCAGGACTGAGCTCGTGAGCCAAGTGCCTGAGGGGAATCGAGGCTGGGACATCCAGAGAGAGAAGGTCCTTAGGAGATGGAGAAGCACCTGCCATTCCCTCTCAGTGCAGTCTGCCTCGGCATCCCTGCCCCCTCCAGATCCAAGGCCAGCTGAGGGAGACATGCGACAGATGGCCAGTTCCCAGATAGAGTGCGTGCCCCAGGCCAATGACTGCAGACACACAATGGGAGGGGCGGGGAGGTGGGGGATAACCCTTTGTCTGGGGTTCCTTAGGCCTGCGGGAGTGGGTGGGTGGAGGAGACTTCATTTGGTAATCCTTAGCTTCTCCACTGGGTCCCCAGCATCCAAGGCCTGGGGGAATAGGCATTTGGCCCCACCCCACTCTTACTGGCCCCTTCCCCCTCTCTTCCCTTCCCCTTCTTTCTTTGTTCCTCACTTAATGTATTCCTCTGGGCGATTGGCAGAGAACAAAGGAGGCAGCCTGGGAAACCGGGGCCTTCTCTGACCTCTTCTGTCAGGCACCTGTCATGAGCCACGGGGACCCTCGTGTGTTGGCATTCATGGCGGCATATGTCGTTTTCCTCCCCCATCCACTTTCTTGTACCCGTGTGTATGCGTATGTGCGCACACACACACAGACATACACATGCATATGTGTTTGGGCACATGCCCAACCGAAGCTGACCGTGAAGAGGAGGCTGGATGGCCATTCCCATTAAAGGAAGAAAAATCTCAATGCTCAGCTGGGAGCCTGATATCAGCATAGGGATTCAGACTGAGTTGCTTCTGTCTGAGCATGCTTCCTTAAATAATGCTTGGTTGTCCTATCCTGACCCATGTTTCAGTTTCCAGAGACAGAACACTTTTACTAGGGGAAGTGGAGTTTGGCTTGAAGGGGATGCAAAGGTTTGGGTGACTGAAACGGGTTATGAGGGTTATACCTCTGTCTTTTGTAGCTATGAAGATTTCTACCTCTCCTGCTCTCTCAGCCATGGTGGCAAGGAGCTGTGCAGCCCACTGCAGACCCGAAGAGCTCACTTCTCCAAGTATCTCTTCCACCTCATCATCTGGGACCAGCAGTAAGCCCTCCCCTGAGGCCCCTGTGGATCTGCTTATCCCTGGGAATGCTCCAGGGCAGATAAACAGACTCAAACTGGGGGCGAATGCCTGGGTTAAACCAGGCTCCCTCGCTAGCCCTAACCAGACAGGTCATTCAACCTCTGAGTCTCTACTTCTTTAACTCTTAAATGGGGACATGTATAATTTCTACCTCTCAAGTTGTTAGGAGGATCCAGTGAAAAGTATCCATAAAAGCTATTTGTAATCTATAAAGGGCCATATAAATGTTATTTGTTAATTTTAATAATATCTCATTGCTTTGATCTTGTCTCTCTTGAAGAGTTTAACTAGTCTAGGGGATTCTCATCCTCTCCCTTCTTCCCAGAGTTCCCTTAGAATAGGCAGATGGTGGCTGGGTGTGGCAGTGCACACCTGTAATTCTAGGTCCTTAGGAGGCTGAGGTAGAAGGATCACAAGTTTCAGGACAATCTCAGCAACTTAGTGAGACCCTGTCTCAAAAAAATAGGCCAGGCGCGGTGGCGCACGCGTGTAATCCTAGCGCCTTGGAAGCCTGAGACAGGAGAATCGCAAGTTCAAAGCCAGCCTTAGCAAAAGCGAGGCGCTAAGCAACTCAGTGAGACCTTGTCTCTACATAAAACACAAAATAGGGCTGGGGATGTGGCTCAGTGGTCGAGTGCCCCTGAGTTCAATCCCTGGTACTAAATAAATAAATAAATAAATAAATAAATAAATAAATAAATAAATATAAAAAGAGCTGGGAATGTGGCTCAGTGGTTCAATCCCTAGTACTGGGGATGGAGCAAAAAAAAAGGCCAAGGGTCTTGAGCTTTGTCCCTCACAGGCAGAGAAGGGAGGACAACTGGGCAAATAGACCCTCTCTCCTGCTCTTCACACTTAGGTAATTTTTAAAAGTTTTTAAATTTTTTTTAGTTGCAGATGGACACAATGCAGTATTTTGTTTATTTTTATGTGGTGCTGAGGCTTGAACCCAGGGCTTCACACATGCTAGGCACATACTCTACCACTGAGCCACCACCACAGCCCCACACTTAAGAAATTCTTAGAGCAATACCTGTGCAGTTGCTTGTAGCTCGGGCAACTATTGGGGCTGGAAAGACTTCTTGGAGACAGAGGATCACTGCATTAAATGGCCCCTGAGTTTCACTATCCCCTTGGGACTTCTCTGGCCTTAGTTACTGATATTGTCCAGGGGAGGAGTGCTATACAGTGTTCTGGCTCTGGAGGACCACAAGAATTTGGACATTGACATTAGCTACTTTTCCCAGACAGAATCAGAGATTTAGAAGCAGCCCAGCCTGCCCAGTGGGTCTCATTCTGTTCCCAGTCTGAGAACTCTACCTTGAATCCAAAGGGCCAGTCTCCTAGGGCATTGGCCTTGTGGAGGGCATGATCTCAGCACTGACATCCAGATGCTCCAGCTGATACCTGTGGGCCCTTCTTAGTCAAGACCAAGGCATTTGGGAGAAGGCACTAAACTAGGGGGTTCAGAGCACAAGCTTGGCCCACCATCGTTTCCTTCTTACTGTCGATGTCATCCTGGGCAGCCTTCCCCCTATAATGTATATGACAATAGAGCTTCCCCTAGGGTTGTTGGAGGAGCAGCTAGGACCCTGTAAGTGAAATACTTGGCTTGGTGCCTAGTGCATAGCAAACGCTTTCTTCACTGTGGTTTTCTTAGCTGGGGCCCCTTCTCAGTTCCAGTTTCTATGTTCCAGGTGACTGATAATGTGATTGACACACGGAGGTATTTGTGCATGGAAACAGATCTGCATAGCCTAGTTTCAGAGCAGTGACCACAGCGTCACATAGCAAGAAGTACAGAGTATGTGCTCATTATCACACTAGTGAAGCTGCTTCTCTTCCCCATGAGGACACTGAGGGGCAGAGGGATAAATTAAGCGGGCCCAGATTGTGAGTGGCCAGACCAGGACTAGATCTGCCAACACATTCCGGGAGTCCTCCCTGGAGGAGGCAGTCCTGCTGATGTCATGTTGAAGAAGGTTGCAGGCAGGAGAGGGGTTTCTCAGGCAGGGGGGGAGTTCAGGTCTACAGGGACATGGTGGTTTTCCTGAGCTACCCTGGGGGAATGTCCTGGGGGCAGGTTTTGGCATACCAGATACACTCAAGTCCTGAGGAAAAGGGTGACTTTGTTGCTTCTAGTGCTATGGTCTCAGCAACAAAGTCTCCTCATTCTCCTTTTCCTTAAGGAACCGTGCTGGAAGCTTCTCCCTTCTTGAGTAGAAAGAAAGGGCTGGGGACCAGCTCTCTCTCCTTGTGCAGTAGGGTCAGCTGGTTCTGTGTCCCATTGCAGCAGTACAGGGATCAGCTAACTCTCAAAATAGGCCCATGCTCTGTCACTTCCAGCCAAACCGTGGCCTGGCATGTTTGCTGGCTGCTGGAGGGGCCCTAATTATAGCTGTGGGGCCCCGAGGGTAGCGGCAGCTGGGACGCAGTGGGGCTGTGCCAGTCTGTGGCGACAGGCAGGAGCAGTACCTCACCTCGGTGGAAATCCCCTGGAGGGGTGCTGGCAAGGGGCTGCGGGTGCAGGGGAGCTGTGTTATCTCAAACTGCTGACTTTGGGGGTGGCCGCCTGCTTCTGTGCCCTCTGGGCGTGAAAGTTGCCGGGCCTGGGCATCAGGAGGGTGTGGCAGTGTGGACTTTGGCCCAGGCATAGCTTCCTGGAAAGGTATGGCGGGTCCTCCCTCTTTCCATAGCTCCCCCCAGCTGCAGATCTTCATCCTGAGCACGCAGGGAGTGGCGGGGTGTGATCCAGGCAGAGCTGGCCATGGAGCCGTGGGCCTGTGTCTCTTAGTCCTTTCCTTTTGTCCCTGCCAGTTGGCTTTCTGACCATTTGGGGACTTTGAGAAGCCCCTTCTCTTTGTCCCTTTAGCTTTGAGTTTGTTTGAGGTGAGAAAAAGCCATTGTGTGTCCCTGAAGCTAGAAGAAGGGACATGGACAGTGGGAGGGCAGTGGGGGAGGGTGAACTGATTGAAGTAAGGGCAGAGAACCTGGTGCTTCTTCCTGGTGGCTCTCCGCTGGAGAGGTGAGGGGGAGAAATGAGGACTGTCCAATGGAAAAAGAGGACACAGGAGCAGCTCTGCTGACCCTCTACACCTGTCCTGCCATCAGAGGAAGGAGGCTGGATTCTGAGGTGGCTCTAGCTAAGTCCTGTCAGGGCACCAGTCCTAGTCTTGAAGTCAGGGGATGTTTGTCTCGCTCTGCCGGCTGTGTCTAGTGGCCGGGAGGCACCATGCTGTGCTTGTGGGAGCTTCTAGTAGAGGTTTTGCAAAGTTTGGGACCAGTCCTGATCAAGAAGGCTCCCACCTGACATCCGGAACACACCTCTGATACCTGAGACAGAGGCCTAATTCTCTACCTGTACTTGACTTCCCAGGCCACCTGTCCCTTGAAGCCTCCTGATTTGGTTTCCTATCCTTCCTAGGATCTGCTTCCCAGTGCAGGTGAATCGGCTGCCTCGGGAGACCCTACTGTGTGCCACTCTCTATGCTCTGCCCATCCCCCCACCTGGGAGCTCCTCAGAGGCCAATAAGCAGCGGCGGGTACCTGAAGCCCTGGGCTGGGTCACTACCCCACTCTTCAACTTCAGGCAGTATGTGAACCCCAGGGCAGCAGCTTCTTGGTTGGGCAGGGGGAGGTAGAAAGGGGGCTGGCTGCTGCACTAGCCAGTATCCCTTAAGAGAGTTGGCTACGAGGAGCACACAGGTGAATTCCAGAGTCCCTCTGGTTCCATCCTGGGTAGAAGGGCCAAAATATAGAAGTAGTGACCAGGACTGCTGATGTAACCAAGAGGCACTGGACAGGAATGGTGGCACAGGACTGACAGGTAGTGGGGAGGGGAACATGAAAAAGCAATGCTTCAGTAACATTTCACCCGGTCTTGTCACTAGAAGGACCTCAGAGGTCATCTAGCCCAGCCTCTCTACCTTAGGAAGGCATCCCTGTCACTAGGTCACCCAGGCCAGGGAGTAGTCAGCTCAGGGGCTTCCTGGAGTCGGGAGCTTTTCTGGACTTGGAGGAAGGAAGAGATGTCAGGCTGTGGAGTAGAAGTGGGGAGCGGAGTTAGGTGGTGGCTTCCATAGTAAAGGCAGATTTTTGAATTGGGGAGTAGGAGGGAAGTCATCCACTTAGCCTGTGGGTTTGTTGGCTTATCTTACCCTCCTTCCTTCCCCCTTAGAGTCCTGACCTGTGGCCGGAAGCTTCTGGGCTTGTGGCCAGCAACACAGGAACACCCCAGTGCCCGTTGGAGTGCACCTAATTTCCACCAACCAGACAGTGTCATCCTGCAGGTGAGACTCCAACCCTTCCCTGCCCCCATCAGGCAACCCCAGAATCAGCTCCACGTTTTCCCTGTTGAGGCCTGGGTTGGGACAGTAGAAGGTGCTACAACTTGGCACAGGGTGATGATGTCACAGAAGCCACTGGGCAAATGTGGTTAGAGAGTGAGGGCTCTGGTTTCTGGAGAGGTCAACTTTGATTTCAGGGAGCCTGAAGGTGGGGTCTGAGACCTTTCCCCATCTGAGGCTTTGCTTCTCAGGGTCCTTATGTTGAACCCTCGGGCTTCTAAACATCATCAAATCAGAGCTGTCTCCTCTTGGGGCCTGAGGGGAAGCCCAGCCCAGCTGGTCACTCAGTGCTTTTGCAGGGTAGACCTGTTCTGGTTAGGTCCTAGGTCCAATTACTCGTTTCCAGCTCCCCTTTTCTTATGACCCTGAGATGCTTTGGTATGGAATAGGGAAAATCACAGCTGACAGAGAATGACATAGAATGATATGGAGTACACATTCCACAAGACAGGTGTTATTGTCTCGTTGTTGCTCTATACCCAAGGCTTAGAATAATTCCCGGGACCATATTAGGGCTCAGTAAACATTTTTCAAATGGAGGAAAGAAGAACACCTTTGGAGAACTGGTTCACTCAACTCTGATATCCACTTTAGGAGGACACCTGGTGTCATAGAGCACAAGGACCTAGTGCCGCAGGCCCTAGAATTGGTAGGACTCCCACCCAGCATGTGGTCTCAGCTGCCAGCAGTCCCCAGGGCCTCCAGGACCACCCTCAGGGCTCTCCAGCCTCTGCTTGGATGTTCCCAGTGGAACCTGTTCAGCGTTCTGGGCTGGGGCTTGACACCTCACCCAGGAACCTCTCAACTCAACCTCTTCCTCCCTTGCTCATTTTCCCTCCCTCTGTTTCCTTTTGTGTTTTGTTGAAAATTATAACTCTAAGGGACATTGGTGACCACCAAGTCCAACTGGGTTGTTTTACAAAGAACTCAAGGAAAAGGGAAGGACGGAGCAAGGCAGGAATGCTGGGCTGCGAGAGGGAGGGTGGAGACCCAGGGAGGTGGCTGCCTCCCCTCTCTTCACTTGTCTGGTCTTCTCCCCAGATTGACTTCCCCACCTCCGCCTTTGACATCAAATTCACCAGCCCCACTGGAGACAAGTTCAGCCCCCGCTATGAGTTTGGCAGTCTCCGGGAAGAAGACCAACGCAAGCTTAAGGACATCATGCAGAAGGAGTCCCTGCACTGGTGAGGCCCTGGACACCCCCATATGTGGCTCAGGCTTCCCACTAAGTCTGTCATGTTTTACGGACCTTCTCTTACCTCACAGCACTTGGTCCCTGTCCTGCTTTGGGAGTGGAGGTAGGACAGGGTAGGCATTCCCACCTAGGCAGAAAGGGGTGGCAGCCTTCAGACCTTCCTCTTGAGCTGACACTTGGAAAAGTGGAGCGGTTAGGAAATGAGGTCTGAATGCCCACGCCCATTCTGGGCGTGGCCAGGACACAGCCTGTCGAGAGGACCAGAGCTTTGCACACACACCCCGCCACCCTTAGAAGCTACCACATGGTCTAAGGGGGCTGCTGGTCTCACCTCCCTGCCTCCATCCTGCCCCTCCCACACCAAAAGCCTTTGCAATGTTCTGGCCTTGTCACTTTCCAAAAAGGATCAGGTGTCAAGACAAGCTGGCAGCTCTCAGGGTAAATGAGTCCAGGCTGATCTCATTCTTGGGGCTGCGGTGTTCACCAGGATGGAAGAAGGAGGGGTCACACTGGAGGAACTGGTGGGATCAGGCTCCTTCTCTGCCTGCCTGCCATGTACCTCTCTGGCTCCTGCATAGTCCTGTGTACCTGCTGAGTGGGGCAATGAGAGAGGTGGGCTCTCTCTTCTCTCTCATGTCCACCCAGGGTGCCAAAGTGGCTGAGTGCTGCAGACCTCCCCTGCCTCCACCCCTCTGCTGACTCTTCACTTCATTAACCCCTTGCCTCCCTTCTCCCATTAGACACCTGATCTCAGGCAAGACCCAATTAGTTGCAAGGCCTATAAATCCGACAGCTGGCCCCAGAGGCCCTAGGAGGCCTCAGCTGCACAGACCTTGACATCTGGGGTCCACTGCCCTCTGGTGGCTCTATTTGGGAGTGGTGCCTTCACCACACCTCCAGGAGAAGAAACAGGTTTGGTGCCCTTGGCCCATTCATTGGGTCTCCACCTGAGATGACTCTGACTTAGCATCAAAGGTGAGATTTAGACCTTGCTTCTGAAACTTTGCTTCTCTTTGGAATCACTTGATGATCTTTTAAAAATATCTGGTGCCTGGCTTGCTCAGACATTTTGACTTCATTGGCTTTGGGTGTGACCTGGGCACAGGAAAGTCACCAAGCGCCTCCAGTGACTATAATGTGCAACAAAGTTGGGGAACCCCTGAATGACAGCGTGTGGAGGTTCCCCACCTTTGGCTGACTCTGCCCCCTTCCCTCCTTTTCCCTCCCCAACCTCCCTGCAACCCAGGCTCACTGATGCTGACAAGAAGCGCCTGTGGGAGAAGCGATATTACTGCCACTCGGAGGTGAGCTCGCTGCCCCTGGTGCTCGCCAGTGCCCCCAGCTGGGAGTGGGCTTGCCTGCCCGACATCTATGCACTCCTGAAGCAGTGGACCCACATGAACCACCAGGATGCCCTGGGGCTCCTGCATGCCACGTGAGTTGAAGCACTCCCTTCCTGACCCCAAGCAGACTGGCCTGCCCTGGGGAGATGGTGAAGTACAAGTGGATAATCAGGGCTTTTCTATTTCTCCTTTTTGACTTTTTCTTTGTCTCATTTCCCCCCTAATACTGTATTGCATTTTCTAAACATACAACAAAATTGAAAATTGCACAATGAATCCCCATGTGCCTACCACCTGGATTCTTTTTTTTTTTTTTTTTTTTTGGTACTGGAGATTGGGGGGCACTCGACCACTGAGCCACATCCCCAGCCCTATTTTGTGTTTATTTAGAGACAGGGTCTCACTGAGTTGCTTAGCACCTCGCTGTTGCTGAGGCTGGCTTTGAACTCACGATTCTCCTGTCTGAGCCTCCCTAAGTGCTGGGATTACAGGCTTGCACCACCGCGCCCGGCTCCACCTGGGTTCTTTCATTGACATTTGCTCTCTGTGCTTTATGGTATATCTGTCCATCCTTCTATCTATCATTCTATCTTATTTTTTATGCATTTTGAAGCAAATTTCAGACATCATTAAATTTCCTTCTAAATACTTCAGCACAACTAGAGCACCATGTTCTGTTTTTTCTTTTGAGTCAACATTTACTTATAAGGCAATGCTTGAACTTTACCTATACATTGGTGGAGTTTTGGCAAATGCATAGACTCCATAGCTACACATTTGTTGCTTACTTCTATGTCAACAGTCTTCCTTCTTTCCCTTGAAGGGTTCTCTAGGGACAAAAAAAAGGATCCACATCTCAGAACCTTGGCCTGTCTTTGTAGATGCTACCTAGGATTCTCAGTTTATTTTTTAATTTTTTTTTTGTTCTCAGAAATCAAAATGTACCTGTTCTCTGACTTGTCTTTAGGACTTTCTGAGGCAATGGTTTTGTTAATCTCTTTCAAATGGATTTCAGACAATACTAAGTATTAGCTTACATAAAATTCTGCAGCTCTGTTTTTGCCTGGCAAGCTTTGCATTGAAGGATGTTACCAAGACAAATAATGCCTTAACCCACATGAGGGCTCTTCAGGGATGGCAATTTGTGGAAGAGATCTTTGGGAGTAGGGTGGAGGGCAGTGTCTCATTTTCTTTAAGTCACCCAAAGAATGAGCATGGCCACTCTCCTGCCCCTCCATGGCCCACGGTAGACTCTGATCATGGGGAGTGCCATTCCCAAGGGTTGCTTTCCAGAGAAGGTGCTGGTTGTTCCAGTGGCTTTGGCAGATCCTGGGAGACATTGCATTTGGTGTGCAGGTGCTCACACTTGTGCCACAGAGCCTGCAGCTGGGTTGTCAAGGTACTGGGCTCTATTTTGCAGCTTCCCGGATCAGGAGGTGCGCCGGATGGCCGTCCAGTGGATCGGCTCGCTCTCGGATGCTGAGCTGCTTGACTACCTGCCGCAGCTGGTGCAGGTAGGTGGACTGAACTGGCCTTCCCTCTGATTCTGATCGTCTGATCCCCAAGACCCCAAGTCAATCTGCAGTTTGCCACTTAGAATCAGAGTCTCCAGATTTCAGGCAGTTAATAAAGCCTTGCTTTGCTTTCCTCTGAGCAGGCTCTGAAGTATGAGTGCTACCTGGACAGTCCTCTGGTGCGCTTCCTCCTGAAAAGAGCCGTCTCTGACCTGAGAGTGACTCACTACTTCTTCTGGTAAAAGCGAGTGCAGGAAGGTGGGAGATAGACGTGCTTTTCATGCAGGAGTATTTTATCCTTAGGTGTTCAGGGGTGGGGAGCTGAGTGATCTGGGTTCTAGAATGGGGCTGAGCTACCATGTGGCCTTGGACTAGCATCTTTCCTTGGGACAATCTCAGTTTACCCCTGTGTAACTCTCACCCATGGCAGAGAGACGAGCTACAGAGGTTCTTTGAGCTTTACTCAGGCAGGGTGGCTTGGATGAGCACCTCTGGGTGAGAAGAGCATTCAGAGTATATGTACTGTAGGGTGGGTTTTCTGGGGAGTTGGATCAGGGTCTGACCTCTCCTTCCCTACCCGCTGCCTGTGATCCTTTGAGCAGCCCGACTCCCCTTCTCCCTTCCTTGCAGGTTGCTGAAGGACGGCCTCAAGGACTCTCAGTTCAGCATCCGCTACCAGTATCTGCTGGCAGCCCTGCTCTGCTGTTGTGGCAAGGGACTGAGGGAGGAGTTCAACCGCCAGTGCTGGCTTGTCAATGCCCTGGCCAAGCTGGCCCAGCAGGTCCGGGAGGCCACCCCATCTGCTAGGCAGGTGAGTGGGCAGGGCTGCCTCTACATGTGTCCATTCTGGTCTGGAGCTGCTGTGGCCAATAGTTTACTTCTAGGCTTTCTGAGCAGCAGGACGGCACTTGACCATCTCTGATTTAGAAACCAGAAGGAGGTGACCCTGTCTATAACCCGCAGACGACAAACAGATAGTCTATAAGCTAGATACAGCCCACCAATATGTTTTTCTTTTTTTCCTTGCAAAATATTGAAATTTTTATTTAGCTATTTGCCTCAGAGGCTAAGCACATTGTGTAAGTTGTTCTCTGCATAAAGCAGCCAGAAGGGGCAAGCAAGGGTAGAAATCCAGTCTTATTTTGTTCACTGTGCTGTGAGCCATGCTCAGGGCTGGAAAGGGTGCCGGAGGGCTCATCCATCTGTTTACATGAAGGCACCATATTAGATCAGCAGCATTCCTGGTGGCTGGCATTTAAAAATTAGGAGACGTTTACATTCAAGTCTACATTATTAGCGTTTCTTGGTAAAGCCTGGGCAGTACTTCCCCTTTGTGATTTCAGTTTTGTGCCTTCTCAGTTTTGTGGCCTCTCCGCACTGTCCCTCTGTCTGCATTTCCTGGGTAGGTATTTGGACTTGCTCATGCACTGAGCCAGGCCAGAACGTAGTGGAGTGGTTTTGTTCCCTATGGGTCTCCCAGACGTTGTCCATACTTCTCAGGCAACCACTAGGCACCCACCCTGGTGGAGGCCTGGCTCTGTGTGGAGCCACCTCACCCCACCTCTCTCCCGCTCCCTGCCAGGGAATCCTCCGCACCGGCCTGGAGGAGGTAAAGCAGTTCTTTGCCCTCAATGGCTCATGCCGCCTGCCACTCAGCCCCAGTCTGCTGGTGAAGGGAATCGTGCCCAGGGTGAGTGACTGGTGGTGGGTTTGGGGCTTTCAGAGTGGGGAGGGCTCAGTGGAGATGAGGTCCTCACTGACCTGGTTCTTGAGACAGAGGAGGAGGGAAGGTGTATCAGTGACCTCTCTCTAACCCTAATGTGTGTGGACCTGGCAGCTGTGCTGGGTGACCGACTTGGGTGGACTGGATCAATGTCTATCCCCAGTGGTGTTGGGGATGAAGTTGGAGAAGGTGATGACGTTGGTAGCTATCGGCTGTCATTTACTGACACCTGTTGCCTAGCACTATTCTGCGTTTCATCCTTAAGACTCTAGAGAAGTTATACTGTTGTGAGCCCCATTTTACAGAGGAGTAAACTGAGGCGTTGATGAGATGTAAGACTTACGAGAAGTCATGAAACTAGACGGAAATGACGGAAAGAGGAGAGATGGGTGCAAAAGAGGAGGTCCTAACAAGCTGAATGAGACAAAGGCAGTGAGGAGCGGGGGAAGGAATCTGGGTTCCTGAGAAATCTGGAAGAAACGATGAGCAGGTCTTGGGGGGCACTGACAGAGGAGGGTGCACAGGATCTGGATACATTGGGGAGAGGCCATATTCCTTTCTGGGCATAGACCACCTGAACCTGGTCACTGCCCTCTCTACCATGCAGGACTGTTCCTACTTCAACTCCAATGCAGTCCCCCTCAAGCTTGCCTTCCAAAATGTGGATCCACTGGGTGAGAACATCCGGGTCATCTTCAAGGTGAGAATACTTTACTCAGGGTGGCGGTGGGAGAGAAGGAGGGAGCCCAGTGCTAGGCAAGTGCTCTACTGCTGAACCACATCCCCAGCCCACCATGCTGCCTTTTTAATATAGAAAAGACCAGCAGGTCCAAAAGGATTTAGATGAATTCTGCATCATCCCAGAGGGCTAAGAATAAAATGCTAGGCATTGTAGAAGCAACCGATAGCTCGGTATGGAGAACTTTCTAGGAGGCATAGCTGCCCTAACAATGGAATGAGTCAGGTGATGATAAGCTTGTTCCCGGGGGCATTCCATCAGAGAATAAAGGAACATATGGCAGGGATATTAAAGAAGAAATTAATAGCGAGGCACAGTGGTACACACCCATAATTCCAGTGACTTGGAAAGCTGAGGCAAGAGAATTTGGAAGTTCATGGCCAGCCTCGGCAACTTGGCGAGACCCTATCTCAAAATAAAAACTAAAAAGTCTAGGGATGTAGCTCAGTGGTAAAGCACACTGGGTTCCCTCTAGTACCAGAAGAAGAAATTAACATATCAGGCACAGATTGGACTAGACAAACTCTGTTTCCTTCTTTTTTTTTTTTTTTTTAACTCTGTTTCCTTCTAAATGGTACCTGCAGGATTCTGAGAAGTAAACAATAATCTCAGAGTGTACAGACTAGTGGGGAAGACAAAATATGGGAGCGGGGCTGGAGAAATAGCTCTGTAGTAGAACATATTCTGAGCATGTACAAGGCCCTGGGTTTACTCCTAGCACTACACACACACACACACACACAATGCACATGTATTTTTGGAGATTGTAATATCTGTTTGTTTTGTGTATGTGGCTAATCTGGGATAAACTTTCAAGTTTTAAAAAGCCCTGGTGATCAGGAGGGCTGCATGTGGAAGAGGAACCTGAATTCAATGCAGAGGGGGATGCAGTGGAGGGAAGAGTGGACAAATTTAAACAAACTGTGATGGTTACTGGCCCTCTCTGCTTCTTCTTCTTCTTTTTTTTTGTTTTTTTGGTACTGAGGATTGAACTCACAGGTACTCGACCACTGAGCCACATCCCCAGCCCTATTTTGTGTTTTATTTAGAGACAGGGTCTCACTGAGTTGCTTAGCGCCTCACCGTTACTGAGACTGGCTTTGAACTCGCGATTCTCCTGTCTCAGCCGGCGTGCACCACCATGCCCAGCTTCTTTCTGCTTCTTTGACCTGGTGTGAGCTGAGTGAGCAGGTCAGAGGTGCAGGCTGGGAGAAGTGGACAATTTCTCTATTACTATAGTTTAGGCTCCTGGGAGATCTGCAAGCCAGAGGCCAGGGGTTGGGGCAGATGGAGAGATGGGTTTTGCTCATTCTCTTCCTCTCTCCAGTGTGGGGACGATCTTCGCCAGGACATGCTCACCCTGCAGATGATTCGCATCATGAGCAAGATCTGGGTCCAGGAGGGGCTGGACATGCGCATGGTCATTTTCCGTTGCTTCTCCACTGGCCGAGGGAGAGGTGAGCTGGGAGAAGGGGCGGGGGGAGGCAGACGGTATGGAGGGGACCCCTCTGCTTATTGCCCTTCTGCTCGCTGCTTGCTCCCCAGCATAAACCTTGTACTTCTCCAGGAAAATGAAAAGGTCAAGATTATCTCGGTAAAAGCTGTGGCATGGAAACAGAAGGCAAGGGAGAGACTGTTATAAAATAAAATAGGCTTGGGGACATAACAACTTAATGTTTCATGTAGACTTTGGATCCTGATTCAAACAAACCAACTCTAAAGAAGGCTTTTTTTGGATGTGACAATTGCATGGCAATGGTGTCCTTTTTAAGTACACTTGAAATGTTTGTGAATGAAATGATATTTCCAGGACTTGCTTTAAAGTCCTCCAGCCCAGGTGGTAGGAAGTGGGGAAACTAATTGCGTAGGTGAAATAGACAAAACAAGATTAGCAAAATGTTGCTAAGTTTGGAAGCTGAGTAATGATTACTTATAAATTGATGAAATCATTTTTTAAGTTCTTATATATATTTGAAGATTTCCATAGTAAAAGGAGCAGCAGTCATGAACTAAGGAGACCAAGGGGTCATGGTCTGGAGTGGGAGCTTTTGGGAATGACCTTCCTTTCTTCCATCACACTTGTCTCCTAAGCAGACTTTGTCTGAAGGCCCTGGAGCATCACTTGGAGGGAAGCACCCAGCACAGCCTCTCCCTATAGTCCTCTTCACTCTGCTCTGAGTGTGATCTCAATTCCTTCTCTCACAGGCATGGTGGAGATGATTCCTAATGCCGAGACTCTACGCAAGATCCAGGTGGAACACGGGGTGACTGGCTCCTTTAAGGACCGTCCCTTGGCAGACTGGCTTCAGAAACACAACCCTGGAGAGGACGAGTACGAGAAGGTAGGTTTGGGAGCCTTGTGGTCCAAAGCTGGGGGCGTTGTGTCTGATTGGCACGTGGCTCTATTATTGCAAGACCTACACCATCTCTCTCAGTGGACTGATACCTCTACTAGTATGGATAGGTCAAAGTGACTGTTGCGGACAGACTGAGAAAGTGGCCTGGTATTGGCCTGGGAAACCTTCAAGAGTTCCCCGGCGTGAGTCTCGGATGAGCTGAGCAGGGCCAGCTTTTGAAGACCTGCTGTGTGCCTCCTAATCATGAGTCCTGGTTGGTTCCTCTTAGGCTCTCAGATGGCCTCTGATACTGTAGGAGGATAAGAGTTGATTGGAAGAAGTTTTAGAGATCACTCTAATCCAATACCTTCTTTTCATGGATGTGAATTAAGACTCACTTCTCCCAATTGGGGAGCTGGTTTGTGCAGGCTATATCTTGAAACCAGGTAGGTATGAAATCAGAGGCCAGAAAAGAGGCTTGCCTAGTCTGATGAGATGAAAGATTAGAGTGGAATGGGAACTTTGGGCTGGGCATGCCTGTAATTCCAACTACTCAGGAAGCTGAGACAGGAGGATCCCAAGTTTGAGGCCAGTTTGTTCTACATATTGAGACTCTATCTTAAAATTTAAAAAAGGGCTGAGGATGTGGTACAGCAGCTAAGAGTCCCTGGGTTCAATCCTTGGTACCAAAAGAAAAAAGAAAAAAAAATAATAATGCCTGAATGCTAATTTATATAAATTTCACCCCAAGGGGATCCAAATACTAATTTACATTGATCGATGCATTTTAGTCCTGAGGGAAGACACACACGTGGGCAGCCAAATTATAACCAGAATGTTGTTTAGTGGATGTGTAATTAGATGATCTTAAATGGCCCTGAGTGTTTGCATCCTCAGGGTTTAATCCTTAGCGTGCTGGCTCTCTTCGCCATCTTCTGTGCCAGCTCATCCTCTCTTCCTTCTCCTCCCACCCATGTGCTGATGACTTCCAAAGCCCTTCTCTAACCCTCTTCCCTCCTCCAGCTTTATTCTCTGCAGGAATTAGCTTCCTGTACTTTTCCACTTGTGTCTCTCACATACCTTAAATCAGTGTGGGTAAAACCGAACTTTCTATTTCTACTTTACTTCTCAAAGTCTGCTTTTTGTGTTTCTTTATCAGTAGACAGTAGGACTCTGCGCAGTCGCCCAAGCCAGAGCCATAGACTTCCTGAGGCATCCCTGTGCCTCACTTCTGCTGGATCCAGCCCTTCTGATTCTCCCTCCGGTTCTCTCACCAATATGTCCTCTTTTTTCCATTTCCTTACTATCACTTTTGTCCAGCAGTTTGCCATCTGTCCCCTGAACCCCTAGAATGCCTCTCCTCCTCCTGTCACCATCCTCTGCTTCATTTCTGAGGGTTGTTTTTTCTGAGTGGGGGGCAGTATCAGGGATTGAACTCAGGGGCACTCGACCACTGAGCCACATCCCCCGTCCTATTTTATGTTTTATGTAGAGACAGGGTCTCACTGAGTTGCTTAGCGCCTCACCATTGCTGAGGCTGGCTTTGAACTCATGATCTTCCTGTCTCAGACTCCCGAGCGGCTAGGATTACAGGTGTGCACCACCAAACCCAGCTTCTGAGGGGTTTTTAAGTGCAAGCCTGCTCACCCCACTCCTTTGCTCTGAGGTCTTCAAAGGCTCCTGAGTGGTAAGTCTAACATGCACAGTCCTGCATACAAAGCCCTTTGTGTTCCTGCCCTCCCTACTTGGCAGCCTCGTCCCCCATCTTCCCATCTTCCACTCATTCTCCTCCTCCTTCCTCCACACCCCATATGCTATTTATGTTAACATGTATTTTCAGGTGTTGAACACCCACCACAAAGAGGCACCATGCAAGGTGCTAGAATTGTAATGACTCCTTGCCAGTGCACTTAAGAGTCACGATAAGGGCTGGGGTTGTGGCTCAGTGGTAGAGTGCTTGCGTAGCACGTATGAGGCACTGGGTTTGATTCTCAGCACCACATATAAATAAATAAATAAATAAAGGTTCGTCAACAACTGATATTAAAATATAAATATTAAAAATATAAATATATAGATACATTTATAATATAAATATTAAAAATATTTTTTAAAAAAGAGTCACGATAAATGTAACAGAAGTGTGCGCAACAGGTAAACACTTACACAGAAACTAACTTTGCATGTTAATGTTTAATCTCAGCCTTTCAAAGGTAGCCTCTCAGCTGTTGAAGGTTTTTTGGTAGAACAAGGCTCGAAGTTTCTTTTTTTTTTTTTGGTACTGGGGATTGAACTTCGGGGTACTCGACCACCGAGCCATATCCCCAGCTCTATTTTGTGCTTTTCTGTAGAGACAGGGTCTCACTGAGTTGCTTAGCGCCTCGCCATTGCTGAGGTTGGCTTTGAACTCGCGATTCTCCTGTCTCAGCCTCCCTAAGTGCTGGGATTACAGGCTTGAGCCACTGAGCCCGGCTAAGGCTCGTAGTTTCTGATGGTAACTTCTAAAAGAAAAGAATTAGAGATGTTTTTCTCTTGACCATGTACTTAGCCAGGGAATGCCCCATATGCTACAAGAGAATCTCTTGAATCAGAAGGGTGCCCATTTCTAGAGTGATATTTTTTGCCAGTGAGCCACTGAGCGCCCTGCCCAACTTGAGGAGTTAGTAAAAGTTTAGTCATTAACTTGCAGGCACACAGTTCTTTTGTGAGCCAACATAGGACTCATTTAAGGTAAAAAGGACACCTGTGTCAGGCACAGTGGTGCATGTCCGTAACCCCAGTGGCTCAGGAGGCTGAGCCAGGAGGATTGCAAATTCAAAGCCAGCCTCAGCAAAAGCAAGGCACTAAGCAACTCAATGAGACCCTATCTTTAAATAAAACACAAAATAGGGCTGGGAGCCGGGCGTGGTGGCTCACGCTTTGGGAGGCTGAGACAGGAGGATCACGAGTTCAAAGCCAGCCTCAGCAATGGTGAGATGCTAAGTAACTCAGTGAGACCCTGTCTGTACATAAAACACAAAAAATAGGGCTGGGGATGTGGCTCAGTGGTTGAGTGACCCTGAGTTCAATCCGCAGTACCAAAAAAAAAAAAAAAAAATAGGGCTGGGGACGTGGCTCATTAGTCTAGTACCCCTGAGTTCAATCCCCACTACCTCCCCTCTCCCACCAAGAAAAAGACACCTGTGACAGTGAGAAAATTGATGGAGATGAAGGTCAAGATTGGGAGAGGATGGATTATGTTCCTTCTTGGATGGTTTCTTTTCATTCATAGATTTCCCTTTCTTAGAAATGGTCTTTTTCTTCCAATAGATGAGTTCTGTGCTTTTCTATTCTTAGTCTCCAGTGGATTAGTCATCTGGTTGTGATTGGACAAGCAGCTAGAAAAGGGTGGGTTGAGTAGCTGGCTTAACAGCAGGTCTTGTGGAACAGCCTAGAGCTGTTGGGAGATCAGATCCCTAAACTTGGGAAGAGGTTAGATAGGCAGTGAGTCTGTAAGGGCTCAAAGGGGGAGGATCCAGTGTGGGCTGAGGAGGTCTGGAAAGATGTGGGTCCTTGGAGGCAGGTGGGAATTTGCAGAGGGATGCAGGGAGGGCGGGTCTTCTGTGTCTGGCAAGCTCTCTCTCGTTCCCAATTCCATACATTCCTAGTTTGTGACGACAGTTTTTTCTCTCATTCTCAATGTGCATTCCTAGCTGGCTGTAAGTCTTTCTGGAGCTCTTGGGAATTCTTCAGACCTCATAAAAAGGATTCCTTGTATTTTTATTTTCTCAAAAGATAGATAAGGGTCCCAGCTACAAGGGAGGCTGAGGCAGGAGGATCCCAAGTTTAAGGCTAGTGTCCACAACTTAACAAGACCCTGTCGCAAAATTTTTTTGAAAAGGGATGGGGATGTAGCTCAGTGGTAACATGCTTGACTACCGTGTGTGAGGCTCTGGGTTCAATCTCCAGCACCAGACACACACACACACATATGTATGTATATATATATATGTATATGTATATATACATGTACATATATACATATATATATATACATACATACATACAAATGTCAACTAGACAAAACAAGGCAGACCCAACCCCTCACTACCACCCTTCCTTCTTTAAATTCAAAAATATCACCAACACATTTTGCAAACTAGAGAGCTCTGATTTTCAAGTGTAAAACACTCCTTAGAAGTGTGAAGCTGCCTGAGCTCTTCCTTGGAGTGCAATGACTTTAATTAGACAGGCATTTAGCTGTTACCAAGAGCTCTGCGAAGGGGATTTTATTTGGAGCAGGAAGGATGGAAGAATTCTGTGCAGGGTCAGGAAGGCACCCTTAAGTCTGCTGCCTTGGTAGCCATGCTTGAGTTGGGTCATTGTGACCCACTGGGAAAGTTGTAAACATCAATCTTTTTGTCCATTAAGTTCTCCCCTATCTGGGCTGCTCAAGTCAGAGCTTTTGGACCAGTCACTGTGTTTCCAACCAATCTCCCAGAAGAAGATGAAGTTCAGGCATATAGACCTTGCATGTCCTCCTCCCGCATCCATGGGAGATGGTTCCATGTGGGTGTGAGTGTGCTTGAATGTGTTAACATGCAGTAAAGGATGAACAAGCAGATATGAGGTACTGTTGGGGTTCATAAGAGACTGAGGTTGGGGCTACTGAATTCAGTCTGGCTGTGACCCCAGAATCCCTGGAAGCCAGCTTCATGTTCTCTCCTCTCACCTGCTTTCACTGTCCCAGGCTGTGGAGAACTTCATCTATTCCTGTGCTGGCTGCTGTGTGGCCACATATGTCTTGGGCATCTGTGATCGACATAATGACAACATCATGCTGAAGACCACTGGTCACATGTTCCACATAGATTTTGGCCGCTTCCTGGGCCATGCCCAGATGTTTGGCAACATCAAGCGGTAAGTGGTCTCCTAAAGCCAGATGTGTATGTCATGTGTGAAGGGCAGAGAGGTCAGCTGGAATGAGTCAGAGCTGGACACAAGCCTGTGATGGAAGGGTTAGGGCTTCAGAGCATTGTCCCTGGGCTGAGCAGCTTTGGAGAGAGAAGACTCATAAGGAGGTCAGGTCCTGGCAGGGCCTTGCAGAAGAAGGCGGGGACCTGTTGTTTTCTCCCCTTCCTGAGGACTGAGCCAAGGGAAATGAGCCCAAACTCTGAAAAAGGGAACATAATTAGATCACCAGGAGAAAATACTGCTAGCTCACGGATAATGAGCCAGTGGGGGATGTGGGACATTTGTCTGTGGGATCTTGTAAGATTGAGGCAGGGGCAAAGAAAGAAAGTGAGAGCCCGTCTATCCAGGTTCATACTCAGGATGAGGGAAACCATCTCCCATGGTGGGCTTCCTCCTCCACATTGACCTTCTGCCTGAATCTTCCCCTTGGCCCAGGGACCGTGCCCCTTTTGTCTTCACTTCGGACATGGCATATGTCATCAACGGGGGTGACAAGCCTTCCAGCCGCTTCCATGATTTTGTTGACCTTTGCTGCCAAGCCTACAACCTCATTCGCAAGCATACTCACCTCTTCCTCAACCTCCTGGGCCTGGTGAGGAGCTCCCCATCCCTTTCTGAAAACCTCCTTCTTGTGACCTGGTGCCAGCTTTAGGACTGCCCTGGCTTGTTTCAAAGAATTTCTGGAGATCTATTTCTCTGAGCCCCGGTTGAGTTCCTGTCTGCCCGATACTATCTGGGGACAATGATATGTGACCTGTTTCAGTCCCTCAGTTCCTGTGGCCCTCCAGCCACTGCCCACAGCATCTGTCTGCCGTCCTCTAGAAGGATCAGAGAGCCTAGCTATAGAAAATCTTGCCTTAGGGTTGGGAGGAAGCAAGACTTCACTATTGTTACAGATACTCTCTCTTCTCCTCTCCTAGATGCTCTCTTGTGGGATCCCTGAGCTCTCAGACCTGGAGGATCTCAAGTACGTGTATGATGCCCTGAGGCCCCAAGACACAGAGGCCAATGCCACCACCTACTTCACTAGGTAACACCCTGCTCACACCAGTACTGCCCACCCTGTGTCACTCCCAGGTTGCCTGGTTGGCAGGAGCAGGCTAGAGAAATGGGAAAGGCTTCTTAGCTCCACTGGCAAAGCCTAGAGTTGGATCTGTTGTCCCAAGTCAGTCTCTGACTTTGGCAAATCACTTCACTTTTTTTCAGCCTCAGATGTCAATCTGCACTTTGATGCCAACCTTTGTATTTAGGGATCCTGTCACCACTCTTTGCTGCATTCTCACCAGGTCTCAGCCAAAGACTGCATGGGGCATGTATGATAGGGATTTTGTAAAAGTTTTTAGTCCTCTGGGTCACACCCTTCCCCCTTCATGGGACATCACTTTTAAATTGCAATCTCTGGGATTCCCTTGGTGAGGTTCTTTTGTACTAAAT
>CM053410.1:60669596-60697063 GCA_028644305.1 Xerus rutilus
TTTGGTACTGGGGATTGAACTCAGGGGCACTCGACCACTGAGCCACATCCCCAGCCCTATTTTGTGTTTTATGTAGAGACAGGGTCTCACTGAGTTGCTTAGCGCCTCGCCCTTGCTGAGGCTGGCTTTGAACTCGCGATTCTCCTGTCTCAGCCTCCCTAAGTGCTGGGATTACAGGCTTGAGCCACCGCGCCCGGCTTGTACTAAATCTTGAATTCAGTTCGATAACACTATCTAGACATTTATGAGGCGACCCCACAGTGCTCTTCCTAATTCCTTCCTGCCTTAGTTTGACAGTCTTTGGCTCAAGTCGACCGGGAGGAAAAATAAGACCCCAGGGGTCACATGAATAAATAGCATGAGGTAGTTGTGTGTCAGTCATGTGCTACACAGAGAAAGGAGTTTGATCTGGCGTTAATCTCAGGAGCCAGGGAATATTCCTTTGATCGCTCTGTCGTGGCAGAGGGGACTTGGGTCCAAGATTGTGTCCTTTCCTTCCTGTCCTCATGCACCCACAGGTTGATTGAGTCCAGCCTAGGCAGTGTAGCCACAAAGCTCAATTTTTTCATCCATAACCTGGCTCAGATGAAGTTCACAGGCTCAGATGACCGGCTGACCCTTTCCTTTGCCCCCCGAACACATACTCTGAAGAGCTCTGGCCGCATCAGTGATGTTTTTCTCTGCCGGCATGAGAAGATCTTCCACCCCAACAAGGGCTATGTAAGTGTTTTCTCCTCTCTGACCCTCTCCTGCTTCCCACTGACCCAGGCTCATTGGAATTCTGAATCTTCACACCCATGCAGTAGGCATGGGATTTCACTGAGCCTCCTGTGCTGGGAACAGTCCCAGGTCACTTGCTTTTTCCTTGCTCAAGTGACCTGCTAGAATCAGAGAACTGAACTGGATGGTAATTCCCTCTGAGTCAAGGGTCCTGAGAAACATGCGCAGGAAATCTTTGCTTTCAGGTTCCTGTGTATGTGCTACATACACCTTTCTGTTCCCTTACCTACCCATAAGTTCACTGGGTGCAGAGGGTCTGACAGGTATACTGTAAGATTTGGAACTTTGCAGATATACGTGGTAAAGGTGATGCGAGAAAATGCGCACGAAGCCACTTACATCCAGCGGACGTTTGAGGAGTTCCAGGAATTACACAATAAGCTGCGGCTACTCTTCCCTTCTTCCCTCTTGCCCAGGTAGCTTCCCCTTTACTCCCTGCACAGAGGGATGCTGGGGAGGGGAACAGTTGCGATTGGCAGGAATACCCATCTCCCCATCTCCCCGCATTGCTTGGCCTGGTATTGCATTTTGTAACAAGTGCTCCCCCTGCTGGCCAAGCTCTCCTAACACTCCAGCGGTCTTGCTCTTACCTTGAAAGTAAGCTTGGGCCCCCTGCAAAGGCAGGAGCACTTGTTTGAATCTGAAGATGCTTCAGAGTTTCCAACCTATTAAAGAGTTAGATCATTTTTTCAATTGGACAAAGCGTGGTATATACCTGCAATGAAATATTTTGTTTTAAAAGGGAAGGATTTTCCAACAGGTAACTCAACATGAGTGAAACTTGAGGACATTATGCTAAATAAAATAAGCCAGTCACATATTAAAAACTGTGCGATTCTGGGCTGGAGTTGTGGCTCAGTTGGTAGAGCACTTGCCCAGCATGTGTAAGGGCACTGGGTTTGATCCTCAGCACCACATAAAAATAAATAATATTAAGGTATTGTGTCCATCAACAACTAAAATATATATTTTAAAAAACTGTGATTCTACTTGTCTGAGTTACATAAAGAGACGTAACCTAGAATGGTAGTTCAGGAAGTAATGTTTAATGGGTGTGTTTTCAGTTTTGCAAGATGAAAAGACTTCTGGAAATGGTGGTGATGGTTGTACAACATTGTGAATGTACTAAATACCACGAACTGTAAAGATAGAAAGGTCAATTTTATGTTGTGTATATTTTCCCATGATTAAAAAAGATTTCAATTTATTTTTCAAATGAATTTTTACACCAAAGGGAGAAACTGGAGGCTCCAAAGCCCCAGGGGCACTTTTGAGGAGCCACGGGATTCTGCCCAACAATTTGGCATTGTTTGGTGTCCTTGTGAGTGTGCCTTGTGAGTGTGCCTCGTCTGTGTGCGACAGACCTGGGAGCCAGCATGGAGTAAAGTGGAGTGAGGATTCCTGGGGAGGGAAGCTGCAGGGAAATAAGGGTCTGCGGATTAGAAATGCAGATGAAATGGAAAACACTGGCTGCCTCATTTTCTTTCCCCATCTTCCCTGCCGCCCACCCTGCCTCCCCAGCTTCCCTAGTCGCTTCGTGATTGGCCGATCCCGTGGAGAGGCGGTGGCTGAGCGAAGGAGGGAGGAGTTAAATGGCTACATCTGGCACTTGATCCATGCAGCACCCGAGGTGGCTGAGGTGGGTCCGCCTGCCTCCTGTATCCAGGCTGTCACTTCCACGAGGCTGGGTGTGGGAAGAAGGCAGGAGGGCTCCATCCTGGGAGTCAGGCTGGAGATTTGGCTCTTCTGGTTCAGCTGGAGGAATAACCAGTGGCCTGGATCTGCAGAGGGCAGCATGTGTCCATGGGGGACAGGGAAAGGGACCCTCCAGCCTCCCAGTGTCATGCACATAAACAAGTAAATAAAAATGTTACTGCAGCCGGGCGTAGTGATGCACACCTGTAATCCCAGCAGCTGGAGAGGCTGAGGCAGGAGGATCGCAAATTCAAAGCCAGCCTCAGCAAAAGCGAGGCACTAAGCAACTCAGCGAAACTCTGTTTCTAAATAGAATACAAAATAGGGCTGGGGATGTGGCTCAGTGGTCAAGTGCCCCTGAGTTCAATACCTGGTATGCAAAAAACAAAGTTACTGCAGGGGATAAGCACTCCTGAGTTCAATCCCCTGGGTTCCTCTTGAGGAAAAGGAGAATTTTGAGCAGGTTGATTATATATCTTTCCACTCAGATTTGTTTTTTTAACAAATGATATTATAATGGCCCTACTATGATCATTTGGGAATCCCGTTTCTCCAACATATCATCTGACTCCGTTATCGATACTTCCTTCCTGTGTATCTATAGGCAAGCATGATTTTTACAGTTTGATGATGGTCATAGCTTAAATATAAACCTATATTCTTAGACATTCTTCCCTTAGCATTTGTGGTAAGCATATGCCACAGCTTTAAATATCTGTACCAAATTAGTACATTGATTGGCAGTACCATATCTCAATTTTTGCCTTTTGAAAGTATAGTATTTCCATTTTTTCCACTATTAATGCTCAAGTGGTCATTTTCACATATTTAAGATTTTTGTTTTGTTTTTGTTTCCCCTAGTTAGAGAACATTCTCCAGAACAAGATCTGTGCTCTTATCCCAGGCTGACTCATGTGTTGATAGAGGAAGCAGTCTAGAAAAGAACACACTGATGTTGACCTGAAGTGACTTAATTTTCCTTTTTCTTTCTCTTTCTCTCCTCCTTCCCTACCCCTACACTACAGGGGATTGAACCCGGGGTTGCTCTACCACAAAGCCACATTTCCCAACTCTTTTTAATTCAATTTTTTTTTTTTTTTAATTTCAAGACCAAGTCTTATTGAGTTGCTGAAGCTGGCCTTGAACTTGCAATCCTCTTCTGCCTCAGCCTCCTGAGTAGCTAGAATTACAGAAGTGTAATTTCAGTAGCTGGAATTACATTGTGCTTGGCTTCTTTTTTTCCTTTTCAAAAATGTTTCATATGAAAGCTTCAAACATACAAAAAAGTAGAGAAACAATATATTTAGTGTCTATATACCCATTCCTAAACAGTTAGTATTTTGCCATATTTGCTTCATCTATTTTTATGATTTAAAGCAAATTAAAGACATCATGATACTTACTTTGCATCTCTAAAAAGTAAAAATATATTCTTACATAACTATAGTGTCATTACATCATCCAATCCGTAGCCTGTGTTCAAAATTTCGCTATTACCCCCCAGACTCTTTCTTGACATTTGATTTATTTGAGCCATTACTCAAATAAGAACTGTGTATTGCATTTGGTTGTTATGTTTCATAAATCTCTTTTTATCTAGAACAGTCCTTCCCTTTTTTTACTGGGGCATTATCTTACTGAAGAATGGTCATGTTTTCTGATTCCATTCCAGTGTGATCTGGTGTACACCTTCTTCCACCCTCTACCCCGGGATGAGAAGGCTGCAGGCACCAGCCCAGCCCCTAAGTCCTCAGGTACAGTACCTGCCTTGAGACGTTCCTGCCAACCCCTCCGAAGCACCAAAGAGTCACTTCTGCCCCCACCTCTTCACAGTTTTTTTTCCCTTGGCTTGTCTCCTGTTCCTCTTCTTATTAGTTAGGAAATCTGGTTTCCCTCAGGCTGTGGGTCCACACAACTCCTTAGTTGGGTTCCCCAGAAGGTTGGATATTCAGTTAGCAATTACACTCTTGGGTTTGGTAGGCCCATCCCACCCTCTAACTCATGTTCAGACACCAATAACACCATGTTGATCCCCTTCCTGCTCTTGGAAGAACCAACACAGGGGGTTCAAAAAGAAAGTAGAAACACCTCCTTAGCACCAGTCAGGGACCTGGCTGGCCTGTTGACAAAAGTTTCCTTTGTCCCTGCAGAGTGGAAACACCTCCCTAGCACCAGTCAGGGACCTGGCTGGCCTGTTGACAAAAATTTCCTTTGTCCCTGCAGATGGCACATGGGCCCGGCCTGTCGGGAAGGTGGGAGGGGAGGTGAAGCTGTCCATCTCCTACAAAAACAACAAACTCTTCATCATGGTGATGCATATTCGGGGCTTGGTAAGTGCACACCCTCCTTTGGTTGTTTATCTTTCTTCTAGTATTTTTTTTTTTTTTGAGTAGTCAGACCTCTTCTGCCCCCATGTCCTGAGAGTAACCACAAAAGTTTACTGAGCTTCCTCCATGAGCCTGCCTATGCCAGCCCTGTAGCATGACAAGGCAATTCAAGACCCAGGGGCTTGCCAGCTGTGGTCTTTGGCAGTATCCTCAGTCCTCAGCCTCACTGTAAGGAGGATAACGTTAGTCCCTACCTCACAGTGTTGCTATGGGGATTAAATGACATTATGCGTGGAGAGCACTTACCTTTTGGAGGTTTTTTTTTTTTTTGCACCAGAGATTGAACTCAGGGGCACTCAACCACTGAGCCACATCCCCAGCCCTGTTTTGTGTTTTATGTAAAGACAGGGTCTCACTGAGTTGCTTAGTGCCTTGCCATTGCTGAGGCTGGCTTTGAACTTGCGGTTCTCCTGTCTCAGCCTCCCAAAGTGCCGGTGTTCCAGGCATGCGCCACTGCGCCCAGCTCTGGCTTCCATGTTCATTCACTTGTTCAACCAATGATCATCTAGTGCCTGCTATACACCAGGCTCTCATGCATTAAGATCA
Source organism: Xerus rutilus (assembly GCA_028644305.1). Lineage (NCBI taxonomy): Eukaryota > Metazoa > Chordata > Mammalia > Rodentia > Sciuridae > Xerus > Xerus rutilus. The sequence continues at coordinate 60,675,005 of CM053410.1, forward strand.
TGCTTGGGATCCAGGAGAAAACCAGACAAAATCCTGCTTTCAGGGAATTTACTTTCTTATTGGAAAAGGTGGACAGATGAAAAGACAAGTAAAATATTCAGCATGGAGGTAAGAGCTAGGAAAGAAATAGAGCAGAGAAGGAATCCAGGGCAGAACGAGGGGAGTGGCAGTTTATACAGAGCGGTCAGGGAAGGCCTCATGGATGAGGAAGGATCTCAGCAAAGATAAGAGATCCCATCTGAGAGAGGAATGCTCCAGGAAGAGGGAACAGTGACTTCCAAGAGCCCTGACTGGGAGCCTGCAGGATGTGTCAGGAACTGCAAAGGCCCAGTGGCTGAAGTGGATGGAGCAAAGGGCAGAGGAGCAAAGAGTGAGGTTGAAGAGGGCATGGGTGGGCCCCAGGACTCTGGCTTCTGCCTCGAATGAGATAGGAATTGCTGGAGGGCTTTAGGCAGAGATATGACATGGTTGGACCTAAGCTATAAAAGGATCAAGTGTGGGAGAGGGGGTATATCTCATTGATTAGAGTACATTGCTTAGCATGCCATGGGTCTGATCCCTAGCACACACACAGAAAGGATTAATATGGGTGAATCACTAGTTGGCTGACCTTGAACAAGGGAACTTAACTCTCTCTGACTCATAGCTTCACCTCTTAGGGGTTAAATGACAAAATAGCATGACAAGAAGATGCCTGGGGGGAGAGGGGTGGACCTGATGGCCCATTCAAAACACCACATTATGGATGCCCTGACCATTTCCATTTGATTGATGTTTTAGTAGGATATCTAACATGATCATGGTAGATATTTTTATCACAATGGTGTGAGCTAGGAAGCAGGCAAGCAAATTAGATGTGCATTTCAGGAAGCCAGATGTGGGAGAGAGGAGTCTGGATCAGAGTGTTATCACAGGCATTGTGAGGAAGAGACAGGTACTATAAGAATCTTCATCCTTTTTTTTTTTTTTTAATTCAATTATAGCAACAGCTCCAGGATGGGAATGACCCTGACCCCTATGTGAAGATTTACCTCCTTCCTGACCCTCAGAAAACCACTAAAAGGAAAACCAAAGTGGCCAGGAAAACCTGCAACCCTACCTACAATGAGATGGTGGGTAGGGGACATGGTGGAGCTGAGCAGGGTTTGGCAAACTATGCCTGTTCCTAAAAAGACAGTTGCATTGGGACATGCCATGATTGGAATTCAGGCATCGTCTGTGACTACTTTCACGTAGCAATGACAGGCTTGAGTAGTTTTGCCACAGACTATACTTATAAAGCCTAGAAATATTTGCTGTCTGTCCCTTTACATAAAAAGCCTCTGACCCTTAGGGTTGGGATACCAGAACTGAGGCCTGAGCCCTGTCCTGTGGGGAGCAGGAGCCAGCAGGTCCTGTGCTGAAAATGACCAATGACCCCAATAAAAAGCCCTCACTTACTTGAACTCTGAACAGAGAACAAAGTTCTCAAACACCTCCCTTAGATTCTGTGTGCTTTCTGTATTCCCTTGGGCTCTGCTGGTTTGGAGAGATGAAGTGGTCTTGGCCACAGCCAGATCACACCAACAGGGACCTGAGTACCTCCCTGTCCCCTGTGGCCTCTGCACGTTCCCTCTGTGACCACCTGCCTCTCCTCCCAATGTCTGTGTTTGCAGTTGGTATATGACGGGATCCCCAAGGGAGACCTGCAGCAGCGGGAGCTCCAGCTGAGCGTGCTGAGCGAGCAAGGATTCTGGGAGAATGTCCTCCTTGGAGAGGTGCACATCCGCCTGCGGGAGCTGGACCTGGCCCAGGAGAAGACTGGCTGGTTCGCTCTGGGGTCTCGAGGTCATGGGACCTTGTGAACGCATCAGAGCCACAGCCCAGGACCTCCAGCTGGTGACTGGATCTGGGGCAGTGAACTCTCCCCTGCTCTGACGTTTAACCCGGGAAGGGAAGGTCCTTTGTGGGCCTCCTCCTCCATCCAGGTGGACCTGGCCTCCATGAGAGGAGGCAGGCAGAGTCAGGTGCTCTCTGCCACCCCTTCCTCTACAGACTGAACTTGAGTTGGTTGTGCTGAGCAGCCCCTTGGAAGCTGAGAGGTTGCAGCAAAGTTTTAAGTTTACCTTGTGTCAAGGGAGCAATACCTGGTTTGGGGTGTGTGTGGGGTGGGCTGTATGAGGTAGCATTTGAGGGGAGGGTGGGTGGATATCTTTATTTTTATTTTTAAAAAATGAAAATAGTAATGTTGTCCTAACTGGGACAGGAAGCTTTTGTGAGAAGGGACGTACATATGCCTCAGAAGGCAAGAGGAGAAGACTGTTTGGACTTTTATATGGTTAAGGTTCTTATTGGACTTTTCCCTAGGATTTTGGGGTTGTTTCTTTTCTAGCTATAGGAATTATTTGAGGAGGGGCCCAGTGGGTCTCTGTCAGAGCCCCCCCTGTCTAAGGGCATGTTGGAGAGGGACAGGGAGGGTGGCCTGTGCTGGACTGAGGCCTGCGCCACTGGGATGTTCTGATTTTGCCTCCAAAGGAGAGCGACGCGATACCTACATATGTAAGGAAGGGCCTTCCGTATCAGGGCCCAGCCAAGGACCTGTATTCAGGGACCCGTGCTCTGGAGGGGGAGGGAGTTTTTCCCCATCTGCCCTTCTCTGTTAAGACTTGGCCTGAATACTGTCTTCTCCCCCGCCCCTCTAACCTCTTGGCCCTTCCGTGGGCCATGTGGCCCCTGTGAATACGCTGGGGACACTCCCCCATAGGTTTCTCCCTCTTTCCTGGTGGGACAGAATGCTGCCCAACCCCTAGACTTCATTTCACCCAAGGGTGTCCTGGCCACAGGTCAAGGCCCCTGGGTGGCAGATGCCAGCACTGCTGTCTGCTGCTTAGCTTCTGGAAGGATCCTCGTCTCCCTCCACTCCTTCCAGTTGTGCTGCTTCTCTCCCCAAATCCATTTCTGTCACACATTTTTCTAAGAATTTCCCTCATTCTGTGGGGCCATAAACCTACTTAGTCTGGAGCCAAAGGGATGCTCACTCTGAAGCAGAGGGTCCTGGCGTGGGGTGGGGGTGGGGTTCTGGCAACATCCTTGTTATCGCCAGTGATTTTCCGTGGTCAGGAGGCTCCTTGGGAGCAGTGGTTGTTACCCTGGAGCTGAGTCCAGGAGCTGGGAAGGAGGGACCCTGGGGCTCTTATCTCTTCCTACTCTTTATTCCCTAACAGGTAGATTTAAAATTCACTGTTGCATTTCTCTCCCAAGGGTTGTCTTCCTTCAAAAAGAGAAAAGAGGGAGAGACTTTGAAATCGATATTAACTTTTTAAACCACTTTTGGCTGGATGTGTCCCATGATTGGGGAAAAGAGTTAAGGAGGACATTCTGTAAACTATTCTCTATCAGCTTCCTCCTCAACTCCAAAGATCAGAAATCCCCCCCCCTTTTTTTTCTGACTCATTCCATTGCCAAGAAAGAAGCTCATTCATTGAAGCCACGGGACAGCAAAGAAATTTCAATCTTTGTCTTATATTTTTAAAGCCAGAGATAAAGCTGGCTATGGAGGAGATGGGCTGGGGGAGAGAGAAAAGGGTTGAACTATTCCAAATGTATGGACCATAAATGTTACTGGCTTTTTGCCCGTAGCACATTTTATTTTGACTCTATGCTCCTGATTTAAAGAGGTCTATGTACTGTACCCACTTCCCAAACCCCTTGTATCTTCTACTTTCTCTGGAATTGTATTTTCTAATAAATGGCATTTGAGAAAAACAAAACTACCATTTTAAACATTGATGTGTAAATGTTTAGATTAAAGCATCTGATGTACAAGATGAATAATAATGATAGTGGTTTTACAAATGGTAACATATATATGCCCTAGCTCACTGCTGTAGGCATTTTTACATTTATCAGTTGAATCTGGCCTCAGAGCAACTTCATCTGATAGGTATGCTTATCTCCATTTTTCAGATGAGGAAAACTGAAGGTCAGGGAGATTAAGAAACTTGCTTGAGGGTACACAGCCAGTCTTGGAACTGGAATTTGAACCCAGGTTTGTTTCACTCTGAACCTTGTTTGTTTGCCTCCAAGGCAATGTGTAATGCAACCCCTCAAGTTGACATAATATATTTTTCAGAATGCTTTAATATACATGTCGTCTTTTTTTTTTTTAAATACGGTCACTTCAGGAAGTAGATATGGCTCATTAATTCTGTCAACAAACATTTACTGCATGTACTGGTGCTACCTAGTGGCATGCATTTACTCACAAAGAACACAGTGTGAGAATACTTCTGGAATTATACACTGGTTCCTGTGCCAGATCTGCAGCTGGGGGTTACAGAAATAAATTAAAACAATTATTTGCATTTAAGAAGTATATAGCTGGGCCGGGCGCGGTGGCTCACGCCTGTAATCCCAGCACTTAGGGAGGCTGAGACAGGAGAATCGCGAGTTCAAAGCCAGCCGCAGCAATGGCGAGACACTAAGCAACTCAGTGAGACCCTGTCTCTACATAAAACACAAAAAAATAGGGCTGGGGATGTGGCTCAGGGGTCGAGTCCCCGTGAGTTCAATCCCCGGTACCAAAAAAAAAAAAAAAGAAGTATATAGCTGGGCACAGTGGCACATGCCTGTTAATCCCAGCAACTCAGGAGGCTGGGACAGGAGGATCCCAAGTTGGAGGCCAGCCTGGACAAATTAGCAGGATACTATCTCATAATAAAAAATGTAAAGCCAGGCGTGGAGGTGCACCCCTGTAATCCTAGCAGCTTGGGAGGGTGAGGCAAGAGGATCGATAATCCAAAGCCAGCCTCAGCAAAAGCGAGGACCTAAACAACTCAGTGAGACACTGTCTCTACATAAAACACAAAGTAGGGCTGGGGATGTGGCTCAGTGGTCCAGTGACCCTGAGTTCAATCCCTGGTGCCAAATAAATAAATAAATAAATAAATAAATAAATAAATAAATAAAAAGAGCTAGGGATATAGCTCAGTAGTAGAGCACCCCTGGATTCAATCCCCACTACCGCAAAACGAAAATTTTAAAAAAAAATTGTTAAAAGCTTACTATCTAGTGCTGGTTAACTGACTCCATTTTATAAAAGAAACTGAACCTCTTGGGGAGCCTGGTAACTATCAAGCTGTTAGAGCAGAAACACAGCCCAGCCCAGAAGTGAAACCCCAAATGGAGGATACAGGGGGTATGACCCTTGTTCAAACATTTTACCCAGAAGTTGTTAAAACTCTCCAGTGAGGAGTCTTATTTCATGCTGCGGGATTTTGTGGAGTTTCCAAGGGATTTTTCAGCAGTAAACAGTAGAAATGTTACCTGTTATATTTCTAAGTGCTTTTGAGGTGTCACCGCTGTTCTGGACAAGTCCCTATGGATCTTTTAAAAGTTATAAAACTTGAGTCTGGCAAAAGTGTTAGTTAAGGATATTTCTTGGCCAAATAGAGTAGAAATCTGAACCTCCAGAGGGAGGAGTGGGAATGAGAGCTGGGAGTTGGGAGAGGGGTTGCTGGAGAGAAGAGAAACAAAGAAGCCCAGGAGGCCAGGTTTTCCCATTTCAAACAGGTGGTGAAAATGAAGTTACCCAGCTTGCTGGGATTTGCAGGGAGTAGATTGTATTTCAAAGGTTCAAAAAAAAAAAAAAAAGGCAGGCACAGTGGCGCAAGCCTGTAATCCCAGCACTTAGGGAGGCTGAGACAGGAGAATCGCGAGTTCAAAGCCAGCCTCAGCAATGGCGAGGCGCTAAGCAACTCAGGGAGACCCTGTCTCTACATAAAACACAAAATAGGGCTGGGGATGTGGCTCAGTGGTCGAGTGCCCCTGAGTTCAATCCCCAGTACCAAAAAAGAAAAAAAAAAAAAGATAGCACGTTTAAGTGGATAGGTAATTCTGGTGGCTGGGACTTGTCTGAGGTATCTGATCAGGCAGACAACACTGATGGCCCTCGGGGGCAGATGAGGTGTCCTGCGGACTGTGGCTACTCATATGACAAAGGTGTGGATCCTATCCTCAAGGAATTTGGTAGAGCAAGCGAGGCAGCCTTGGAAACAAATACAGTCACCCCTCCGTATTGGTGGCTCTGCATGTGCAGGTTCAACCAACCAAGGAAGAAAAATATTTGTAAAAAAAAATCAAAAAATTGTATCAAAATTGAACAAGTGCAGACTTTTTTTTTTTTGGTCAGCATTCCCTAAACTATTATTTACATAAAACAATTGTTTATATAACATTTACACTGTGTTAGCCAATATAAGTAATCTAGAGATGAGTTAAAGTACATGGGAGGAGATGTGTAGGTTATATGCACGTACTAGGTGGGCCATTTTATATAAGGGACTGGAGCATTCAGAGATTTTGGTAATTGTGGCAGGTCCTGGAACAAAAACCCACTCCATGCCCAAGGGCAACTGCAATTATAGTACAGTGTGACATGGACAAATGGGAAAGAGGAGGGGTAGGATGGGCAGAGGCGGCTTCACAGAGGAGATAGTTGAACTGAGTTTTAAAGTCTCACCTTAGAGCACTAATCTCCAGGAAGTATAAAGAACTAAAAAAACACCAAAAAACTCCCCTAAATAACCCAATCAAAAAATGAAAAAAGGGGCTGGGATTGTGGCTCAGCGGTAGAGCGCTTGCCTCGCATGCGTGAGACCCTGGGTTCGATCGTCAGCACCACATACAAAGCAATAAAATAAAGACATTGTGTCCATCTACAACTAAGAAAAATTTTTAAAAAAAAATGAAAAAAGGAACTGAAGAGGCACTTCACAAAAGAAGAAATATGATTGGTCAATAAATACATGAAAAAATGTTCAACATCTCTAGTGACGAGAGAAATGCAAATTAAAACCACAGTGAGGGACTGGGGTTGTAGCTCAGTGGTAGAGCGCTTGCCTAGCGTGTGTGAAGCACTGGGTTCGACTCTCAGCAACACATATAAAATAAATAACTAAAATAAAGGTGATTGACGACTAAAATATTTTAAAAACACTGAGATTCCATCTCACTCCAGTCAGAATGGCAATTATCAAGAATACAAATAGCAATAAATGTTAGCAAGGATGTGGGAGAAAAGGTCCACTCATACATTGCTGGTGGGACTGCAAATTGGTGCAACCACTCTGGAAAGCAGTATAGAGATTCCTCAGAAAACTTGGAATGGAACCACCATTTGACCCAGCTCTCCCAGTCCTCGGCATATAACCAAGGGACGTAAAATCAGCATACTATGGTGACATGGCCACATTGATATTTATAGCAGCTCAGATCACAATAGCTAAGCTATGGAACCAACCTAGATGCCCCTCAGCAGATGAATGGATAAGAAAATGTAGTAGGGGGCTGGGGCTGGGGCTCAGCGGTAGAGCGCTTGCCTCGCATGCGTGGGGCCCTGGGTTCGATCCTCAGCACCACATACAAAAAGCAATAAAATAAAGACATTGTGTCCATCCACAACTAAAAAATATATATATATATTAAAAAGAAAAAGAAAAAGAAAAAAGAAAATGTAGTAGATATACACAATGGAATATAATGCAGCCATAAAGAAGAATGAAATTATGGCTTTTGCCAGTAAATGGGTGGAACTAGAGACTATCATGTTCAGTGAAATAAGCCAATTCCAAAAAACCAAAGGCCAAATGTTTTCTCTGATATGCAGATGCTAATTCACAATAAGGCAAGGGGGAGGGAAGAATAGAAGTTCATTGGATTAGACAAAGGGGAATGAAGGGAAGGGAGGAGGAGGGAAGTAGGAAAGACAGTAGAAAGAGTCAGACATAACTTGCTCTCTTCACATATGAATACACAACTAGTAAAACTCCACATCATGTACAACCATAAGAATGGGATCCTAATTAGAGTAAGTTATACTCTATATATGTACAATGTGTCAAAATACACACTAATGTCATATATCTAAAAAGAACAACAACAAGAATTCAATTAGCCAGGCATGGTGGCTCACACCTGTAATCCCAACGCTTTGGGAGGCTGAGACAGGAGCATCACGAGTTCAAAGCCAGCCTCAGCAACGGCAAGGCGCTAAACAACTCAGTGAGACCCTGTCTCTACAGAAAACACAAAATAGGGCTGGGGATGTGGCTCAGTGGTCGAGTACCCATGAGTTCAATCCCCGGTACCAAAAAACAAAACAAAACAAAAAAAAGTCAATCAGCACTCTGGACTTTACCCTTAGTGTGCTGGAGATACTATTGTTGAGTTTTGAGAAAGGGTGACAGTGTTTCAATTTTCTTTTTGTGGTACTGGGAATTGAATCCAGGGAGCAAGTTAGGTAAGTACTTCTGCCACTGAGTTACATCCCCAACCCTTTTTGTTTTATTTTGAGGCAGGGTCTCCTTAAATTGCCCAGGGCTGGCCTTGAACTTGCAATCCTGCCTCAGCTTCCTGAGTAGCAGAGATTACAGGTATAGCCACAACCAGGCCCAATTTACACTTTAAGAGATCATTGTGGGTCTGAGGGTATAGCTCAATGGCAGAGTGCTTTCCTAAGTGTAAGGCCCGGGATTCTGCTGTCCTGGGTTCAATTGCTGAAAGGGAAAGAGGAGTGAGTCAAGGTATGAGCCCTAGGGCTGGGAGTCTAATTCAATGATAGAGCAGGTAGGTACTTAGAGTTAACATGGAAAAGCCCAATCAAGACCTTTGTTTTAATCATGGTAGTTCGACGCACCTAATAGATATCCAGCTAGAGAAGTAGTAAAATGGAATCTGAAGTCCAAGGGAGAGTTGTCTGGAGTTTAGATAGGGAACTCATCAGAATGCAGGTCGCATTTAATTCCATGGAAGTGGACAAGATCACTCAGTTTTGAGAAGCCAGGAATATAGGATGGACTGAGGCCAACATTCAGAGGAGGAAGAGCAGGTGCAGAAATTATAGGAAAACCAGGCAAATGGTATTGTGGGAAAACTAAAGAAGTATGGTCAGTTTCCAAGGACTGCCTTACCAAAGCACCGCACATTGAGTGGCTTTCAAACAGAAATTTGTCTCAGAGCTCTGGAGACTAGAAGTCCCAAGGTCCAGGGGTCAGCAGGGTTTGTTTCTCCTGAGGGAGAATCTGATCTGGGCCTCTCTCCTAGTTCTGGTTATATGCTGGCAACCTTTGATATTCCTTAGCTCAGAGATACATCACCCTGGTCTTGGCCTTCATGTTCACATGGCATTCTCCCCATATGCATGCAGGTGACTGTGACCACTTTCCTCTTTAACAAAGATACCATCATATTAGATTAGGACCCACCCTAACTACTTCAACTTCACTTGATCATGTGCAAAGAACTTATTTCCAAATAAGACCACATTCAGAAGCACGGGGGACTGGGCACAGTGGTGCACGCCTGTGATCCTAGCAGTTCGGGAGGCTGAGACAGGAAGATTGCAAGTTCAAAGCCAGCCTCAGCAAAAGTGAGGTGCTAAGCAACTCAGTGAGACCCTGTCTCTAAATGAAATACAAAATAAAGCTGGGGATGTGGCTCCGTGGTCAAGTGCCCCTGAATTCAATCCCTGGTACCGAGGGAAAAAAAAAAAAGCACCAGTTAGGGTTTCAATATCTTTGGCGGGGGAGGTGGGGGGCACAATTCATTGCCTAACAATCAAGAGATTGGATCTAGCAAAACATTTTTGGTGGCTTTGACAAGAGGTGCTCGATGAGTAGCGGAGGTGAAGGCCACATCAGAGGAGGTTGAAGAGAGAACAAGTGAAGAGAAAGTGGAGACTGAGCATAGATAACGAGGGAAATTTAGTGGAAGTGGTACAGAAACTTGGAGGGGCATGTATCTGTGAGGATTTTTGAAGATAGGTGATATTAAGCTATGTTAATATAAATGATCTAATAGTGAAAGAGGAACTTTACAAGAGAGAAGAGATGACAGAGGCCAGGATTTATTGAGTAGAAACGAAACTCTAACATCCGAAGCCTCTTGGCTTGTGATGAACTTGAAGGTAGCGAATGTGGGTCCAGATGCAGGTGGATTTGGCAGGGAAACATGAGGTCGTTCTATTTGGGTCTATTTTCTCAACAAAATACGAGGCAGGATTGTAAACTGAGAATGTGTGTTTATGGGGGATGCTGGAAATCTGAAGAATAAGGCCCTGGGAAACAGTCTCAGCGTGTGGGCGAAGCAGAGCTTCCAGGAAACTGTAGTAGGAGTGGCTGGCACTCATGGGAGTAGCGATCACAGTGGGAAGTGCCTTGGTCAGCACGCTTGAGTGATTTTCTCCAGCAATGATTCATTGTACCAACAACACAAGTGCACAATGAGTGGGTTGTTGGGTTGCATTTTTTTTTTTTTTTTGGTACTCAAGATTGAACCCAGAGGCACTTAACCACTGAGCCACATTCCCAGCCCTTTTTAATGTTTTATTTAGAGACAGGGTCTCACTAAATTGCTTAGGGCCTCACTAAATTGCTGAGGCTGGCTTTGAACTTGTGATCCTCCTGCCTCAGTCTCGGGAGCCACTGGGATTATAGGCATGGGCTGGGCTGGGGAGAGAAGAATGTTGGAGGGGGACAGGGGTAAGGATAGAAAGGACTTTGTAAGGAGCTAATTTGAATACTGGGTCAAAGAAGGAAGTGAAGAAGGCAATGGGTCACCAAAAAAGTGGCAATGGCAATGGTCCCTGGTCTCTGAGGGGTTAAGGAGCTGAACAGGGATCAGAGCAAATGACTCAGAAAGAGGAAGGTAGCCAGAGTGGGGGACACTTGGAAGTCAGATTTTGGAGGTGGTGCCAGCTCAAAAGCGACATGCCTTTTACATCAGGCCTGGCAAAATCTCTTCAAATAAACACAATGAACCAAGGTTTTAATGATCTTCTGCCAAAGTGCCAGTCAGCTCGCCAGTGCAAGGACTTCCGGTCTTCCCCAGCTTGCACGCAGCCATGGCAACACGCTGTTACCTCTGCCGCCCTCCCTCGGCTCTCCAGCCCACAGCAGGCAGGGGAGGCTGATTCGCTCTCCATCTCCCAGGGAGGCTGGGAAGGCAGAGCGACAGCTTCCCACGGCCTTCAAACGCTCTATGACTGCATTTTTCTCCCTCTGGAACAACTCTCAAGGAAGGAGAACAGTGACTAAATGAGGAAGAGGAAGCCCATTCAGTAAAGTTTTAAGAAATTTTTTAGGGCTATGTGGTATCGCTCAATGAAAAATTGAGAGTGGAATTTAAGAATCTTGGTTATAAGGAAGATTACTACTATTTTATCTTATTTATTTTCTAGTTTGGGTACCAGGGATTGAGCTCAACCACTGAGCCATATCCCCAGCTCTATTTTGTATTTTGTTTAGAGACAGGGTCTCACTGAGTTCCTTAGCGCCTCGCCCTTGCTGAGGCTGGCTTTGAACTCATGATCCTCCTGCCTCAGCCTTCTGAGACACTGGGATTACGGGCCGGTGCCACCATACCCAACTACTACTATTTTAAAATATATCTCACCAGGGATGGTGGTACAGGCCTGTAATCCCACCTACCCCGGAGGCTGAGGCAGGAGGATTGTAAGTTTAAGGCCAGCCTGAGCAATGTAGTAGGACCCTGTCTCAAGATAAAATTTTAAAAACAGCTAAGGCTGTGGCTCAGTGATAAAGTACCCCTAAATTGAATCTTCAGTACCAAACCAGTAAATTAATAGAGTATTTCTCTTCCATTTATTTATTTATTTGGAATTAAAAGTATGCATTTTAATATATAAGTGCAGTGTATAAAATACAGAATTCAGCATTAAACAAAATCCCTTAAAACCTTAAAAATCTTCATTATTGTTAATAACCCTTTTATAGTACTTACAATGCGCCAGTTACTGTTCTAAGCACTTTACAAATATTAAGCTATCAAATCCTTTTAATAACCTTATTAGGCAGGCACAATTATCCTCATTTTACAGATGAAAAAACAAATTGTTTTTGTCTAGGTAAAACCTTCAAATGAAGGACCAACCTCCAAATAATCGACCAAGGTCACAATGCTACTAAGTGACAAAGTCAGACCTGAACCCAGACAATAGCTTCAACATCTTTGATCTTACCCAGTATCTATTATGCTGTTTCAGAAAATTATTTATTATGAGAAAATAACATTCAAAAATTTAAATTAAATTAAATGTTAATGTAAAAGCTAAGGAGATTGAGTATATTTTACTAAAGTTCTCCATAAATACTTGAATTCTTCATAAAGATCTTAAAGAAAAGACTACATAGACTTTACTGAATACTTCCAATGGCAGGGAACACATATAAAGGTAGATAAGGTAGATACTTCTATTTTCAGAAATTATTTTTTTCCTAGTCTGCCTCCTTCAAGCTTTTTTTTTTTTTTTGATACCAGGGATTGAACTCAGGGGTACTCGACCACTGAGCTACATCCCAGCCCCATTTTGTGTTTTATGTAGATGTAGAGACAGGGTCTCACGGATTTGCTTAGTGCCTTGCCCTTGCTGAGGCTGGCTTTGAACTCGCAATTCTCCTGTGTCAGCCTCCCTAAGTGCTGGGATTACGGACATGCGCCACCGCGCCTGGATCCTTCAAGCTTTTCACTCATCTCTATCGTACTTTCTAAAGTCTTCAAAATCAGTCTCATTTTTCTCTTACATGTTGCCCTTCAAATATGGGAGAAACCAATTATGCTCTAATTCCTGTTCCTACCACTCCAGGCTAACCATTCTATTTCCTTTAAATTTTCTTGAAAAAACATAGTGGAATTTCTTCACATTTCTACTTTTCTTTCCTTTCTTTAAAATTAATTAATTAATTTACAATAGAATGCATTTTGATACATAGTATACAAATGAAATACAACTCCTCATTCCTCTGGCTGTACGTGGTGGAGAGTCACTCCAGCGGTGTAATCATACATGAATATAGGGTAAGAATTTCTGTGTCGTTCTACCATCCTTCTCATCCCCACAGCACCACTCCTCCCCCACTCCCTTCTATGCAAATCAAAGTCCCTTCATTCTTCCTTATCCCCATGCTCCGATATGGATCAGCATCCACTTATCAGAGCATTCGGCTTTTGGTTTTTTGAGATTGGCTTATTTCACTTAGCATGATATTCTCTAGTTCTATCCATTTACCTGCAAATGCCATAATTTCTTGCTTCTTTAAGACTGAGTAATATTCCATTATGTATAGATACCACATTTTCTTTATCCATTCATCTGTTGAAGGACTTCTAGGTTGGTTCCATAGTTTAGCTATCGTGAACTGAGCTGCTATAAACGTTGATGTGGCTGCTGATTTTAAGTCCTTTGGGTATAGACCAAGGAGCAGGATAGCTAGGTCAAATGGTGGATCCATTCCAAGTTTTCTGAGGTATCTCCATACTGCTTTCCATAGTAGTTGTACCAATTTGCAGTCCCACCAGCAATGTATGAGTGTATCATTTTTCCCACATCCTCACCAAAACTTACTATTGCTTGTATTCTTTTTTTTTTTTTTGGTACTGGGGATTGAACTCAGGGTGCTCGACCACTGAGCCACATCCCCAGCCCTATTTTGTGTTTTATGTAGAGACAGGGTCTCACTGAGTTGCTTAGCACCTCGCCATTGCTGAGGCTGGCTTTGAACTCGCGATTCTCCTGTCTCAGCCTCCCTAAGTGCTGGGATTACAGGCTTGAGCCACCGTGCCCAGCTTGCTTGTATTCTTGATAACTCCCATTCTGACTGGAGTGAGATGAAATCTTAGAGTGGTTTTGATTTGGATTTCTCTAATTGCTAGAAATGATGAACATTTTTTCATGTTTGTTGATTTACTATATTTCTTCTTCTGTAAAGTGTCTGTTCAGTTTCTTAGCACATTTATTGATTGGGTTATTTATTTTCTTGGTGTTAAGTTTTTTGAGTTCTTTATATATCCTGGAGATTAGTGCTCTGAGGTGTGTGTGGTAAAGATTTTTTCCCATTCTGTAGGCTCTCTCATCATGTTATTGATTGTTTCTTTTGCTGAGAAGAAGCTTTTTAGTTTGAGTCCATCCCATTTATTGATTCTTGATTTTACTTCTTGAGCTTTAGGAGTCTTGTTCAGGAAGTCAGGGCCTAAGCCAACATGATGAAGATTTGAGCCTACTTTTTCTTCTATTAGGCACAGGGTCTCTGTTCTAGTATCTAAGTCTTTGATCCACTTTGAGTTGTGCAGGGTGAGAGATAGAGGTTCAATTTCATGCTCCATATGGATTTCCAGTTTTCCCAGCACATTTGTTGAATAAGCTATCTTTTCTCCAAGTTATGTTTTTGGCATCTTTATCTCGATTGAAATAACCATATTTATGGGGGTTTGTCTCCGTGTCTTCTATTCTGTACCATTGGTCTACATGTCTGTTTTGGTACCAATTCCATGCCGTTTTTGTTACTATTGCTCTGTAATATAGTTTAAGTTCTGGTATTGTGATGCCTCCTGCTTCACTCTTCTTGCTAAGAACTGCCTTGGCTATCCTGGGTCTCTTATTTTTCCAAATGAATTTCATGATTGCTTTTTCTAGTTCTATGAAGAATGTCATTGAGATTTTTATAGGAATTGCATAAAATTTGTGTAACAGTTTTGGTAGTATGGCCATTTTGACAATATTAATTCTGCCCATCCAAGAGCATGGGAAATCTTTCCATCTTCTGAGGTTTTCTTCAATTTCTTTTTTTTTTTAAAGGTTGACTTTTTTTAATCATAACTTTATTTTTTATTTATTAATTTGTATGTGGTGCTGAGGATCAAACCCAGTGCCTCACCCACCCTAGGTGAGTGCTCTACTGCTAAGCCACAACCCCAGCCCCTCTTCTTCAATTTCTTTCTTTAGTGTTCTGTAGTTTTCATTGTAGAGATCTTTCACCTTGTTAGATTGATTCCTAGGAATTTTTTTTTTTTGGTACTGGGGATTGAACTCAGGGGCACTCGACCACTGAGCCACATCCCCAGCCCTATTTTGTGTTTTATGTAGAGACAGCGTCTCACTGAGTTGTTTAGCACCTCGCCCTTGCTGAGCCTGGCTTTGAACTCATGATTCTCCTGTCTCAGCCTCCCTAAGTGCTGGGATTACAGGCTTGAGCCACTGCGCCCGGCTGGATTTTTTTTTTTTTTTTTGAGGCTATTGTGAATGGGGTGGTTTTTCTAATTTCTCTTGCAGTGGATTCATTGCTTATGTATAGAAATGCATTTGATTTGTGGATATTGATTTTATATACTGCTACTTTGCTGAATTCATTAATTAGTTCTAGACATTTTCTGGTGGAATTTTTTGGGTCTTCTAAATATAGAATCATGTCATCAGCAAATAGTGATAGTTTGAGTTCTTTTTTTCCTATGCATATCCCTTTAATTTCTTTCATTTGTCTGATTGCCCTAGCTAGACTTTCAAAGATTATGTTGAATAGAAGTGGTGAAAGAAGGCAGGCACGGTGGCACACGTCTGTAATCCCAGCACTTTGGGAGGCTGAGACAGGAGAATTGAGAGTTCAAAGCCAGCCTCAACAATGGCGAGGTGCTAAGCAACTCAGTGAGACCCTGTCTCTAAATAAAACACAAAATAGGGCTGAGATGGGGTTCAGTGGTCGAGTACCCCTGAGTTCAATCCCTGGTACCAAAAAAAAAAAAAAAAGAAGTGGTGAAAGAGCACATCCTTTTCTTGTTCCAGTTTTTAGAGTGAATGCTTTTAATTTTTCTCCATTTGGAATGATGTTGGCCTTGGGCTTAGCATAGACAGCTTTGACAATGTTGAGGTATGTTCCTACTATCCCCAGTTTTTCTAGTGTTTTGAACATGAAGAGGTGCTGTATTTTGTCAAATGCTTTCTCAGCATCTATTGAGATAATCATATGATTGTTGTCTTTAAGTCTATTGATGTGATGAATTATGTTTATTGATTTCCAAATGTTGAACCAACCTTGAGTCCCTGGAATGAACCCCACTTGATCGTGGTGCACTATTCTTTTAATGTGTTTGTATGCAATTTGTCAGAATTTTATTGAGAATTTGTGCATCTGTGTTCATCAGGGATATTGGCCTGAAGTTTTATTTCCTTGATGTGTCTTTGTCTGGTTTTGGAATCAGGGTGATAATAGCCTCATAGAATGAGTTTGGTAGGGCTCCCTTATTTTCTATTTCATGGAATAATTTGAGGAGTATTGGTATTAATTCTTCTTTGAAGGTCTTGTAGAACTCAGCTGAGAATCCATCTGGTCACCGGGCTTTTATTGGTTGGTAAGCTTTTGATGGAATCTTCTAGTTTCTTGCTTGAGATTGATCTGTTTAAATTGTGTATGTCCTCCTGATTCAGTTTGAGCAGATCATATGCCTCTAGAAATTTGTCGGTACCTTCAGGATTTTGTATTTTACTGGACTATAAGTTTTCAAAATAGTTTCTAATTATGTTCTGTATTTCAGTAATGTCTCTCGTGATATTTCCTTTTTCATCATGAATTTGAGTAATTTGAGTTTTCTCTCTCCTTCTTTTCATTAGGATGGCTAAAGGTTTATTAATTTTATTTATTTTTTCAAAGAACTAGCTTTTTGTTTCGTCAATTTTTTCAATTGTTTCTTTTGTTTCAATTTCATTGATTTCAGCCCTGATTTTAATTATTTCCTGTCTTCCTCTACTTTTGATGTTGATTTGTTCTTTTTCTAGGGCTTTGAGATGTAATGTCAGGTTGCTTATTTATTGACTTTTTATTCTTTTAATGAGTGAGCTCAATGCAATGAACTTGCCTCTTGACACAGCCTTCATAGTGTCCCAGAGATTTTGATATGTTGTATTGGAGTTCTCATTTACCTCTAAGAATTTTTTTATCTCCTCCCTGATGTCTCCTGTTATCCAAATGTCATTCAATAGCATATTGTTTAGTCTCCAGGTGTTGGAGTAGCTTCTATTTTTAATTTTATCATTGATTTCTAATTTCATTCCATTATGGTCTGATAGAATGCAGGATAGTATCTATTTTTTTGTATTTGCTAAGAGTTGCTTTGTGGCATAACATATGGTCTATTTTAGAGAAGGATCTGTGTGCTGCTGAGAAAAAAGTGTGTTCGCTTGTTGATGGATGAAATATTCTGTATATGTCTGTTAAGTCTAAATTATTGATTGTATTATTGATTTCTATGGTTTCTTTGTTTAGTTTCTGTTTGAAAGATCTGTCCAGTGGTGAGAGAGGTGTGTTAAAGTCACCCAGTATTATTGTGTCATGATCTATCTGATTCTTAAAATTGAGAAGGGTTTGTTTGATATATGTGGATACTTCATTGTTTGGGGCATAGATATTTATGATTGTTATGTCTTGTTTTTTTTAAATTTTTTTTTAGTTGTAGATGGACACAATGTCTTTATTTTATTGCTTTGTAGGTGGTGCTGAGGATCAAACCCAGGGCCTCACGCATGCGAGGCAAGCGCTCTACCGCTGAGCTACAGTCCCAGCCCCTTGTTATGTCTTGTTGATGTGTAATTCCCTTAAGCAGTATGAAATGACCTTCTTTATCCCTTCGGACTAACTTTGGTTTGAAGTCCACTTTATCTGATATGAGGATAGAAACCCCTGCTTGTTTACATGGTCCATGTGAGTGATGTTTTTTTTCCCATCCTTTTACCTTCAGTCTGTGGATGTCTTTTCCTATGAGTCTCTTGAAGACAGCATATTGTTGGGTCTTTTTCTAAAATCCAATCTGCCAGTCTATGTCTTTTAATTGATGAGTTCAGTCCATTATCATTCAGGGTTATTATTGAAATATGGTATGTATTCCTGGTCATTTTGGTTTATTTTTGATCTTTATCTTAACTTGGTTTCTCCTTTGATTGGCTTTCTTTTAGTGTCGTTCCTCCCTGTACTGATTTTTGCTGTTGTTTTTCATTTCCTCTTCCTGGAATATTTTGCCAAGAATGTTATGTAGGGCCACCTTTCTCACTGTAAATTCTTTTAACTTTTGTTTATCATGGAAGGTTTTTATTTCATCATTAAATTTGAAGCTTAATTTTGCTGAATATAAGATTCTTGGTTGGCAGGCTGGGATTGTGGCTCAGTGGTAGAGCGCTTGCCTCGCATGCGTGAGGCACTGGGTTCGATCCTCCGCACCACATAAAAATAAATAAAATATATTGTGTCCACCTACAACTAAAAAAATAAAAAATTAAAAAAAAAAAAGATTCTTGGTTGGCATCTATTTTCTTTCAGAGCTTGGTAGGTGTTGTTCCATGATCTCCTGGCTTTGAGAGTCTGGGTTGAGAAATCTGCTGAGATCCGAATTGATTTACCCTTGTATGTAATCTGGAACTTTTCTCTTGTGGCTTTTAAAGTTCTATCCTTATTCTGTATACTAGCCATTTTTATTATAATGTGCCTTGGTGTGGATCTGTTGTAATTTTGTACATTTGGTGTCATGTAAGCCTCCTGTATTTGATTTTCCAATTCATTCTTTGTGTTTGGGAAATTTTCTGATATTATTTCATTGAAGAGATTGTGCATTCCTTTGGTTTGTATCTCTGTGCCTTCTTCTATCCCAATAATTCTTATATTTGGTCTTTTCATGTCATCCCATAATGCTTGGATGTTCTCTTCATGGTTTCTTACCATCTTCATTGTGTGGTCAGCTTTATTTTCAAGATTACATATTTTGTCTTCATTGTCTGAGGTTCTGTCTTCCAAGTTCTCTAGTCTGTTGGTAATGCTTTCTATTGAATTTTTTTTTTTGTACCAGGGATTGAACTCAGGGGCACTCGACCACTGAGCCACATCCCCAGCCCTATTTAGTGTTTTATGTAGAGACAGGGTCTCACTAAGTTGCTTAGCACCTCGCCCTTGCTGAGGCTGGCTTTGAACTTGCAATTCTCCTGTCTCAGCCTCCCGAAGTGCTGGGATTACAGGTGTGTGCCACTGTGCCTGGTTTCTATTGAATTTTTTTATTTGGTTTATTGTTTCCTTCATTTCAAGGATTTCTATTTGTTTTTTTTTTTCAGAGTCTCTATCTGTTTCTTGAAGTAATATTTTGCTACCTGTGTTTGCTCTCTATCTCTTTGTTGGAGTGATCAATTGTTGCCTGTAATTGCTCCCTTATATTGTTCTGTGCTTGCACATCATTTTAATTATGTACGTTCTGAACTCCTTCTCTGACATTTCATCTACTGTGCTGTCAATGGATTCTATTATTATAGTATCTTGATTTGTTTGGGGCACTTTCTTCCCTCTTTTTTTTTTCATGTTGTTTATGTGTCTTCCTCTCTAGCAGTGTGGATCTGAGGTATTACAGTTTCTATCCTACAATCTTATAGTGTCCCTACAGGTTACCAATACCTCACCTTTAAGGGGAGATCAGTATTTATAGCATCCAATGCAAACAATATACAGCCTTAAACCAAATAACTTCTATTTAGACAATTTCAGTTTTACAATAAATAGAAAAGATGTGTTCAATTAATATCCACACTATAAATAGTAGGTTTGCATATGGATTCACAGTCTCTAATTGTGGACAAAAGAGGGGTGTAGGATGTGGGGTTTATGAGGTAGGAGGTGAGAATATAGAGGTATTAGATCATAGGAAGAATGAAAGAGGAATCAAGAGAAGTAGGCTAGCAGGGATACCTCTGGTGTAACCAGGCCTACAGGGACCTTGGTGATGGTCTTCCCAGTCCTAGCTGTTGTCTCTAGATGGAAGCAGGCCAGAGAGCAACACGCTGGTAGATGGGGGGCCACAGCGTGGTTGGTATCCTCCTCAGTGCATGCACAGTTCGTCCTTTGTCTTGCATTTACTAAACAATTATTGGGAACCTATTTTGTGCCAGTAAGCACATTAGACCAGTCATTTTGTTTTTATTTATTTATTTATTCATTCATTTTGCTACCAGAGATTGAACCAAGAAGTGCTTAACCACTCAGCCACATTCCAAGCCCTTTTCTATTTTACTTAGCGATAAGGTCTCAGTGAGTTGCTTAGGGCCTCGCTAAATTGCTGAGGTTACCTTTGAACACATGATCCTCCTGCCTCAGCCTCCAAGCTGCTGGGATTACAGGCATGCATCAAAGTGCCTTGCTAATGTTACACTCTTAAAAATTATTGAAGGGGAGGCTGGGGTTATGGCGCAGTAGTAATGTGCTTGCCTAGCATGCGTGAGGCACTGGGTTCAATCCTCAGCACCACATTAAAAAATAAAATAAAATAAAGATATTCTGTCCACCTACAACTAAAAAATAAATATTAAAAAAATTATTGAAGGGGCTGGGGTTGTAGCTCAGTGGTAGAGCACCTGCCTAGCACGTGTGAGGCACTGAGTTTGATCCTCAGCACTACATAAAAATAAAATAAACAAATTGTGTGCTTCTACAACTAAAAAAACATTTTAAAAAAATTACTGAAGACCCCAAGGAAACTTTGTGTGGATTATATCTATCTATATTTGCTAATTTAGAACTTGAAACTGAGGAATTTTAAAATATTAATTTTAAAATAATGAACCAGCCAGTCACAGTGGCAGGCACCTGTAATCCTAGCTACTTGTGAAGCTGAGGCAGGAGAATCAAAGTTTGAGGCCAGCCTCAGCAAATTAGCAAGTCCCAGTCTCAAAAATTTTAAAAATTAAAAAGAGCTGGGAATGTTGCTCAGTGGTAGAGCACTCATGTGTACCACAATGAATAAGTAAATAAAAAATGAAAAATCCATTACATTGTTAATATAAATAACATTTTTATAAGATTTTTTTAATTTATAAAATTTTCTTTAGTTTATAAAATTTTTTAAAATTTTTGTTTTATTTATTTATGTATTTGGTATGTGGTGCTGAGGATCAAACCCAGTGCCTCACATGTGTGAGGCAAGCACTCTACCACTGAGCCACAACCCCAGCCCCAGTAAGTAACATTTTTAATGAAAAATTATTTTTCAAACCAAAAAGTTTACTGGGAAGAGTGGCATCGTATTTTTTTTTTTTTTTCAAAAGTAGATGATCTCAGAGTTGGCCCATCAGCTCAATTGTTATTATTGGAGTCTCAGGTACGGCATCGTATTTTTTTTCCGAATGTCTTTACCATCTGGCTTAATATCAAACAGCAGGAATTTCATATCTAGCTGCTTTTACATTTAATCTGTTGCCAGATCACACCTCGTGTATCCTATAGACTTCATTATATGCTTATGAGAAAATGAGAAGGAGAAAGGAAAATAAAAGTGTAGAATTAATACAAAAAATTGTTTTAATCTATTAAGGATCCCCTGAAAGGATTTCAAAACAAGAGCCTCAGGGGTGTCTATGTCACAGGAAAGCAGGGAGCTGAAACTCCAAACCTGGGGTCTTGTGTTCCAATGAAAGAAAATTTAAAGTCAGACACCTAAAGTCATGCAAGAGAACTTTATTATAAGTGAAAGTAAAGTAAAAGCAAAGTGAGGCTCAAGCAGAGAGCACTCTTGAGAGAGAGAGTGGGCCCTCTCTGAGCAGAGACAACGGAGACAGTGCTGTCTCCCATTTTATTACTGTTTGCTGTTTACCAGGAGAGCTGGGGACCACCTTCTCTACTCTTTGCCAGTCAGGTGTTCAACTCCTCCTTCATGTGGGGCGGTGGAGTTTTTGACTTTTCCTTTACAGAAGTGTCATGGTGGCCATCCTATTGAGGGAGGCTTCATCTAAGGGTCAATCCCATATTAATGTGGGTACTGGGGTCAGTAACTGGTCAGAAGTTACCTTAGTGCACCTATGCTACTAAAGGAATCTTCCTTTCCAGACAATTGGCAACACTGATAGCTGTAATTCCTAACTTCACATCATCCTTAGTGGACCCTGTCAAGAGTTAGTCAGATTAATACTTTTCTCTTGACACAATTTCCAACTAGCTCCTTTGCTTTTTTATTTTCTACAAATTAACTACCATCCTTTGCTTTCTTGTTTACTTTGGAAGTACTTTAAAGAAGACCCTAAAGCCGGGCGCGGTGGCTCAAGCCTGTAATCCCAGCACTTAGGGAGGCTGAGACAGGAGAATCACGAGTTCAAAGCCAGCTTCAGCAATGCACAAGCGCTAAGCAACTCAGTGAGACCCTGTCTCTACATAAAACACAAAATAGGGCTGAGGATGTGGCTCAGTGGTCGAGTGCCCCTGAGTTCAATCCCCAGTA
>CM053410.1:60697563-60724836 GCA_028644305.1 Xerus rutilus
GTACTGGGGATTGAACTCAGGGGTACTCGACCACTGAGCCACATCCCCAGCCCTATTTTGTGTTTTTTTATGTAGAGACAGGGTCTCACTGAGTTGCTTAGCACCTCGCCATTGCTGAGGCTGGCTTTGAACTCGCGATTCTCCTGTCTCAGCCTCCCTAAGTGCTGGGATTACAGGCTTGAGCCACCACGCCCGGCTGTGTTAGGTATTAGTATACAGCCCTCAAGGAGCTCAGGGACCAGCAGGAGTGAACATTTACAGGGATATATACTGTAATGTGTTAAGTTTCATAACAATATAAGTGCTGGGAAGAATTGATTAATTCCATCTGGGAAGGTCAGGAAAGGCTTCAAGTAGATGTTGACATATGAGTTGGACCTTGAAGCATGAGTAGGCATAAGAAAACAATGTGAGGGCTTTCCTGGTTTAGAAACAGCTCTAGGAAAGACAGGAAAGCAGGCGCACTGATAAGTCCAGTGTTCTAGGGTAAAACAGGAAGGAAGAAAAGAAGGGGAAGAGGAGCTGGAGGAGTACCCTGGAAGGACAAGCTGAATAGAGTCTTTATTCAGCAGGCAAGGGGAAACAATTGAAGATTGTAAAGTAGAACACCCCCAAAATATTAGCTAATGGTTGTGCTGCTACTCCATCTGAGCTAGGCACTGTATTAGGAATGCAGTTCTCACCAACCTCTGAATTACATTATTAGCCTTAGTTTCTAACAAAAGGCACAGAGGTCTCCAGTAATTAATTTGCACACTTGGATTGCTTTTTTATTATGTAAACTGACTCCTATTTTTTGATACATTTTTCTAAAGTTCTTAGGATTGAGAAACTAGATATTTTCAGATGTGGATAATAATAAGGGGTAACAATATATCTAACAATAGATATTGCCAACCTTTTTGCTTCCTAGAAAGAAGTAGCTGTTCCTTCAAAAGGACCTAATAAAGCACTGAATAAGAATCCCAGTGGTTGCCAGGCGCAGTGTCGCAGGCCTGTAATCCCAGCAGCTCTGGCTGCTGAGGCAGGAGGATCGTGAGTTCAAAGCTAGCCTCAGCAAAAACGAGGTGCTAAGCAACTCAGTGAGACCCTGTCTTTAAATAAAATACAAAACAGGGCTGGGGATGTGGCTCAGTGGTCGAGTGCTGCTGAGTTCAATCCCTGGTACCTCCATAACCACACCTGGAGGCTAACCGGTAGCTCTGTTAATGAGCACCATCAAGGCCTATTTAAACTACTGAGCCACACTTCCCCAGCCTTCAGGGCTATCAAAAAGCTTTAGGAGCCAACAAGTCTATAATCTCAGCAGTTGGGGAGGCTAAAGCAGGAGGATCACAAGTTCAAAGTTAGCCTCAGCAATTTAGGGAAACCCTAAGCAACTTAGGGAGACCTTGTCTCAAAATAAAATTTAAAAAGAGCTGGGGATGTGGCTCAGTGATTAAGCACCCCTGGGTTTAATCTTCAGTACAAAAAAAATAATTTTAGCAGAAATACGAAATGAACTAAGACCAAACTCACAAGACAGAATCAAATACAGCATATGAAATTACCAGGCTTTTTTTTTTTTTCCCCAAAGGATAGTGGTCACCTGTGTTCGCTACATTGGGTGTTGCACTCTGTGGTTCTGGTTATTCAGGAAGGAAATATGAATTGAATGCATTGCTTGCTGGGAAGCAAAAGAGAGAGTAAACAGATTTGGGGATTAAGTCTCCTCTCGATTCTGTGAATTCAGTTTGCCCCATAATGATAGTCCAATAGAGAGGCACCTGAATTTTCTCTTGGGTGGGGTATAGATGTCAGCCAGATGTTAAAAGGCCTCAAACCTAGATATCAGGCAAAACCAAGTAGAACTTAGAAACCCTAGAGCGAAGGGAACAGAAATGCATTAAGAATGAGTCATTTTTCACTCCTATTATTCACTCCAGATGATCTGTCTTAGCACCTGACCTGTATTTACACGGCATTGCTCAAAACATGCATTAAGGTCTCGGGGTGATGGTATTTAGCACTCAACAATACTGGAATCCCAACATATGTAAGTCTAAGATGAGTGTTTACACCTCCGTGTGCCGGGCTCCTAGAAAGGCTCCGCAGAATTCCCCAGTTATCGTGAGACCTTCCGACCTCCGCGAGCCCTAGCCTTTAACCCAGAGGGCGGAGGCCCCGGTCTCCTAGGAGACCACGGCGAGTCATTGCGCATGCGCACAGCCTGCGCCAGGCTGATGCAACCGCCCGCGTGCGAGCTGCTTGACCCAGAGTAAGGAAGCCGACAGGGACCTCTGGCGAGACCAATCCTCGGCCACGCGGAAGTGTGAGGAAAGACCCGCCCCCCAGGGCTCTGCGAATGACGTCGGGCGGCGTGGGGCTGGTGGCGTAGACGCCGGCCGTCCTTCGTCTCATCCGGTGGCTTCTGGCTGTCCTGCTTCGGCGCCGGCCCTGCGGCCATCTTGGGCTTCGCTTCCACCCTCTCCGGCCAGCCTACCCAGCCCTTCCGGTGTCGCGCTGTTCAGGGCTTTGCAGCGGTCCGTGTCTCCGAGGAAGTCGCCGCCGCGAGAGGGCTCCTATCTATGGTGGAGAGGCCTCGTGCGGACTAGGACGCCTCCTTCCCCGCCAGGATGGATGTCTCCTCAGTCGTCGCCTCCTGCGCGGGCTGCTCTGCCCTGTGGTCTGCCGCCCGTAGCCGAAGCCGCTGCCCTCTGTGGCTCTTCTGCTGGCGCTGGGATCGGCCTGGAGCGACTCCGCCGCTAGGCGAGGCCAAGGCTGTCTAGGCCTCCTCCCGAATCCCGTCTAACCTGCAGAGGCTGTTCGCCGCCGTCCCACCCGACAGACTGCCAAGAAAAAGAAGATGGAGCCAGCGACACACGGCTCGCGGAAACGGTCGGCCCCTCGGGCGGGCTCCTGGTTCCGGCTGCCCTTCTTTTCTCGGCGATCGCAAGCAGGCTTTTCCAAGTTCCCAGTACATCCTGCTCTGGAAAACTCCGGGGACCCCACACTGCCCTCCTCTTCCCAGCCCCGGGCTCGGACCAGCTCCTGGGCGAAGTTGTTTTCCCAGCTCCTTGCACCGCTCCCCAACTTGCTTCAGAAGTTGCTCTTTTGGATCCAGCTTTTCGGTGGCATAATTCCGACCAGATGGCTAGATTTCGTCGGAGGCTACAGTGCCCTGAGAGCCTTGAGGGGACGGGAGGAAACCGCCGCCCCCGCAGTGCAGAAATCTCTGAGTTCTCTAGGGCTTGACCCGTCGGACAGCACGGTTGCCAGCCCCCTTGATTGGCTAGAGGAGGGGATCCTGTGGCAGTGCTCATCCTCAGACCTAGAATTGGAACTTAAAGCCAAGGGAAAGACTTTGGACCCTGCAGCACACGCGTTCCTCCTGGAGCAGCAGCTGTGGGGAGTAGAGCTCTTGCCAAGTAGCCTCCAAGCCCGTCTGTTCTCTGACGGAGAACTTGGCTCTTCACCCTCCGGGTCTCTAAGCATTCAGCGCTTAGGCAATTGTAACGTCGTCTCCTATGTACTGAACCCCACCTACTTGGACTGTCTTCCCCGGCTAGAGCTCAGCTGTCAGAACAGCGCTGCAAGTGACGAGCTGCTTGATTTCCAGGCATTAACCCCAGAGAGCAACTGCCTGTCTGAGGACCGTTGTCATCCCCAGCCGCTGCGTGCAGAGAGCTCTGCAGCCTCGTGGCAGGGCTGTCCACCTCTTTCTAGAGAAGGCTTGCCTGAAATCCAGCACCTTCGTATGAAACGGCTGGAGTTCCTTCAGCAAGCTAGCAAGGGCCAAGAGTTACCCACCCCTGACCAAGATAATGGCTACCACAGCCTGGAGGAGGAACACAGCCTTCTCCGAATGGATCTGAACCACCCAACGGATAACCCAACACAGCGTGTTCCCCTTGAGGGAGCCATTCCTGGACCCACCCAGGAGCCCACTGAGGGAGAAATAGAATTGTTGACTAAAGAGGTGCCACTTGGTTTGGAAAAACAAGGCCCTTCTGGAAGCTGTCCATCTTGTGAGATACCTGAGGAAAGAGAGCCTGAAGAGGACCAAGTCAGTGTGGTTGACTCCTCAGACATAGAAGATGACCTTCCCACTTCTGCCAGGCCAGCTTGTAGTAACAGATTGATAGATTACATTTTGGGAGGTGCATCCAGTGACCTGGAAACAAGTTCTGATTCCGAAGATGAGGATTGGGATGAGGAAGCTGAGGATGATGGTTTTGATAGTGATGGCTCACTGTCAGAATCCGACTTTGAACAAGATTCTGAAGGGCTTCACCTTTGGAACTCCTTCTATAGTGTAGATCCTTATAATCCCCAAAACTTCACAGCAACACTTGAGACTGCTGCCAGAATTGTTCCTGGAGACCATTCTGATTCAAGGAAGGATTTGTCTGACAAGTCTGATGTAGGGAATTCTCCCCAGTCTGAAATCCTTCCTGAGACCTCTGCCCCTAATTCTGGGGAGGAAGATGACTGGGAATCTAGTGCAGACGAGGCAGAAAGCCTGCAGCTGTGGAACTCTTTCTGTAATTCTGATGATCCCTACAACCTTTTAAATTTTAAGGCTCCTTTTCGAACATCAGGGAAAAAATGGAAAGGCTGTCACGATCCAGAGAGCCCATCCAAGTCCATGGTGGCCATTTCTGAGTGTCACACCTTACTTTCTTGTAAGGTGCAACTGTTGCGGGGCCAAGAAAACGATTGTCCAGACCTGGGACAGTGTGAGGTTCCTTCTGGAGAAAGACACATGCATATCAAAAGAAAAAAGGTTTGTGTTTTGTTAACATGTCTAATAATTTGCCTGGTTTTGATGTAGTTAAATGTAGCAGCATGACTTTTTTTTTTTTTAGGCATAGTTGTACATATTTTTGAGGAAGGCCTCTAAGTTCATAGCGTTGGAGTGAGAAATTTTCAAATGACCCCACTTCCCCTCCTGTGTAGAGAACCATTCCTGTTGAAAAGGAAGATGCCAGTGTATAAATGTTGGCAGGCAAACACTGTTTTCATTTGGCTCTAGACTCTTCCCCTACAAACTTCCAACTTTTCACTCTTTTAGGGAACAGAAATTTTTTTTCTTTTGGTACCAGGGATTGAACTCAGGGGCACTCGACCACTGAGCCACATCCCCAGCCCTATTTTGTGTTTTATGCAGAGACAGGGTCTCACTGAGTTGCTTAGCAGCCTCGCCATTGCTGAGGCTGGCTTTGAACCCGCGATTCTCCTGTCTCAGCCTCCCTAAGTGCTGAGATTACAGGCTTGAGCCACCGCGCCCGGCTGGGAACAGAAATATTAAACCTTATGTATATATGATTAAATTTTTCTAGAAATTGAGAAGGTCCCAATACAGCCATAGAACTTTAAAATGGATTTATATGTGTTATTTTGTTTGCAAATGCTTAATATTTTATTTGCATGACAACTGTTTTCATTTCTGGCAGTTAGAGCTCAGAGGGATGATATCAAATAGCAAGTCAGATGTATCTGGTTGTTTGGCACAAAAGAAAACGCTAATTTCAGTATCAAACTTTTTGATGTTACATGGTTTTGATTGACAGTTCCAAACAGTACAGGAAATGATACTACCTTTTATCTTAAGGATGAAATACTAGTTAGCCTTGGCTTTTGAGACAGGGTCTTAATAAGTTGCTTAGGACCTTGCTAAATTGCTGAGGCTGGTCTTGAACTTGCAATCCTCCAGCCTCAGCCTCCAGAGCCACTGGGATTATAGTCATGTGCCACTGTGCCCAGCTGAAAATATCTTTAAATGGTAGTAATCTTGAGTCTTAATTTGTAGAGGCAGAGTAAGTCATGTTAAAAGTTTAATTTTATCCAGGCATAGTGGCACTGCCTGTAACACCAGTTACTTGGGAGGCTGAGGCAGGAGGATTGCAAGGAAGTGTAACGGGCTGGGGATAGAGCTCAGTGGGAGAGTGCTTCTAGGTACCTTTTAAAATCTGAGTTCATACTTCATAATGATGTAATAAAAGGGCTTTTCTTTATTCTTCCAAGGCCCCTCTGACAAAAATGAGCTATTTAGAATGAATGGGCAAAAACAAAGTTGGGGGGATGGTAGAGCAATTTGCCTGGCATGCATGAGGCTCTGAGTTGAATCCCCAGCACTGCAAAATAAATAAGGAGCAAAGTGGGGCAGTGGAATGAGAACTTTACATCTGGAGACCTGTGTGTGCTCCACTCCTGAGTGGCTTAGGGCCAAGAGATTTGGGGAGACAGCTAGACCTGGGAAGTTACTTGACTTGCAGATTCCTAATCTGCGTACTTACCTGATGGTAATAATAACAGTGTTTACAAGTATTGCAAGATTTACTGTTTTTGTGGTGCTAGGAACCCAACCCAACGTCTCCTGCAGGCTAAGAACAAGCTCTGCATCCCCAACCCAAGTTTCTGCGAGATTTAAATGAGATGAGTAAATAAAACTCATAATTCATTGCCTTGCCTTTGAATGGCGCTGGTCAATCTCATGTCTCATTTTAGCTTGAGTGAAATGAAATGAGTAAATGGGTGTGAGACTGTTGACTATGAACTAGATGCAAAACTTACAAAAGATTATGTCTGAATATGATAGAATTGACAGTCTTCAACTACCTGCCTTTCTTTAGGTATATGGGAATAATGGATAGTGCCTAATTCTTCAAAGGTAGCCTTCAGATCTAAGAGTGTAAAATAACTAATGTCCTGGCAAAATAAAGTGCAGATTGTGGACCAAGACAGTGTTTGACTTATGATTACACCACCGAAATGCTGTGTGATTTAGACGTGTTAGTCAACCTCTCTTTTTTTATTTGTGCAGTGTGGATGATGATAATCCATACATCTATAGGGTTGAGATGAGAATTAAATGAGATAAAAATTGTGAAGTTCTTTGAAAAGAGCCTCGAGTATGCTAAACACTACATAAGTGCTTGTTATTATTTATCTTAGTGACACAATGAATGAGTAATGACTAGAGTGCAATAACTAGTAAGGTGTTACATACAAGTAATTGTTCTCCGGGGCATTCCTCAGCCTGATGTAAAGGGAATGAAAGTAGCAGTCCACGGTGGGAGTAGCTGATGTAACTGTTAAACATACTTTAAAGCAAGTATTTACCTTTGGAGTTTGCTATCTTAAAAAGAAACTTTATTTTAAAAAATCATGTCATACACCACATAGGACCAGGTATTAGAATGCCATTTGACTTTTTATTTATTTTGTGGTACTGGGGATTGAAGCTAGGGCCTTGTGCATGATAGTTGGATCCCCAAGTGCTCTATCACTGAGCTGCACCCCAGCCCAAAAAGAAACTTCTTTATTAAAAATGAGGTAGAAATTAAGTAGAAATTACTAATAATGAGTAGAGACTGTTACTTATCACGTCATCATGTGTAATGTAGTCATCACAATTTCACGTACAGGTTGTGCCTCCCTAATCTGAAAATTCAGAATCTAAAACTTTGGAGTGCCAACGTCATACTTGGGAACGTTTGGGTTTTGGAGTATTTTTGATTTCAGATTTTTGGATTAGGACACTCGACCAAGTAAATATTATGTACATATTTCAAAACCCAAAAAATTCTGAAATCTGCAGTATCTCTGGTCCCATATATTTCAGGTAAAGGATACTCAGCCTGCAAATATAGTGATAGCATACTGAATACAAAGTTTTTGAAAATCTTAACGACAAAGTCTTTCATAGTAATTAAACCTTAAAGTACTAATTAGTACTAGTAAATGTACTAATTTTGCTTACTAAATAATTTTTTAGCATTCTGATTATAAAACTAATAAAAATACTGATGATTCAAAAATTGAAAAGCACCGAAGTGATTTTTTTTTAATAAGGAAAAAGGAAGTGTAAACATGAACATAAATATCGTTAAAGCCTTTGCTATGATAAAAACATTGACTTCCAGGAATATAGTGGTTATTTTCTAAAATGTTGTCATTTTGGGGGAAGAATATCACAACTGTATTTCTATAAGGACTAAAGAACAGCAGGGGGGCTGAGGTTGTGGCTCAGTGACAGAGCGCTTGCCTCACACCTGTGAGGCACTGGGTTGGATCCTCAGCACCATATAAAAATAAGTAAGACAAAAATAAAGACACTGTGTCCATGTATAACTAAAAAATATTTAAAAGGAAAAAAAAAGAACAGCAGGAATTAATAGAAAAATTTCAGTTTACCATCTGGATTTATTTTTATGACACAAAAGTCAAGGACTGAGATTGGAGAAACTGTGTGTGTGTGTGTGTGTGTGTGTAGTTATATGAAAGACAATTGAAAATTTCAGGGCATTTGTTCACTGTTTTATCCAAATACCATCTGCTTAGATTATTTTTTTAACTTCAGGTGTTGTTGGAAACAAAGATTCCTTTAAGATATTTGGCATTGAGAAAGAAGTAGCATAAAGTGTTATTGCCCTCAATGCTGATTTTAAGATCATACTGAGATATTAATATTAGTCTTTGTCTTTATAGGTAACCTTCCTTGAAGAAGTTACTGAGTATTATATAAGTGGTGATGAAGATCGCAAAGGACCATGGGAAGAACTTGCAAGGGACGGATGCAGGTTCCAGAAACGAATTCAAGAAACAGAAGATGTTATTGGATATTGCTTGACATTTGAGCACAGAGAAAGAATGTTTAATAGACTCCAGGAAACATGCTTCAAAGGACTTAATGTTTCTGAGCAACGTTAAAATGAGCTGACAGCCTATAGCCCTAGCATACGCTACCTCTTACATGAGAGGTTTCTTTTTAAAACAAATCCTGGCAGCTGTCTTTTGACATCTTAAAATTTTTTTCTCAATATATCCCACTTAGAAATGTGCAGGTTTAAGTCAGCCCTGATAATGAAGGATGTGTGATTTTTAATCTTCTTTTTTTGATTTAGTTGAATGTGTTTTTAACATCCTTTGCTTGAGGTGAAAGGGGACCTTTGAATTGTAATTTTGCACTTTCAAAACTTATTTTCTTGGGAAACAATATTTATAGGGCTTAAAGCTCATTTTCATTTCTATTTTAAATTATGTGTGCTTGTCAAAACACTTTGGGCTCGCTCTTGTTTTTTTCCCCAACATCTGAAATTAATGGGCTTTTATGTTTTTCTGTACTTTTTTATTTTAGTGATTTGGCCTGTCTGCCTTATGACTAAAAAAATAATGTTATGTATGTTATCAACTTAAAAGTACATTATCTTTTTTCAAAAAGTGCATTAGCTTGTTTCCACCCTTTCCCTCCTCCTTTAAAAATGACTGGTAGAAAACATGTGGTGGATTTTTTTTTCTACATGAAGTTCTAATTAGAATATTTCCAAGGACTGCCACAAAACATGCACATGCGGTACTCTCTGCTACTTTGGGAAGCTGCATCTTTCTGCCAAATTTTAACATCTAATATGTTTGATTTCTATGCAAACTGTTCTTTGGAGAGGGATCTGAATCTGTTATTTGTAGTTCCCAATTGAATATGGTCCTCTGTATCTTTCAGCAGGTATAGATTGTAAAATGCTCTAGAAAGTAATAATCGTATTATAGGAAATTATTTTTTGAACTTAAAAGCCAAGAATTTTCCTAGGAGGAAGATAGGAGACATCTCAGTAATTTGGTTTTGTTGTATATTATGCTCTCAACAGAAAGCCAGTGTTAATATAATGCCTCAGCACTGTCACTTTAAAAACCTGTCAGGGTGACACTGTAAACTTGGAACTGGGCACTTCTGAATTTTCAAGTTTGAAGTATGAAATATAAACTTTAGTTTATATCCAGGTTTATTATTTTCTGTTTTAATAATGAGAGAAGCAATAGTTAGACCTACACTTTCACGAAAGCATAAACTATAGATTTAACATCTAGAAAGTCTTAATATCTTTAGCCCAAAGTTTACTTTTGAAGTCTGCATTGATTGGTTGGCTTTACATGGTGTGCATCTGTTAGGCTAAAGGAATATTAACCGACTCTTAGATGGTCTGTTTTCCTGCCATGTGCCTCCCACCACAGATAGAAAAATGTTAGAGGAACAGAAGACCACTTAATTTGGAACTTTCTTTAGTGTGGGGATGAATTTTTCAACAGAAGTGCTTGTAGGGTTACTACCTCAGTTTCTAATCTACCTGGTCATTAATTTATTTCTATCTGGTTTGCTCTAAGAACTGCCTCCAGTGTTGAGATATGTAAGTGTGTGTGTACATGTATATATACATACATAGACTGAGAGTGCATCACCATAAAAGTGGGTCCCATTTTTACAGAGCCCTTGTTCTGTGTGTTCTGTGCACGTCCATTTGTGTTGTAACCACGGGGGATGCGTTTACATAGTCCAGTAGAATGCCATGGAAACAGGCTGGGTTCAGGCACCAGCTGTCAGTTGGGAAGCAGGCATCATTTGCCTAGACTTATGACAATGCGTAGACATTCTTTTGACTAAAGAATACTGTTGTTCAGCGACTTGGTGGTTTTGTGTTTCTGAAATCCAGCACTGCATGTTTGAAAATAGTGGGACAGATCTTTTACGTTCATTGGACTTTGGAAAATTGTTTCCTCCCTATCAAATGAGTAAGAGCTTGGTTCAGAATTCTCCCATTTACTATCCTCCTTCAGGAGGGATCGGATGGTGATGAGTAGGACAGAAGGGACCATTTTAATATTGACCTGGAGGAGAAAAAAATTCAAGTTAGTTACATCCCAATCCTAGATAGTAAAAGTAAATAAGCCCCTCCCCCAATCTTAAAATCCTAGGAGGTTTTAACTCAACATTTTATACATTAAAGTCTTGTAATGGTGCTTTACGTGTCAATGTAGCATGTCAAAGGCTTTGTACAGACAGGTAAAATTTCCATTTCTGAGTGACGAAATGTGATAACACTTCCTCTGTAACTTGAAATCAAAACTATCAGATTTTATTTTTTTATAATTTAAGGAAGGCGAAGTTAAGGGACTAGAAGACTCTAAATTGGCTTCTTCAGAACAGTGATTTAAATGTAACCAGTTTGTTGGGATTTTATAGCTAAAATTATATTTGTGTATATAATTTAACCTGTAAATTATAATAAATATATTTGCAGTTATTAAATGTTAAATGATATTTTGGTTCAACTTCATATTGTATGTTTTATATTGGTTTTGGAATTACTTAGAATTTTCAGGGCTAAATCCTTTTGTAGATACACTGTAGACAAAGTGCTGGACAGTTTCTGTGACATGTAAATTGCACCTCGGCTAATTGAAGGGAAGTGTGGTCAGGAGATAAACATTATAATTGCAAATCACATTTAGTAATAAAAAGGAGAATTTGGTACTTACAGTATGAATGTCCTTTCTAAGAGAAAAGATTTTAATTCTAAAATTAGCCCCAGCTTTTGAGTTTCACGGCAAAGAAAACAGTCAAATAAATAGAGTATTCACAGAGCAGTAAAAGTCACATGATGGGTGGAGCGTAGTGTTTCTCCTAAGTTACAGGGAAATCATCTGCCTCTTTGTTTTGTACATTGTTATTTATAACGTTGGTAAATCACAGGGCTTTTCCATTTATGAAATGAATGTGATGTAACATCAGGAAAAAACTAAACTTTTACCCAGAAAAATAAATACATTTGCATTACAGCAAGCCTATTAATGGAATAAGGAATAATAGTTTTCTTAATTCAAGCACTTGGATCTTCCCAGCTAATGAAGAAAAGTTATTAAAGCTATATTTCTGAATTGGAAGGAAAGAAAATAGTTTCAAAAAATGAGTGGTTAGTACAAATTGTTTTGTTTGTTGATACTGGGGATTGAACTCAGGGGCACTTTATCACTGTGCTACATCACCAGTGCTTTTTTATTTCTTATTTTGAGACAAAGTCTTGCTAAGTTACTTAAGGCTTTAATAAGCTGCTGAGGCTGGCTTTGAATTTGCGATCCTCCTGCCTCAGCCTCCTGAGTCGCTAGGATTACAGGTGTGTGCCACAGCGTCCAGCATGGTTAATACAAATTGAATTGACAATCCTAGATTACAATTTTATTTCCATTTTAGAAATATAATTAAGCATTTTTTTCCCCACCATAATACATGAAAATAGCCACATTCACATCCGGCCGGATTTATGGCTGTTTCTATCCTGGTATCCTGTAGAAATTGTGCTTGTTTTCCTTTTTACTTTGTAGAAAGTTTAAATATTTAACTGCTGATCTCAAATTTTGGTACTTAGACATGAATTTGGGGATTTGGTGGTCTCTGGCACATTCTCTTTTGGAGACACTTCCTTTGGACTCTTACGTAGCTTTTCAAAATAAAACTGGAAATATCTTCATTTTTCTCATAAAAATGCATACTGTTTCTAAAAGTAATACAGAGATATACATAGGCATTTCTACATTAAAAATTTGCTACCCAGGTGCTTTTTGAGCTGACAGATTTAATTTCTTTTTATGTATAAAAAGAGGTTTGATATTTTTTTCATTTAACTAATGACATAAATGTTAGTGATCTGGAATTTTCCTACCTCAGTAATTAGGACACTTGGCTTATGAACTTAGTTGAATGCTTTGTGATCAATACGAAACACTTGTGTTTTCTTTCCTAAATTTGCTCCAGTGAGACTTAGGTTTGTGTCAGTTTAGACTTTACCAAAGCAGGGCTGGAGATGTAGCTCAGTGACAGCGCACTTGCTGAGCATGTGGGAGGCCCTGAGTTCAATCCCCAGTAGTGAAAAAATACATACACAAAAATAAGCATCATGGTATTGAGATCTATAACAATAGGCACAATAAGACATTTCTTTCTCAACCCTGCTCACTTTGAAAATTCATCAAGCAAGACCTATGATGCTTTGAACTAATAAGTTTCAGTGGCAAGTTTGACATCAGGGAATTTAAAGAGAAGTCATTCTAAACCAGGCGTAGTGGCTCAAGCCTGTAATCCCAGCACTTAGGGAGGCTGAGCTAGGAGAATCGCGAGTTCAAAGCCAGCCTCAGCAATGGCGAGGCACTAAGCAAATCAGTGAGACCCTATCTCTACATAAAACACAAAATAGGGCTGGGGATGTGGCTCAGTGGGCGAGTGCCCCTGAGTTCAATCCCCAGTACCAAAAAAAAAAAAAAAAAAAAGTCATTCTACACGTGGGATAGGGCATGCTAGTTGAGGGTAGGGATTATGTATTACTATGTAACCACTAGCAGATTCACCAGGCAGAGGCAAAATGGTTAGGTTTGTGTAAAGTGGATTGGTAGACCCATGGAGAGGATACCCTGGAGATCTAATGAGACCAGCAGGCTATTTGCTGTAAGATCTAGAAACCTAAACTATTCAGGAAGAAGCTTTGAAGCAATTTTTCAGGTTTTGTTCTTTCACCGTCCATTTCTGTCCTTCAAGTTTCCTCCTGACTGTATTGTTGAATATTTTGTTTTCACTACTGTTTTATAGGTCCTTAGAAGGAGGAAGATAAGAACTTCCTAGAGAAGGAACAACCCAAAAAGAACAGCACCATTGCAAAAGAACTCTAATAAGAAGAAAGGAGCCAGACATGGTGGCGCATGCCTGTAATCCCAGCACTTTGGGAGGCTGAGACAGGAGAATCTCAAGTTCAAAGCCAGCCTCAGCAAGGGTGAGACGCTAAGCAACTCAGTGAGACCATCTCTACATAAAACACAAAATAGGGCTGGGGATGTGGCTCAATGGTGGAGTGCCCCTGAATACAATCCTTGTAACCAAAAAAAGGACCTTGCAGAGTTCCTCAATCTTCTACGCTTTAACCACCAAAATCTTTGCACTTTCAGACCTGATTAACTTTCAGAAA
This sequence comes from Xerus rutilus, assembly GCA_028644305.1. Taxonomy (NCBI): domain Eukaryota; kingdom Metazoa; phylum Chordata; class Mammalia; order Rodentia; family Sciuridae; genus Xerus; species Xerus rutilus. Next base: position 60,711,333 of record CM053410.1, read on the forward strand.
CATTCCAAAGCTGTTCAGAGTCAAAGAAAGGTGATAGTGAAACGATAATGCTGCTTTGAGTTAAGCCTGGGTTTTTTTTGAGGGGGGGGTACCAGGGATTGAACCCAGGGGTGCTTAACTACTGAGCCACATCCCCAGTCCTTTTAATATTTTATTTAGAGACAAGGTCTCACTAAGTTGCTGAGGCTGGCTTTGACCTGGCGATCCTCTTGCGCCACTGGGATTACAGGTGTGCACCACCACATCCAGGCTTTAACCTGTTTTCTTTCTTTTTTTATTTTTTTTTAGTTGTTGATGGAACTTTATTTGTATTTATTTGTATATGGTGCTGAGGATCGAACCCAGTAACTCACACATGCTAGGCAAGCACTCTTCCACTGAGCCACAACCCCAGCCCTAAACCTCTTTTCTTTTTTTTTTGGTACTGGGGATTGAACTCAGGGGCACTCGACCACTGAGCCACATCCCCAGCCCTTTTTTGTGTTTTATGTAGAGACAGGGTCTCACTGAGTTGCTTAGCGCCTTGCCATTGCTGAGGCTGGCTTTGAACTCGCGATCCTCCTGTCTCAGCCTCCCTAAGTGCTGGGATTACAGGCGTGAGCCACCGCGCCCGGCTCTAAACCTCTTTTCTTAATGGGGTTCATATATTGGTTTTGAAGGCAAAAAAACAAAGAAGAGTCCCAAAAGAATTTTGAAAAAGACTCATGGGGATATATGTACTAAAATGGTTGATTTTAAAAACAAATTTCATCATGAAAAGACTAGCCCCTCTATGGATCTCAGATATCACCTCCACGAGACATCTGATAATCCTATTCCCCAACTGTCCTTTCCTTCTCATATATTACTGTTTAAAATTACATTCAGCCAGGTGCGGTAGCACATGCCTATCTATAATCCCAGCTATTTGGGAGACTGAGGCAAGAGGGTCTCAAGTTCAAGGCCAGCCTCAGAATTTAGACAGCCCCAATGCAACTTAGTGAGATACTGTCTGAAAATAAAAAAATAAAAAGGAGGAATGTAGCTCAGTGGTAAAGCACCCCTGGGAGCAATCCCCAGGACAAAAAAATAATAATAATTACATTCACTCTGACCTCATGTGGTTAACATTTTTAGTTGTCCTTGTGTACTCCATCCCTCAGTGGTCTATAAACTCCACAAGAAAAGGGATCTTGTTATGGGCCAGAGCCTAGAACTGTGCCTGGTATGTTGTCAATGAATGTTAAGTGACTTAACTTTCTTTTTTTTAATATTTATTTTTTAGTTGTAGGTGGACAGAACGTCTTTATTTTATTTTTATGTGGTGCTGAGGATCGAACCCAGGGCCTCACGCTTGCTAGGTGAGCACGCTACCACTGCGCCATAACCCCAGCCCAAATGAGTTAACTTTCTTAAAGACAGCTCATAGTCATATAGTTTTTATTGAAGTTTCATCAGCACAGCCATGGTTGATTATTAAGAAATGTGCCACAATCCTAGATGATGTAGATTCATATCTAAAGGTCCTTAGGGAAAAGCTACAAAAAGCTCTAACTAAATTCGTAGAATGTAATTACAAATTACACAGTGGCTGGGGATATCACATCAATTAATTTGAGTGTCATTAATAAGCTACATGTTAATTTATGAATTTAATATGTGAACAAATCGACTGAGGCCTTTCTTTCCCAGAATTAATATTAAGTATTACAGTACCAGAGTAGTAGTCTTGCCACACCAGGGCTCCACGTTCTCCTTTTTGGCAGATGGGCTTTGGGTCCTGCAATGCTCCATTCAGTCCACCAGATGGCATTACTTCACATGGCGCCTGACGGCCGCCTGTTCCTGGAATCTGATGGCTCTTGGTCCTTGGAGGTCCTCTACTCCGTGCAATCAGCATCCTGCCCTGTCCTGCCCATTCCAGGTCTGCTCCGCCCGTTGTGACCCCACCTTTTTGTAGTGACTACCCAGAAGTGGGACTGTTTTTCATTGGAGAACCAGGACTTGTATATGAAAACAAATAACTGATTCTTTCCTGATGGACACAAAGGGAGAAGGAAATGGATAAGGTGATTCAGGAGATGGGAGGTGAGGCAGAAGAATATTTTATGGGGTTTGTGTATTGGAGTTTTTCCAGTCAGCGCTGTATCTCACCAGTTTGCTCGGCATTCCATTTTCTGACGCATTCCTGTGCATTGGGGCAGTTTTTTCCATTGGGAGGAGGGAGAGGGTGCCATATTTTTTCCCCCGAATGGAGAAGCACTCTGACTGGCCTAGAAAGAGGAGGAAACCCCAAGAACCATTGGGCTATTTTTCCCTCTGGGAGGTAATAGCCAAGGCCAAGTAGATATCTAGGTGCGCTCTTGGGTAGGTTGCTATAGCTCCACAAGAACTGAAATCAAACCTAGGTGAGCACTATCGCCAAGCCACTTCCAGGTGTGCAGCCTGGAAGGCCATTATGTGTTTGCATGTCATTTCCCTATGCCTGCTGTGGCTGGGGCAACTTTTAAACGTGCTATTGTGGTGCTTTTCCTTGTTTTTGTTTCTGCTTGATTTGATGGAGAAGAGAGGATAGGGGTTTCTTTTTTCTACCTCTTGGAATTTACATAGGAGGGTTTTTGTTTTTGTTCTTTTTTTTTTGGTACTGGAGATTGAACTCAGGGGCACTCGACCACTGAGCCACATTCCCAGCCCTGTTTTGTGTTTTATGTAGAGACAGGGTCTCACTGAGTTGCTTAGCGCCTCGCCGTTGCTGAGGCTGGCTTTGAACTCGCGATTCTCCTGTCTCAGCCTCCCTAAGTGCTGGGATTACAGGCGTGCACCACTGCACCCGGCTTTGTTTTTGTTCTTGTGTTTCTGGTTGCTGCATTTCCTGGACATCTATCTCTGATGGATTCACTTTCCTACAACCCGCACAACGATCCCGATCCCTGTAACCCAGTATCACCTGAGGGAAGCACTGTTTTAGAGGAACTGTATTAAATTACAGCACAAAAGTCCTACTGGGAAGTCAAAGAGTGGAAGCAGGTGCATGTTCTTGCAGTTAATTTCCCAGGTTGTTTCCGATGGGACGAGACACTATGTGAAGTCAATGTCCCTCCTTGTCACTGCCACTCAGCATAGACCCCATCAGGGTCCTTTGGGAATAATTTACCTCCCTTGATCAGGTTTCATCTCCCCTCTAAAGGCTTCCCTGATGATGAGTCCTTCTATCTGAAGAGTTCTCCATCTTGTTTTCATTGTCACAGCACCCTGTACACCTTTCTATCACTGTGCATGTCACATGAAATTGTAATTATGGTTTCTGTTTCCTCCTGCAGACTGTGTCCTCTGGCGAAGGGTCCTCAGCACAATGACCAGAACATCTTAAGTACACAGTTCATTTCTCTTTAACTCAAGTGACAACTTCCATAGCCTCCTTCTTCCAACAGATAGGCCCCTTCCCTTATGTCATTATTTGCATACAATACATTTCACACCAATTTTAAGTATAAAATTTAATGATTTTTTTTTGGGGGGGGCGGGTACTGAGGATTGAACTCAGGGGCTCTCAAACACTGAGCCACATCCCCAGGCCTATGTTGTGTTTTATTTAGAGACAAGGTCTCATTGAGTTGCTTAGGGACTTGCTAAGTTGCTGAGGCTGGCTTTGATCTCATAATCCTCCTGCCTCAGCCTCCAGAACTGCTGGGATTACAGGGGTGTGCCAACACGCCCAGCTAAAAATTCAATATTTTGATAAACATATAGTTAGGTAAACACTACCATAAAAATTTCCATCACCCCCAAAATTTCCCTCACAATTTTGTATTTAACCCCCTTCCCAACCTCCAACCTTTGTCGGCCATTGATCTGCTTTTTAACCCTATTTTACCTTTTCTAGAATTTCATTAAAATGTTATCCTACAAATAATGTGAACCCTTTTGTGTCTGGTTTCTTTAAGGTAGTGTAACACTTCTGGGATTTATCTGTTCTATTGAATATTGAATATATCAGCTGTCTGTTCCTTTTCATTGCTGAATAGTATTCTGTTGTGTCATACCACAATTTTTTTTTTTGGTACCAAAGATTGAACTCAGGGGTACTCAACCACTGAGCCACATCCCCAACCCTATTTTGTGTTTTTTTTTTTTGGTACCAGGGATTGAACTCAGGGGCACTCGACCCCTGAGCCACATCCCCAGCCCTATTTTGTGTTTTATGCAGAGACAGGGTCTCACTGAGTTGCTTAGTGCCTCGCCATTGCTGAGGCTGGCTTTGAACTCGCAATTCTCCTGTCTCAGCCTCCCTAAGTGCTGGAATTACAGGCTTGAGCCACCGCGCCCGGCTCCTATTTTGTGTTTTATGTAGAGACAGGGTCTCCCTGAGTTGCTTAGCGCCTCGCCATTGCTGAGGCTGGCTTTGAACTCTCAATTCTCCTGCCTCAGCCTCCCTAAGTGCTGGGATTACAGGCATGTGCCACCGCACCCAGCTTCATACCACAATTTTATTTATTTATTCTCTAGGTAATGGACAGCTGTTTTTTTTATAATTTGTGGTGATTTTGAATCAAGCTGCTAAGAACAGTTGCATGCAAATACTGATGTGGACATATGTTTTCATTGTTTTTTGATAAATCTATGAGTGAGATTGCTAGATCCTATAAGCATATGATCAGCTGATGAATTTTTTTTTCAGTCCTGGGTATTAAACCCAGAGCCATAAGCATATGAGGCAAATGTTTTACACTGAGCTACATCCACTTTAAAAGGTGATTAACTTGAACCAGGCGCAGTGGTGCATTTTTGTAGTCCCACTGGCTTGGGAGGCTGAGGCAGAAGGATTGCAAATTCAAAGCCAGCCTCAGCAACTTAGCAAGGCCCTAAGCAACTCCATGCACCCTGTCTCTAGATAGAATATAAAAAAGGGCTGGGGATATGGTTCAGTGGTTATGTGCACCTGGGTTCAATCCTTGGTACACCGCCTCTCCTTCCCCAAGAAAGTTTATGATTAACTTGAAAAGAAACTCCCAGTTTTCCAGAGTGGTTAGTATCCTTGACAGCAGTGTGTGAGAGAGTAAGTTGCTTCACATCTTTGCTGTCCCTTGATATTGTCAATCTTCTTAAGTGTAGTTATACTAGTGAATTTGTACTGGTAGCTTATTGCAGTGGGAATATGCATTTTCTTGATATGATAGAACATCTTTTCATATGTGTATTTGCAATGCCGAGTATCTTTGGTAAAGTGTCTGTTCATATCTTTTTTTTTTTTTGGTACCGGGGATTGAACTCAGGGGCACTCGACCACTGAGCCACATCCCCAGCCCTATTTTGTGTTTTATGTAGAGACAGGGTCTCACTGAGTTGCTTAGCGCCTCGCCGTTGCTGAGGCTGGCTTTGAACTCGCGATTCTCCTGTCTCAGCCTCCCAAAGTGCTGGGACTACAGGTTTGCACCACCGCGTCCGGCTGTCTTTTGTCCATTTTTTTAGCCAAGTTATTTGTATTTTTGTGAGATTGTGTATATATGGTTTTAAAAAATATATTAGATACAAGTCCCTTATGAGATACATGTTTTGCAGCTATTTTTCTCTCAGTGTGTGGCTTACCTTTTCATGTTTTTAATAATTTCATTTGAAGAGCAAACTTTTAAAATGTTTTGCAGAAGTCCAGGTGTTTGAGTCAGCTTCTTCGCTGCTGAGAATAAAAAACCCAACCAGAACAATTGTAGAGGAGGGAAAGTTTATTTGGGGGTTCACAGTTTCAGAGATCTCAATCTATAGACAGCCAGCTCCACTTCTTGTGTTCAAGGCGAAGCGGAACATCATGGGAGAAGAGTGAAGAAATCACTCGTGTGAAGAAATGAATGATCAGAAAGCAGAGAGAGAGAGAGAGAGAGAGACTTTACTTGCCAGATACAAAATAAGTACCCTAAGGCACACCCCCAGTGACCTACCTTCTCCATTCACCCCCACCTTACCCACCTTGAGTTACCACTCAAGTAATCCCATCAGGGGATTTATTTACTGATTGGGTTAAGGCTCTCACAACCCAATCATTTCTTCTCTAAGCCTTCTTGCATTGTCTCACACATAAGCTTTTTGGGGGCACCTCACATCCAAACCACAACACGAGGTTATCAATTATTTTCTTCTGTGGTACATGCTTTTCTAAAAAGATTTCTGACATCTTTTTTTTTTTTTTTTTTTGGTACCGGGAATTGAACTCAGAGATACTCAGCCACTGAGCCACATCCCCATCCCTATTTTGTGTTTTATGTAGAGTCAGGGTCTCACTGAGTTGCTTAGCACCTCGCCATTGCTGAGGCTGGCTTTGAACTCGTGATTCTCCTGTCTCAGCCTCCCTAAGTGCTGGGATTACAGGCATGTGCCTCCACACCCGGCTAGATTTCTGGTATCTTTTCCTGACCCAAGGGCTTGTAGTTTCTTCTATAAGTTGTATAGTTTTTGCTCTGACATTTACGTCTCTGATTCATTTTGGACTGACTGTTATAGATGGTATGAGATAAGGGTTGAGATCCATATTTTGCACAGGACTATTCAGTAGTTGAAGAGACCATCCTTTCTTCACTGAATAACCTTGGCTTTTTTGTCAAAAATCAGTTCACCATGGAGGAGGATGTTTCTGGATTCTTGGTTCTATTTCATGGAACTTTGTATCTATTCTTACATAATTAATATATAGCACTCTCTTGATTGTTGTAACTTTAGAGTAAGTTTGGAAATCAAAATTGTATTATTCTAGGCTCTTTGCATTTCTATTTGAAATTTAGAACCTGTTTTTAAATTTTTTTTTTTGTACTATGGATCAAATCCAGGACCTCATGCATATTGGACAAGCACTCTGTCACTAAGCTATACCCCGAGCCCTCAGCTTATTAATTCTTACAACAAAACAAAACAAAACAAGCCTAGCGAGGCATTGAGTGGCTTGCATTGACTCTAACAGATCAATTTAGGGAGAGCTGACATCAAAATAATATTGTTAGTATTGAGGCTTTTGATTCATAAGCATTTCTCCATTTACTTGGTTATTCTTTAATTTGTCCCATAAATATTTTAGGGTTTTTAGTATACTGATCTTGTACATATTTTATTACTATTATCCTTAAATATTTCCCCTTCCTCACCCCCTGGTACTGGGGATTGAACTCAAGAGTGTTCTACCACTGAGCTACACCCCCAGCTCTTTTTCATTTTTTATTTTGAGACAGGGCCTGGCTAAGTTGCCCAGGCTGTCCTTGAACTTGTGATTCTCCTGCCTCAGCCTCCTGAGTTGCTAGGATTACTGGCATGTGCCTTCACACCCAGCTCCTACTTTCTGATGCTATTATAAATTGTACTTTTTTTCCTTTAAGTTGCCAATTCTTTTTTTGTTTGTTTGTTTTAAATATTTATTTTTTAGTTGTAAGTGGACAGAATATCTTTATTTTATTTTTATGTGGTGCTGAAGATCGAACCCAGTGCCTCCCATGTGCTAGACGAGCCCGCTACCACTGCGCCATAACCCCAGCCCCTGAAATTGCCAATTCTTTGAGAAAATAATTTATTTTTGTGTATTGCTCTTGTGCTTATGACTTTAGGATTTTTTACACAGATGATGTGTCTTAGCATAAAAACAGTTTTGCTTCTTTCTTTCCAACCTGTATGCCTTTTGTTTCTTTATAATTCCACTAGGATACCAAGCACAAAGTTAAATAGAAGTGGTGAGAACGGATACTCTTTCTTTGTCTATAGGATCAGTGGTGTCTTTTCTTTCATATTTGATATTGGTAATTTATGTTTTCTCCTTTATCAGTCTGGCTAAAGGTTTATCTATTTTGTTGATCTTTTCAAAGATGCAGTTTTGGGTTTCATTGATTTTTCTTTATCATTTTTGTTTTGTTGTACTTTGTGTTCTAGTCCATTGCTTTCTGATTTGTAGTTCATTTCCTTCTACTTTCTTTGAGTTGAATTTGATCTTCTTTTTCTTCTTTCTTTTTTTTTTATTTCTGAAAGTGAAGCTTAGACCACTAATTTAAGACTTTCTTCTAATATAAAAATCTAACACTATGAATTTCCCTATAAACACTGTTAGCTGCTTTCCATGTGTTTAGACCACTTACCTTTAATGTCAGTATTGATAGAGTTGAGTCTGTTTTCATTTTCATTCAGTTCAAGATATTTTCTAATTTGTGCTTTCTACTGTGACCCATGATTTATTTAGAAGTTTGTTTAATTTCCAGATATTTGGGGAATTTCCCAAACTTTTTGCTGACCTTTTTTTCCCCAGTACTGGGGAACTGGAACTTACTCTACCACTGAGCTACATCTCCCAACCCTTTTCATTTTATTCAGGCTGACCTTGAACTTGCAATTCTCCTGCCTTTTCCTCCTGACTTGCTGAGATTACATCATATTTGTTTTTCACGAGGAGAAGTTGCTGATCTTTTCATGTCACATGGCCAGAAATCTGCCCTTCCTTTAATTTTTAACTTATCTTTATATTTAAAGCAGGTTTCTTGTAGACAGCATATAGTTGTGTATTTTTAAAATCCAATCTGACAATGTCTGCTTTTTAATTGGGAATATTTAGACCTTTAATGTCAGTATTGATAGAGTTGAGTTTAAATCTACTACCTTACTTTTTTTTTAAAATATTTTTTTAGTTGTAGATGGACGCAATATCTTTATTTTATTTATTTTTATGTGGTGCTGAGGATCGAACCCAGTGCCTCACGCATGCAAGGCAAGCGCTCTACCACTGAGCCACAATCCCAGCCCCATCTACTACCTTACTTTTTAAAAAAAATTTTTTTAGTTGTAGATGGACACAATACCTTTATTTTATTTATTTATTTTTATGTGGTGCTGAGGATCGAACTCAGTGCCTCTAGGCAAGCGCTCTGCCATTGAGCTACATCCCCAGCTCCTACTACCTTACTTTTTTTTTGTGTATATTCCATTAGATTTTATTCCTCTTTCTCCTCTTTCTTTCCATTTGACTGAATCTTTTTTGAGATTTAATTTTATCTTCACAATTGGCTTATCACCTATATCTCTTTATGGTGATTTTAGTGACTAAGGTAGGTTTACTTTTTTTTTTTTTTGGTACCAGGGACCCAGGTATATTCTACCTCTAAGCTATATTCTCAACTCTTTTTATTTTTTATTTTGAGACAGAGTCTCACTAAGTTGCTGAGGCTGGCCTTAAACTTGGCATTCTCCAGCCTCAGCCTCCTGAATCACTGAGATCACAGGCATGCACCGCCATGCTTGGCATAAGTTTAGATACGTAGTTTTAACTCATCACAGTCACAGTATACTTTTGAATAATAGTAGACCACTTCATATATAATTTGTTAAAAAGATATTACATACTATTATGTATACCAAAGTTATAAACTTATAATATATTGCTATCACTTTTACTTTCAAGAGTCACTCATATTTTATCTGGGCATGGTGGTGTGCACCCGTTAACCCAGGTGAGATATACTCATAAACCTGGCTGTAGAATCCCAGGACTATGGGCTTTCTTCTTCTTCTTTCAGTACTTTAAGGAATCACTCCATTGTCTCATCAGCTCTTAAACTTTTATAGTCCCTAATTTTGTGGTAGGTCTTATAGGGTTAAAATATTAGTGTAGCTCTTGTCTCCTCAAATTAACTGTTTCAGGAACACATTTGTAAGAAATTCTAATAGTGCTTTTGGGATCATCTGCATGCATAATGTTTGTTTTTTCCTTGTGGAGTCACACACTGGCCTGTCCTGTTTTTTGTTTGTTTGTTTGTTTTTTGTTTTTGTTTTTGGTACTGGGGATTGAACCTAGGGGCACTTTACCATGGAGCTACATCCACAGTCCTTTCTACTTTTCATTTTGAGACAGGGTCTTGCTAAGTTGCTTAGGGCCCTGCTAAATTGCTGAGGCTGGTTTGAACTTGCCATCCTCCTGTCTCAGCCTCCTGACTCACTGGGATTACAGGCGTGCACCACCGTGCCGGGTCTGTTATCTGTCTTTAACCCTTACCCTAATACTACTTCCTCATGACTGTGTTTCTCTGTAGTCTTTACCAGAACACACATTCTGCTTTGCCTACTCCACCTAAGAGTAAATTTGAAAGATCAGTCCTCTCAGGTTACCATCCTGGGCTCTTTCTAGTTCTGTGAACAGAAATTTGGACTTGGATTCTAGTTTTCCATAGCTACCAGCTGAGTAAATTACTACCTGAGTAAATTACTTGAGTCTTAGGAGGCAATCCATAAATTTGAATAGTACCCTCCAGAGTAATTGAGAGGATTAAATTAGATAATAGATGAAAAAAATTTAGTACCGTTTTCAACACCAAATATCAAATATTCACATAGTGTATACTATGAGATATACACACATATTTTCCAGTTTACAGGTGAGGGACCTGAAGCATGATAATCTACCCAAGTTACACAATGAGAGAATGGCAGAAAACTGGGAGTTAAACCCAGTCTGGCTGCAGAGCCCCGCCCTCTAGCTACAGAGCTTCACTCCTCTTCTCAGTACATGCTAATTCCTTCTTCTTGGATTAGAGCTGAACTTTGAAAAGTGAGTATTGTTGATTGGATAGGTGTTGGGGTAATGAGGCAGTGAGAGAGTCATGAGGCAAAGGACATGTCAAGTACAGAAATGTAGTAGAGGACAAGGTTTCTTATGTGGGGTCTAAATGAGAGCGTGCTTTGAATGCTATGCTAACAAATTTGTTCTGTTTCATTCTGCATAAAGTGACAAGCCAACAGGACAGTGACATGGTCAGATGGTTCTTTTTTGAACTTAGGGACACTCCACCACAGAGCCACAACCCTAACCCTTTTTTATTTTTTTTAAATTTAATTTAAATTTTTTTTTTTTTTTTTTGTACTAGGGATTGAACTCAGGGGCACTCAACCACTGAACCACATCCTGAGCCCTTTTTAAAATTTTATTTTGAGACAGGGTCTTGCAAAGTTGCTGAGGCTGGCTTTGAACTCATGATCCTCCTGCCTCAGCCTCCTGAGCTGCTCGCATTACAGGTGTGTGCAACCACATCCGGCTGTCAGACAGTTCTTTTAGAATAGTTTTTGGATCATTTTGTGGGTGGACTGAAGGGAGGAGCAACTGGAGTAAGGAGATCAAATAGAATGTCCCGTACAAGCTCAGGTAGGCAGTGATGGGCTCAGTCAAAGAGATGGTTAGGCTAGAAAGGGGACATCACAGAGATGCGATGGTTAGCAGAATTCACTGGCTTATTCAAAAATGAAGTAAAAAATGATATGCTTGGGGGCTGGGATTGTGGCTCAGTGGTAGAGCACTTGCCTCGCATGCGTGAGGCACTGGGTTCGATCCTCAGCACCACATAAAAATAAATAAAATAAAGATATTGTGTCCATCTACAACTAAAAAAAAATTTTTAAAAAAATGATATGTTTGGTGACAAGGAGGGACGTGGTGTTAACAGAGATAAGGAATTCTGAAAAGAGTAAGTTAGTGGAGGTAGATGTAAGAATCCTGTTTTATAGGGCAACTGACCTTTTTAGAGTTTCTTTCTTTCTTTTCTGTTTGTGGGAAGCAGTGAGCGGGCTACCTAAGGGATGTTTTGTAAGATAGTCTCAAAGGAGGAGAGGAAGAAGGAAGTGCTCAAGTGAAGAGAAGCAGAATTCACAGGCCAGAGGGCAGCTTTGGGCCATCCATCTCAACTGAAAATGGCATAGGGGATTGGGATGTCCCCCCAAGAGCTGGGATCAACACTTGCTCCCACAGAATTCCCCACCAACCAATTTTACCTATCCTTTCCCCTCAAGTCCAAGTGTGGCTGAGATGCAGCCAATCCCTCAAGGAACTATAAAGGCCAGAGCCAGAATCATGTGGGACGGAAGATGAAAGGGCTCTTCCTGGACTTTGGGACTCCCGGGACCTCCTTATGACTCTAGAGAGGTTGCCATGAGAGGATCAATAACAACTGAGACCAAATTCCTGCTGCCCAGGATGGGGAACCAGAGCATATCACATTTTATTTAAGAAAATAAAAGAATATGGCACTTTTTAATCCTCAGCATATTCATCACTGTTATGCATATTTAGTTACTAGATAACTTAGTTATAAGATTGACTTATTTAAAGCTAGCCTCAGCAACGGCGAGGCGCTAAGCAACTCAGTGAGACCCTGTCTCTACAGAAAACACAAAATAGGGCTGGGGATGTGGCTCAGTGGTCAAGCACCTCTAAGTTCAATCCCTGGTACAAAAAAAAAATTGACTTATGTATCTGTTTCCCAGTAGATTACAAACTCCCAAAGAACCAGATCTTAATGTTTAAGGTGGACCTAATGCCTAGTGCAGAGCTTGGTTGACTCTCATTAATTTGTTCATTCAATATCATTTATGAGCCCTGTTCCATGTGCTGAATATTCATTTACTCAGCAAGTATTTACTGAGCACTTACTGCATGCCAGGCTCTGGGCCAAGGGCCTAGAATACATTTTAACAAGACTGGCAGGGTCTGTGCTTTCAGGGGGCTTCCATCTTCAATGGGGCAGTCAAAAAGACAAAAACAGCAAGAGAACTTCAAGTGATGATATATGCCAGGAAGACAATAAAAAAGAGTGATACTGCCAGGCATGGCAGAAAGTCTATGGAGAAAAAGGGAAGAAGAATCTCAGCACTTTGGGAAGCTGAGACAGGAGAATCACGAGTTCAAAGCCAACCTCAGCAAGGGCGAGGCGCTAAGCGACTCAGTGAGACCCTGTCTCTACATAAAACACAAAATAGGGCTGGGGATGTGGCTCAGTGGTCGAGTGCCCCTGAGTTCAATCCTCAGTACCAAAAAAAAAAAAAGAGTGATACCATAGGGAGAAACTTTGGTGGTAACTTTGTATACAGTGATGGGGGATGCCCCCCTAGATGGTAGGAGGGGGTGGATTACAACAGGGGAAAAGCAGAGTCAGGAAGAAAGCTATGGCTAAACCATAATGAATAAGAGGGCAAGAACGAGGAGATGAGTGTTTGGCAAATGGGCCAGGTCACGTGGAGCCTATGGGAAGGCAATGGAGATTCATCCTGAGTGTAATTGGAGAGTTTTAACCAGAGGAGGTGTGAGGCGCTACAATGATATTTTCTCTTGGAAAAGCTCCTTTGGCTGTTGTGTAAAAAATACAGTGGGCCAAGCAAGGAGGAGGGAGAGCAGATGAGGATGGTGTGCGTAGGACATGGAGAGGCTTGGACCAAGTTGCAGTGCAAAGAGAGTGGATTGGGGGCATGCCCGGAGGAAGAGCCAGTTGATTGGATGTGGAAAGTGAGGAACAGCAAGGGATCTAGAGTGACCTGCAGGTAGATGACCAGATCTCCCAGTTGCCTGAGACTGAGAGGTCTCCTGGGATATGGATTTTCCTTTCCTTTCTTTCCTTTCCTCTCCTCTCCTCTCCTCTCCTCCCCTCCCCTCCCCTCTCCTCTCCTCTCCTCTCCTCTCCCCTCCCCTCCCCTCCCCTCCCCTCCCCTCCTCTCCTCTCCTCCCCTCCCCTCTCCTCTCCTCTCCTCTCCT
>CM053410.1:60725336-60805125 GCA_028644305.1 Xerus rutilus
TAATCCCAGCACTTAGGGAGGCTGAGACAGGAGAATCGCGAGTTCAAAGCCAGCCTCAGCAATGGTGAGGCGCTAAGCAACTCAGTGAGACCCTGTCTCTACATAAAACACAAAATAGGGCTGGGGATGTGGCTCAGTGGTCGAGTGCCCCTGAGTTCAATCCCCAGTACCAAAAAAAAAAAAAAAAAAAAAAAAAAAAGACAGCTGCGCCGAGCCTGGTGGCATACTCCTATAATTCCAGCGGCTCAGGAGGCTGAGGCAGGAGGATCACAAGTTCAAAGCCAAGCCTCAGCAACTCAGCAAGGCCCTAAGCAATTCAGCGAGAGCCTGTCTCTAAATAAAATATTAAAAAGGGCTGGGGTTGTGGCTAGTGGTAGAGCGCTTGCCTAGCATGTGTGAGGCACTAGGTTCAATTCCCAGCACCACATAAAAAAATAAATAAATAAAGATATTGTGTCCATCCACAACTAAAAAGAAAGAAAAAAAAACGGGCTGGGGATGTGGCTCAGTGGTGGAACACCCCTGGGTTCAATCCCTGGTACCAAAAAAGAAAAAAAGAAAAGAAAAAAAAAAAAAAAGACAGCTGGGCATGATGTCGCAGGCCTGTAATCCCAGTGACTTGGGAGGCCAAGGCTGGAGGGTTGCAAGTTGGAGGACAGCCTGGGCATTGTAACAAGATTCTATCTCAAAATAAAAAGGGCTGGAGATGTTGTTCAGAACACCCCTGGGTTCAATCCCTAATACGGGGTTGGGGAAGGAGATTTGAAGTGAAAGGAAGGAGAGCAGGTGATTTGGCAGCTGGGGCTTGGGGTTGGATGGGGTAAGGTTTTGTAGTATGCATTTTTTTATGGTAGTTTTTAAAATTTTTGTGTGTGGTGCTGGAGATCAACTCCAGAGCAAGCGCTCTACCACTGAGTTATGCCCCCAGCCTCTCCTAGAAATCTTGAGCTTAGTTCTAGGCTCGAGGAAAAGAACTAAATGAGAGAGGGCTTGAAAATATGGGGGGAGAGCAGACAGTTCTGAGAGGGCATTCGCAGGGATGGGAACATGCACAGAGTTCAACTGTGGGCAGGGGGAGAGAGGCAGACGGGTAGAAATCCAGATACGACTGTCGCAGTGGGTGGGGGACACAGGTGAAGGTGTTGTGGGTTAAGGCTGTTCTTTTCAGATGGCATTTATTTTCTCTTGGAATAATGATGAGGTCTGCTGCTAAGAGTGACTGTAGACAAACGCAGAGGACTGCGGAGGGCACATTTATAGGGGCATCAATTTGTTTAATTCCTCCAATACCTTGGTGTGACATTTTTCTGGGCATAGAAACAGAAGAGTGGGCAGATGAATCCAGGGTGGAGCGTTGCCGTGTGGATACAGCTGAGGACAAGGAAGTTGGCCAGCGAGGGGATGAAGTGACAGGCGGTGAGTGTATTTGAGCTGAATAATGCAGGATGTGGAACAGGGCTTTGATGGATAAGGAGAAAACTCAAGAGACCAAAGGTACTAAAGGACAGCAAGGAGCAGGAAGAAAGGAGGGAGGGTGTTGGGTGGATCCAAATTGTGGTCAGAAAGTGGGATGGTAGAGTTTGTGTTTCCACGTTGGAGCACACCTGAGTGGTGAAGGTCCATGGTATGGATGGCCTCGGGTGTGAGTGGCTCACTGGAGTGGAGGTGAATGTCCCCGGAGTGGAGGATTCAAGGTATTGTGATTTGAGGACAGTGGATAGTTCATTCACATCAGCCCTGAAATCACCCCAACTAAGAAGGAGAGGAAGAAGCTGAGCCAAGCCCTTTGATGAATGTAGAGGTCTGAGCTGCAGGCCCGTGTTGGCAGACACAACGGGGAAGAAGCTGGAACTGTTTTCACATAGTGATGGAGGCATAATGGTGCCTTATAAGTTTATTGAACTAAACTGAACCGAAGTGCTGTGTTAGTTCCAGGAAATGCCAAAGTCAGCACCAGCTGCCATTTTCTAGAATAACCTCAAGACAGACATTAAAATCAGCATAGAAAGAGCATTGCCTACCTGAACCTTAGAGTCAAAGAGAGACCCCCGAGAAGAAATAGCAGCAGATTGACAATAGGGCCCTTCCTCTGGGCTCCACCCAAGCCACATCTCTTGCCCTGACAACGTCAATTCTCCCTTCCCCCTCTGGGGAACTGCCAGTGCCAGCTCTCTGCTCCAGGACACAGTCCTGGCAGGAAAAAGTCAGTCAGCCATCTTGGGCTGGCGTCATTCCCAGGAGAAGCCAGAGCAGAAGCTTTGAGCGACGGAGCTGAAGGAAGCACATTTCATTCTCCTTGGTGAGCAAGGGCTTATTAGCCAAAACCATCAGCTTCCCAGGCCCATTCTCAGACCAACTTAAAAATCACCTGAGCTGTGTCTCCACCCTTATGCACAAGAGCGCAAGTCGCTTCCTGCTCAGACAGAACCTCCCCTGACCTCAGCCCTTCTAGAACGTAAGCACCACCTGCACATTGCTGCTTCTTGTGGGTGACGTGATACACGCAAGGCGTACTTCCCGGACACTGCTGTCTCGTTCTTTTTTCTACTTCATTAGCTGCTTGTTATTCAGTCTCCTTTGCAGGTTTCTTCTCATTAACTTGACATCTAGAAGTTGGAGTGCCCCAGTTCTCAGCTCTTGATCTCCACCCCCTCCCTACCTACCTGAGATCCTTTGTGATCTCAACCGGCCTGTGGCTGTCATACCAGCTCATCACTGACAGATATCGAATGCATATCTCCACTCCCCAGACAGACTCTAGTCTCGCACATCCAGTCACCTCTGTGGCATCTGTGCGTGGATATCTTAAGGCATCACCTTAACATGCTCAGAACTGAAGCTCTCTTCCCCCCTGGCCCAGCCACGTCTGTTCTCTGGGCAGTCCACCCCCCTTCCAGTTGGTGGCAACTCTCCTTCCAGTTGCTCCGGCCAAATACCTTGGCGTCATCCTGACTTTGCCCTTCTTCTCACAGCCCAATTACAGTCTATCAATCAGCCAATGCTGTCAGTTCTACCTTCAAGGATAACCAGCATCTGACCATTTCTCACGGCCTCCGCCCCCAACATCCTGAACCAAGCCATGGTCGCCCGTCTTGCTTGAATTTTTGCAATAGCCTCCTCACTGCTGTCTGCTTCTACCCTATTTGAAGCAGCAGCCAGGAGGTGCCCCTAAAAGCCATTGTCATGAACATCATGGCACACTTGCATTCCTTCCTATCCTTTTGGAATCTGAGCAAAGCTCCTCACAATGGCCTGGCCGGAGCGCTCCTCCATCTTCATCTCCCTGTTCTCTCCCTTGCTTTCCCTCCTGCAGCCACACTGGGCTCCTTGCCTCCATCAGATGCTACGAGGATGCTCCCGCCTACTATTTCCTCTGCCTAGAACCTGCTTCCCCAGTGTCTACAGGGTTTGCTCTCTCCCTTCCTCCAAACCTTTGTTCAAATGTCATTCTTCTCAGTGAGGCCTTTCCTGACCACTCCCTATAAAATAATATGATTTAAGACAGCGGCAGCCACTGCTGTCCTTCTTTCTTTTTTTTTGGTACCAGGGATTGAACTCAGGAGCACTCAACCACTGAGCCACATCCCCAGACCTATTTTGTGTTTTATGTAGAGACAGGGTCTCACTGAGTTGCTTAGCACCTTGCTGTTGCTGAGGCTGGCTTTGAACTCGTGATTCTCCTGTCTCAGCCTCCCAAAGTGTTGGGATTCTTCTTCCCTTTTTCTCCATAGACTTACCATCTTCTAAGGCTACACACTGATTAGATGTGGACTTCAGGAGAGCAGGGACATTCTGTTTCATTCACTGCCGAGGCTCTTGTACTTAGAACAGTACCTGGAAGGACTCGGTAAATACCGTGGAACACATGTAATTAATTCAGCTGGCTGTAGGGAAACCTCAGATTTCTACAATCCTTGGGATGCCAGCATTAGAACAACAGTTTTTATAACAAAGTCTTCCTCTTTTAAGCCCTCACAGAAGCACGACTCTAAGCAAGCGTCTGCCTGGGCCCTTGCACATTTATATAACCATATCCTTGAAGCCCGCAGAGGTGGCCCTTGCCTCTCTTTCCTTTGCTTCCTACTTCCTGTAAGAAAATCAGTAGGGCTGGTGACCTAGCTGTCAGGTGAGCATAACTATTAAACACCAGCACTCCACAAAAATCACTAATGGGGTTATTCTTTTATGCATCAGAGGACTATGTTATAGTCTTCTTGTAACTATGTGAGTCTCTTGGCCAAAAATGTTGACGAGATACAGCGAAAGTCTCAAAATAGAGCTTTGCTCTGATAAGGTCTTCAGGGTAAGTTCCGGTTCCCACTCTCCCAGGGAATTGCGACAACTCCAGTGTAGTTCTCCCTGTAGAACTCCCCTGAGTTCTTTAGTATTCTCCAAGGGGAAAATGTGAGCCTTGGACTCGGTGATCACTCAGACCCTTTCTGGATCTAAAATTGTGGTTTTCTTGAAAGACATGGGCTCCTATTCACGAGTCACCAGAAACTCACGTGATTCTTGCATTGTGACTTTCCCAGTACACAAAAGAGGCAGGTGTGGTTTTTTGTGTGACTTTTGTTTTAGTCAGGACTTTTTCAGTCGTTAGGGACAGAAACACAACTAAAACTGACTAAAGCAAATAAGGGTGTTTACTGGCACCCATAACTGGAAATTCCAGGGGTAGAACCTCTGCTGGCAAGTTGAGTCCCAGGGGTGGTAGGATAGCAGGAAGACCCAGTCTCTCTCTCTCTCTTTTTTTTTTTTGGGCTCCATTTCTCCTCTGTTGGTTTCACTTGCAAGCTGGCTGTCCCCACATGAAGATTCCAGCAGCATCAAAATGACACCTTGTCATCCAGGTATGATGGCACATGCCTGAAATCTCAGTGACTCAGGAGGCTGAGCCAGGAGGCTCACAGATTCAAGGTCAGCCTCAGCAATTGAGTGAACCTGTCTCAAAAATTAAAGAAATAAAAAGGGTTGGAAACATAGCCTTTTTAATTTTTTATTTTGAGGCAGGATCTCACCAAGTTGCTTAGGGCTCCCCAAATTGCTGAGGCTGGCCTCAAACTTGCAATCCTCCTGTCTCAGCCTCCAAAGTCTCTGGGATTACAGGCACGTGCCATCATGCCCAGCCCCAAGAGCTGTTTTTATTTGGGTTTTCTACTCTTTTCCTGCATATCTGTAGCCCTTTTGCTAAAATGTCCTTACTAGTTATATCAATATTAATGGTGATTGGTAAACAAGAGCTAGACTGTAAAAAGTTACTAGTGAGAATACACTACAATCAGAAAAAGATTTTCTAACCTGATTTCTTCTTTAAAATGAGAACAACAACGACAACAACAACAACAGCAACAACAAAAACCCAGCTATTCAGAGTATCAACCACTGGCCTTTTCTTGCTTAAGTGAATGTTCTTAGGAGGCCCATGTTAGATTAAAGATCAAACAAGACAACAATTTTGTGAGGGGGTCAGCAGGAGACCCTGACTCCTCCAAGAAAACAGTGGGCTTGTATCATTTGGTCCCCAATTTCCACCCACATGCAGCTGCCCTTACTGGTTGCTCAGGTTGGACTGGGATTACACTGGTTGCTGGTATTTGCCCTTGAGGCATCTTGGCAAAAATGCTGGTAGTTTAGATCCTTGGATATCACAGGGGCTGGGCAGGTGGCTGGGCTTTATCAGCAGGGTGATTCCTACAGGTGGTTCACCAGGCTGGGCACCGGGCCTGCTCTCTTGTCTTCCCCAATCTGGGAACTAAGAGGGCACTAAGATCCTCACCTATGCGTCTCAAGTGTGGCCCAATTTTCCCGACAAATGCAACTTTCTCTATTAGACATGTATAAGATGTGAGATGGGAGAAAGAGTGGAGTATTATGGGTTACCTTCTTCTCTTCTGCATTTGGAGAATGGACTCAACTTTGATCTAGCCATGAATCAACCCGTGTGTGTTGGCAGAGTTCATTTCCAGTGTTGTGGAGGCAGAGTGATGTAATGGAAAGAGCTCTGGCCTGGGGACGTTAGTGAGCAGGTCCTTCTCAGCCACCACCTTGCTCAGTGACCTTGATCAGCCCCTTGCCTTTCCTGCTCCTCAGTTTCCCACGTTTAAAAAAAGAGGATTTGATCAAAAGCCTCTGAGGCATCTTCTAGGTTCACCATCCATCAGATGTATGTATGTTACGCCCTACAGTTGGCAGACCTGGGAAGGCTCCCTGGATGTTTCATTTTCCAGAAAGATCTTCCTACACACCCCTTGCTGTTGCCAATGGTGATATTCAGTGTGCCCCTGAGTAAGGTCAAAAATACAGGATGATGGTTGGAGGTAAGAGTAGTTCCCAATTATGACTATATCAGGCAGTCATCAAACATCAATTGTGTGCTCTCACAGGTGAGAGGGCTGTAAAAATGAATAAGTCAGAGCCCCTGCCTGGAGGAACATACAGTCCAGTGAAGGAGACAGGTGAGTAAATCAGTCATTGCCTTCCAGTGTAATAAATACTACTATAGGATTGCTCATAAGGCACCATGACACACAGAAGATTGACATATAAATCTGGGATGTAGTAAATATGGCTTCCTGGGCTGCATGCCTATAATCCCAGCCGCTCGGGAGACTGAGGCAGGAGGATCGCATGTTCAAAGCCAGCCTCAGCAAAAACGAGGTGCTAAGCAACTCAGTGAGACCCTATCTCTAAATACAAAATAGGACTGGGGATGTGGCTCAGTGGTCGAGTGCCCCTGAGTTCAAACCCCAGTACCCAAAAAAAACAACTTCCTGGAGGAGGTAGCACAGGGACAGACACTGCAGGGATGAATAGGAGTTACCCAAGTGGAATGGGGATCAGATCCCTTGGTATGCTTACAGAAAGCGTGTTCAGGGCTGGGATTGTAGCTCAGAGGTAGAGCGCTTGCCTCGCATGCGTGAGGCCCTGGGTTCGATCCTCAGCACCACATACAAAGCAATAAAATAAAGACACTGTGTCCATCTACAACTAAAAAAATATTTAAAAAAAAAAGTGCCGGGGATATGGGTCTGTGGTACAGCACCCCTGTGCAATTCCCAGTACTAAAAAAAAAAAAAAAAAAAAAAAAAAAAAGGAAAAAATTATTAAAAAAAAAAAAAAAAAGAAAGCGTGTTCACTCAACAGATCCTTGCCAACTGTCATGTGACACATTGCTTTCTTTAAAGACAGGCATCTCTTTTTTAAAAAAAAATTTTTTAGTTGTTGATGGATATTTTACTCATTTATTATTTATATGTGGTGCTAAGGATCGAACCCAGTGCCTCACGCATGCTAGGAAAGCGCTTTACCACTGAGCTACAGCCCCAGCCCCTAGACAGGCATCTCTTTCAATGAGAGTGCACACCTAGCTGGGTGTGGTAGCCCATGCCTGTAATCCCGCAGCGGCTTGGAGGCAGGAGGATCCTGAGTTCAAAGCCAGCCTCAGCAACTTAGTGAAGCCGTAAACAACTTAGTGAGACCTGTCTCTAGATAAAATATAAAAAAGGGCTGGGGATGTGGCTCAGTGGTTAAGTGACCCTGGGTTCAATCCCTGGTACCGTCCCCCAAATAATAATAATAAAATAAAAAATAAAAGTGCACACCTTAAAAAAAAGAGAGAGGCACATCTCCTATGGTCTAATTAATTATTCCTTGGGGTCTGGCACAGGAATAGGAACAGTGGACACCTAGTTGGATCCCCAGGAGCAGTCCTGAGTAGGCTGGGAGAGCTGGGGGCACCCCATCTTTGATGTAGACCTTGAGACACTACAATTGTAGGCTCTGGTGATATCAGATTTTTATGCACCTATATGAAATGCTTGCATTCTGTACACAGAGCACATTCATATTCTCTCTGTTAATTTTTCTCCTTTTTCTATTTCTGATGCTATTTAGGGAAACATGGAATGGAGGGACTGAAAAGCTGTTGGGTTTCCGAGTATTTCTAAGGTTTCCCTACGATTCTACGTAATCATAGCAGGCTTCTTGGAGGAGGTGCTCCAAAGGAAAGGTGAAGACTAGCTTGACTGGTTAGGTTGACGTCTTAGCTGGAAGGGACTCATAGGGCCCCTCACAGCTCCCAGCGCGCCACCCTTCGGAGCATTTGACCTTTGTTCCTGTACTAACCTCCCACCAAGTAGAGCCAGGTTTGATCATTTCCCTCTTTCCGTTGGGTGGCTGGACACGTCGCTCAGGTTTGTGAGTCAAAGCTCTGAGTCCCTGAGCCCTGGCGGTGCGCGGGGCTGCGGGTGCTCCCTGGGCTGTGAATTACCTTCCGCGGCGGTGGCCCCGCCCCCCTCGCGCCGCCCGAGGTTCAAGTGTAGGATCGGAGCTGAGCTGGAGCCGAGAGGCAACACCCCTGCGCGCACACTGCAACCTGCTCCCTTCGGGAGGGATCCTCCCCGCGAAGCTGCTGCTCCGAGGCTCCGCCAGGCTGGCGGGCAGCAGAAGCCAGGAGGGACCGACACCTCGGCGCTGCCCGTTAAGAGTCCGGGCGGAGGAGCGTCATAATTACTCTCCGCGCTAATTGCCTGTCATTAAAGTTCAGGAGACGGTCGGAAGAGGAGCTCCGGGGCGAGGAGGAGGCAGGTGGTGTCGGGCTGGGGCTCCCGGCCCGGGGAGGGTTAAGTGCTCGCCTGTTCCCTGCCTCCTGGCTTGCGGCCAGCTCGCCTTCTCCGAGAGGCCAAAGTCACTGCCAGGGACCCAGGAGGTACGCCGCGAGCCAGGGCGGACCCACGTCGGACCCCCTCCCCCATCGCCGCCTCTAGGAGGCGGCAGAAAGTGGGGGCGCCAGCCTGGCGCCCGGGGGAGGAGGGCAGAGAGCTAGAGGGGCTGCGGGGACACGGAGATGGCCGATGAGATTGACTGGCTGGACTTGCCGGGCCGGTGGACCTACGGAGTGGACCGCGGTGGGAGAATCTTCTTCATCAAGTACGTGACACTCTCAGTCTCTCTTCCTTTTTTTTTTTTTCTTTCATTTTTTTTTTCTTTAAAGTTTTCCAACTTAAAAGGTGGCAGGGCTGGGGGCAGCTTGAAGGGAGGAGGGGTACGGGTGACTGGGACAACGGGCATGACTAATAAGTTTATCAGGATGCCTGTTTGAATGTGTCTCCCGCCTTTTCCTCAATGGGTCAAAGTCCAGCAAAGGCTCTGTATTCCCTAGCTAGAAAGGCAGGGCAGGGCAAGGAGGTGCCGCCTTTCCCTTCTCCCCTGACCACAGAGGTCCCCAGGTGGACAGCCAGACCAGTGCCCAGCCTGGGATTCTTTCAGCTCCTTGTGCAGAAAGAGCCAAAGGTGGATCTCCAATCCTCCTCCCCCACTTTGTTACCTGAAGACTTCCGCTAAATGACAAGGTACAGTCCAGGAGATTCTGCTTCTACCATCTGGTTCCTGCATCCCCTCAACCATGGGTTCAGTGTCCCCAGGACAGCAGCTCTTCTCCTCTCCTGCTGGGTGTTGTCAAGAGACAGGAGAAACTAGCCGCCCACTGTATATGTAGCATTCTTGAGGGAGAGAGAGTCTTTGCTACTCTCAGTAATTTATTAGCACTGTTATATTAATTTCGTAAACCAAAATGGCTGTGGCATAATCTCATTACAACAAAGTGGCCCTCTTTTGGCCCGCTTCTCCTATAGTCATTTTTTTTGCCAGGATAGGAATCTTCCAATGAGATAGCAAGTCTAGAAGCACAGCACTCTGGACTATTAACCATTTGACATGCTTTCTGTCATTCACAGGGCATGAGAGCTAAAGGGAACCTAGAAGTAGTCCCTGCATTGTCTAGGTGGGGAACCCAGGTCCAGAGAGACTGGAACTACTTGTCTAAGATAAAACCACTTGTCAGTCAGCTCCGGCTAAGCCTGGCATCTGCAGACTGTAATGCCCTGCTTTTCTCTATAGCAGACTGTCTTTGCAGGAGCCCAAGCTAGCAGAGTATTCTCTTTGGCGTTTGTCAGTTTCCACACTTGCTTAGGGCCTTTCTTTTGTAATTATCGTCACCATTATCATAACTGATGCTGTTATTATATTATCTTAGAAATCAACTCCACAAAAGTTCTTGACCCTAGGTCAGGTTCCTAAATAACAGAACTTCTCCAGGATTAAAAGAGGGAATGCCCTCCCTCAGTGGCTTGAGACTTCAGAGTACAAAAGGATCATCCAGGCCAGGTACTATAGTGGCACCTGCCTGCAGTCCCAGCTACTCAGGAGGCTGAGGTAGGAGGATGGCTTTCTGAACCCAGAAGTTTGAGGGCAGCCTAGGCAACGTGGGGAGATCCTGTCTGGGAGAAAGAGGCGGGGGAAAGGCTTTATTAAAAAGGCTTCTTGAGGGGCTGGGATTGTAGCTCAGTGGTAGAGCGCTTGCCTCGCATGCGTGAGGCATGGGTTCGATCCTCAGCACCACATACAAAGCAATAAAATAAAGACATTGTGTCCATCTACAACTAAAAAATATTTAAAAAAAAGGCTTTTTGAGTGCTGTGTCCAAGACTTCTATTCAGATCTGGGGCAGGGCCTGAGGGTCTGAATTCTCACAAGCTCCTCAGGTATTTCTTCCCAGTCTCCTGCTTGCCTTCCAGCTTCTTTTTGTCTTTTATTCCACAAACACATATTAAGTGTTTACTCTTTATTGCTGCACTAGGCACTGGAGATAAAAAAATAAATGACAGGGTTTTTTTTGTTTGTTCGTTTAAAGTCAGAAGAAAACACAAATGAGTACTTAGGAAATAATCTGATACATTCTATAAGCATTTATTTGCATGCAGCAGAAGGAAGGGCTAGCTCTCTGTAGGGAGTTCAGGGGGCCTCCCCAGGAGGAAGCATTTGGGCTGAGCCGGATGAGGGGTGAAAGCCAAAGGGGTCTTGGCAGCCGAGGCCCGTGGAAAGACGGCACTGATGGTGTGGGACACGGGTTACTAGAATCCTCTCTGGGGCTCAGTAAAAGGGAGTGGAGGATGCAGGGGCTGCAGAAGACAGGACAAGAAGTCAGAAGAGGGCAGCTTGAGAGAGGCTTTATGTGTTAGGCTGAGGGTTTTGGACTCCATCCTGTAGGAGGTGGGAAGCCAAAGGACACTCAAGGACTTGACATAGTCAAATCTGCATTCAGAATGATCCCTCTGGCAGCTGAAGGTGAGATGATTTGAGGGCTGGGCAAGAGGCAGCAGAAGAAACTCGAAAATGGTCAAGAAGCAATAGTGAACGTTGAAAGTCTGGGGACAGCTGATGGGGCCTGAATTCAAGTGGGGAGAATAGAGGTGAAGGGGAGGGAGAGAAGGAGACTCCCCCCACCCAGATACCAAGGATCGAACCCAGGGGTTAACTGGGTTAACCACTGAGCAACATCCCCAGCCCTTTTTTGTATTGTATTTAGAGTCAGGGTCTCCCCAAGTTGCTTAGGGTCTTGCCAAGTTGCTGAGGCTTGCCTAGAACTTGCGATCCTCCTGCCTCAGCCTCCAGAGCCACTGGGATTACAGGTGTGTGCTGCTACGCTCAGTGAAGAAAGACCTTTTAAGAGACAGGATTTAGCATCTTCCTGGATGTTGGGAAGACCAAAGATAAATCTCAGAATTTCCAGTTTGAGTTTGCCAGAGATCAGCAATATAGGAAGAGAAACCCATTTTAGGGGGAGTACAGATTCAGGGGAAATACCGAGTTTGAGGTGTTAACAGACAGCTGGATAGACAGGCGAGGGTCCAGAGAGCAGTCTGGGCTGGAAAGAGAGTCCTAGGAGTCATCATGCAGAGGCAAGACTGCCCAGAGTATGGGCGGGACGGGGTTAGAAGGGCATCACCAGCATTTAGGGAAAGGGAAGAGGAAGAGAGACCAGTGTGGAGAATGAGGTCAAGGGGTCACTGGGTAAGCAGCACTAGGACCTGTTGGGTGTTACCCGTGAAGGCAAAGAAGAGGGATGCTGAGAGTGAGGAGGGAGGAAGTGGTCAACAGTGTTGAATATGGCGGAAAAGCCAATGGGCCGAAAGCTGGAAAGTGTCTACTGGCTTTGGGGACATAGGGGACGAGGGTGTCTTCAATGGAAAGCGGTTTCGGGGAGGGGCTGGGAACAGAAACCGGGTTGCAGTGGGCTGATGCTTCGGAGGCAGGAGGCAGGGGAAGCCAGGAAGGACTAATTTCTAAGAGGGATATTGGGTACGGAAGGAGAGGGAGGTAAGACCAGAAGCTGGGGGCCGATGCTGCCAAGACAGAGTACTCAGCTGTGGAAGATAGGAAGAGGAGTGGAGCGGAAAGTGGTGGACCCCACAAGGGGAGAGAAAGTGACAGTGCACGTCGGGGATACTCCGTGGAGTGACGTGTCTATCAAAGATGGGAAAGGATGGTCTGTAGTCCAGGCAGGGGATTAGCCTTGGATGGGAGGTGGCTGCCTCTTCTCCAGCGCAGACACAGAACTAAAGGATGGGTGAGATTGTGGCTAAGCTTGGGGGTAGGGTGTTTGGATGTGTTGGGGAGGCCTAGGTTGTATTTTTTTCCTTCAGTTAAGAGACACAAGCAGTTGTTGAGAGTGGGGGTGGGTGGGAGTTGGCAGGAGGGGCAGGCTGATGGGAAGACCTGGGAACACCCTGCAAATGACCAGGGGCCCTGAGGCAGACTCTAGGTGGTGCCCAGGGCCCAACTGAGCTTGGGGATTGAGGACTTGAGGTCGCATAGGTCCTCCCAGGTCCAGTTTCCCATCAGTCCAGTGTTGGGGTGGAGACAGCCTGTGGCTGCATTGTGCTGGGCCAGGGGCTCAAAGGAGAACAGTGGAAGGACAAAAAGAGGAAGTCAAAGGTTGTGGTGGGTGGTCCACGCTGTCCAGGTGGTGGGGAGGCAGCTCGGAAGTCTGAGGGAGACAGCAGCGTGAGCAGAGAGCAGGCAGTGGGCTGGAAAGTCTTGGGAGCTCAAGAGGAGGGGTGAGGGGCTGCATTTCCCTCAAACTCTCCCCTTCCTTGGCTTCATTTCCACTGTGTCCCAGGATCAAAGTCCACACCAAGGCCCAGTAGTAAGGCATCTTCTCCAATGGCTCCCGGTGGCTCCAGGGCTCAGGAGTCACTAGAACTGTGACTTTGTTTTCTTCTTTGGTCAGTTGGGAAATCCTTCCTGCACCAGGTATCCAACCTCCAAGAAAAATGGAGTCGAGAAAAAGAGGGCCTATGTCCACACAATATGCATAAATAGTGCAAGCAGCTTTATTTGTTGTGGCCCTAAATTGAAAGCAACCCATATGTCCATCAACAGGTGAATGGATGCTCACCTGGTGTGTCCTGAATACTCCTCAGCACTAAGATGGAGTGAAATTCTCTAGCATGGAACTAAAGAAGGAAGGAGGGAAACAGTGAAGGAAGGAAGAAAGGAAGAATCAGTCAGACAAAG
This sequence comes from Xerus rutilus, assembly GCA_028644305.1. Lineage (NCBI taxonomy): Eukaryota > Metazoa > Chordata > Mammalia > Rodentia > Sciuridae > Xerus > Xerus rutilus. Next base: position 60,738,693 of record CM053410.1, read on the forward strand.
AAGTCCAGCTTATATGATTCCATTTATATAAAATTATAGAAACTCTAAAAAATGCAGACTAACCTCGAGTGATAGAGCAGATCAATGTTACAGGGGAGGGCGGGGTCCAAAGAGCAGGAAACAAGGAAGAGGTATACAGTGGAGTTTATCATACATCAGTCATACCTTAAAGACACTGAGTGGAGTCTTGTCCTGGATCTCAAGACCACCTCCCCGCAAAGCCTGAATGATCTAGGGGACCTGGGAGTCCTTTCCTTCACATGCCTGAATTGGCCAAGACATGTACTTCATGCTAGGTCACATCTGACACTGGAAAAATCTGTGTCACTTGGATCGTGGGGGTGGAGAAACATTGATGGGTTCCTGTGCCCTCAGATCTAGAGCCCAGAGGGTCTGCACTGTTGGGGAGCTGGCTTTGCTCGGTGTGAGTTGTTAGAAAGAGCTGGGCATTTGTGGGGGACATGTCTAGGTCTGAAACTGGCTTCATCACTTACTGGCTGTGACCTTGAGAGTGTCATTTCCCCTTTCTAGACCTCAGATTCATAATATGTTTGGGAGAGAATGTCATGAATGAAAATCTATGGCTTTGCAGACACCCACAGGCTCTGCTGACACAGCCTCCTCCTTTTCTCAGGCATCAGAGGAGCTGTGGGTTGGGCAGGACCCCCCAATTATCCCAGTTTGGCCCCTTGAGGGAGGGCTTTGTGCTCCCCATCTTTAACCTCCTCCTGGGAGCAGTCCCTTGTCCGTGCTGGTGTTCACTTCCTTTGCTAGAGCGGGGCCAGTAGTTCCTGCTGTGTTGGGTTTTAACTATCCTTTCATGCACCTGTTTCCCCAGTGGGTTATACATTCTTCAAAGCCAGGCACCAGACCTTCACCTTCACCTTGGAACCCTCGGTCTGTTCTGGAGATGCCAGTGTGAATGCATGGGCACCTTGATCAGGGAAGCCTTTCTTGAACCTGACCCTTCCTTTCTTATTGGTCTTTCCATAGTGATGAGGAAAAGTCAACCAGCTGGATACACCCTGGTACAGAATCACCTATCCAGAGTGGACACTCCTCCAGCCCAGGTAAGAAGCCCATCTGCTCCTGCTTTTGCATGGAGGAGGAAGCATAATTTTGAGGTGGCTACAGGAACTCTGGGCCCCAGCTCAGCTCTGACTCCCTTCTCCATGGGTGGACTCCACTTAGCCTTTAGGCTACCATCTGGGGGATTTTTGCAGGAGGCCGGTGCTCACCTCCAGGTCTCTCCAAGCTTCTACGTCTACCATTGGTGTCTAGGACACACCTTGGAGGACAAAGATCTCACTCATGTCTCATCCCTTGACCCATTAGAAAGTCCCTTCTATCTTGAGGTTCCTTACCGGGCAGAACCCAGCCCCCAGTGCTATATGCTAGGTTGGCCATGTTTTCCATCTGTCCTGCCTAGGACAGTTGCCATTGGCCACGTGTGGACCATGAGAATGTGATTAGTGTTGCCAAGGACCTGAATTGTTTATTTTAATCAATTGAAATGTAAATAGCCCCTCTTCTCTGGTAGGAACTCCTTCCAGCTAGGGAGAAACAGGGAAGAAAAAGGGCCAAGGTGGGCACTGACTGTTTCCTTGCCCTTGGCGACCTCCTGGCTGCTGGGAAAGGTGGGGCAGGGACAGGCCAACGATGCACAAGCAACAGTCAAAGAAAAAGGGTTCAGTCTGAGTTGCAGTGCTAGGGATGCCAGGCCTGAGGAGGACTAGGATCCTTCAGGTGACCACAGATCAGCCCCTTCCATTGTGAGACCCATGGGAGGAGAGACTGTAGGCGACATCCTGGGAAGATCTCCCACTGGTCCAGCCTCCGCCTGACCGAACACCAGGCATCTGCTTCCAAGAGATGGACATACATGTTGGCTTAGGGTTTTGACTTGCCCAGAGCCCATTTCTTTCTTTTCTTTTCCTTTCTTTCTTCCTTTCTTCCTTCCTTTCTTTCTTTCTTTTCTTTTCTTTTCTTTCTTTCTTTTCTTTCTTTTTGGTACCAGCACTCAACTACTGAGCCACATCCCTTGTTTTGTATTTTATTTAGAGACAGGGTCTTGCTGAGTTGCTTAGGGCCTCACTAAGTTGCTGAGGCTGGGTTGGAGGTGGTGATCCTCCTGCCTCTGCCTTCCAAGGACCACCCCAGAGGTGCTTGGCTAATAAGCAAAGCCGTGTTGCAGTTAAGTGCACTAAGTTCTGGAGGTGGAGAGACCCAGCTCAGGCTTTACTTGACATCTGTATGGTCTTGAGCAGGTGCTTGATTCTGTACCTGTGCAGCTGGGAGAGAGTTGGGAACCTCGCTAGGAGGTGGCCAGGACCACACAGGAGCACTGGGAGGCAACTGCTGTTGGTATTATCGCTGTCACATTCCCAGCTTGAAGCAAGGCTTCCTACGGCCTCCTACTACCCCACCAGGACTCTTCTTCTAGGGGGCTGGTGCTGTTGCTGCCTCAGGGTCCTGGCCATCCATAGTCAAGTCCATCATCACCCTGGGTAGGACTGGGAAGTGAATAGGAGCCTGTGGGCCATCTCTTTTGTCAAGCCAACTGGCCTTCCGCAGCTGGGAAGGGGTTAAGATGCCCCTGAAGCCTGCCGGGAGGGCAGCTGCCTCAGCGGGCACTTGGCCTGGACAGGAACATAAGCGCTCTTGGTGTTACCCAGGCAGAGAGGGCAGTGTGGAGGGAAGTTGCTAGAAAAAGGCAAGGGACATAATCCACGCTGGCCTCCTTCCCAGGCACATCACAGTGGCAGGATTATTTATGATTCTGACCCAATGGGGATCCCTCTACTTGGGGAGGCTGCCAACCCACGCCCTTCTGAATGGGAGCGTCCTCCCACAGGGACAGAGGGGAACAAGTAGCATTTATGGAGTTGCACAGAGGAGAGAGTGTGGGCTTTAAAGACAGCAGACCAGTACTCACATCCCGGCCCAGACATTTCCTGTGTGGCTTTAAGCAAGTTGATTAACCTGTCTGGGCCTCAGTTTCTTCATCTGTAAGCATGATTGGGCTGACACCTATTGTATCATATTGCTGTGCAGATTAGAAGCACTGGCACAGGTAACATGCATGGCTTAGGGCAAGGAAGATTTCCTTAAGTGGTAGCTGGTGTTCTTATTTCCCTGGGCCAAGTCCTAGGCAGAAGCTAGGCTCTCTAGGTGCTCTGTTTTGCTGAAGCAGCAGCAGCAGCAGCAGCAACTATAAAAGTCCAGACCCTTCGATAAACACAAGTGAATAAAATGGATGAAGAAAAGCTGGACCTGCCACCCTACAGGACCCAGGCTGTGCTGTCTGCAGCATGTGCCCCCAAACAGCTAAGATGATTGGGAGATGGTCAGACTAACAGAGAATGGCCGTGTCTTGTAAGACCCCCTGCCCAGGGTAGATGCTTGGGATGACCAGAAAGGTGGCTGTGAATCTCTGTCACAAGAATCCCCACCTGTTTTCCAGTGTCAGCCAGGGGGCTTGTACACCTACCAGAGGAATGATCTCGACCATCTCCCTGTCCACCCCTGCTTCTGACAGTGGATTCTCTAGGGCTCTCAGAAACCTCCTCTTCTGCCATGGGAGGAGGGAGTCTGTGGGACAGGGCGGGGCAGTGCACAGGACACAGGATGAGTTAGCACCTGACAGAGTCCCCTTTAGAGGTGGAGTTGTTACATCCACTGGTGGGGTCTGCCTAGGAACTCCCCAGGTCCGCTTGCTCCATGATTTAGCCCTTGTGACGGAGATCCTGTGACTCTCCTCTCTGAGCACTTCCCTGGGTAAGTTTTTTCAGCGATTGAAAATTAAAAGGCAAGTCTCTTCATTTTCTAGGATTGATTTCCCAGGTCCTCACTGTCTTGTCCCAGAAGCAGCATACCAGTGGCCTGGGACTTAGAGACTTGAGTCCTGGTCAAATCTTGTCAAAGATGGTAATTATCTGAGTCCTGGGGCAAGTGACCGCTGTTGGCCCCATCTTCCATTTCTGTGAAACAAGGGGGCTGGTCAGATGATCCTGAGGACGCTTCCAGGACAACCCTCTGTGGCTCACTGCTGTGCCTAGGGCATGTCCCAGTGTGGATGCTCATAAAAGCTTTGTTGAATGAAAAAGTGAGTCCCACCATGCAATGTTTTTTTCTGGTGACTTTGCTCATTGTCAGAAGATGTTCCGTCCATTGCCATCTCTCTCATTATTTGCTAGAAATTTAGGTGCTAGAAATAATAAGCAAAAGAAGGTGAAATGGTTGCTTTGACCACTGTGGCTGATCTTGGAACCTTCTTGCCTCTCCAGGCCCAGCTCTCCTGAGCGCAGGTGGCTTGGTGGGGCTGAGCGAGGAAGGGTTGAGTCCGCACCATCTCATTTTGTGATTTTGCTTCCTCGCAGGTTTGCCCAAGGGCTGGGAGACGGATTCCACGAAGGAAGGAGCCGTGTATTTCATCAAGTGAGTAAGATGGCATTTTCTTTCTGACCTTACTGTTGGCCTTACTTTTCATTTATCCTTACTTACTGATGTCATCTCCAGAAGGGAGGTGATTAAAAGGTCTGGTTTTTCGTCAGACATCGCTGGGTCTGTGAATGGCCAGGAAGGCGCCGTCGGCCTCAGGGTGCTGCAGAGAGAATCTGTGTTTGTGTGTTGGTGTTGGCCTGGGCATGGCTGGTGTCAATCACAGAAAGTTTTCTGGGCGGGGTGGGTGAAGCACTGGGCTGGGCTGTGCAGGTGGAAGGAGATGGCCCAACCACGCAGAGGAGAGTGTTCTAGACAAACCAGACAGTGGTGGAGAGGCAGGAGCTGGGGCAGCGGCCACCAGGGGAGGAAAGTGGAGCCCACAGGGCAGGTGTGTGGTGCTCACTAAGAAGATAGGCTGACGGTGACCAGGCCAGGCCCAGCTCTCCTGCTCCTGGGTGGGGAGCGCTGTGATTCTGGAGTGGAGGGGTGTGTGTGTGTGTGTATCCAGGCCCCTCGGGGGCCAGCCTTGGCTTTTCTCAGCTGAAGCCACGCCTCTGGAAGCCACCCTGGACTTAAGCAGGGGTGCAGAGGACACAGCTCTCTGGGCTGGCTTGGTCCACACCACTTGCTTGGATTCATTTACCTCCGCTTGGCCTCAGTCTCCCCGCCTCCCAGCCAGGCTGGGTCCTGGCTTCCTTCCCATGGGAGAGGCCCAGCATGCCCAGGCCTGCAGGCTTCCCGCCTGGTCTGCCCCCGATTCTGCAGGATGGCAGGGAGCTGCTCCCTGGTGGACTGGGGCCCGGCTCCACAGAGGGAGCCACCGTCCATCCAGGACTCTGGAGTCTTTCCCTCCCTCTCCTCTCTGAACCTCATCCACCAACACCATGAGAGGTCCCCTTTCCATCCCCCTACTCTAGACTGGCTGTATATTTAAAAACAAAAAGCTTTTATGAATAACCTGTTTTGGAAACTGTCCTGCTAACATATGGTTCTTACAGCCCGAGTTTCCCTAAAATTAAATCCAAATCCTTCCTGCTTTGGTTAAGAACTGTTCCTTTGCTGGGCACAGTGGCACACGCCAGTAATCCCAGCTACTCAGGAGGCTGAGGCAGGAGGATTGCAAGTCTGAAGCCAGCCTGGGCAATTTAATGAGATTCTGACTCAAAATCAAAAATAAAGAGGTCTGGGAGTGGTAAAAAGACTTCTGGGTTCAATCCAAGTACCACACACACATACACACCCATATATACACACACCAAAAAAAAAAAACTTTTTACTTTCTTACAGAAACCATCTTAATATTCCTGGATGTACAGGATATACATTTGGTTCTTGAGACAGTTTATTAAGCACTTTTACAATGTTACCTGTTTTCATTTATCCTTAAAAACTTACCTTTAAAGTCTGATGTGGTGGCGCATGCCTGTTATCCCAGAATTTAGGGAGGCTGAGACAGGAGAATTATGAGTTCAAAGCCAGCCTCAGCAAAAGGGAGGTACTAAGCAACTCAGTGAGACCCTGTCTCTAAATAAAACACAAAATAGGACTGGGGATGTGGCTCAGTTGGGTACCTCTGAGTTCAGTCCCTGGTACCAAAAACAAAAACAAACTAACAAACAAAAAATACTTAGCTTTGAGCCAGGAGCAGTGGCACATGCCTGTAATCTCAGCAGCTCAGGAGGCTGAGGCAGGAGGATCATAAATTTGAGACCAACCTCAGCAACTTAGTGAGGTCCTAAGTGACTTAGCAGACCCTGTCTCAAAATAAAAAAATAAAAGGGGCTGGGAATTTGGCTCAGTGGTAAAGTATTCCTGGGTTCAATCCTGGTATCAAAAAAACAAAAACAAAAACTCATCTAGTGTGCTCTGGTTCTGTCCACCACCCTGATCTCCTCCCACAACGGGCCAGCACTTTCATGTTTCCTTCCTTCCATGTTAAACTCATCTCCACCTCAGGACCTTTGCATGTGCTATTTCCTCTGCCTGGGGGCACTTTTCTTCTGTGTCTGCCCATCTGGGGAGGCCCTGCCTAATGAGTCCCTCTGAGGTCCCTACCTCTCCTCATTCACTCTTGTTTATTTTTTCATTGCACCTACCACTACTGATACATTAAAAAATGTATTTGTTTACTTATTTATTGTGAATGTTCCCCACTGTCACGTAGTCCTTAAGAGCAGATTCTGGTGGTGGTTGTGTCTGATACACGTTGCGGAAATGAGTGAAAGAATGAAAAACACAGGGGGGTAAACTACAGAAGCATATTTAATTCCTCCTCCAGCCGTCAGCTGGGAACTTGCTCCTGAACGCCCCAATTGTGTGGACGTGATCTCCCTCTTCTTTCTCTGTACCTGTTCCTTCCCCACGAGGCAGAACCCTCAAAGGTCTCTCCTCTGGCTTGCTCCCCCCAGGGGGTCCTCACTCCTCCATCTCCAGCCCCACCCATTTTAGCGCATCCCAGCAGCCAATGTCGGAGCTCGCCTGGATCATTCTAGCAGCTTCTCTATGGCTCTTCCTGCCTCTGGGCCATAGTGCTGCAAGAGTATTTTTTTCTGGGATATGAGAATTTGTTCCTGTCATTCTCCAATTCCTTCTCCAGACACTTCAAGGGCTTCATGATCAGGCTCCTGCCTCCCTTCCCAGCCTCACCTCCCGTACTCCCAGTCTGCTCCTTAACCGTCTCCTGTAGCCACACCAAGCCCTTGTGGGTCCTCAACACATGCCTGCCTTCTAGCATCTGAGTCCTTGCAAGTGCTGCTGCCTCCTCCAACATGGTCCACTGTGGACACTTGCTCTTCCTTTAAGACCCTGCCCGGGATCTCCCTCCTTCAGGGAGGCCCTCTTGCATTTAACTGTTTCTACGTGTATCCTTTTACCTCCATCTGTAATCTTCCAACAAGTGTGCACTCAGGTCACTGGAGGGTTGGTTGAAAAACCGATTGCTGGGCTCTACCCTAGCGTTTCTGATTCAAGGGGTCTGGACTTTGCATCTTCAATAGGTTTCTGGGTGATGCTAATGCTGCTGGTCTGGGGACTGCGCTATTGAGAACCACTGGTCTAGATGGAAAACTCCTCAAGGGCAAGGGCAACACAGGGTAGCCAGAACATCTGGGACATAGATAATATTGTCTTGTTATATATTGCAATGAAATGTCAGTTGCTGTTGGTCGCGTGTCCGTGTGGGTTCCCAGACACGGTGGCGTCTCAGAGTCAGCGCCTTGGTGCTTTCTCTCCTTCAGTCTTTGCAACTCCTGTATGAGGGAGGGACTATCGTCCCTAACTGTTTTGGCAAACAATGAGAAAACCCAGACAGTAAATAACTTGTTCAGTGTCACGGAGCTGGTAGAAAGGCAAGCTGGGAGGCAGCCCACGGCTTTACCCCCAGCACCCTCCAGGCCTGGACGAGGCAAGCGCCCAAGACCTCCTTAGTGAAAAGTGAGTGAATGACTCCAGCCCACCCTGTTTATTTTCACAATTCCCTGCATAATTCATTCCCACCAAGGTTTTAAAAAAATTTTTTTATATATTCTTTTTAGTTACGCATGACAGTAGAATGTATTTTGACATATCTTACATACATGGAGTACAACTACTTGTTCTTGTGGTTGTACATGATGGGGAGTTACACTGGTTGTGTATTCATATATGACCTTAGGAACGTTATGTCCAGGTCTAGTGTCTTTCCCATTCCCAGCCCCCTTCCCTTCCCTTCATTCCCTGTTGTCTAATCCAAGGAACTTCTATTCTTCCCTCTCCCCTCCATATTGTGAGTCAGCATCTGCATATCAGAGAGAACATTTGGCCTTTGGTTTTTTGGGACTGGCTTTTTTCACTTAGCATGATAGTCTCCAGTTCCATCCATTTACTGGCAAATGCCATAATTTCATTCTTCTTTATGCCTGAGTAATATTTCACTCTGTGTATCTGCCACATTTTCTCTATCCGTTCATCTGTTGAAGGGCACCTAAATTGGTTCCATAGCTTAGCTATTGTGAATTGAGCTGCTACAAACATTGATGTAGCCCTGTCACTAAAGTACGCTGGTTGTAAGTCCTTTGCTGACCCAGGTTTATGACATTGTGCTGGTAGGTGAATTAGAAACTCTGAGGACCCTCGACATGGATCCTGAGAGGTAATAATAAAAGCAAGATATCCAGACAACATGGGGGGCTATTTCTTTCTTTTAATATGGATGGATCAAATCTCAATAAGCAAATACTGACATTTGCCCAGGATAAAACAAGCATGATAATTGTGTTTTAGTAAGCCCTTTCCTTCATGGTGTTTTTTTTTGGGGGGGGGTTTCACATGGTACCCGCAAGTGATGTAATACTCCAGTGCACCTGCAGTTTTGAAGGTGTCATTTGCCAGGAAGGAGGGTGTGGGGAGAAAAGAAAAGCAAAAGGTGAAAAGGTGGGTAAAAAGCTGGGTGTGGTGGTACACACCTGTAAGCTCAGCTGCTCCGGAAGGCTCTGGAAGGCAGGATGGAAAGTTTCAGGCCAGCCTGGGCAACGTAGTGAGACCTTGTCTGATAATTTTTTTAAAAAGGGCTGGGAATTCAATGGAAAATTTCCTCTGGGTTCAATCTCCAGTACCTGGGAAAGAAAAGATGGGGAGAAGGAGAGATGGGTAAAGCCCATTACCAGCATGTATGCACTTGCCATATATATCCACAAGAGGGCGCCAGAGCACGCATGATTGGCCACATCCAGCCTTTAGGTGTTTGCTCAGTGGCCACCGGCAGATTCTCTCCCCAGGCTGATGATTCCTTCCAGAACAGTGCCATCTTGACCCTTCCCTGCCACACCTCAACCACTGTAGGTCTGGTGGACTTCTTTCTGAATCTTAAAGATCTGGTTAGGTACCACTTGTTCCTGACCAACAAGAATTCTCTTCTCTAGCCTTTTCTCCCTCCCTGGCTTCCTGCCCAAAAAACCACCCGTAGGACTTAACTCCAAGAGCGCCTTTTCCTCACTTTCCAGAGTCGGCAGGGGAGGAGATATGGAAGGGACACATCCTGCAGAGACACACCCCTGATAACCTCAGGGACTACTCCACCCAGGGAGCCCCACCCAGCCCTGTCACTTCTTCCTTGTGATCTGAACACCTTCTCCAAGAAGGTGCCAGAAGCCTCAGGTGGCACACTATGAACTGTGCAGCACCAGCTGGGGGCTGCTCGGAACAGAGGTATGGGAGCCAGTGCTCTTTCCCACGTGCTGAAGTGCTGGGCCGTGAGACTCAGGTGAACCTTAAAAGGCTGTGCTGGATAGCCGAGAGTCCACACAGACAGAGGAGGCCCAGGAAGTGAGGTGCACCAAGAGCTATTCTGTTGTCTCCAGAAGGCAGACAGGATGGAGAAGTCACAGGTAGCAATTCTGGCTCTACCAGCTCTGTTCTCAGAAAGGCAGATAACGCCCCAGGACAGGAAAGGATGAGACGGCAGGAAAGGTCCTGACTGCTCTGAGCCTCAGAGAAACTTCATTTGCAGGTGACGAAAACTGAGGCTCAACAGTGAAGAAGCTGGTTCCAAAGTGCTGAGTTAGGGACAGAGCTGGGTTTGGCCTTCGGAGATCCAGGCTGGCTCCTCTCTCCAGCCCCCACGTGGCACATTCTGGAGGGAGGGAGGCCCATATGGATGAGGTCCCTGGGTGAGGAATGGGTGCTGAGGGACAGTAAATCTATCAGTTTAGTGGCCACCCATGTGGCGTGGAGCATCCATGACACTTGAAGGGCATTCAGTGTTCAGAGACTGAACAGCAAATGAGAACTTGAACTTGACCCTCTGAGCCACAGGGGGAGTCTAGAGCAAAGGCAGGACCAGAGAGGGGCTTTCTTTGGAATCCTGTCTCCCTCATACCTCCTCCTCAACCCTCTCCAGATGCATCTGGCTTCTCTACTGGACTGACAGGGAAAGGATTTAGATTTGGACAAAGGACTTTGCCCTCTCTGCTCTAGCTCACCGGTCCTTGCTGGAACCCTGAGGCCTTTGTGCTGCCTACCCCACCTGGCTCCCCACGGTGAAGGCACTGTGCCCACACTCGTCCTCCCCTGGGCCTGTCATTCCCTCTGAGCCCTCTGTCCCCCAGAAGCATGACAAGTCTGGCTCAGGCTTCTTGGAGGATCCAGGGCCTCCACTGTAGCCCTTGCCCTCTGTCTGCCAGAGAGGAAACCCGCCCAGCAGGCCCGTCTGTCAGCTGCCTTCTCCAGCTGCCTGAGTATTGGGTGGGCTGAGGGCTGAGGTCCTTGTCCCCTTCCCTGCACCCCTCCTGGGTGCTGTAATCTCTCACTCCAGCCCTATTTTGCTTCATAAGTTCAAGGCCAGAGACCTCCAAGACCCTTCGTCTTTGGCTGCCTAGAAGCAGACTCTCCCCTGCCTGGACCAGGCAGCCCGCCAAGTCCTAAAGAGCCAGGGCAGGCGAGATGGTTAATCAGTCCTGCCTGGCGCTGGGCCCTTGCTACCAACTTCCCTGCTCCCTCAACTGACTGGCTTCCTAGAGCCCCGGCCTGACAGCTTAGCCAGGCCGCGGGAAGGGGAAAAGGTGGAAGGACCCCCACCCACCAGGACTGCTTGGCTATGCATGCTGCTTTGGTCTGAGAGCCCCAATTCCGCTTGGCCTGCTCTGGGCTGGAAGCCCTTCCAGTACCTCCCCAGGCTCCTACTGCACCCCACTCTGGTGTGTGGCCCAAATCTCCTGGGCTCTGGGAGGGAAATCATCTTTTACTCCATTCAAAGCAGATTCTTTTTAAAGAAAAGGCTTCAGCTGGCAAATAAATAAATAAATAAATAAATAAATAAATAAATAAATAAATATCACAGTAAGAGATTCAATCATACTCAAGTGAAGAGAGGCTTTATGTTTTGTATCAAGTCATTCTATTAATAAATAAAGTTAAAATTACCACGTGGGTGGGGCCTGGTAGACACCCTTGGTCTCAGCCTGTTTCTTGGAATATTTCTATTTCCAGAAGTGACCACAAGGCGCTCATTGGTTTGGTCTCTGGGTCTAAGGGGTAGGAAGGACTGAAGCCAGTGAGCCCGCCTGAGAGTTGACTTGAGAACCCTCCCTTTTCTTCCCGTCTTTCCGATCTGGTTAGGAAGTCAGTGTTTTGGTCGCTTGCCCATTGGCACAGAGAATCTTATTTTTCCAGCATTCATAGAGTTGTGCAGAGAGGGAAACTGAGGCAGAGCAAGAATGAGAGGAAATGAGAGAGAGGGAATGTCTTTGTGTACAGCAGAAGCCGGCTACAGTGCTATTGTCCAAGCGTTTCTGCCTTTGACCATCAATAATGCAGAACCCAGGTGCCCCCGGCTGGGCTAGCATTCTCCTGTACGTTCATTGGAGACCAATTTAGGCCAAGGACTAGGAGATCCTGGTGTCTTACAAAGGGCTCCAGCCTTCTCTAAATGATATTTCTTTAAATTCATTGTGCTGGGCCAGTGGAAGCAACAGGGCCCCAACCAAGCTCTCCTGACCCCAGAAACATGCTCCTCTCTGGGGCGGGCAGCCACAGGGCTGAAAGGTGATCACAGGCAGGCTAGGTGCGTGAGGCTGCAGGCTGAGGTCCCCCAGGCAGTTTCTGGCTCCCTGCAGTCCCTCATGGGGAGGGCTCTAGGAATGCAGCTGGCCCAGCTGCCCTTTGGGGGGCAGTCTTGTCCCCGCGGTGGGAGGCCAGGGAGGTTGGGCAGAACCACCCCATCCTCTCCTTGGCGTGCTGGCTGCAAGGGTGGTTAGCAGCTTGTCACTGGTGTGGATGGAGTTAAACCTTTTCGGGGACTATTTACTTCTGATCCTAAGTGACAGCTTGGGGAGGGAGAGTCACGTGGCCCTGAAATCCCCGCGGGAGCCGATGGAGCATGCCCAGCTGCTTCTGCCTGGGAAAGATGCTGGGTCCTGCAGTAACCACAACAGCATCCTCTCCCTGCGCCAGGGACCTGCCAGCCGGAGAGATGACTGATTAGATCACATTAGATCCAGAGCCCCGCTCTTCAGAAGGGGGCCCCCAGGGGCAGGGGAGGAGGACCCCAGCTGGCCTGAGCTGGGGGAGGGGAGCCTTAGGGGCTTGCAGAGTTAGCGCTTTCAGCACGGGATCACACCTCCGAAGCAAGTCGGTGAGTCTGTTTGGATGCATCAGACGGATGAGGTGGGAGGAGGAAGGTTGGGCTCTGGTCAGGGCTGGCAGCCACCCGCCTGCCATGTGAGCCCGGGCTGTGTGCACTGCGGTTCCCTTGCCTTTCCCATCCCTCATCCTTGGCAGCATTACTTGGGGATCATGGATGCTGGGAATGCTAATTATAGCCCTCTCGGTGCCCCCAACCCCCTCCAGAATCCCCAGTAAGTGCCGATGCTGTTGGAATTGATTACATTTGAATTATCTCCCCTGGGCTAAAGCAGCTTTGGGGCTGCTGACTCCTAGAGCCCAGCTGGGCCCCCAGCCTGCAAGAGCCCAGAGGCCAGCCCCACCCTGCCTCTACTCATGTCAGAAGGAATGAGTGGGAAGCCAGCAAGGAGGAGATGTGGAGGGGGGCTCCAGGGGTCGGGCTCAGGTCAGCCCCGAGACTCACCCTCCTCAGTGGGAGGGATCAGAGGGCCTCTTTCTGAGGGCTCAGAGGTTGGGGCCAAGGGCTGGTGTCTCAGATCAAGTGGGAAGCTCCTGAAGGAACTGGAGTCTGGTACATGGGCAGGGGATGGTGGGAGTGAGGGGCCAGTGCTCGTGGTGATGGACTAGGATATCGCCAGCTGAGAGCCCCAGGGTTATTGTGTGAGGTGTTTGGAGAGGGAGGGAGGTTGGGGAACTGGTCAGTGAGGGGCAAGGAGAGCTAGGGGTGGAGGGGCGAGGAAAGGGAAAGGAGGAGGAGTAGAGGCAACTGGGAGATGCCCTTTGAGACCGCAGGCCAGCTATGGCAGGGAGAGGAGCGGGAGAGCCAGGATGCAGGGTGAGAAGCCTCAGGGCAGAGGTGGGGAGGGCGAGCTGAGGGGAGGGCGGAAGGTGGTGGGGAGGACGACTGAGCGCAGAGTCAGTGTCCAGGAGGTGTGGCCTTCAGAGCTGGACAGTTCTCTCCAAATCCCTTTAGGCTCCTTGCTCTCTATCTGGCAGCTGGTGCACTCCACCAAGGGTCTCCTGCATGTGGGGGGAGCCCTGAGTGGCAGTTTCTGCCCGAGTTTCCTGTCCAGATGGCTGCGGGGGCATTGCAGGTGCCTGTCCTAAATCCCCCAAATCCCCTCTTCCTTGCCGCTGTGGAGCTTTCTGCAGGCGCTGTCTGTCCAATCTCCAGCTCCAGCCTCTGAGCTGCTGCATTTTAGCCTGGGTAGGAGACAGGCAGGTCCTGTTGGTGGAGGGGGGGTAGGAGGGAGGTGCCACAGAGGCTCGGCTCAGGCTCAGACTGCAGCCTGCGGCTCGGCCTGTCTCCAGGAGGCGGTGGCAGGAGGGGCCGGGACGCCTCGCCTGGCACAGCCACGGGGCTTTCCTTACGGAAACAAGCGGGGTTCTGTGTCTCCGCACAAGGGCACAGAGTGCTGGGCTGCCGATATGAATTATTAAAAGTCCTCGGTTTCCCAATCGCCGGTGAGGTGATAAATGTGTTAGCGCGGTGTGTAATTAATCCTGGCGGGCTGCTGCACGGGCTGGAGAGACAAAGGGGACTTTTTTTCCCCCTGGGTTCAGCTTTTCCTTTTTCACAGGAAGGCGATGGTGCAGGACGCATTACATAGATAATTGCTTTAGTGTGTCTGCCTGGATTATTGAGTTGGATTCTTCCTGCTCCGTGTAAATGAAGTAATTACTGAGGAAGGCGGAGAGCCAGGCAGCCCGCCCTGGCTTCCAGGCTGACATCACAGCCCCGCCTCACCCAGGTCCACCTGCAGCCGTGGGCTCAGCAGAGGGAGCATGGGTGGCCCAGGGATCGGCCTGGAAAGCGCCCCAGATAAAGGTGATGTCACCCAGTGCTGGGCAAGCTGCGGCTCTGTGAGCTGGTCTCCCTGGCCTGTTGTGCATCCACTGGGGTCATGGGCACTGATACTGCTCTGCTGCTTGAGTCCCTGGCAGTGGGTCAGGAGGAGGTCAAAGGAGGTCAGAGCTGAACATGAGGACAGCTTAGCTTGCTGCTAAGCACTTGCAGTGCTCACAGTGGGCAGAGCTCAGGCTGAGGCTCAGGAGCTCTGGAAGTCAGGCTCTGTGAGATGGCTTCTGCAGGCAGGTCTCTAGCCAATTAGAAAACTCGGAGGCAGGAGTGAACTTTATTTTGGGGAACATTTGAAGTGGAAAGCAGAAGGAAGGAAGTGGATTCTCTTGGAATTTCTTAGTTCTGAGGGGCTCTTGGTCAGCATCACCACCTCCAGATGCCCCTGGGACAATATCTCCCTCCAAGCCCAGATGAGCCCTAAGCCAGCCTCACTTGGGGAATCCCAGTGCCCAGGAGCTCATCACCTCATCAGCAGCTTCCTGCATGCTGGGAACATTCTTCTGCATTGAGTCCAAATCTGTCCTTGCCTCAGTTCCACCCCTTTTCTTTTTTTCTTTTTTCTTTTTTGGTACCAGGGATTGAACTCAGGGGTACTCGACTACCAAGCCACATCTTCAGCCCTATTTTGTATTTTATGTAGAGACAGGGTCTCACTGAGTTGCTTAGTGCCTCACTTTTTGCTGAGGCTGGCTTTGAACTTGCAATCCTCCTATCTCAGCCTCCAGAGCCACTGGGATTACAGGTGTGCACCACTGCCCCTGGCCAGTTCCACCCTTTGGTTCTGATTCTTTGAAGCCATGCAGATCAAGCCAGCCCTTTTTCACATGATGGTAAAACAATGGTGTTCTTATTAAAATAGTCGGCAAGTGGATGGAATTAATGTATTTTACATGGCTGTTTCTGTATTGGACATTTGGGTTGTTAGCTTCATCTTCCTTTTACAAATAACTCAATATGAACATTTTTGGTCATTAGACTTTTTGTGTGTGTGTGTGGTGTTGGTCCTGGGGATTAAACCCAGTGGTGCTCCGCCACTGAGCACATACTACATCTGCTACATCTTCAGTCCTTTTCATTTTGTATTTTGAGTCAAGTTCTCCCTAAGTTGCTGAAGCTGGCCTCAAACTTGGCAATCCTACTGCCTCAGCCTTTTAAGTTGCTGGGATCACAAGCGTGCCCCACCATGCTCTGCTCCTTTTCTGCATTTTGGATTACTTCCTTAGGATAATTCCCAAGACATAGAATTAATGTGATAAAGGGCATATATTTTTAAAAATTACTGTTATGTGAATATAAAAGTAATATGTAGTTATTAGAAACATAGACAGATACGTAAATTTGAAAGTTACTCGTAATTCCCAGAGATTTGGTAAGTAATTCTAATTTTTGGTAAATGTCTTTTTATGAATTCATTCACAGACATATGAGCAGGTTTCACAATACATATATACTGTTTTAAAATTCTGAACCAGATGTATATTATTGTCACTTAAGCATTTTTTCATGTCATTATATATTTTGTTACAACATCACTTCAAAGTATCTGCCTAGACCTCATTATATACCTACTTTATTTATTTGTGGTGCTGGGAATTGAACCCAGGGCTCTGCATATGCTAGGCAAACACTTATCACTGAGCCAGATCCCCAACATTATTCATTTGTGGGATTTTTGTCTGTTTTTGCAGTGCTAGGGATTGAACCCAGGGCCTCACTCATGTGAGGCAAGAGTTCTACCATTGAGCTACAACCCCAGCCTTGTTTATTTGATTTTTTTTTTCAGGGAGTGGGTGTGTACCGGGGATTGAACTCAGGGGCACTCAACCACTGAGCCACATCCCCAGCCCTATTTTGTATTTTATTTAGAGACAGGGTCTCACTGAGTTGCTTAGCATCTCGCTTTTGTGGAGGTTGGCTTTGAACTCATGATCTTCCTGCCTCAGCCTCCTGAACTGCTGGGATTACAGGTGTGTGCCACCACATCTGGCTGTTTATTGGGTTTTTGACCCTTATGTTAAATTAGCTATTTCCAATCCCCTTCCCTTTTTTTTTGTACTGGAGATTTAACCAACGAGTGTTTAACCACTGAATCACATCCCCAGCCCTTTTTCTTTTTTATTTAGAGACGGAGTCTCAATAAGTTGCTTAGGACCTCGCTAAATTGCTGAGGCTGGTCTCGAACTTGTGATCTTCCTGTCTCAACCTCTGGAGCCACTGGGATTACAGACGTGTGCCACCATGCCCAACCAATTTTTCACTTTTTAAAACAATGTTACTATTAACATATAAATATCTGAATTGTTTCACCTATCAGTGTTTTTCCCCCTCTTAGGTAGAAGTGGAATTGCTACATATTTTTAAATATTTGGCTGTATTTTGCCAAATTCATGCTTGTTTAAAAGCATGCCCTTATATCTCTAGCAATTGTGTATGAGAACTGAGTATTTTAACTGTTTTCGTGGTTTTAACTCATTGCTCTTCATTGTTTCAATCTTTGTTTAATTACTAGTACAGTTTTTAAATATTTAAAAAGAGATTAGGTGAACAGCCCATAGTTACAACAATATGTAATATGTTCATTTAACAAATGGCTTTTCTTTTCTTTTCTTTTCTTTGTTTTGGTACTGGAGATTGAACTGAGGGGCACTCGACCACTGAGCCACATCCCCAGCCCTATTTTGTGTTTTATGTAGAGACAGGGTCTCACTGAGTTGCTTAGTGCCTCGCCATTGCTGAGGCTGGCTTTGAACTCGCGATTCTCCTGTCTCAGCCTCCCTAAGTGCTGGGATTACAGGCTTGCGCCACCGCGCCCGGCTAGGTCTGGCTTTTCTTAAAAGGTAGTTTGGTAACCCGGTGACTCAGGAACCTGAGGAAGGAGAATCACAAGTTTGAGGTCAGCCTCAGCAACCCAGAGAGTTCCTGTTCTCAACATAAATAAAAAGAACTGGGGATGTAGCTCAGTGGTAAAGCACCTCTTAGTTTAGTACTAGTACCAAAAAAAAAGACAACTTGGTACAAGATCACGGCTGTAAGGCCAAATTGGGGTTGAATCTTGGCTCTGCCGCTTACATGATATGATCTTGACAATGACTTAATCTCTCAGCTTCTCCATCTGGAAAAGAGAGGCTATGTTTCCTATCATAGGTTTCTTGTGAAGACACATGAGGTCACCTGTGTGAAGCAGGTAGAATAATGCTGAGAGAAGAAAGTAAAGTCTGTGCTTGTTATTATAATCTTGTTGGTTCATATGAAAAAACAGATCTCTGGAGACAGCTATGAGATCTTCCTCCTCCAAACCTCTCAAGTCTCCTTGGCTAAATACCCTGTTCCTCCAAGGGCCCTCACTCCCCTCTCGAGCTTTCCTGGTGCCTCTACCAGGTATGACTCTCTAGCAGAATGTGGTGAGGTGGCCACACCCATTCTCAGGACATCGACTTCCTCCAGGATGACCCCCTGGACTGGCACTTGGTGCCTCCTCTGGCAGGTACACAGATGAAAGGAATTTGACTCCTCTGGTGTCTTCTGGCTGGTGGATGTTTCCCTCCTGCAGCCCCTGCCTCTGCCCTCCTGGCCTCACACACTGCTGTGCGCACATGCCATCTGCTGTGCAAGTCTTTCTCGTTCCATGAGCCCTCCTTGCACCTTTCCAAAGTAGCACAAGCTGAGCTGATAAACTAACTCCCGTCCATGTGTTAGTAAGGGTTGGAGCAAAGAAGGCCCATTTGGAATTTGAAAAAATGGATTCAAATCCTGGTCTAAGTTAGTAGCTTTGTGACTTGGAGAAAGCTACTTCATCTCTCTGAGCCATGCTTTCCTGGTCTGACAACTGTGGTTAAGATGACTACTCACCTAGTCATACTGTTTGATAGCTAGATGCGATATCTAGCTATCAAATATTTGATAGAAAATTACTTAACTTCTCTGGGTCTTGATTTCCTAAGCTATCACATGAGGAGGCTAATGTTCCCTTTGCAGAGGTGAGGATGAAATGCAGTGAAATGATATGAATAAAACATCTGGCACCGAAACATACGTGCAAGTGATTTGTAAGCTGCAAGTCATCACACTGATGTCGGTTATTGTTGAACAGTGTAAACTAGAAGGTCGTACTGTCACTCAGAGGCCAGACAGGTGACAAGATGGGCTGGTGAAAAATGTGTTTAGGGCAGGTGGTATTGAGGGTGACCGTCCTATCTCCCAGGTCACCCCTTTAGTCTCTGTAGAGGGTTGGTCCTCATCATGTGAATTCAGGAAGTAGAACCAGGCACCTATGTTGATCTGCTAACTGTGCATGGCCCCAAAACTTCTCAGGGCTGCTCATCGGCGCTGGCTCTAGTTGTGTCTTCCTGGGGTTGTCGGGATCTCTACTCCTTCAGGGAGATCGTCTGGAGACCTTGGAGGAGGTGAGGCCCCTCCTTGGCTCTGACATTGCCACGTCCATCTCAGGCTCATCATTACCTGAGAAGAATATGGGTCTATAATTGCAGACGCCAGTTTGCTTCTAATTAGCCAAATGCTTGCAATTAGATTGTTAAATTCAACCTGGCCTTGGGTGGTGAGATCATTTTTCTGATTTTGCTTGTTTCCTGGGTCCTCACGAGCATCAGTGGTCATCCAGAGACTTCACGCAAACCCGCTTACTTCACCCAAAACCAGGGCTGTTTGATGGGGAATCGGGGAGGATTGCAGTGGGGAGGGAAACCTGTTTGGGGGGGGCTGTGTTGGGGGGGGTGACGTGGTGACAGAGGTTCAGTGCTCGACGCCTTGTCAGAACCACAGGTGGGGTGTAGGACCCAGGTTCCCTTCTTCTAATCCAACATCCTTCCCCTTCTAAAATGGGAATCATTCCCGCCCTGCCCTCCTCACGGAGTTCAAGTGAGTTAATGTCAGAAGTGGGAGTAAATAGGGCTGGGGCTGGGAAGCACCGGGTTTGATCCTCAGCACCACAAAATAAAGATATTGTGTCCATGTATAACTAAAAAAAAAAACTTAAACAAAAAAAAAGAAGTGGAAAGGAATGTAAAGCATCAAATATGAAAAGCTCTTCAGGGTTACGTGTGTGTTTTCAGTGTCACTGGCCACTATCAGTCCTGGGCCCCTGTCCCTTATCAGTCATTCCTGTGCTCTCCAGTAATTCCTGATTCCACTCCTTCTCTCATCCTGCCTACTGTCCCCGAAACCCCCAAACCATGGGTGATTTGAGGGCAGCACGGGCACATGGTTGATGCTCAATAAATGTTGGCTGGCTGTGTGATGCTTTGAATGGGAGGGAATCTGGCCCCGAAGAACAGGCGCAGGGAAACCATCCTGGGAAAGTCTCTGGTGTCTGTGGGAATGGAACATTTACTGTCTGTGCTCCTTGCCCCTCACCCCACTATGGTCCTTCAGGGCAAAAATGGGTCTGACTTGTCTTATTTGTATTGGAGATGTTTGGCACAGAGCCAGGCATAAAGTAGTGGTTTGATAACTTTTTTTTTCTTTCTTTCTTCCTCCCCCCAACTTCTTTTTTTTTTTTTTTTTTTTTGATTGACTGAATGAATGAGACAGGATAATGTGGTAGACAGAGCATGGAATTGAGAGTTCATGAATAGGGCTTGGAATCCCGGCCCCACACTTCCTTTTGGCAAATATTTAGTGCGTGTGCATTATGTACCAAGCAGGCCCTAGATTGCAAAAATGAATTTTTAAATTCACAGTCTTGTAAGAAAGTGGACAGATGAGCAAATGGTTGTCCTGAATATGAGACATATGCTACAACTGTTGGTGGCCAAGAAAGAGATAGACTGTCCTGGAAGGATCAGGAAAGGATTCCTGAGGCAGAGACCTTAAGCTGGGTCTCATGAGCGTGGGAAACTTACTTAACTTCTCCGGGTCTTGGTTTCCTAAGCTATCACATGAGGAGGCTAATGTTCCCTTTGCAGAGGTGAGGATGAAATGCAATGAAATAATATGAATAAAACATCTGGCACTGAATAATTCTTTAATAAGTGTTCAAAATGTCTCCTTGAAGCCAGGTCAGGTGGTGGTGGCCTTGGCAGGTGGAGGGTGGGAGCTGGCAGCTCAAAAAGTTTCAGGAGACTGGTCCATACCCTTCATCTTCGCTCTGTGACCTTGAACAAATCTTTTAACTTCTCTAAGTCTCAATTGCTGGATCTGTAAAGTGAGATAATATATTTGTTGTATGGCTTCATACAAGGCATCAGAATATGCCAAGCATAGTAAGGTACTAGAAAACGTTAGCTCTTCTATATTATTATTACCAACAGATTTCATGGAGAGACTAAATCTGCGTGCAGACACACATGTTACATGCATATTGATTCCTGGTGCTCAGAAAGGGAGGAGGGTGAAGAGGCACGGGTTAGATTGAGTGACAGCCAGTGACTGCTCCCTGAGAGGATCCAGGGAGAGGTGACCAGAACTCCTTGAAAAGGTTGAAAGGATCAGATTTGGGCAACAGATCCAGGCAGGTCAGCTTGTGGTTCACACTGCAAGTTGGGAGAGCCTCCTTCATGAGAAATAAGGAGGTCCCCTGACAGCAGGAATTTAATTCCCTCAGGCATGTAGGCCTCCTGGTCTGGGCCAGTTCTGCTAGCAATATCCCAGCTGCTCTGTAGCCTGGCTGGTCCCCTGACCTTCCCAAGCAAGGCAGCCTGGCAGCCATGCTGGGTTGCCACGGCAACTGGCAGCCTCCCAGCTGGGTTGCCCTGGTAACCAGTTAGCTGGTATTTGGGGGAGGGGGTGGTGAGCTAGGGGTAATCAGCCTCAAAAGAGATGGAGAAGGACAAGGGCAGGACAGGAAGGAAGACAAATCGCAGATGCCCCCAGTACAGTCTTCTCCTCTCTGTGTCCTGGGCTTGGGACAGCCAGAGAAAGGCAGGTAGGAAAGGATGCTGTGGTGGTGTTTCTGTTTGTGTGTGTGTGTGTGTGTGTGTGTGTGTGTGTGTGTGTGTGTGTGTTTCACGGTTGAGTTGTCTTGGCCAGTGCAGAGTGTGTGGAAGGTTCGATGGGGTGGTGCAGGAGCTCTCCCTGGCACTAGGAAGGGCAGTCCAGTCCAGTGGGGAAGCCACAGACCACCCAAACCCAGATCAGTCCTGGCTCCACTCTTCCCCTGGCCAGCTCCATCTCCTTGAGCTTTAGTTTCTTCGCCTGTAAAATGGAGGTGCTGACACGGAGCTTCAGGCGCTGTGCATGGTGGGCTCTCTTCTTCCGTCTTGCTTTTTCTCTTCGGTGGATGCGTTCCAGCTCATAAACACCTTGCACCAGTGGCCCAGTCTCCTGAGGCAGGGGCTGGGGGTGGGGTTGGAATTCTTGAGAACTTAAGAGACCCTGCTTTTACCCTGAGTGCTGAGTGCAGAAAGTGAGTGACAGGTGAGAACTTGGCAAGAAAGTTTAAAAAGACCTCATCGAAATTTTTGACTGCACCAGTAGAAATACATTTGTCCTTATGATCCAGAGACAGGTATGCATTAGCTCCCTGCTGTCTTCTAGTCTGGGCTGATTCCCCGCATCCCCTAGCTAAACATGGTCTTGACCTTTCAGCTTGATTTCACACTCACGGGTGAGTCACTATGTTCAGTTTGAGAAACACAGAGAGAGTTAAAGCATCGCCTCAGGCCTCCGGTCACCTGCACCTGTTGATTCTCATAGCTCCCATCTGTGAGATAACAGGCTCTGAGGTCACATGGCTTGCCCAGGGTCACAGAGGCAGCAAGTCATGGGCAAGGCCTGAGCAGGGTCTCTGTTGCTTTGTTGCTCATGGTCTGTCCCTTCTTTTGCTCAGTCTGAGGCCCAGTCTTAGTCTTGCTGTGAGAAGAACTGAAGGATTCCCCTCCCACAGAAACAGAGACCTAAAGACCCAAAAGGATCTGTCCCAGTCACCTTAAAATTAAGGACCTGGAGCTATGCATGGAGCTCAGGTGCCTCTTGTTTGTCTCGGAGACTCAAGACTGCATGCTGAGTGGGGGTGTGGAGGAGGAAGTGTCCCCTCAGTATCCAGGAAGGAGGGGTTCTGCATGTGGTGAATTCCTCCTGACAACCAGATGTTTTCTGACAGGAAAACCTTAAACCAGTCCCCAGAGAAGCCAGCTTTTCATTGTGTCTCTAATGAAGATGCCAGTCAGCAGGAGGCCACAGTCAGAGGATGCCACCTTGGCTTGGCTCCCTGGAGGGAGGAAGGGGGTCTTGGTGCCTGGAAGCTGAGGTTGGCAGTGGCTGGAGGGAGAGGGGCATGCACGTGTGCAGAGTACCCAGGCAGAATGCTGACCCTGCAAATATTTTGTGTGATAAAGATAAGGCTTGGAGCAGGATCAGGAGCACAGGAGGACTGGGTCCTGCTTGGTTCCATTTTCACCGGTGCTGTGTGAATTTGCCCCGTTTCTCAGCCTCTCAGGACCTGGCCTTCCCATTTGGCTGGGTACGCAGTGGATGCTGCCATCGCTCCCTTCCCATGGGGACTTTGCCCTTTGCAAACAGAATGGGCCAGGCATTTATAGCTGAGGGACATTTCCTTGTCACCTGGGTGTATTCTCTTTTCAGCTTTACTGATTCTATATGGTGACAGGCTCGTGGCTCTGGGAGGAGGTTGGAGAGGGGTGGGAAGATGAGATCCCAGCTGTGTCCTGGTTCCTCTGGGCTTCTTGTTAGTGTCGTCAAGCACCCACTGATTGGGATGGAATTACTTTGAATTGTAGAAATGAGAGTTGTTGGCAGTATCTATGTGGCCCAGGCTCATGATCCCTTTGTAACTGTCAGGCAGGCGTGGTGGGGAGGACATTTTTGTCTCTAGCTGGGTAAATGTAGGGCTGGGGAGATGATGGGTTTCCATAATGAGAATGGATACTTCAGGAGGGCAAGGAAGTTGCTCAATGCCTAGAGATGAGTCAGTTTACACTGTGAAGTTGGCTGCATGTCTTCCTCATAGCAGCCTTAGAACTGCCATGTACTCACCCAATATCTGTGTCCCCTTGGCTTGCCCAGAGGGACTTTTTTGGGGAGGGGAAGTGAGGGTACTAGGGATTGAAGCTCAGGATGCTTTACCACTGAGCTCCATTCCCAGCACTTTTTATTTATTTATTTATTTAGTACTGGAGATTGAACTCAGGGGCACTCGACCACTGAGCCACATCCCCAGCCCTATTTTGTGTTTTATGTAGAGACAGGTTGCTTAGCGCCTCGCCATTGCTGAGGCTGGCTTTGAACTCGCGATTCTCCTGCCTCAGCCTCCCAAAGTGCAGGGATTACAGACTTGCGCCACCGTGCCCGGCTCCCTTTTAATTTTTTAAAAAATTTGAGACAGGGCCTAGTTACATTGCTGAGGCTGGCCTTGACTTGCGATTCTCTTGCCTCAGCCTCCTGAGTCCCTGGGATTACAGGCATGCACGACCACGCCCTGCCCAGAGAGACTTTTTTTCTTTTTTAATATTTTTTTTAGTTGTAGATGGACACAATAGCTTTATTTTTTTATGTGGTGCTGAGGATCAAACCCAGTGCTTCACACATGCAAGGCAAGCATCCTACCACTGAGCCACAACCCCAGGCCCCAGAAAGACTTTTGATGATCCCTTTTTACCTATGAAAATACTACTTCTGAGATCATGGGCCATTTAACTGAAGGTCGCATTGGGAGGAAGGGGAGTAGTCAGGATTAGAAGCTACAGTTGGTTCCATGATTCTTCCCCAGGACTTTTAATGGCCTCTCATTTGACCAAGCATAAGAGCAGAAATATTAGCCAGTGAGATAGTGGTGTCCCCATTTGTGCTGCCCATTTGGCCTCCTCTTTCAACCAGGGGCCCTTAAGACCATGCAGGAAGTCACGGCTGAGGCAAAGCTTGGAGATGCAGCTGGGGTGTTGGGAGACTTGGACATCATACCCAATGCCAGTTCTACAGCCCTCCTGCCCACCTGTTCCCTGGGGAGCTGATATATAATGGGTGGCTTCTCCTTTAGCAGCCAGATCGTCTCAGAATCCAGAAGCCCAGGGTCCTCATTTACACCCAACTGAGTCATCTGCTGGCCGTTAGCAGGGTGGGCTTTTCCCAGCCTTTTCTCTGAGCTCTACTCCCCATCTTCCTGCTTTTCCTGTTATCCTGGTCACTTTCCCTGTGTGCATTTAGGCATGTGTTTAGATATGAGTGGAGATAGTGTCTGAGGACTTTTCCCAGTGCCTCTGGACCTCATCATTAAGGTCACATGACTCAGTAGAGAAAGGAGGGTTGGCTCTAGTAACTTTTGTTGGAGGACCTGCCTCTGGGGGAGGGAGCCGAACACACAGCAGAAGAACCATGGTTGATCCTGATGCCCTGTTCAGGGTGAGGCTGGAGTGCTGCTCCTCCGTCAGTTCTCAAGGACTTGGGCTGCGGGTGAGGCTGAACCCAAGGCACTGTGTGTGTGGATTCTGAAGGGGAGAGATGGAAATCCTTCAGGATCTATTTCATGGCAGCAGATTCCAGATCAGAAGAAAGCAGGAAGAGAGGGCTGGGGAGATAGCTCAGTTGGTAGAGTGCTTGCCTTGCATGCACAAGGCCCTGGGTTCTATCCCCAGCACCAGGGGGATGGGAGCAGGAAGAGGAGCAAAACATTTAGGCCTCTGGAATTGGCACACAGAGATGGGGAGTGTGGCAGGGGCTCTAAGTGTGGAGAGACCTCTGAGGGAGTGGGGCCAAGTGTCTGGTGGGTAGGGCCAGGGCCAGGTTCAGACACCTTTAGATGGGCTACATGTGATCAAGCTGATCTGCCTTCCTTATTAGGAAAGTCAGGCTGGCAGGAGGTAGTGAGACAGAGAGAGTCTAGACCCTAGAAAGGACTTTCTTGAATCTAGATAGGAAGCATCTTGATTGGGCCCAGCACCTTCCAAATTTGATATTGTCATAACTAAGGCCAAAGTCATGTACACTTACACTTGCTAAGTTTATCTATCTATCTATCTATCTATCTATCTATCTATCTATCTATCTATCTATCTATGTATTTATTTTTTGGTGCTAGGGATTTAACCCAGGGGTGCTTAACCACTGAGCAACATCACAGGCCTTCTTTCATATTTTATTTAGAGACAGGGTCTAAAACACTGAGTTACTTAGAGCCTCGCTAAGTTGCTGAGGCTGGCTTTGAACTCACGATCCTCCTGCCTCAGCCTCCCAAGCCGCTGGGATTACAGGCGTTCGCCACCATGCCCAGTTTATTAAGTTCTATTTTTAAAAGTGACTTCTTACTGACTGAAATAGCTGGTTGGAAATAGAAGTTGTTCTACAATATTCCATTTACATATGTCTTTCTGTCTGATAAATCTGTATCTCCCCACAGCAATTGGCATAACGCCTTGAAATAAGTGCTTCTTGGTTAATACCTTCCCCCACCTTCCCTAGGCTTGGGGGATGGGGTGACATGCGAGTATTGGGGAGAGAATTCTCTGGAAATGGCTCTGCCCTCAACCCAAATCTTTTCCTGTGCTAGAATTTCAGATATTTTTCCTTGTCCTGGCTCAGAGCCAAGATTGCTCTTCCTCCATCCTTGGCTGAAGGGTTTGCTGAATTGAGTGAGATCATCCTCTCTGGCTTTGGAGCCCTTGCTTCCTAACTCACTTCTAGGGTACTTGGATAATGCAGATAAGGCTCTGGTCCACAGGATAATTTGGGTTAGGAAACACCGTATCTCTTCCAAACTTTTTGTAATTGATTGTCTTTAATATTTCCTTGAGAAGGAGTGAGCTATTTTCAGCCAGCTTAGAGGAGTTTGTCCCTCCCACAAGAACCTCCTGAGATCACAGGTCAGGAGAACTGGAGGTGTCATCCGCAGCTCATTTGCATATTTCCCACAATCCTCCACTTGACTCTTTCTACAGGCATCCCCGTCTGGCCATTTCTGTCACTTTAGCTCCTTCAAATCAGTGGGTAGGTCTGCATTACAAGTATCTCCTTATAAACCCTGTGTTCCCAGTGTTGGAGTCTCTTTTTCCAGATGGACCAAGATAGGAGAGGGATTAAGTGTCAGCCTTGGAAGTAATCTTTCATCTGGGTCAAACTTCCTCCCAAACAGTAGTCACCTTTTCATGTCCTAGGCACTTGATCATTCAGCCACCCCTTAAACACTGCCCTGAGAAGCGGCTTTTCCTCTGTTGGACAGCTTCTATCCCTCCTTAGCCCTGAACTTGACTTTTCTTCTAACTTCTACACTTGGGTTCTAGTTCAGTGTCCTGGCCACCCTTTCCTGGACTTTCTTGTTTGTCACCATTTAAAAAGTCAAATAAGTATGGAGAGATCATATGTTACAGTGGGAGAAATGCAGGCTCCGGTCTGTCTGCCTGGGTTTGCCTCATACTTGCCAGCTGTGTGACCCTACTTATAATCTTTACCCCCTCTGAGCCTCAGTTTACCCATCTGTAAAATGTGGATGATGGTGTGGGCTGGGGTTATGGCTCAGTGGCAGAGTGCTCGTCTAGCAT
The DNA here is from genome assembly GCA_028644305.1 of Xerus rutilus. Taxonomy (NCBI): domain Eukaryota; kingdom Metazoa; phylum Chordata; class Mammalia; order Rodentia; family Sciuridae; genus Xerus; species Xerus rutilus. Next base: position 60,765,537 of record CM053410.1, read on the forward strand.
GTGTAAGGAACTGGATTCGATCCTCAGCACCACATAAAAATGAAATAAAGATATTCTGTCCACCTACAACTAAAAAATAAATATTTAAAAAAATGTGGATGATGATGGTATTTACCTCATAGGGTGGGCAAATGAATTGGTACATGAATTGTAAATGAATGAATACAATTGTACATGTAAAAAATGAATTTGATACACATAAAAAACTTAGGACAGTGCCTGGTAACTACATGTTTTAACTACATGGGTACATGGCAGCTTTAACATTTCTCTTAAAACAAGCAGTCTAAGCTGGGCACAGTGCGCAAGCCTGTAATCCCAGCACTTAGGGAGGCTGAGACAGGAGAATTGCGAGTTCAAAGCCAGCCTCAATAATGGCGAGGCGCTAAGCAACTCAGTGAGACTCTGTCTCTACGTAAAACACAAAATAGGGCTGGGGATGTGGCTCAGTGGTCAGGTGCCCCTGAGTTCAATCTCCAGTACCAAAAGAAAAAAGAAAAAACAAGCAGTCTAGAATTGAACATAGTAGTCCAGATGTGGTCTGTTCTGTAGGACTCATGCCTTCCAACTTGACAATGTATTCCTACTGTATCAGACTGAGTTTGCAAATCACTGGTGTTTGAATTGAGTTCATTCAATTCAAACACTAGTGTTGAACCCTCAGGTTATTTCAGCTGTTAGGCTTAGATCCCTCTCCCCTTCCTACATAAAAGATGTGATCTGAGTTAGAGGGAAGGTCAGTGTCAAGGGGAATCCAAAGCCTCCCTTCACATTGGTCCCAAACACACATGAACTCTCATTGATGGAGTTGAGTCTTTTTTATAACACCACTCTGTGATCTGGTGTTCTCTTCGGAAAATCTCTTGACCCACACTGAGCTGAAATAAAATTCTGCTTCCCATGGGTCTTTTCTTTCTTTTGGTGGGTCGCTCTGACTCTTTACTCGTTCAGTGTATTTGCTTATCAAGTGAACCAAGCATGTACTGTTGGTGTCTTCTTTACCACCAGTTCTAGCTCCTCCACTTCTCAAAGTTTCCAGGTTGTAGGGGAAGGGACACAGGAGCCTCAAGCATATTCAGAGTGCCAGGTCTCCCAGGTAGACTTCTGAGGCTTTTTAAATACTTGCTTTTCATGGCTCAGCAGTATCTACATCACCTGGGAGCTTGCTAGAAATGCAGAATCTCAGACCTCACCAGAACAACTGAATCAGAATCTTTGTTTTTAAGTTGGGTGTGGTGGTGCACACCTGTAATCCCAGCGATTTGGAGGGCTGAGGCAGGAGGATTGTGAGTTCAAAGCCAGCCTCAGCAACTTAGCAAGGCACTGAGCAACTCCGTGAGACCCTATCTCTAAATAAAATATATATTAAAAAAGGTTTGGGATGTGGTTTAGTGGTTAAGCACCCCTGGGTTCAATTTCTGGTACCAAGAAAAAACAAAACAAAACTTCATTTTAATAGGATCCCCCAGGTGATTAATTTGCACATTAAAACTTAAGAAGCAAAAACAAACAAACAAAAACAAAACTTAAAAAACATTCAACTAGGGGTAGGAACAGAAGGGTGGGAGTCTTCCAAGGTCTTTCTGGTGTGTGTGGTGCTGGGGATGGAACTCAAGGCCTTGCTAGGCAAACACTCAACCGCTCAGCAGTCTCCCTAGCTCTCTTCCAAGATCTTGAAATCAGTCCTGCTGACTGGGTTTCTGAGGACAGACAGAACTATTTCCAGAATATTTGATTATGAACTTCCCATACGAGGGAGAGTTGGGCCTACATTTTCTTCTAGTAGGCACAGGGTCTCTGGTCTAATGTCTACGTCCTTGATCCACTTTGAGTTGAGTTTTGTGCAGGGTAAGAGATAGGGGTTTAATTGCATCCTGCTACGTATGGATTTCTGGTTTTCCCAGCATCATTTGTTGAAGAGAGGCTATCTTTTCTTCAATGTATGTTTATGGTGCATTGTTTAGTATAAGATAACTATTTATGTGGGTTTTTCTCTATGTCTTCTATTCTGTTCCATTGGTCTTCATATCTGTTTTGGTGCCAATACCATGCCATTTTTGTTACTATAGCTCTTTAGTGTAGTTTAAGGTCTGGTATTATGATGCCTCCTGCTTCACTTTTCTCACTAAGGATTACTTTGGCTGTTCTGGGCCTCATATTTTTCCAAATGAATTTCATGACTGCTTTTTCTATTTTCATTTACTTCTTGAAATGCCCATAATAAAGTTTTTACAAAACACTCATACATTAAAAAAATATATATGGATATAGAGAGTGTTTGTGCTACCCCCCATTTTGTTAGTAGTACGCTTTTGAGTATATTTCAAACCTCTGAATTATATATATATATAATTGGAATCTTTTAACTTTTCAATGATGGTTTTTACATGTCTCATCTATTTTGTTGGGTAAAACACCAGGCCCAAGGCAGATGGGCAGGATGGCAGGAATGGATTGAGCTTGGAGGGACTGCATCTCCTCAGCGGGAGAGTTGAGTGTTAGAAAACAAACCCACCTTATTTGTTGACACAGAGGAAAGAGACAGACACAGAGCAAGGACAGACGCCCGTGGGCACCAGCAGGTCCCTCCCTTCCTTCCTTCGGCCTGCAGTATTGGATTCCGGAGCTCCACCCCTCACCCCTGCAGTCAGTGAGCTGGTTCTAGCTCCAGCTCTGCTCCTGGCTGACTTGGTCACCTTTAGCAGAGTGTTACCACCCCAGACTGCTGGGTTTTCATGCGTAATCGAGGAAATTGGAATAGTCATCCTCATCCCCTGGAGTGCTTTAAAGAAATGCATGTTCCTAGGGTTCCTCTCCATAAAGAAACCTGATTCAGTTGGTCTGTGGTGGGTACCTAGGCATCAGTATTTTTCAAAGCTCTCTAGGTAATTCTCATGTGGGACCAGGATTGATACCCACAGGACCAGAGATTCTGCAACAAGCATGAGCTGCCTCTGATGTCAGAGGCATCTTGGAGCCTGGTGCACATCTTTTGGGGCCTCATCCTGCAGGCTGAGCCCCAATGGCTGCAGCCCCAATGTCAGGACCAGGGACTGGCTGGCCAGGGCAGCATCATGGCCAGGCACTGTGTGTGCCAGGCAGGACTATAGGGCACCCTCGCCTTCCCCAAATCCCCGGGAGAGGAGTTGGAATGCCTCCTATCAGCTGCTGGCTCTCCTGCCCTTCTATAGTCAAAAGAGTCATCTTTGACTTCTCTGACATTAGCTCCTCCTCTGTGTTTCTGAGCTTGCAGCTTAAGAAACACAGACAAAGGCCAGTGTAAAGGCCCTTTCAGCCAATTGAGATGAATCCCAGACTGTTCTCTTTGCCCTCTGTCTCTTCCCCCATGTGACTCAGTCGTTCTTAGGCCTCCTCTTGCCACTCTTTCCGCCATAACCTCCTTGAGACCAGGGATGCTCCCAGGAACATGAACGCACACAGACCCCTGACTTGGCCTGGGAGGTGGGGCAGTCAAAGCACCTACTTGCCCAGCTCATCTCACTGTGGGCAAGATTGGCTTCTACCTTGGAGCATCCTTTTTGTGCTTCTGGAACAGTGTGTGTCCAGGATGTTCTATCTCCTCTCATCCCCTTCTCCCCGTGGCTGCTGGGTGCCAGGAGTGTCTGCAGTGGGCTTGTTAATTGGCGCTTCAGCTGGCTGATTGACTCTAATGCGGGTGAACATTTATTTACCCCAGCAGCCGCCTCTCAGACAGCCGTTAATTGCAGGCACGAGAGAGACAATAATTATGGGATAATGGGTGGCTTTTGTGTGAGTCCTTCTCTTTGCTCTGTGTCAGCAAACATGGTGGGTTTGTTTTCTAACATTCAGTTCCCCTGCTGAGGAGATGCACCCCCTCCCTGCTTACTCCATCCCTGTCACTCTGCCCATCCCGTCCCTGGCCCCTGCCTCCGGCCTAGGATTGCACTCCAATTCCCTGAGTGACAGAGAGCATGTTCCAATCTTCTAAAATATCATCTCCTAATTCCCTTGCAGTCATACCCCATTTTTAGCATTTGTGAGATTGAACTTTTATTTAGTTATTTTTTTTTGAGATGGGATCTTCTTATGTTGCCTGGGCTGGTCACCAGCTCCTGGGCTCAAGTGATCTTCCCAAGTAGTTGGGACTACAGGTGTATACCACCATGCCTTGCTGAAAGATTTCCTTTTTATTTTTATTTCATTTATTTTTTTTTGCGATGCTGGGGATGGAACCTAGGGCCTCACACGTAGGCCACTGCCCTCCTACTTCCCTGGAACTGTTACTACTTTTTAAAAAGTGGTACATGGTACTTAGTCAACTTTGCCTTAAAAAGGGGTAAGTAAATATTAAACTACATGCCTATTCTGTGCATTCTGATATATATATATATTTTTTTTATTTTTTTATTTTTTTATTTTTTTTATTTTTTATTTTTATTTTTTTTACCATGCTGGGGATGGAACCCAGGGCCTACCACTGAGTGACATCTCCAGCCCCTGTTAATGTTTGTTTGTTTGTTTGTTTTGGTACCAGGGATTGAACTCAGGGGTACTCGACCACTGAGCCACATCCCCAGCCCTATTTTGTGTTTTATGTAGAGACAGGGTCTCACTGAGTTGCTTAATGTCTCACTGTTGCTGAGGCTGGCTTTGAACTCGCGATTCTCCTGTCTCAGCCTCCCTAAGTGCTGGGATCACAGGCTTGCGCCACCGCGCCCGGCTTATGTTAATGTTTTTATATGCTTGTAATTAGTGTGTAGTTATTGTCTTGCTGTGCCTTCCTTTCTTCACTTAATGTTATTTCATACACACACTCCCAAGTATGACAATGGCCTATAAATTTGTCATCTTAAATAGTTATAAATAATTCTGTCATGTTACTACATTACTGTAGTGCTTTTTTTCTTATTGCCAAGAATTTGAGTTGTTTCCAAATTGTTGCTATTATGAATAGTCCTGTTCTAAACATCTTCATATATACTGATTTTCCCCCAGTTATTTCCCTGAGGACAAATTGAATTATGAGTTGTATTGATTTTTCATCATGTCGGGAAGATGGAGAGGAGTGGAGGGCTGGGGGTGATAGGAGACTTTAACTGATCCCCTCCCTGGCATCTCCCAACACCCAGCTCCTCCTTCCCTCTGTCCTCTGTTCTCCATTTTTAGTATGACCCTCGCCCCTAATTCCCCAGTAAAAACCCAGGTTAGTGAAGTAGAGACTTAGTTCCGGTTAACTATTGCTGTGTATTTCACCCAAAATATGGTGGCTCAGAACAACAATGAGTTATTACTTCTCAGAGCTCTGTGGCTCAATGGGGCTCAGAAGACTGGTTCTTCCTTGGGTCATCTCCTGCGCTGTAGTCAGTCACCTGAAGGCTCCATTGGTGGGACAGCAATGACAGATGACAAGTGATGCTGGCTGTCATCTAGAAGCTCGGCTGGGCTCCTGCATGTGGCCTTCCCACATGATTTGAACTTCCCACTGGGGATGTAGCTCAGTGGCACAATGCTTGCCTAGCCTGTGGGGCCCAGGGTTCCATCCCAGCATCACCTGGAAAAAAAAAGGCATTCCAAGCCACTCAAGTGGAAACTTCAAGACTTCTACCTTTGCCTCAGAGTCGCATAGTGTCATATCTGTCCTATTCTGTTGGTCAAATTGAGAACTGCTCAGCTGCCAAGAGCAGGGGACCAAACTCCACCTCTCAAAAGGAGCAGCAGCTAAGAATTTGCAGCCATCTTCCCTGCTTCCCTTTGGAGATGGAAAGCAAGTGTTGATTAACATCCCATGAATCCTTCCGGAGTCCACCTAGGAGAAGTCACCTGAGAGCTTAACCCCTTGATTCCCCAGCTCCCTCCTGTCCCACCCCCACCCCCTTCTCAGAATCCTGCCCTTGCTCGGAAGTCACGTGATCTCCCCTCAGCTCCTTTCCTGGCTTCCCACAGGGGCAGAGCTCTCCTCCAGCACCTCCCTCTCTCCCCTCTCTGAATTCCCAGGTTGTATCTGTCTGCCTGCTTCCATGGCTCTTATCACACATCCCCAGCTTTCAGTTATTCCTGGGCTTAGCAGCAAAGTTCTAACTCCAGAAGGCAAGGACTGTCACGGTTAATATCCACACCCTACCCGAAAGGCCTAGTAAAGTGCCTGGGATATAAAAGGGCTTCCGTAAATTTTATTCCCTTACCTTCTTCTCAAACATTTGATACTCTATTATCTAGTGAACCATTATCTTTTTTTTTTTTTGGTACCAGATATTGAACCTAAGGATGCTTAACCACTGAGCCACATCCCCAGCCCTTTTAATATTTCACTTTGAGACAGGGGCTCACTAAGTTGTTTAGGGCCTCACTAAATTGCTGAGGTTGGCTTTGAACTTGCAATCCTCCTGCCTCAGCCTCCCAAGCCACTAGGATTATAGGTGTGTGCCCCTGTGCCGGCCTGGCAAGTTTCTTCCTCCTCCTCCTCCTTTCTTCTGCTTCTTCTTCTTTGTGGTCGTTGTCTTCTTCTCCTCCTCTTCTTCCTCCCCCTCCCCCTTCTCCTCCTCCTCCTTCTCTTTCAGTGTTGGGGATGGAATGCAGGGCCTTGTGCAGCCAGGCAAGCACTCTACCACTGAGCTACGTCCCATCCCTAGCAAGTCATCTTACTGAAGAGCGCAGTGGGAAGAGGGCATATATTTACTAAACACTTAGTGTGTGCACTTAGTAGCAGTGGCTGGAAGCTTTACAGAAGTTATTTATTATTTTTTACTCTAAGTTAGGATATAAGTAACAGTATCCCTATTTTACAGATTATGAAGCTGAGACTCAGAGAAGTTAACTAACATGGTAAGGGACATGGTTGGATCATGTGGTTAGAAAGTCACATAGTCATAGACCTAGGTGTTTGGGAATATGGGACACATGTTTTATACTGTACATGGAACCTCTTAGAACCTCAGTTTCCTCATCTGTAAATGGGGAGGACAATACTTACCTTATAGGGTTGTGTGGGTGAAGAGACAGACATGCCAACCACCTGGAGCAATGCTTGGCATCAAGCAGGCGTTCGCTCCACAGAGCCCCTCCTCACGTGACTTCTGGTTCTCCAGGGTTTGATACACGCTCTGCACATCTGGCAGCGTTCACAGCTGGCGACAAGGTTGAGGGACTTGCCCTCCTAATGTCCTTGGTGTGAGTTACTCACCAACACCCACATTGTTCCCAGGTGCTCCACTGTACCCTGGAGCCCAGGGCAGTGGGAATGGGGTCCGTTTGCCCCGGGTTCCTCCAGTGACAGAGTTCCCATGTTCTTTGTGATCACAGTACAGACAACCAGGTCTCCTGTCACCCAGGCTGCGTCCCCTAGAGCAGCTCAGCTGGGGACTCCCCCTCCACATCAATGGCTTTTATTTGCTCTTTTAAAATCAATTCCAGGGAGAACTCATTAGTTGTCTTTTTCCTCATCTTCAGGTTCTCAGTTCTGTTTCTGTTTTGTGGTCTCTGTCTGCTCCAAAGCATTGGGGACCCCCATTCAAGATGACTGTGCAGCACAGTGTCTCGCTAGGTGAGCGAGGACCCAGTTGCCAGGGGATGGCCGCCATGTGCAGGGGCTTCCTCGGCAGAGCTGGGGGAGAGCTGTCATGTCTGCCCTTTGCTTCCTGAGGCCCTTCCTTCTTATTCCTCTGGCTCTGGCCTCCACACTCTGGCTCAAGACACTGCCTGGGAAAGGAGGAGCTGGCTAGTTTAGGCACCTGCTAGTCTGACCTGGTCATCTGTCCCCTCATTCCCAGGTCCAGTGCCACCTCCAACTCCCCGACTCACCACTGATGTATAAGCATCCAGGGGCAGAATCACTGAAGGCAGAAGATGTTGGAGTTTTTTTTTTTTGGTACTGAGATTGAACTCAGAGGCACTCGACCACTGAGCCACATCCCCAGCCCTATTTTGTGTTTTATGTAGAGACAGGGTCTCACTGAGTTGCTTGGCGCCTCACCATTGCTGAGGCTGGCTTTGAACTCGCGATTCTCCTGTCTCAACCTCCCTAAGTGCTGGGATGACAGGCGTGCGCCACCGTGTCCGTCTGGCTTGGAGTTGTTTTCTTAACTCTTCTTGCACCTTTCCCTCTAAATGTCCCAACTGAAAAGCTAGAGTCTGGAAAGAGAAGCATTTCTTAAAATTCCTTCCTCCCTGCTGGGGCACCGCCTTCTTCCTGTCCCTGGTGCAGCGGCAGGGCTGGGGCAGGTCCCCTGCCAGCTGCAACTGGCACTGCAAGAGCCTTGGGGGAGGCGTCTACAGCCCAGTTCTCTTTGTCACTCTGGTCCAGCCTAGCAGGAGACTTGTCGCAGGCAGTTACTGGCTTTTGTGATTTTGTTTCATCATTGACCTGGATGCCTGGAGTTGGACAAATCTTCAAGTACAGAAAAGCAGTTCCTGCTTCCAGGGGGATTTGCAAATATGTGCCCTTTATACTTAAAAACTCGTGGGAGGGTGAGGGAGGGAAGAGGAAAAAACCTTTTTCAGGATCGCCCAGTACATGATTCTGAATTGTGTGTCCATCACACACGCACACATCCCTTCTATGAAGTCTGCCCTGAGGGCCTCAGCAGGAAGTGGCCTCTCTCCTTTTACTGAAGCCCTCTGGCACCAAAGACATGCCATGTGCAGCAAATGTACGCTTTCAGATTTGCTCTGTAGAGGATCATATTGGATACATAAATTGGGGCTGGATTATAAAAGGCCTCACATTTCAAGTGAAGGAGTTTAGTCTGTACCCTGTAGGTAGTAGAGAAGTACTTCAGATTTGTGAGCCACTGTGTAACCACACTGTCACTTGAGCAAGCAAGGAGACCAGAGGGGAGGCACTCTGTCACCTGTGGAGTAATGGGGCTGGGCAGGCAGAGTCCAGGCAGAGTGCTGGGTTATATTGATCTATGGTCCAATGGCAGCACCATGGAAGGGAGGTTGGTTGGAAATGGGGGTTTACAGTGACACAAAGAGCTATTTCGGGGGCTCAGGATGGGCTGGCAGTCCAAGTCTGAGGGTGCAGTGAGATGGAGACAGGAGGGTGAGCATTAGGGCAGAGGCCAGATGGGGCACTAGGTAGAGGACTCCTAGAAGGACCTTCTTTACACTAGAGAAGTGTACCTTGGCCACCCCTACCTGGAGGAACTGTTGCCCCGGAACACCTTAGAGCTCCTCTTGAAGGTGATCTGGCAGAATTTTTTGTTGGCCATCAGAATAGTGGAGGTGGGGTGGCGGGGGATGGGCAGAACGGAGGATGTGTGTCTGTGTAGAGAGGGGGTTAAAAGAGGGTGCGGTTAGGCCTGTCCTCACCTCAGACGCCTCCCTGTCCCCACTGCCAGGCTCAGAGGAGCCAGCCCTTCATTTCCGCCAGGGCTCTGCACTTCCTGCCCAGACAAGAAAAGGAAGGGGGGAAAATAACTCTTGTCTGCCAGATTTTTCCCAAGGGCACTTTTTATTGTTGTTGTTCTTGAAAACTGGTATGGGCTCCATGGCTCATGTCTGTGAGCCCAGTGACTTGGGAGGCTGAGGCAGGAAGATCTCAAGTTTGAGGCCAGCCAGCCTAAGCAGCTTAGTGAGATCCTGTTTTAAAATAAAAAAAATAAACAAGGGCTGGAGATGTAGCTCAGTGGTAGAGCAGCCCTGGGTTCAGTCTCCAGACAAACAAGCAATAGCAATAACTGGTGCCTTCTCCCTGGCACTGCTGGCCCTGGAGCTGGGGCCTGTCTGGTGTTCCCCAAATGTCCTCTTGGCCTTACCCAGTTACTCTGGCAAAGAGCAGAGAGGGACATAGCTGCCAACTGTAACTTAAACGTGCCTCTCAGAACCAGTGTGGCGGCGCACACCTGTAATTCCAGCAGCTCAGGAGGCTGAGGCAGGAAGATCATGAGTTCAAAGCCAACCTTGGCAACTTAGCAAGACGCTAAGCAACTCAGTGAGACCTTGTCTCTAAATTAAATACAAAAAGGGCTTGGAGGGTGGCTCAGTGGTTAAGTGCCCCTGGGTCCAATCCCTGGTACCAAAAAAGAAAAAAAGATGCCTCTAAGAGATGAGATTTGCCTTCAGACTCTAACTCTGAAATATAGCCTCCCTCCCTGCCCTGCCTCCCAGAGGGGCCTTCTCAGCTGGGGAAGGAAGAGAGGAGCTTGGACCAGTGGGCCCAGCCGAGGTCTGTAGGGTGAGGGGAGCTGTCTGCAGTGCTGGGCTCAGACCAGGCTACACACCCACTTGCCCAGCTGCCCATGCATTTGCTTCCCTGGCCTGACTTGGAATGGGGACACAGGTGTCATGGAGGGTGTCATCTGTTGGTGAGCCCTTAAAAGGCCAAGGGAGAGGGACCCTCCAGTGGCAAAGTGACTTTGTCCATTTCCTGGATAGGTGACCCCACATGGGAAAGGTGGATGGAGAAAGAGGAGATGGCAGTCCGTGTTAGGACTCTTTCAATGTCCGGGAAGAGCAAGTTCTGGGGGTCTTGCACCGCACAGAGACAGACTATAGTTAATAATAAGGTACTGTCTATTTGAAAATTGAAATTGCCAGCAGAGTGGATTTTTGTTTGTTTTTGGTTACTGGGGATTCAACCCAGAGGTACTTTATCACTGAGCCACATCCCCAGCCCTTTTTATTTTGAGACAAGGTCTTGCTAAGTTGCTTAGGGCCTTGCTAAATTGCTGAGACTGGCCTTGAGCTTGCGATCCTTCTGCCTCAGCCTCCCAAACTGCTGGGATTACAGGTGTGCACCATCATGCCTGGTACTAGAAGGGTGGGTTTAAAAGTTCTCACTAAGAAGAAATTATGAGAATGTGAGATGATGAATATGGTAATTAGCCTGATTTGCTCATTCCTCAAAACACCACCTTGCACCCCATACATAAGTACAATTATTTTTCAGTTTTAAAAAAAGACTGAGTCCCAAATGGTAGGCCCGGAACCTGCCTCAGTGGTGGTCTCATGGGGCACTCAAGTGTGTTCTGTAGGCAATTAGAAAATTTGTTTGGAGAGTTAGGATCCTTTCTTAGCATAAAGATTTAAGATTTAACTGAGCAGGCTGCAAAGGGGGCTTTGCTTTCATCTTATCTTCTTGCCTCCCACCTGCCCTGCTCTGAGATGGAGGATTAGCTGTGCCGTCTCTCTAGGTTAGCTATGCCATCTGTCTAGTTTTCTTGCCCAGAAGTAATATTCACCTCAGGAGAACTTTTTTTGGAGTACTGGGGATTGAATCCAGGAGCACTTAAGCACTGAGCCACATCCCCAACCCTTTTGTATTTTATTTAGAGACAGGGTTTTGCTGTCTGAGTTGCTTAGGGCCTCACTCAGTTGCTGGGGCTAGCTTTGAATTCACAATCCTCCCACCTCAGCCTCCTAAATCATTGGGATTACAGGTGTGCGCCACCATGCCCGGCTCAGGAGAACTTTCTTAGGCATATGAGCTGACATGTGACTAGTCTAGGCTGCAGGCTTGCTCCACCCAACCCCAGATTCACTACCCGGGAGGCCTCTGAGGTGGGATTCTCCTCCTTGCCTCCCAGCTCCTGTATTGCTTTTGGTTTTTGTGTTCAAGGCAAGAGAAATGGTTCGTGATTGGATATCTTCAGAACTTTGCACCTCAGAGGGATGTCCTGTTTAAAATGGGCTTTTTAGGAAGGCTTACGAATGATCAGGAGCAAAATAATTGGACATTCCTGGGTTGTTGTTTTTCCCCCTGCAATGCCTAGAATTCAACCCAGGGCCTCGTGCATGCCAGGCAAGTGTTCTACCTCTGAGCTACATTTCCAGCCTAGTATTTCTTAGTTTTAAGGGAGTTTATTGCCCGTGAAACCCTGAGGTCCCAAACATGCCCAGTCCAGAGTGGATTGCCAACTCTGTGTAGCCCTTGTGATGAGGCTGTCCCCAGAGCAGCTGGAGAGCAGGGGCCCAGGAGGCCTCTCCAAAGGACAAACCAGGGCTCAGGTTTACCATATTCCCTGCCAGCTGAGCCAGGTTTCAGGTGAGGAGTGACCTGGTTTCTGACTGTGACTTCGACTCTTTCTTAAGGATGTATAACTTCAGAGAATTCACTGTCCCCCTAAGCCCCAACTGTTCCTCTCAGCTGAGAAACAGGATAATAATGTAGGCCTGCCTCCTTGGAGGGTTATGTGAAGTTGTAGTGAAAAATAGTCAATGTGTCTAAAAAGCTATGGAGTGCGAGAGATGATTATGAATATGGCTGTTTTTCTTAGGAGAAGCAGAGAACTCCTGGAGTCCTGGGTCTGAGCTCTGATTCTTTCTTTTTTTTTTGGTACTGGAGATTGAACTCAGGGGCACTCGACCACTGAGCCACATCCCCAGCCCTATTTTGTGTTTTATGTAGAGACAGGGTCTCACTGAGTTGCTCAGCACCTCGCCGTTGCTGAGGCTGGCTTTGAACTCGCGATTCTCCTGTCTCAGCCTCCCTAAATGCTGGGATTACAGCCGGGTTGAGCTCTGATTCTTGAGGGAAGTTCCTGCAGCCCATAGCTTCCTCCCTGGGGAGTGGAGGAGGAGCGGCTGGGGTGTAAGCTCCCCACCACCTGCTTCAGGCAAGCCCTGGGGGGTTAGAGACTCTCCAGTCTGCCCACCAATAGAAACCCCAGGCCAGACCTTCCAATTCTTCCCCTCCTTCCTCTCTTCACCTGGCTAGTTTTCATTTACCTCCTGATGGAGCTGGGGGGCCCTGGCCTTCCTGGGCGGGGTGTTGCCATTTTGCCTTATTCAGTGGAGGCGTGATTGAGCCTGAGAGGAACCTTCCTGGGCGGGGGCAGGAGCGCTGGTTTATGATAATGATACCCCGGGTTTGTACAGCGCCTCTGCTGCTCAGAGCGCTTGTCCCAGGGTTCGGGAGGTGCAGGCTGAGGGAGAGGGTCACGGTGACTTTGAGGTTGAGGCTCCGCGGCATTCAGTGTCTCCCCTGAGGTCAAGGAGCCAGCAAGTGGCAGAGCCAGGATTTGAGTTTCAGAGTCAGAACTGCCACCAGGATTAGTCATGAGGTCCTTAGACTTGCGGGCCCACTTTCTAGTTCCTGAACAATGAGGGCCATGCCTGCTTGCCCTGGCTTCACTGAAGGTGGGTTCAGATGGAACACAGATCACTGGGGAGGTGGGAGAAAGACGTGGCCCAGAGGCAGCTGTGCCCTGGTCATCTTGTGACTTGGGCATGAATATGGAACAAGCACCTTGTCTGAATGCTAAGTTAACCCTCTGTCCCTTACAGCACCATGACCCACAGGGCGGGCTCCTGGAAGGCTGCTTTGATTGGCCACTTGGTCTGGGGTGGAGCCTCTCCTGGTGTGGGAGAGGCTCCGCCCCTCAGGAAGCAGGTGGATTGGTACATTTGTCTCTCTTCCTGGCAGAACAGGCTGCTAAAAGGTGGGAGAGAGGGGCTGTTGGGGTGTCTGCAAGGTATCTGCGCCCTGGCTCCTGCACACTCTTCTGGGCTGGTAAGGGCAGGCTCTCTCAGAGCAAGATGGGCTGGGAATGGAGGCGCGGGACATGGGAACAGGGTGGACAGTCCCCAACCTGACTGTGGACTCGGTTCATGTTCTAGGTGCTTCTCTAACCCTCCCTTCCATCTTTCTCTCCTCACTTCTTTCTGTTGCTTTTATTCTCCCTTTCTCTTTTTTCAAATTTTCTTTTCTTTTTAAAAAAATATTTTTAGTTGTAGATGGACACAATACTTTTATTTTATTTATATGTGGTGCTGAGGATCGAACCCAGTGCCCCACATGTGCTAGGCAAGTGCTGAACCACTGACCTACAACCCCCAGCTCCTCTCTTTTTTCTTTTCTCTTTTACTCAATTATTTACTTGGCAAATCTGAGCTCTGGGATGTACCAGGTAAGATACTCTCTCCTGCTTTCTCCCTTCCAAAGGCCCCTCCAGATACCCCACATTCTTCCTTTTTATTTCTCTGTCACCCTCTCTTTCAGTTCTGTGCTCCAAAATGCTCTTCCCTCCTTTAGGGTAAGCTCTGGGATCAGCAGCACCAGGAAGTGCGAAGGGTGGGAGCAGCCCGGGCAGGGCCAGCTGTTTGCGCAAGGTGGGGCTGGCCTCAGTCTGGTTGTCTGGGCTGGGCTGGAGCATGGACTTGGGTGTTTGGCTCTTGTGTGGCCTTGTTCTTCCCATACCTTCTGCCTTCCCCCTTCTTCCCATTTCCTACTTCTGGCCCCTAAGGGAGACACAAAACGTTATTATTCAACTTCTGCAAAAGTCACTTTGCTGGGATGCTAATTCTTTTCCAGACCTAGGTATGGAGCACTGAACTCCGTCTGGGGCTGGAGATGCTCTCAGAGCCAGGGTGGTCCAGGGGAGGAGGAACGTTGAATTTCACCTCTGAAGACAATGTAGCTTCACCACAATCTTGTGGTGGGACCTGGGAGTTTTTTCTTTCATGTGGCACCACTGACCTCTGTCAAAGGCCCCCGGTAGATAAAGCTGTAGACAGCCAGGTGTGACTTGTGGCAGCGATTCTGCTGAAAAGGGAAAAGCAGCCTGGGGCTTCTTATTACATGGGCTCCAGAGTGAGAATCCCAAGGGCCAGAGCCAGTGGCCTGGGTGGCTCTGACCACAGTGAAGAGCTCCGAGAACCTGATTTATATTTTTAAAAGTTTATCATAGAAGGGCTGGGATTGTGGCTCAGTGGTAGAGTGCTTGCCTGGCATGCGTGAGGCACTGGGTTTGATCCTCAGCACCACATAAAAATAAATCAATAAAGATATTGTGTCCACCTACAACTAAAAAATATTTTTTAAAAAAAAGTTTATCATAGAAAATTCCAAACGTATACAAGACTAGAGAGAATAACCCTCATATGCCCAAGCTTCTATCATTTTGAAGAGGCCTTGTGGCCAATCTTATTTTAGGAATACTCCTGGTTCTTCCCACCCTCTGATTGTTTTGAATAAAATCCTAGAGAGCTTATCATTTCATCTCTAAAGATAAGAGCTCATGAGAAAAACACCCAAATGTCATTATCACACCTTAACCAAACCGACAATCCCGCCATATAATCCAACATCCTGTTAGTGTTTCTCTTTCCTTAATGGTTGTATAAATTTTTTCATCGTTTTTTTAAATTTGGATTTGGGTAAGGCCCTGGAGTTGTGATCGGCTGTTGTAGCTCCTCGGTCACTCCTAATCAACGGGTTGGTTTCTCTCTTTTGCAACGTGTTGTTGAAGAAACCGGGTGACTTGTCCCATAGTTTTTCACGTTCTGGGTCTGGCTGATTGCATCCTCATCGCGTCATTTAGCGTGTTCTGCAGTCCCTGAGTCTCCAGTAAAAGTTGTTAGATTTAGGGCTTGATCAAATTAGGTCCCTTTAATTTATCTACTAGGAGAATGGGGCAAGAATCTTGTGTGACAACCATCCGGAGACACCTGTTTTTCATTTTCGTTGTGGTGGTAGCTGCCTCAATGATCATGGCCCAGATCCATTAATTCATTACAGGCTAATTGCCTATTAATTACTCTCTCTAATTAGATGTTGCTTCTTTGATCTCATGGTAAGAGCTCCTGCTGTGGAAAGAGGCCTCCTTCTCTGGGAGAAGTCACTGTGGAGGCCAAGACCACATGGTCACTGGGAGGCCCACTCCCACCCACTCTGGCCTCTCTGGGTAGCAGAGGTTACATAAACGCCAATTTGGGCGTCCTAGAGGGAGTGCTTTGCTTTGCCATTCAGTCATATTTTAAATCTTGGTGCTGATGGAAGGGGCCAGAGCCTGAGACACTCTAAGTAACTTTTCCAATTAGCTCTGAAATACAGTTTAATCAGCCATATTTAATCAAATTAGTGCTCAGATACAAAGCTTCCTTACTGTCCTATATGCCCACCTCCTGGTCCTTTCCTTCCATCAGTGACCTAGTAATCGCTCTCTTATGTTTGCCTGATAGTTCCAGGTTACAGATCCAACACAAGAAACAGCCCAGTAGAGAGGCTGAGGGTGGAGCTTTGAGGTCAGCTTGCTTGTGGATGGATTATCCTCTACCACTTGCTAGTTGTTTGGTCTTGAGCAAGTTGGCTACCTTCTTTTTGCCCCAGTTTCTCTATCAACTTTATAGGGTTATTATGAATATGAAATGAGATTTTGCAAATAAAGAGCTTAGCACAGTGCCTGGAATGTAGCAGGTCCTTGACACACATTAGCTATTTTGAATTATCTGCTCCTAGTAACCCAGTGTCCAGCTGCAAGTGTTCTCAGATGTATACAACAAGGACAAGGTAATGGCTGGCAGTCGAAAGCTGCCTATATATGACAGCCATAGGACCGCATACTTGTTCCCGTATCCACCAATAAGGAAGTCATTGAATATCAGTGACCCTGGCCAAGGTCATCAGAACACAGGTAGGGCTCCAGCCCTAATTTTGAGGATGATGAAGTTGTATCTAGAGAAGTCAGGGAACTTGCTCTCAGAATAGTGAATCAGAGGATGTGCCTAAAATGGAAAAGGAAACCCGGCCATCTGACTCTCTAGCTGTTATGTCCTTTCCCTAGGAATGGGAGCAAGCAGGGAGGGAGCGGAGAGGACCTGGGGTTTGGCTGAGACCTGCTCTTGTATTTTTCCCTTTTGGAGGCCTGGGCCATCTCTTGTCCTTGAGGAGGGCCCCCTGAGGCCTTGAGTCTAGAGAGCCAGGTGGATGTGGCTCCTCCCCGGGAGCTGTGGTCCCCTGGGGCCTGGCTCAGCTGCTTGCCCATCTGCCCGTGAAGATCAGAAATGGGAATCTGCAGTGAGACCATTAACACAGCAGCCCGCCTGGACAGGGAAGGAAGCCTATCTACGAGATGCCAATCAACCACAACCTCCAGGCGCTCTCCCAGGCCTAGACTAGACACTCCAGGCCAAGAAGGCTCCCAAGAAGGGGCCCAGGTGGGTGGCTGGGCAACCAGGAAGCAGGAGCGCTGCTTTCTGGGCACCGCAAGAGGAAGAGCCATCGCGCTGAACAAAACGCAAGCCTGTATTTTGGTCTCACTGGGCTCCTGCCTGGTACATCCTTGAGCTGCTTCTTTTGCTGCAAGCTTGGCCTTGTGACTTGAGCATGTGAGCAGAGGGTGGCAGGGTTTCCATCCCAGGCGGAGGAGGGGGCGGAGGGAGAGCCAAGGAGCGGCAGAAACCCAAGTAGCTGCTTTGTCCAAATTTCATGCTGCATAGGCTGCTGCGTGGAGCTGGCTGCTGCCCACACCGTTCCCTGCCTGAGCGCAGAGCACCAGGATTTGAGCGATGAACAGATCTGTGGCCCATTTTGATCATATGACAAAGAGGGACCCAGAACAGGGGGTGACGAGGGGCAGGGACACTGAGTGAGGACAGAGTGAACTTCCCCAAGCCCCAGTACCTAGCTCAGACTGGCACCCAGAGGGCCTTATGGCCAGTGTATTGAATGAATGAATGAATGAATGAATGAATGGATGAATGAATGAATGAATGAATGAATCAATCAATCAATCAACCAAGGTCACTGGGATTGTAGGCCTGCACCACCAACCTGGCTACATTTCTCCTTTAACCCTTTTAATTCTCTGGCTTGACCCATAGGGCTTGGGCTGCAGACGTGTTTGTTAGAAATGTGTTGGAAGGTGAATCAAACCTGACTGTCACATGGAGTGCTACGTTATGAAGTAGCCAGGCTTCAGCTCCTCTTCTTTCCCTTTGGTCTCCACATCTTTGTGGCAGTGGGTGGGTGGCGACAGAGCGTGGCAACCCTGCATAGAACCACAAGAACATGAGTTGGGAGCCCTGTGGGTTTCAGTGCCCTGGGCTCGCCTGCCCTGCTTTGGGTTCTCAGTCTGGGTCTCAGTCTTCTCTGTTTCTTTCCTGGGCTTTGCACATCCTGGACACTGGATTCGATGAGAGAGAGGTTGCTAAGTGGGCAGTGGTGGAGGGCAAGAGCTTTCTTTATTCATCCTGATCATTTAGGCCTCGTTTCTCCTCCAGGGTCCTAGAATGGGTGGGATCTCCTCTAAGGGACACAGGAGGTGAGAACCCACGCATGCCCTCTTGATTGCACAAACTCAAGGGCATGGTTGGAGCTGGGCTCTGTTTCAGCTGGCAGAAGAGGGCATGGAACTGGAGCTGCCCTCGGCCTCAGAGAAAGTCGGCCACAGCAGGACTGGACACGTTGAGCGCTCAGAGCCCTCCTCACAAAGAAGCTTAGGAGAAAATTAAGTGGACCCAAGCCAGGGGGAGCCTGGCTCTCTGTGCTGGGCTCCTTAGGGAGGGTGCTGGGCAGGGCAAGGAGCGGGGCTCACTGCAGACAGGGGGGTCTGTCTGTATGGTCATGGCAGCCCAGCTCTGCTTGGCATTGGCAGCCTAGAAATAGCTAGTACTGCTTCTCCCCATGCCTGTCCGTCAAGCCCTGCTCAGCCAGGCCACTGAGAGTCTTGGAGGACTCAATGGCCGTGGGGATGGCCAGAGCAGAGTCCTGCTGCGCAGCTTCCTTCTGGGTTTGCTCTTGTCATTCTAACAGTCCCCAAAAAGGAACTTTCTCAGGGCTCAGAGTCTGGAACCCCTTCAGTAGTTTCTGAAAACATTTGTCCTGCAGATAGAAACGCCACTGCATCCATCCCCACGAGGCAGGGACTTGCACAGGGCTTGCAGGGACAGGCGGCTGGACACTTGGCCTCCCAGTCCTGGGACCAGAGCTCTCGATAGTTCTGAGCATGAGGATTTCATGTGGTGCCCATCAGTTCTTTTCAAATCGAGACTTATTTACGTGTGAGTTCCTTAGTAGGGTGACTCATTTGTCCCACTCTGCCCAGGACTTTCCGGAGTTTTAGAACTGTCGTGCTTTCTTTTTTTTTTTTCTTTCTTTTTTTTTGGTACTAGGTATTGAACTCAGGGACACTCGGCCACTGAGCCACATCCCCAGCCCTATTTTGTGTTTTATGTAGAGACAGGGTCTCACTGAGTCGCTTAGTGCCTCGCTGTTGCTGAAGCTGGCTTTGAACTTGTGATCCTCCTGTCTCAGCCTCTCGAGCTGCCGGGATTACAGGCGTGTGTCTGGCTGAATGTCATGCTTTTCTGGGAACCCCTCAAGTCTCAGGAAAATGAAGGCCACCCTAGACCCCTCCAGTCTCCTTTACCCTAACACAGTCCTACTGCCAAAGGATGAAGACATAGACCGCCATAGAATATCTTTCTAGTAAATGGAGAAACTGAAATCTGTGGAAAGTTAACAAACTATTGGCCTCAGGTCACACGGAAACACTCATATTGGAATTGACCTCCAATCAGCACTTATAGACAAAAACTCTCAACTTCTGGAATTTTTGGGGTAGTGCCCTGGCTCCAGATCAACCTTCCCAGCGAAGGTTTTGCCAGAGAAACTCAAGCTCAGAGAAGATGGTGCCCAAGTTTCTTCTGTGGGTTTCCTTCCTTTGTCTGATTGACACTTGGCTTGACTCGGCATCAGCTGCCCCCTGACAGGGCCAGAGCGTAGCCAGAGCCTGAGTGGGATTCCCGTTGCTCCGCTTCGCCTTCTTGTCCCACCCCAGGAAGGGGTTATTCACGGAGGCCCCTTACTTCATCCTACTGATAAATCTCTTCAGTGTGTCTTGGTCCCTAGCAACCAACACTATTCTCCCCTCCTTTATCCTGTCTTCTTCAGCTTTTTTTTTTTTTTAAATATTTTTTTAGTTGTTGATGGATCTTTATTTTATTCATTTATTATTTATATGCGGTGCTGAGAACCGAACCCAGTGCCTCATGCATGCTAGGCAAGTGCTCTGCCACTGAGCTACAGCCCCAGCCCCCTTCTTCAGCTTTTGAGATACTAAAAATTTCCTTCCAACTCCCGCCCTTCAAAATCCGCAGCCTTAGGGCTGGGGACATGGCTCAGTGGTACGGTGCATGCTTGCCTGGCTCGCGTGAGGCCTTGGGTTCCGTGTCCACCACCGCAAGAAAAGAGAGGAAAAGAGAAAAATTCCATAGCCCTGACTCTTCCTAGGCATGCCTGGCAATCACAGGCAGAGAGAGGTACTGCCCCTGTCAGGGACAGGCCCAGGAGTGGCACAGGACTCTGGAAGGTGGACCCTGAAGAGGACCCAGAAGTCTGTGCAGCTGAAGCACATCCCCATGGGCTGGGTTTTTATTCCAATCATGACAGCCCGAGGGGACTCAGGCAGAGCCTCAGGCCTCACTCAGCACTGCTGGGAGCTCAGTCAGTGCTTGGAATGAGAATCCAGCCGTGTCCCCAACTGCAGCGTCTTGTGGACTGTCCTTGGCTACTGCGATCGGAGCACAGCTGTGGAGCCAGGGTGTCCAGCTTCCCTTCACGTCTTGCCCCTTGGTCTCCAGCAGAATGTCCAGTCTCGTTTGGTCTTCGTTTCTTCATTAAGAGACGGAGAGTGACAGTTGTCGTCTTAACAGGGTGTCGTAAAGATGAAATGAGCAGCACAAGCACGTCCTCAGTGAGTAGCTGTCGTTTCCAGGCAGCTTTCACCCTCGGCCGTTGGTCCCTTTAAGAAGTCCTTCGTTCCTTTGACAAACACATGCCCAGCCTGTGATGTGCTACGAATGCAAGGAGAGCCGCGCTGGAGCTTCCTGGATGCACAAGCGTTTCCAGCACCCTCTACGTTCTATTTTCATGTCAGCTTTCTTTCTTCCTCGGCGTTTTCTGGGCAGAGATGGTGGGTGAGAAGCGGGCCATCGTGTTGATGGTGTCTAGCTCTCTGTGGTCCTAGCCTGCATGGTGAGGGGCACCGGCCACTGGCCTTGGGAGTCGTGACCTGAATTCTATGGATGACGTGACTGGCAACGAGGTGGGAGCCCTTACCCAGGTTGCTTCATTTTCCTGGGCCTCAGTGCTCCCATCGTTTTTTTGGGGTGGAGGGTACTGGGGATTGAACTCAGGAGTGCTCGACCACTGAGCCACGTCCCCAGCCCTATTTTGTATTTTATTTTAGTGACAGGGCCTCTCTGAGTTGCTTAGCACCTTTCTAAGCTGCTGAGGCTGGCTTTGAACTCGCAATCCTCCTGCCTCAGCCTCCTGAGCTGCTGGGATTACAACTGTGCGCCACCGCGCCCGGCAGTGTTCCTATCTTTCAAATGGAATCACCTCTGTCCATCTTACTTTCTAGGGGTGCTGTGCAGTTAGCATGCCAAAGCCCCTTGCCAAAGTAAGCTTCATGTAGATGTCAGGTGCTAGAGCGAAGCCAAGAAGAGAGCGAAGCCAAGAAGAGATGGCTCTCAGGACAGTGCCCAGTCATAAGTGCAGAGCTGGGCCTCCCCCCAGGCCAGAGTCTGAAGGTCATTCACAAGCTCCTAGGTGTATGCCCTTAGTAGATGGTTTCCAGTGAAGGACAGTGTCCTAAGTGGCTCCAGCCAATGCACATGCAGGGAGAGGATTAAGCTCCAGGCAAATGCAAAGCAAGGGCAGGGTCGGGTTTGGGTCTGGTCCATGAGGGAGGACTTCCTGGAGGAGATGACTTGGATTTGGGGTGGGAAGAACTTGCATCCCTGAAGCAACAGTCCACAGGATGGAAGAGCATGTGCAAAGTCCCTGCTAGCTTGTTTGCAGTGGGGACAGAAAATAGGGTAGGGGTTCACAGGGGCGGTAGCCACAGTTGGGTTTTGAGGGAGAAAAGTGCTTGATGGGGGACACGAAAGAGCCTGTGTGTGGAGTGTGGCTGTGGTCACTGAGGAGACCCCTGGAGACTCCCATAAATGGAAGAAGCCCCATTGGTGGTTCGTGGCTGTGCATAGTAGTGATGGGCCAGAGCCACTTGTCTCCCTCATGCACTGATGGCATTTGAAATAACAAAAGCCGGATGGTGGCAGTCCACTGTGTCATCCCACTGGCCTTCCAAGGCAGGGTGGGGAGCTGTCCTCGCTCAATAGAGTTCTGGGAACTCCCTTGCAGTGAGAAAGGAAGGGAAAGGAGGATTTCCAGAAGGATGCCTGGGCAACCAGGACTGAGGCCATGCAAGTTAGAGTATTGAAGTTAACAGATCATTAAATTGTTCCCTCCTTTTAAATAACAAATCTGGGCACTTGTAGCTGGTAGTGTATTTAAAGTGGACAACTATAAGGGTAAGGGTGTTTAGAAAGACCTGAGGTCCTATGTAAAATTTACCACCTGCTGTGTGACTTTGAGCAAGTTTCCTAACTTCTCTGGTCATTCCCTTTTTTTAATCCATGAAATCAGAATAACAAAGGCTTTTGCCAAGAAGTTAATTTGAGAACTAACTAAAGTACTGAGAACAGTGCCTACATAGCATATGGTAAAGTGCCCAGTAAGTGGGTGGTTTATGTTTTTAGTTTCTTCTTCCCTCTGCTCTTTATCTTTCTGCTAAAGGAGATGGAGCGGAGCATGCCCTGCAGAACCCGGGGCGCCTGCTTTTCCTGTATGCATTGGGCTGGATCTCCTTAAGCACTGGGGACACAGACTGCGTGTCTGCCCTTTCTCCTGTGCACCTGGGCAGACACGGAGCAGACGGTTCCTCAGTGTTTGTTGGATGAAGATGAATTTGACGTGGTCTTTATCCTTTTACAAAGTTTGTGGTCCAGCTGAGGAGATGGACTTGTAAACACAGAATTAGAGAGAACTAGTATACATGCACCCAGTGCTTTGCAGAGACCGAGGAGGGGTGGTGGTGGGTGGCAGCAGCAGTGGCTGTCGGGAGGTCTAGCCCTGCAGGTGGGGTGGGAGCTGTGCAGTTCAGGCAGGGGGACTGTGGCTTGCAGAGGCCCAGATGCACAGGGCAGCCTGAGCGCTGCAACCAGATCAGCAGAGGTTGAAGGCTGAAAACTCTCCTGGGGGCTCGGGAGGAGGCTGGAAGGTGGACCAGCTGAGGAGAGCTTGACAGCACACCCCCCGCCTCAAGAAGTTTGGGTTTAATCCTTGGAAGGTTATAAGCAGGCATGAGGCGCAGATAATTTGCTTCCCTCTTCTCCTTACCCCCTTTCCTGTGGCCATGTGCAGAGTTACCTGAGGACCAGAGAGGCTCGTGGTCTACCTAAGGGCACACAGCACATTAGCTGTTGGGTCAGAATGAGAGTTCAGTGCCCTTGGCTCCCACTAAGTGGGGCTTATACAGCAGACTGTCTTGTCAGAGTTCCTTGTCTCTCTGCTGTCCTCATGGGCAGTCATGGCCTCTGGCTGACACTACCCCACGTTCTGTCTTGAAGCAACAGCTTTGTCCATTTAGAGTCCAGTGTGACTGAGCTGAGCCTCTTCCTCCCCCCATCCCCAGTTCTCTGGCACCAAGGAGAAGCCACAAGATCCTCTGGAATAGGTTCCTTCTTCATTTCCAGGTGCCTGGATGCTTGGCATGTGCCAGATTTGGCTTGAGGACTTGTTTTTCAAAAGAGATCAGGCAGGATTTGCAGGAGGTAGTGGCATTTTTAGGGGTTTTAGGAGCAACCGGCCCCTTCATCTCCCACCCCCACATCTCGCTCCTGGAGAGTGCCCAGGGCCAGCCTGGCATGCCCTGTGTGTGGTAGGTCCCCACTGACCCATGTGGAGCCTTGACTCAAGCATGGTTGGGCTGGGTGCAGTGGCATGTGCTGTAATCCCAGCAACTCAGGAGGCTGAGGCAGGAGGATCACCAGCCTCAGCAACTTGACAAGACTCTCAGCAAGCTAGGGAGACCCTGTCTCAAAATGCAAAAATAAAAAGGACTGGGGATGTAGCTGAGTGGTTAAGCGCCCCTGGGTTCACCCCCCATTACCACAAACAGACCAAGTATGTATAATAGACTGTGTGGGGAGAGGTCGGGATCTGGTACTTTCCAGAAAAGAGGAGCAGGGGTCCTCACAGGGGTTCAGCACCACAGGGCTGATCAGAAAGGCTCCCTACCTCCTTAGGGTTCTAGGTGCTTTCTTGAGCCGGGCTGGCGCTGAGCCTACCGGAGCCCCTTCCTGTAGAGGCTGCTCCTCCCTCCAGCCTCCTGGTCTCCTCAGGGAGGCCGAGCTCATGTTTATGGTGGCTCCAGATGCAGGAGTGTGGCTCCTTCCTCAGGCTCCTGCTGGCATCAGCTTCTCATCCTAGAAGTGCTCTCAAAATCCACGCCACTTGGGGTAGAGGTCAAGTGGAGGGGGCTCCTGGTCCACCATTCTCTTCAGTTCATCCACAATCACGCGGGATGGAGCCTCCGTTGAACAGGCGAGCTTGCCAATGCCTGACGGGCAGCGGGGCGTGGAGGACCCGGAACGGGAAGGCAGCTGCTTTTTTGTTTTATTGGTACTGGGGATTAAACCTGGGGTATTCCACCACTGAGATACATCCCCAGCCCTTTTTATTTTATAAGGATCTTACTAAGTTGCTGAGGCTGGCTTTGAACTTGCAAGCCTCCTGCCTCAGCCTCTAGAGCCTCTGGGATTACAGGCACGTGCCACCGCGCCCGACTGGCAGGCAGCTCTTTGTTGCTTGAAGTGAGAAAGAGAAGCGAGGAGGATCGGGAGGACCTCTGGTGGGCTGCCTGGCCCCTTGGCAGCTAGAAGGGACTCTGTCACAAGGACTGGAGATGGGCAGCCAGTTTCCACTCTTCCTAGTTAGCCTGGCAGAACGCCACATGCCTTCGGTTGAGGTTAGCCTGTGTGCCACCCTCTCTCCTGCCGGACTCCCTTCTCCCTCCCTTCTCGTCCCTGCCTCCGCGTCCCTCCCTTCTTCCTGGCCTTTCCTCCCCAAACTTTCACCTAGAAACATCCATCTGCCAGATGCTAGGAATGTAAAGATGAATGAGACGTGTCCTGCGGGTGCTCAGAGTGCTCCGGGGTGACAGTAGGTAAACAGTTGCAATACAGGTGACAACCTTGGCCCAGAAACAGCTGTGAGCCAGAAATACATGTTAGAGTGACAGGAAGTTGAGAGGAGGGAAAGATCCCTTCCGTCAGGTGGGAAGGGCAGGGAACCTTTCAGGGAATAGAAAGGGCCTCCCAACTCCAAAGGAACCTGGCCTTACTGGGACTCCCCGCCGCCATGCTTCCATCAGTGGGTGACAACACGGGTCCCTTAACTTCTCCTGATCTCAGTTTCCTCATTTGTTTAAAAACAAGTGTGTGAGTCTTGCTGCAGAATGACAGATGCCAGCAGTCATGGGTGTGCCCAGCAAGAGGAGGTGTTAGCTCCAGTTTGAGAGGATGTAAACAAGGACACGGGATTTGGAGGGAAATGGTCCCCAAAGCTAATAGGATGGAGTATGTGCTCCTCCTCTTGTTCCCAGTGCTGTGCTCGGTGGGGTTTGATAGGCTGCATGCTCGATTCCAGGGTGAACCGAGCACCTTGCACTGGGGGGCTCTGTGTTGATGTCAAGGTAGGAAGGGAGCCAGGGCAGCCTGGGAGAGTCAGGGACTCCTCCGGAACCAGGAACCAGGAGACGCCCGAGCTTCCATTCTCTCCTCTCCCTGGCCTCTTCTTGGAGCCCACATTCAGAGTGGCCTCTGGCAAGGTCTGAGCCTCCCCCGCTGTAAAACAGGAGATTCTTGCTCTCCCTGACGTCTCTGAACCATGAAGAAGATAAACTGACATGATCAGCAAGACCCTGGGTCTTCCAGAATGAAGGGCGTGGGAGAAACGCACACCCTCTGGTTACCTTTCTACTGCTCAAATTAATAGCG
The DNA here is from genome assembly GCA_028644305.1 of Xerus rutilus. NCBI lineage: Eukaryota > Metazoa > Chordata > Mammalia > Rodentia > Sciuridae > Xerus > Xerus rutilus. The sequence continues at coordinate 60,791,082 of CM053410.1, forward strand.
CTCTTAATGTGTGATGTTATGAGCACGTTGAGCAAGTTCATCATCTCCAACTATTGGAGCACAACTCTCCAGACTTCATCATGGGACCCTAGAGGTGTTGTTTCCTGAATTCGAGTCATTAGAAAATTACATTCCTTGGTTTTGAGGCGAGAGCAATTATGTGGCCACTCCTTTCACTGACAAGGTCACCTCCTCTTAGGTTCAGAGGAGAAGCTGCAGCAAGCAAGACAGAGACAGACCGTGCAGTACAGTGGTTGCAAGTCCAAACTTGGGAGGCAGAGTTCAAATCTCGGTCCCTCTGCTCCTTTGCTGTGCAGTAACTTAACCTCTCTGTGCTACAGTTTCCTCCTTTGTGAAACAGGGATACTAATACCTACCTCACTGGCTGGAGTATGAAGGAAATGAGTGGATTTGAAAAGCGCTTAGCTGAGCTCTCAGGGTCCACCCACTTCATCCAGATGCTGTTCTTCAAATCACTTCTGCTGCTTTTTCTAAAGCTAGGTGGACAGACACCTGTGAGACCTCTTGAGTACTGGCAATTTGACTGTATGCATATGGAGCCTTCTTAGCTTCCCACGCAACAGCTTTCTATTTATCTCTCCGCTCTATTGATATTGCCTTGTAAATACTGATATGTGTACATGAGTGTGCACATGTCCAAACATGCACTCTGTATGTACAAACATAGGAAACCACACTTTTATACAGCATTTTTACCAAGAACTTTCCCAAATGCTCCCTGTCTATTAACTGATATGATCCTCATGACCATATAAGGTGGGCACTGCTACTGTCCCTATTTTATTTTAGTGGTACTGGTGATTGAACCCAGGGGAACTCTACCATCGAGCCATAGCCCCAGCCCTTTTTATTTTGAAATAGGATCTTAACTTGCTGAGACTGACCTTGAATTTGGCATCCTCCTGCCTCAGACTCCTAAGTAGATGGGATTACAGGCATGCAACACTACACCTGGCTATCCCCACTTTAAAGGTGAAGAAACTGAGGCATAGAAAGTGTAAGTGGCTGAGTCAGGGTTCTAACATATTGTGTGTGTGTTTTAGAAGCATCACAACATAGCCAGGCACAGTGCTGCACTCATGTCATCCCAGCTACTGGGGAGGCTGAGGTAAATTCGAGGCCAGTCTGGGCAATTTAGCAAGACTGTCTCAATCAAGTTTAAAAAAATGAAAAAAAAAATCACAAAATAATATTTATTCTTATCAAGCACAGCATACACTGGTATTTTCTTTTGGTACTGAGGATTGAATCCAGGGCACTTAACCACTGAGCCACATCCCCCACCCTTTATTTTTTTTATATTTGAGACAGGGTCTCTCTAAGTTGCTTAGGGCCTCCCTAAGTTGTTGAGGCTGGCTTTGGACTCATGATCCTCCTTTCTTAGCCTCCTGCATTGCTGGGATTACAGGGGTGCGCCATAGTGCCTGGCTAGTATTTTGTATTCTTTTTTTTTTTTTTTTTTGGTACCAGGATTTGAACTCAGGGGCACTCAGCCACTAAGCCACATCCCCAGCCCTATTTTTTTTTGTGTGTGTTTTATTTAAAGACAGGATCTCACTGAATTGCTTAGTGCCTCACTGTTGCTGAGGCTGGCTTTGAACTCGTAATTCTCCTGTCTCAGCCTCCCTAAGTGTTGGGATTACGGGCGTGTGCCATTGAGCCTGGCTAGCATTTTGTATTCTGTTCCATTAAATTAAAAAATATGCCAATTATGATCTGCTAAACTGATTTCCCAGCCCACAGATGAGTCAAAAACCACAGCTTGAAAGGCACTGTCCTACAGAGGCCACTCAGAAGGTGAGAAGGGAGAGTTGGGGGAGCCCCTGAGGAGACAGAAATGGGGCTGGGGTTGTAGCTCAGTGGCAGAGCGTTTGCTTGGCATGTGTGAGGCACTGGGTTCGATTCTCAGCACCACATATAAATAAATAGAAGGTCCATCTACAACTAAAGAAATAGAAATGGTGGTCGTCAGTGTGACCTGTTTTCCACAGTGGCGGAGACCTAGCAGGGAGTGTTGGGGTCTCTGAGGTGGATGGGAAGGGGCCTTGTGGCACCTGAATAGAAGATTCTGAGGAGATGACCAGCCCCCTTAGAGGCTGCAGCTCCAGCCAGGCGCTCTTTTCTGAGAAGAAGCCTGGCTGTGGGGACGTTGTTGGTCCCCTCATTTTATCCTAGCCACCAGGGTCCCCTGGCTGGAGCTGAGGACTTGGGCAAGAAGTTCCTGGGGCCTTGTTATGGACTGATGGGTGTTCCCACACAGCACCCTGGGTTTTGCTTTTAGATTTTAACTTCTTTCTTTCTTTCTTTCTTTCTTTCTTTCTTTCTTTCTTTCTTTCTTTCTTTCTTTCTTTCTCTTTCTTTCTTTCTCTCTTTCTTTTTCTTTCTTTCTCTTTCTCTTTCTTCTCTTTTCTTTCTTTCTCTCTTTTCTTCCTTTCTTTCTTTTTTTCTTTCTTCTCTTCTCTTTCCCTCCCTCCCTTCCTCCTTCCCTTCCTTCCTTCATTCCTTCCTTCCTTTCTTTTTTTATCTAAAGAGATTTTAAGGAGCCAGGCGCGGTGGCTCAAGCCTGTAATCCCAGCACTTAGGGAGGCTGAGATAGGAGAATCGCGAGTTCAAAGCCAGCCTCAGCAATGGCAAGGCGCTAAGCAACTCAGTGAGACCTTGTCTCTACATAAAACACAAAATAGGGCTGGGGATGTGGCTCAGTGGTCGAGTGCCCCTGAGTTCAATCCCCAGTACCAAAAAAAAAAAAAGAGATTTTAAGGAAGGGAGGCAGCAATCCATGTTCAAGGATGTGGCACAGCTCGGGGGAGAGGGTGGTACAGGTCTTGTAGCTCCTGGTTCTGGCTGTGTCTGCTACAGATGCCACGGCTGACAGGAGGTGTGTAGGAGTGGGGACAAAGGTGCTCGTGCTGTCTGGGGTCATCACTTGGTGCCTCTGTGCTTAAGCCCCAGGTGAACCCTGGTGGAACATAGTAGGTGGTTCCCACCTGGGGTATCCTGATGCAGTGGGCAAAGGACTGAGGGGGGTGTGGCCGCTTCTGTCCACCTCGCGGTGCTGTCCTCCTGTAAGCCTGATGCCTGTGTTGACTTCCCTGGTGGGGAAGGGGCTTCAGTTGGTAAGTCTGGTATCTGTATTGACTTTTCCAGTGGGAAATGGGTTTCAATCCCAGTCAGCCTGATAAAGGTTAAAGCAAAGACTGGGAGGCTAGAAAAGAGGAAAACCAAAGGAAGCTGTGATCCACCAGGAGGGATCTCCATCCCTCTGGAATGAGTTAGCCAGGTTGCTGTCCCTTCTAGGATGGGGAGGAAGGAAGAGATTAGCCCAGGAGGTGCTGCCAACTCTAGGTCGTGTGAGGGAGCCCTACCACCACATATCCTGCACTGGCATCGGGAACGAGGGGCTGCTGGGGAGGTCGGGCACCACAAGAGGGGCCAACGGAGAGCATTTCTCTAGTGTCCCTATTCTGAGTGACCTACAGTTGTCTTTCACGCAGCTGTCTCCCTGAGGCCAGCTTGGGTTTCTCCTAGGTCCAGGGAGTGCTCCGACACCCACCCTCGGCATCCTGTGTCAGGAAAGCCAGCTCTTCCCCATCCAGGGCCTCTCCTCCTCTCGCCAGTCCTGGTGTTTCTTTTCATAGTTTAAAAAGTTAGGAAAATATTTTTCAGCACTGTAGTTGCTTCTGAAGGATCGCAGTGTTCTCCCCCTGGGAGTGAGCCTTCAAAGATTATTTTATCTACTGATCCATGAGAAAATATTTACTGAGCAGGAGCCACTTTGTGCAGTGCGTAACGCGGTATGTGGGTTGTGAGACTCCATCATCCGGCCCCCCAGCTTCATTTCCATGCTACAGAGTAAAGGAGAGCAGAGATACAGAGCTTTTCCAACAGTGCACACAGTAGACGCACAGTAAGTGTGACTTTGTTGTCATGGGTGTTACTTTCCACTGCTTTCCTGGGGCCTCTTTCTGGCATGCCCGCATCCCACATCGTCCTCTCTGATGCCGCTCTCTGTGCCGTGGCCTCCTCTGAGCATCTCCCCAGCTCTCCATCCCTCCTGCCCTCACCTGGGCTGCCTCTGATGGGAGGTTGGTTTTGTTGGTTGTCTTATCTGGATTCAGTCTCTAGGTTGGAGGTTCTCACCATGGATGCTCAGGACCTTTCCTTGGGATGGATGACTGACGCATGCCCATCAGTTCAGCAGGGCGGGCCTTTCTGTGGGCCAAGGTGTTTAAGAAAGGCTTTCTGGGAAAAGTGGCATTTGAACTCAGCCTCCAAGCGGTGTTCATCCTGGCAGATTGGGATTCAACAGGCATCTGGGATGGAGTCAGGGGAATCTTTTCTGGCAAAGCTTCTCAGGTTCTAGGATCATCATTGTGATTGAGACCTGCCACCTTGAAAGATGACTTGTTCTGGTGGCTGGTGAGAGGTAAACCACCTGGGGGAAAGAAACAGGGGAGCAGGGCTGCCAGAAGCCTAACTTTTGGGGGAAATAAGATGTTCAGTTTAGCTGGATCAGAAAACTCATATGAAGTCCGGGTGCGGTGGTGCACACATATAATCCCAGTGGTTTGGAAGACTGAGGCAGGAGGATCGTGAGTTCAAAGCCAGCCTCAGCAAAAGCAAGGTGCTCAGCAACTCAGTGAGACTCTGTCTCTAAATAAAATATAGAAAGTGCTGGGGATGTGGCTCCTTGGTTAAGTGCCCCTGGATTCAATCCCTGGTACCAAAAAATAAAAAGAAAACGCACATGGAGCAGTGGAATATGACATTTGAAAGACAAGTGACAAATGGGTGCCAAGCCAAGGAAGTAGGTGCTTCTGTGGCAGGCCAGCGAGAGGATGACTAAGGAATTTTGAGCAAGAGGACAACATGAAGATCACCTCCTCCAGAAGAGAAATTTGTTTTCTTTTTAAAGCCCAAGGGCAAGGGTCCTAAACTTCCTCTGTCACTCATTTCACGTGCTTCTTGGTGTCTAACCTAAATCTTTCCTGCTGTCACTAATTCCAGTTGGTCTCCTAGGAGTTGGAAAGTAATGGTCTATGGCCTGATGATTACCAAGAAAAGTCATTCTCCCACTTCTGCTAAAAAGAACCCACATATCATGGGGGAACAAGAGTGAGGGTCAGGGTTCTGGGCCAAGCTGGCAGAGCTCCGGGGCCCGTGAGGCCTGTGCTGAGACCTCTATGGTGTGGATCGGGGTAACAGGAGCCCTTGTGGAATTAGAGTCCTGAACTTGTCCCTGAGGTGCTGCTCCCTCTCCTCACCCCCTGGTCTGGCACACGTGCTGTCCCTTTGAAAACATTGCGGGCATCAGTGCAGCCATCTCAGCCTCCCCTGCTCCGTTGTGAGGCAGCGATGGAGTGGGGAAAGCCTTGTAGATAAGGACTGGGGAAGGGGCACCGAGCAGGGGTGCAGGGGTTGCTCTGTGGCGCCCCCCCCCCCGCCCCCGTCTGGTCCAGCTGCCCCCTGACTCTTGAGAGCGGGATCTGCCTGGAGCCGCAGTGGTAGCAGTTGTCTGTTCCCCTCCAGTCTGCTGGTTTAGATTGTCCCCAGGCCAGGGGGAGTGGTGACCAGGTAGAGAGGATCTGGTCCTTCCAGGGTCCTCCTCTGTGGCTTGCTTGGACCCATTCCCTCACTTGTCTTTTGCAGGAGTGTTGGATGGAATTCCAGAGCCCTCGGCCTCTAAAACAGAAAGCTTTCCTTGAGCAGGGACTCTCCCCCACCCCCGGGTTCCCACGGCAAGTGGAACATTCCATTTAAAGGGTGAAGCAGGAACAGGTGAGCTCTAGTGCAGACGAGAGGACTCAGCGACACAGGTGCGGAGGGTACTGCCTCCACCTCTGCCACCGTCTTGCCACTATGCTCCAGGGCACCTTGCTTCCTGTGCCCTGGCCTCCCAATGCCAGGGTGGTGAGATAGGCCTCTGAGACACCTAAAGAGGTCAGGTAAGAGGATATCCTCTCAGAAGACTCTCCTTTCCATCTGGGGACCCTCACTTGCTCACCCACCAGGGCTACTCTGTCCCATAATTCTGGGGGCACCTTTTACAATGTGCTCTATGGGAACAGCACCCTCTGGGGTTGTGCAGAAGCCAGGAAGTCTGAGCTACCAGATAAGCAGGAGGGCAGAAAGGTACACTTTTTTGTGTTCTAGACAAACAATAGGGACCTTTCCAGGAAGGCTGGGGGAGGGAGTTGCCTGTAAGAGGATCCCCGGGTGGATGCTCAGTGGGGTGGCTTGAACCGGTTTCTACGTTTGCTGCCAAATGCTTAATTAGACACCTACATGGTAATCTGTGCTAATGACCACGTCTCCCAGGGAGATGACAGATAAAAGGGTGGGTAGCTTCAGAGTGCCAGGTGAAGGTCTCCAGGACAGGCCACTTGAGCATGAGAGGCAAGGAGGTGGAGCATGACGTGATTTCCTGGGGACATTCAGATTGTGGACCGTTAAGGAGGGTGAGTGGCTTCACCCCCAGGGACCCAGAAGAGAAGCAGCAGGCTCAGGTCCTATTTCTGTCTCCAACATTAACTTGCATTGTGAGCTCCAAACCCCTGGCTGTGGTTTGTCCTTTTGAGAAGTGGGGGTGTCATCTCCTATGTTCCAGGAGTCACTGAGCTGGGATCCCGGCAGTGCGTTTCGGGACATAGGCAGGTGGGGATGGAAGGCAAGCAGGTGTTTGTTCAGCACCCTGCAAGTGAGGTTGGAAGGAGAGGGAGGTGGCGAGTTCAGGTAGTTAATTGTGTGGAATGTGTCCCTGACATTCAGAGCTCCAACCAGATGACCGTCAGGAACCATTCCGAATTTTGAAAAATAGACTGAAGGCCCTGCTGCAAATGTCCCAGAGCTTCTCAGAGGCACATGGATGCCCGGCACATTCTTCTGGTGGCAGGGGAACTTGAGTTGGTGATTCTTCGTGCCGACCCCCAGCACTCTGTAGCCCATCTCCCTCGACTTTGGGCTATTGGGATGTGGGCAAAGTGTCCCCCAGCATGCCTCCCTGAGCTTCCCCTGGACGAGCCAGCCAAATATTTACCCAAAGCAGGGCTGCCCAGAAAAGGTGCCAGAACACAGGTAAATCTTGTGTTTGTGCTGCTCAAACAATGTCATGCTTCATGGGCCACAGCCCCATTGTGAGGTCCAGAGCGGGCCTTGCAAAGGCGGGTGGCGGGAAGATACAGGGCAGGCACCATGCATGAGCCAGGGAGAGGCCACGCGCCCCCTGGGTGTCTCTGGGATGCTGGCATCCTGAGTGTGGATGGCCTGTGGTCTTGCTTCTTCCATCCCAGGAAGGTGTGAATGGCTCCGGAGGGTAAAATCTGGTGAGGCTCCATAGGGCTGTTGGACGCTGTCTCTCTCTTCCTTTTTTTTTTTTTTTTTTTTTTGGGTACTGGAGATTGAACTCAGGGGCACTCGACCACTGAGCCACATCCCCAGCCCTATTTTGTGTTTTATGTAGAGACAGGGTCTCACTGAGTTGCTTAGCACCTCGTCGTTGCTGAGGCTGACTTTGAACTCGCGATTCTCCTGTCTCAGCCTCCCTAAGTGCTGGGGTTACAGGCTTGTGCCGCCGCACCCAGCTGCTGTCTCTCTCTTCTATGTTTCTGACAGAATAGTCATTTCTGGCCACGCCAGGGACAGGACAAGTTTGGTGGAAATGATCATTGTTATAGAAACTCTGGATTGTAGCAAAAAAGACTGAGTTTTAAAGTTGGCTTTGAGTTTTGGCTTTGCCACTTGGTACCATAGGATTTAGGACAAGTTGGCAAACTCCTCTGATTCTGAATTTCTTGTGCTATAAGTTGAACCCTTGCTGGGTGTAGGGGTGCATACCTGTAATTCCAGAGACTCAGGAGGCTCAGGCAGGAGGATCGCAAGTTTGAGGCCAGCTTCATTACCTTAGTGAGTCCCTGTCTCAAAAGAGAAAATGAGAGGCGCTGGGGATGTGGTTCAGTAGTAAAGTGTCCTGGGTTCAATCATATAAAAAGTGGGACTCTTACCATCTAGAGTTTCTGTGAGAATTAAATAAGATGATATGTATAGAGTATCATCCAGATGGTACCATCTTAATGCCTATTTTAAGAAGTGAGTGTGGAGAATGAGCTGGGACCAGGGGAAGCACTGTGGCTTTTAGGGGTTCAGTTTAGATCTCAAGATACATTTTCTGAGTTTAAAGATCCATACGGCCATGGAGGATTGTGAAGTTTCCTCCCATAAAGAAATAAAATGATTCTCTTTACAGCCTAACCTTAGTGCTTTTATGTTGGGAACTTGGAAAAGGAACTGTATTCAATTTCATTCAATAAACATTTTTGAACAAAGGTATTTTGAGTTCCCAAGAGTCAATGATTCTGTGTCTTTTGAACATCTTGGAAGGAAGAAATATTTGAAAACTCTATTATATTTGGCAGTTTTCATTAGTTTTTTTGTTACGCACTCAGGAAGCCTCATCTGTTTAGTTCCAAAAGTAGAAACAATGGGTGGAAACAGAAAAGCTCTCCAGCAACGGCAAGGGTCCCTTCCAAAGCATGAGTCTGCTGTCCCCGCAGGAGTCCAAATGCATGGTACGTGGATGATCATCTTTATATTCCATAGTTACCATGAAGGGCTTTTCCAGCTTCGAATGGAGGAGCAGACTGCTCAGTGCTGGGGTCCCTCCCAAATGTAAGAGCCTCTTATTTTGGGATCAATAAAACCCTCCAGCTGATAGGGAGGGGAGGTTCTATACCCTGTAGGTTAAAGCACCAGGGGATTGGAATTAGGGGGAAATTCCCCTGGGACTTCCTGGCCTCCCTTTCCAAAGCAGTCCCCTTTTATTTGGATCATTTCCACTGGCATTTTTCTTTTAAATACTGAGGAGTGAACCCAAGGATGCTTAACCACTGAACCATATCCCCAGCATCCCCCATTCGTTTTTTTAATTTGAGACAGGATCTCACTAAGTTGCTGAGGCTGGCTTTGAACTTGTGATCCTCCTGCCTCAGCCTCCCCAGCTGCTGGATTACGGGTGTGTACCACTGCACCTGGCTCCACTCTGACATCTTTCTTGTCCCTAAATGTGCTTTCCTAGCACCTCTTCGAAAGGCTTTGAGCTCTGGCGCACTCTCAGCCTGTCGTGTGTCGCAGAACCAGCTTTTCTTCTAGGTGGATCTTTCCCTGTATTCCTAACCAGTTTTAGGAGGGTGGGAGGTTGGAATCATGTGGCTTCTACTGCATTCCTGCTAGGCACAAGTGTAGGAGGGACGGCCCCAAGAGGGATGGCTAGGAGTTATGACAACATCCCAGTCCCTGCAGGGCTTCAATCTGTTCCTTGGAATTTGGCTTTACCTACACTGCTGAGGACGTGAGGCAGTGGCAAGGACAGCAGGAGTGGAGCGGGTGGTCGTAGATGCCCAGCACCTTGGTGAACTAGACCAGTGGATTGTGGACCCGATGGAAATAAGAGAACTGATATGGGGACACCGCTAATAATTGTGAGTTTTTTCTTTGTTTGTTTTGTTTTTGGTACAAGGGATTAAACCCAGGGGCACTTAACCACTGAGCCACATCCCTGCACCCCCCACCACCTTTTTTGTTTTTAGAGATGGGGTCTTAATGAGTTGCTTGGGACTTTGCTAATTTGCTGAGGCTGACTTTGAACTCATGATCCTCCTACCTCAGCCTCCTGAGCCGCTGGTATGACAGGCGTGCACCACCGTGCCAGGCAACTAACAATTGTTTTAACCTGCATAGGTTATAGTATTCAAATGGTGCAAAAAAGTACTCAGTGAAGGTCTCCCTCCTGCCCATCTCTGATCTACCCCAGCCCCCTGCTTGGAGGTGGTCCATGTCACCAGTGTCCACAGTGTCCTTCCCGAGATGCTTTCAGCCAAGGGTCAGCCAACTATGACCCATGGCCCAAATTGGGCCCACCACCTAATTTTTGTATAATCCGTGCACTAAGAATGGTGTTTACATTTTAAACAGTTGGAAAAAATCAAAAAATGTCACTTTGTGATACATGAAAATTAATACGACATTCAGATTTAAGCTTTCACAGTGGAGTTTTGTGGACAGCCACACTTGCTCATTTATACTCATTCATTCACTCGTTGTCTCTGGCTGGTTTTGTTTTCCAAGGCAGAATCAAGTAGTTGCAAGAGAGTTTGTCCCACAAAGCTGAACATATCCCATCTTATCCTTTACCTAAGTTTATTGACTCCGGCTCTAGACAAATAAAACCATACAGGTAGTTATACATTATTTTTAACATAAATGGTAGCATATTTAATTAATTCTACCTTCACTCACTTTGTCTTGGAGCCAGTACCATATCAATACTGTAATAATTTTTTTTTTTTGTCGTACCAGGAATTGAACCCAGGGGCGCTCTACCCCAGTCCTTTTGATTTATTTTGAGATAGGGTCTCACTAAATTGCCCAGGCTCACTGCAAACTTGCAATCCTCTGGCCTCAGTCTCCCCAAGCCATGGCTCCTGGCTTAGAGGGGGTAGTCAATTTGATTTTAGACATGCTGGGTCTGAGGCAAAGACCAGTTATCCAGAGACTGGTTATTCCCCTGGAAATGCTCAATAGGTGAATGGGCTTGTGGTCCAGAAGCGTGGAGCCTGAGGGTGGAGATCTGAGGAATAACTGTGGAGAGGTCTTCAGTGTGGATACGTCTGTGACACTGGCCTGCCGATCAAAGATGTCCCTTGACAGAAATGAAGCACTGTTTAAAGTAAACTGCAAAAGTTAATAGGTTAGCAGAAAGGCAGTGAATGAAAAGCATTAAAGTAACTCCTGAAGGGACAGTAAATACTAAAGGCAGTCTATAGTTCTCTTCTTGATTCAGAAATAAGCTAATAAGAGGAAGTGTTGGATTGCGAACAGAGCAGGACCACGGATATTTATAGAGTGCCTACTGTGTGTCTCTTGCCGTATACATGGTCCCTGTCCCCTGGACTTTTTTTTTTTTTTTTTGGTGCTGCAGATTGAACTCAGGGGCACTCCACCACTGAGCCACATCCCCAGCCCTATTTTGTGTTTTATGTAGAGACAGGGTCTCACTGAGTTGCTTAACACCTCACTGTTGCTGAGGCTGGCTTTGAACTCGCGATTCTCCTGTCTCAGCCTCCCTAAGTGCAGGGATGACAGGCTTGCGCCACCATGCCTGGCTTTGCACCAGGACTTTTAAAATATTTTTGTACTGGGGATTGAACCCAGGGGTGCTTAACTACTGAGTCACATCCCCAGCCCTTTTTGTTTTTATTTAAGGCAAGGTCTTGCCAAGTTGCTGAGGGCCTCCCTAAGTTGCTGAGGCTAACTTTAAACTTGTGATCCTCCTGCCTCAGCCTCCCAAGTTGCTGGGATAACAGGGGCTTACCACCATGCCCAGCGTATATGGCCCCTTATTTAACTGTTACTCTCTGAGGTTGTATCATTAATTTATTTACAAATGAGGAGATTGAGGCTTAGGGAAGTTAAGGGACCTTTTTTTTCACCATCATTGATTCAAGTGAGTATCTGCTTGCATTAAGGCCTCCTCTTTCCCTTGTACCAACTAAGGTACCACCTTGGGCTGGGAGTTGCTCCTGGGCTTTGCCAAGCCATTTCATTTTTCTGGTTCCAGCTCACTCATATGCAGAAGGAGACATTTGTCACTATGCCTGCTGCAGCCTAGCCTGAATCTGTTCTCACCTAGCCTAAATCTATTATGGGTGGAAACATAAGGGAAAGAGGTGGTCCTATAAGAGAGATATAGAAAACTGCAAGAGGAGAGGAAGGTAAGTTTAGAAGTTTGTATGTAGCAGAGCCAGCTCTCTGGCAGATCCTCAAAGGAGAATATCATGCGTTGATCTGAAGGAAGAGTCTGCAATCTCTGTGCCTAGGCTGGGAACTTGCCTGTCACCCTCATTGCCATGCCCCTGAGCTCCGCTTAAGTACCTGCACTTGAACTGTTGGGGCTAGAGAGTGGTGGACAGCGCTTGGCAGGTCTCTCCCAGTGCCTGCCCTGCGGCTGGCTTTCCAGAGGAGCTGCAGCTAGGGGGCTGTCTGGTGTCACCAAGAAGCGGGTGGGGTGGGAGCGAGGGGAAGGCGAGGGCGTGAGCCATCAGGCTCGAGGAGCCGGGGGTGTGAGTGTGTTTATGTAGGACCCGGCCAACCTGCAGTTTCAGATTTCAGAGCCAGCTTGACAGGGAGACTTTCCCTTGGTTTTCAGTCAGTGCTGGAGCAGGGAGAGAGCCGACACCAGAGCCTGGCTGGGGAGCTGGGGCAATTCTCCCTTCCGGGGCTCTCTCCCTGTCTCCTTCCTTCTCATGAGGGCTGCATCTGCCACCCTTGGCAGTTTTTTGCACCAGGGGTTTTGCTTCTTTGCTTCCTGGTCAGCGTCTGCCATCTCCTAGTTGGGTTCCGACTTTCAGCATGAAAGGTAAACTCAGGGTTCCCGGGAATCTCAGATGGGAAGAACTGGGGCTACCCAAACCTGTGGGGGCAACAAGGAGAAGGATGCATGTGTTGGACACAGAGGAGGGAGAGACCCTGTGTGTGTGTGTCTTGCTGTGCACGTGCATGTGCGTGTTGGGGACATGCCTTTTCATAGTTGGGATGCAAATCGCCTTTTCCCTCTTCCCTTTCATTTCTCTTTCTCTCCTAACAAATAAGAATATCCTATAAATGTCCCTTTTTCTTGGGTCTCCCATCAAGAAGTTAGAGAACATTTTTAATTTTTGGAATAGAATGTGAATATTTCCTCACTTGGGCTCAGGGGTTGCAGAGAGAACTAAGAAATGTAGTCCGTACTGGAGATGTGTGTCCTAGAGCCAGCCCTGGGTTTTAATTTAATTTAATTTAATTCATTTATGTTGGTGCCAAGGATTGGACTCAGGGGCACTCGACCACTGAGCCACATCCCCAGCCCTATTTTGTATTTTATTTAGAGACAGAATCTCACTGAGTTGTTTAGTGCTTTGCCGTTGCTGAGGTTGGAGCCTCCTGTCTCAGCTTCCAGAGCCGCTGGGATTATAGGCATGCACTACCACGCCTGGCCAGCCCTGACTTTTGCAGGTACACTTCTGCTAAAGCTAACTAACCAGCGTGATTCCAGCCTTGTCTTCATGTGCAGTTAGACTGAACTAGCCTAAGGAATCAAAGCTCCCAGACAAACTCAGACTCAGAATGGGACAGGAAGGAGGCCAATGCCTTGGGTGGGTTGGGCTGGCATTCAGCCCGAAAACAAATTTGGGTGGGGAGGTGATTGGTGGGTGGTGGGTGAGGCTGGCTGAATGCAGCTCTGTCTTCTCTGTTGTTTCCTGTGCTATCAGTTGCAAGGAGCAGAGATCAGAAAATTACCTTGTACAGGGGGTTGGTGGGCGGGCTGCCTGGCCTAGCTGCCAAGACCCATTTGAGCAGTGGCTGGCCCTGTGGTATCACATGCTGTGAGGCAGGATCCAGCAAGAGAGGTGGGTGGGCTGGGATGAATGGGACTCAGCAAGAGGCTGGAGGTGGTTTTTGAAAAGCAGATTGGGGTGGGGAGATATGCATTGGAAGGGGAGCACCCTGGAGAGAGCCAGAGGCAGAACCTGGGGTGTTAGAAAGGAATAAGAAGAAGGGGCTTTGGAGCCTTAAACTCTGATGCATTCCAGAGTTGCAGCCAGCCAAGAGATCTCAACTCTGCAGAGAGATAATCCGGGATAGGTGAGAAAACCAGGGTTTGCCTACTCACTTCTGAATATAATGAGATAATGTGAGCTGGGCACCGCGCAGTAAAAACACATTTTGAACACATGAAATCAGATTGTGCAGTTGAAGTTGGGAGGCAATCACATGGCTGTTTGTTAGACAACATAATTAATAGTTTGTACAGTTATTTTTGAAACTTTGGGCATTTAAAAAATTTTTTAAATTTATATCACTAGCAACTTCCAAATAGAATTTGCAGCATGGTTTTGTTTGGTAGATGGTGCATGATTTTGAACAACAGACAGTAATAACTATCTTTTGTTTGGTTGAGTTGTTCTTTCCTGCTCAGAGCCAGCGCTGTTTT
>CM053410.1:60805625-60841006 GCA_028644305.1 Xerus rutilus
TTTTGTATTTCTCCTGTTAGTCAAGCGCCAATCGGCAGGTGTCCCTGTGCTGTCCTAGGCACTGCAGTAGACAGGGAGCACTTGGAGATGAGAGGACCTGCTTCTTCCCCGTAGGATGGCCTAGACTAGCTGTAGTCCTGTAAAGAATTCAGAGAGAAAGTTGTTCCTACAATACAGATAAGGAAACTGAAATCAAGATGCTGCTGGACCCAGGCGTGATGGCGCATGCCTGTAATCCCAGTGGCTCAGGAGGCTGAGGCAAGAAGATCGCAAGTTCAAAGCCAGCCTCAGCAATTTAGCAAGGCCCTAAGCAACTCAGTGAGATCCTGTCACTAAATAAAAATATACTAAAAGGGCTGAGGATATGGCTCAGTGGTTAAGTGCCCTGGGTTCCATCTCCAGTACCCCCCCCCCAAAAAACACCTCAAAACAAAAAGAGGCTGTTGGAATTAGGGGTTAATAATTTGAACCCTTGCCAGGGGTTAGTCAGCAGAAGGGCAAGGGTTAGAATGAAGATCCAACCCCTAACCTAGTGTGCCATGCTGTGTGCCTGGCATACTTTCCCCTGCTCCGTGACAAGAGTCCTGTGTGTTTGTCCTTGTACCTGTTCATCCTCATACATTCTACATCAGGGTAATGAGAAAGTAGCAATAATCTGTGAAAGACAGATGGAAAAACTGCTCCCTGGGATGGATTCCGTCTTCTCGGGGCCGTGAATTGTGCAATTAAATTGTGCTTATGTTATATTGCTGGTTTGATGTTCTGTGCCACTCACCATAAATCGGCCTTATCTCTTGGATACTTTTTTCCCCAGTGCTGGGGATAGAACCCAGGGCCTTCTGCACACTAGGCAAGCCTCTACTCCTGAGCTACATCCCTAGCCCTCCCATAATCCTTGGCTTAAGGCAAATTGCCTTCTTCTCTCTTCTCTGAATTATACAAGCCTCCCTGAACAGGCCAGGGGAACAGTAAAATTCAGGGGCTCTCAGACACTTAGGCAGTCCTTTAGAGGGGAAGATGCTTGCTGAACACAAACACTTGATTTATAAAATAATTAGCATGCGTTCATGCTTTGTAATTGGCAGAATGCCTTTACTTAAGCAAGTGTGATATGCCCATTCTCTCCTTTCCACATTGTCCAATTGGGAAGGTCTAAATCCCCAGGGATTAAGATTTTTCTCGTAATTCTTTTTTTTTTTTTTGGTACCAGGGATTGAACTCAGGGGCACTCGACACCTGAGCCACATCCCCAGCCCTATTTTGTGTTTTATGTAGAGTCAGGGTCTCACTGAGTTGCTTAGTGCCTCGCCATTGCTGAGGCTGGCTTTGAACTCGCAATCCTCCTGTCTCAGCCTCCCTAAGTGCTGGGATTACAAGCGTGAGCCACCGCGCCCGGCTTCTCGTAATTCTTAGCTGACGTGGAGAGTTCATCTAGCCCAGTGATTCCCCAATTTTGGTCCATGGCAGAGTTTTCACCAGTCTGAGGCATTATGAGAAGAGTAGGGGAAATCTACTGGATTTTTTTTTCCAGAAAGCCAGATGTATTCAGCTAAAATATATTTCTATGCGGGTAGGAGATGAGCTAAAATATTCTGAGGTTACAGCTTTCTAAGTCTTTTCATGAGCCGATGGTGAGAATAAATGGTAGTTGGGCTTTTAAAATGTCCATATTTGGCAAAACAAAAAGTTGGCAACCTTTTATTGGTTCTTCAGATTTCATTTTTTGAAATTTTACTGGTCCATGAAATCCAAAAATTTTGCCTCCAGGATCTTCTCCAAATAGACTCCCTGATAAGGCCTCTTTGGAGCAGATTCCTAAAAATTTGAAATCTGATCTTGCTACCATTACTCTTTCTCTGTGGGTCCTTTGAACTCCATGAGTCTTGGCTTCCGCATTCTGAATCTGTAAGAAGCCCCTATCTCTCCAGCAAGGCCACTGGCAAAGGGACGGGCCCTTGCTCCTTCTTCCCCTGTGTTCTGAGTGACAGGCAGCAGACTTTCCTTTCTCTGAGGGGCTGTGTGTGGACTAGGCCTTTCCTGTTCCTGTTTCCACACTTATCTTCTGGAATTGTTGGAAGTTATCTTCTGTCCTTAGAAAAGACGGAGGGGATGAGTGGGCTGTATTTTGGGAACAGCTCAAGATATATTTTACATCTGGGTTCTTTATGTCCAGCATCAATCATTCAAAAACACTTCTTTAACTTGGTGGTCAAGAGACAAGGTCATTTTAAAAATCTCAGTATCGGGTTTTGGAGTGGTGGGTCTACTGGAGCTCTTGAGTTTAGACTGGAGCTTTTCCAACTCTGTACTCTTGGAGGCATTGGAGTGTCTGAGTTGTCTACCTTTGAGGATTCAGGCCTGGAATTGTAACAAACACGTGGGATTCCCCAGGCAGATCCCCAGCTGCCAGGACCTGAGACATGGAGTTGGTGTGCACATGTGTGCAGACTTGTATGAGCAAAAGCTTTCAGGGAAAAACTAGTTTCAAACCACTGTAGAAACTGAACTCTAGGGGCTTTTTTTTTTTTTTTGAGGTTCATCCCAAGGCCTGTTTTCTGAAAACAAATACCCAGAACTTCTTTGTGGGAGAGAATTTTCTAATTTTCCCACCCCATTTTCATGTTCTGAAACATGAAAGCAGTCAAGTTTCCTAAATTAGGAAGGCTGTTAAATTTGGGGATCAGAAAGAAGTAGGATAAGCTAGTAGGGGAACATTAGGTTCTGATGTGGGAGACCAAGCCAAGGTGTCTGAGATGCCCCCTGCACACACAAGGTTTCTGGCTAGTGCTAGGTCAACATGGGGGCCTGGCTGTTAGGACCATGGCACAAACTAAACCTCTGACTTTTGTTGGATGCCACGAACCTGTGCACCCGAGCTGAACCGGGTGAAAAAGGATCCAAGAAGTGCACGCTGAAATTCTCTGCACTTGCTAGGCATGCTGGCACGTGACTGTAATCCTGCCACTGTAGGGGAATAAGGCAGGAGGAGGGTATGGTCGAAACTGGCCTCAGCAATTTAAGGAGACCCTATCTCAAAATAAAATTTAAAAAAGACTGGAATGTAGCTCAGATTGAACGTGTGCCAGGCCCTGGGTTCAATCTCAATTACTGAAAGAGAAAAAAAAAAAAGAGATAGGATCTTTTCTGATGTTTCAGCCAGGAGAACAGAAAGTATTAACCATCCAGCATGGCTTCTTCTGAATGCAAAGGTCAAGGACATGACTGGGACCTTTTGTTTTGGTACTGGGGATTGAACCCAGGGGTGCTTAACCACTAAGCCACATCTCTGGCCCTTTTTATTTTTTATTTTGAGACAGGGTCTTGCTAAGTTGCTGTGGCTGGCTTTGAACTTGCG
This sequence comes from Xerus rutilus, assembly GCA_028644305.1. Taxonomy (NCBI): domain Eukaryota; kingdom Metazoa; phylum Chordata; class Mammalia; order Rodentia; family Sciuridae; genus Xerus; species Xerus rutilus. The sequence continues at coordinate 60,808,981 of CM053410.1, forward strand.
AGCCTCCTGCCTCAGCCTCCCGAGCCACTGGGATTACATGCATGTGCCACCATGCTTAGCATGACTGGGACCTTTAAAGACATCCCACGTTTATCATGGGTAGGCCATAGAAATCAATTTCACCACTCCTGGGCCAGCTTTGTCTCTAACTTGCTTTGCGATCTTGGGCAACTCGGTCCCTGGCCTCAGATGCTTTATCTGTAAGATGAGGGCTTGAATCTGATTGCCACCCATCTGTCCTTTAAAAAACTGCCTGCTTCGGTTGTCCACTGGACAGTGGGGCCTCTCCAAGAACATCAGGTAGACCTTACAGTTCTGAGAGAAGAATGTCCCCTACCTCAGTTAGTACCAGGTCTACCACAGTTCTGTTGCATGTCTGTTGGAAGGTGGCTTGAGGTAGCAGGATGGAGCTGGGTATCCAGCAGATCCAGGGTCAGAACTGAGAAGCCCACTTGGGTGACTGTGCCTCAGAGAAGATTGAGTCAGTACAGTCACCCACCAGTCCCTACTGTGTCTGAGCCAAGAGAGCTGAGAAACAGAATTGCCCAATGTTGTTCACTGTTATTGACCAGGACTGGTTTCTTATTTTAAAAGCTTCCTGGGGCCATGAGATGGCATCGGGAGAAACATGCCAAACCTGTTCCACTGTAGGTTGCGTGTGTCTGTGCCCCCCAGAGTCCCATCTTCATCATCACCCTCACACTCAGAATTTTTTCCTACCTTTAGTCCAGGTGCCCACAAACTCAGACCCCCTTCTCTTAGTGCGCCCTTGACTGGGTCATGTATTCCCCTGGGGCTGCCTTTAGGGACTAGATGATGCAAATGAGCCGTGGGGCAGAGAGGGCTGAGAGCCCAGTGAGGTGGGGAGTCAGGAGGCATGTTTGGAATCCCGAGGCATGTCTATACCTGAAGTCCAACCAAATAATAACAACACCCTGCCTCTACCAGCTCTGCCCAGGGTAGAAAAGCAGCAGGTTTTATGGGCCGGTCTTTGGATGGTCTCCTCTGCCCCATGCCAACTTGCATTCCAGGGAGCAATCACTGGAACCCAGAGACCCTCTCCAGGTTAGAGGTGAGGCAAGGGGCTTTGAATGGCTGTGAGTATCTTTAGCTTAAATAACTCTGTTGACTGTCCTGAAATCCCTGTCTTTGGGGACTAAGCATTGGTTATAGAGTCCTACACTTCATAATTGGAAACTTGCGGGGCCTGTGGATTTTAGATCAGTAGCATGGTACATACTGTGTATTACATAAAACCTTCAGCGGAGACTGGAGCAGCTCCACAATCAAATGTTTTAATAATGCTATAGCAAGACTTATCTAAAGAGTCATGTAAGTGGGATACATAAAGGCTATGAAAAGTCTCAGGCCAGGTTGGGTCACGTTTTGCTGCTAGATAAGTTCAAGTCTGGTTGGATTTCGCTGCCAGTTGAGTTGGGAAAAAAAACTTTATTTTTAGATGTTTGTGGATTTTGGAATGCTGTGAAAGTGTTGTGGTTCTGTATTGCCTAGTATAATCTTAGAAGGTTGGGATTATCTTCCCATTTTACAGATGAGGAAGCTGGGGCTCAGGCACTCAGGGACTTGCCTACTGCCATTCAGCTGGCAAGTGGCTGAGTTGTGATTCCAGGTCTGTCTACCCGCAGAGCCAGCCTTTTTCCTCAAGGTAGGGACCTTACATTCTTTGGAATGAGTGAAGGAACATCCAGGGTGGGGACGGGAAGCTCCAACTTTGGCATCTTTTCTGATTTGGGAGGTCCTTTCTGCACATTTGGTAGAGATCATTTATTGACTCATTCTTATTTATACATTGACTGCTGGGACCTCAGTAGGCTAAAAGCTCAGAAGAGAGGAAGCTAAAGTTCAGTCAACTTTGTGGCTTATAAGAAGAATCCAGCTGGCTTTGTGGGGGCTGTGAGAGCCAAGAACAAATGGGGTCAAGTTGGGTTGAAGGAGGGAAGCATCATCCACAGTGGAAACAGGCCCTGTGCAGAACTAATGGAATGCTCAGTGCTTCCTGCCTCCCCGCCCGTCTCCTGGCTGCACAAGTCTCATTCTGAGTACAGAGCATCTGGAGAGAGGGCCCGTGTGCAAGGACCAGAATCCCCAGTTAAGGATGAGAGTGATGTGCAGCTTGGAATGGGGAGAATTCAATTAGAGGGTCTCTCTGGTCTTCATTAGTGATGTGGAAAAACAGTCAGAGGAAGTGCTAATTCAATCTGCTGACCATAACACTTCATTGGAAAGATGGACATTGGCCTGTTTTCTGGGTGTACATGTGGTGTAGATGACCTCCCTCTCCTACCTTCTGGATGCTGTTGGATAGCAACTGCCATCTCTGGCTTATGCTTAAGTCAGGCAAGATTTGTAGCCTCCATAGGCAGGCACACATGTCCATGGCACGTCTCTGTGGAGAGGAGCTTGTTGTCAGTGAACTCTAAGCAGCATAAATGCCAGCTGGTCTGGAGGAGAGTGGCCTGTGCTGTGTCCTTCATTAGGAAGATACCCACTAGGAGGGTGGTAGGTAGGTTAGTTGCCATAGGAACAAGGAACATCTGCTCCAGCCAATTAGAGAACAGACGGGGGATGGGGTGGGAATCTTCTTAAAGGGACCATTGGTGCCAGGGAAGTAGACTTTCCTCAAGAAGGCCTGTGGGGCAGATTGGACCAATTGGCCTGTGAGAATGGTGGGGTTCCAGAACAGCAGAGGACCCAGGTACTTTAGAAAGTACCTGGAAAGAATGCACGGCTTTCTTCTCAGTAATGGCTGTCCATTTTTGGGAATATGCTTCAAAGCTGTGTCCACTTGCTAGCCACCGGCTTGGCCTTCCCTGAGTCCTTCAGCTGGCAGGATTCAGTGACTTAATACACAAACCTTAATACACAAACCACATCTCTTGTTGCCAGCACCCTCTTACTCATGCATGCCCTGAGCTTTTCCACACCGTAGGAGGGAGCTTGCCTGCTCTCTTTCACCCTCACTTTGTCCTTGTCCTCTCAGATGGCCTGGCCTGTAGGGAACTGAGGCCTCTCAGCACTCCTAGTGCTTTTCCTTCTTCCTCCCATTTGCCTTCCGTTTCTCCCAAATACCTAAACCATGGATGCCAAGTTTAGGTGAGATGCTGGGTCCTCTAGAAGTCACCTGATCCCTTCCCTGGTATTAGTTGAGACTCTTCTGGGTACAAGTTACAGAAACCACTCCCAACAGCTAAAGTCCCAGTGGAGATTTAATATAAGGATACTGGAGTGTTTCTCGGAGCTCAAGGTCAGAGAAACTGCTGGACCACAGGAATGAATTGGGACCAAGAAGCCAAATGCCAAGGTGTGGCCTTGGTTCCTCTTCGTGTGCTGGCTCACTTCTTTTTCACGTTCCAGAGTGGACTTACAACTTCCTAGTCAGCCTACAGGGTGGAAAAGATGGGAGACTGTTTCCCTTGTGTCCATTTTACCTGTATGGTCACCTGGAAAAGGACTGATCTTTCTTCTCTCTCTATCCTGGTTCTCATCTTGGGGGAGAGATTTTGGCTGAGCTGGTATACCAGGTAACCCAGACAGTCCCAGGTTTGGGGAACATGGCTGTGACCATGGCAACTGTGGATGTTGGGGTGGGGGCAGTTTCTAGAAAGGGGCTAGACTCCAAGCATAAACAAGTTTGGCTTGGAGCGTTTATACACCCTGCCCTCTCTTGCTCAGCTCTTCTCCTCTCTGATAACGATGACTGACAAGGTCTAGCAGGTAGCATGGCGGTATGACTGAAGGAGCCAGGACATGGTCATGTCACTGCCATTCTCCATAGGTAGAGAAGACTTGGAGCCTAGACCAGTGGCTCTTCCACCTTTTACCTTAGCCACTGGTAAAACTCTATTCTTTTATTTAAGTCCTTCATAGCAGATTGTACCATTCTCTCAGATACCAGGGAGTCAACTTCTAATTGCCTCCCAGATGGAAAGTTTATCACCGTTTCTCTATTCAGTCCTTCATAATATAATTGAATCCATCCATTGTCTCCCATTTCCATCTTGGGCTTATGAGGAGGACTGAGGATTCCATCTTTTCAATGGACCAAATTAATGAAGATAGAATTATGACGGGAGGCTGAGGCAGGAGGATCGAAAGTTTGAGACCAGCTCAGCTACTTAGTGAGACCCTCAGCAACTTAGTGAGACCTTGTTTCAAAATAAAAAATTAAAAAAGGGCTGGGGATATAGCTCAATGGTAAAGCACCCCTGGGTTAGATCCCCAATACCAAAAAAAAAGAAAAGAAAAATATTATTTCTGCATCGGAAGACAAGAGTTTGAGCCAGGGGATATGGAATTTGGCACCATTTCTGGATGGCCACTACCCTTCATCCAAAGAAACTCTAGGGAAGAGGAAAGACAAGCATCTGACTACATGCAGAAATGGCAGAGAGCACTCTTCTAGATTTCTCTTTCCCATGCTCCACAAAACCAGAGCCAAGTTTGGACCACAAGAAAGATGTTGAGGTTCAGGGAGGTGGGGGGACTGGGGAGATACAAGGTGTAGGAAGAGGACAGCAAAGGGATCCTAGGCCAAGGTGCCGTCTTCCCTCTCCTACCTACACTAATGGAGCTTGCGGGGCTGGGTAACCCAGACCAGCAAAGAGCCCCAAGTCCCTTTTGATCTTTGACAATGAACAATTCGTAGTTACCAATGTAAAAGGGGCTGCATTTCAGTTCCTGTTTCTGGCCATTCTACAGCGTGGGAGGCTGAGATGATGATGATCATTAACTGTCACGGGCATTGTTTAAAGCTTTTTATGTGTACCAAGTCACTGAATCCTCACAACAAATCCCACGAGGTACAAACAACTATCACCCACAGGTTGCAGATGAGGAAACCGAGACAGAGAGAGTTTGAATAACTTGTCCAAAGCCCCACTGCTCCTATGGAGCAGAGCAGGATGCAAATTTAGCATGCAAATCCTTCCTTCTCTCCCTTCTGATGAGGAAGCCAAGCAGTTCTATCCCAGGTGAGCTGGGAGGAAGCCCCAGCGGATGCAGCTTCTCCAGGGCAGGGCTCTTGTCCTCTCTAGCTGTGCTGAGCTCAGAGCCTTAGCTGCAGTAGAATTTCTTGATGGAAAGAGGAAAGTTAGAGATGGATGAGGATTCATCGTTGTTCTGAGATTTTTCAACAAGAGAAAAACAATTCACATTCAGATGAAGCATGTTTTCTGCTACCAGAAGGTTAAATGGCACATCACAGACAAATGTTGTTAGAGCCAGGAGACTTTTTTTAGGAAGAAGGATGCATTAGTCAGTCAGTGACTTCCTCCATCTGAATCTATCTATATCTCTACCCTGCCTTCTTTTAATTTCTCTCTCAGTGGAGCTGGTGGCTGGGAGGGAGGAATGTGGAGGTGTCTCTGTGGGTGGTGAGAACCATATGCCTACCCGACCCCACCTTCCTGGGGTCACATCAGAGAAGCTTCCATAGTGCTCTGCCTCTCTTGCTTCATGTCCTCCTCCATATTTACTCCCTGAATCTCTTACCGCCATCTACCATGTGTGCAGATGCAGAACAGCGGTCCAGAGGCTGGAGGAGCAGGGAGGAGGCAGGCCCGGGGCCGGCTTGGCTGTGCTTCTAGGGCTGTGTGGGAGGCACAGCAGAACTACCTTCCTCCCATCTCGCCTGACTTCTCTGGAGCCAGTGAGGTGGGGGAGTCTCTGAGCCGAGCAGCAGGAGGGCCCAGAGGGGCCCAGAAGCTGGACTATTTCTGTAACACAGAGCACATCTGCAGCCAGCCACAGAGAAGGTCAATCTCTGGGCGCAGGGCTGGAATGCACGGGCCAGGCAGTGGGGAGAGCTGCGGTTTCCCCCTTTCTGGCAGCTCAGAGGGCCCTGCTGTGTGTGCCCTTTGGAGAAGGTGGGGCTGCTTGCAGCCAAGCATGTGGATGAGGGAGATGGCCATGGTGCAGTGGGCTGGAGAGGGTGGAAAAGGACACTCATGGCACCCAGGGAGACAGGAACTGAATTCCAAGGTGTGGGAATTCTAGCTCATGCTCTGTGCCATTAAAAAAAAAAAAATCAGGTCAAGCAAAGCACCATGTGAGAAGAGAGAGACATAGCGTTGGACAGGGACAGGGAGACTCATGGAAACAAGTGTGTGAATCTCACGTGCACACGGGCAAGTTGTAAATTGACATGAAGTACTGTGGCTTCTCATTGAGGTCCCTCACTGACACTGGCCCCTTCCAAGGTTCTGACACATACATTTGTGTTTGTAGTCTTTTTCTTAACAAGGACCCCACGCTGTATAAGCTTTAGGCCTGGCACAGCCTGGCTCTGCTCCTGCATCCCTGGGCACCAACAGACACTCCCTCAGGCCGCCTCCTCGCAGCCCTGTCCCCTGCTCACATTCGCCCAGGACATCTACACTTCCCGCTCACCCCCACATGTGCGTGCGTGTGGTTTGGGCTTCGTGAGTGGCTGTTTATAGTTAGAAAATTGCCCTGCTCCACCTCTGCCTCTGTCACAGAGGGACTTCAGAGCTAAGTCTCACTGCTGCTTGACCTCCGGCCACCCTGCCCTTGGTCTGGGCCCCTTCAGCCCTCCAGGCACATGATCCCAGGGTTCATACTCCTGCTCAGGCTGTGGGTCCTCCCAGCCCATTCCAACCCTCTCAGATGGGGAGAGGGTTTCAGGTGAGCAATTGGCCTTTGGAAAGAGGCTTGTCCAGAAGAACCCAAAGCTCCCAGGACGCAGTGGCTTCTTTTGTCTTCTCACTCTAGGGGGCCACTTGATTCCCTCTCTCATGTCCAGTGGGCCCTGAGAGAACAAGCACTTGCCCACAGGATAGAGCTGGGTGGGTACAGAAAGAGCACTAGAACTTGAGACTGTGCCCAGTGATGGTGCTCCTAGAATTGACTTGCTTTTCAATTTCCCAGTAAGACATGACAGAAGAAAAAAGAAGTCCAGCTCCCAGGTCAAAAGGCATTAGGGCAGTTGTGCATGCGCATGCCTATAATCCCAGCTGCTCTGGAGCCTGAGGCAAGAGGATTGTGAGTTCAAGGCCAGCCTCAGCAATTTAGTGAGGCCCTAAGCAACTCAGGAAGACCTTGTCTCAAAATAAAATATAAAAAAGGGCTGAGGGGCTGGGGTTGTGGCTCAGTGGTAGAGTGCTTGCCTCGCACGTGTGGGGCACTGGGTTCAATCCTCATAGAATAAATAAAGGTATTGTGTCCATCTACAACTAAAATAAAAATATTTTAAAAAGGGAGGGGGAGACTGGGGATGTGGCTCAATGGTTAAGTGCCCCTGGGTTTAATCCCTGGTATCAAAAACAAACAAACAAATAAAAGCACTAGGTGCAGACCTCCCTTCTGTTTGAGATTCCCAGGTGCCAATTATTCTGGTTCCTAGATCGCCTCTTTTCTTCACTTGATCTGGGGCGGGTGGTGGTTTAAATGCATCGCAAACTAGATTTAGGAATCTCTGTAGCATCTTGACAGATGACTTCCTTAGAAACAATTACTAAACATCCATCTTTATGTGACACAGTGCTGAAGGGTTTTATAATCTAAGGGCTTTATGGTCAAAATTAGGTCATTGTCTCCTAGAGGTGAACAGTTTAAGGCAGATGCAGGCAGATGATAACCATTACTGGCATTTATTGAACATTTATTAAGTGCCAGCAACTCTCTTGAGTTCTCCACTGGTATAATCTCATTTAATCTTGTAATGAACCCATGATGTGGGTCCTTCTATTGATCTCTTTTTACAGCTGGAGGATTGGAGCACAGAGAGGTAAGTCACTCATCCAAAATCCCTTAGGTATGAACTGCTGGAGCCAGGATTGGAACAGGGACAATCTGCCTCCAGAGCCAAAAATCTCTAGACTAATGCAGATTCAATGCAGTGAAAATAAACTGAAGGATTAGCTGGTAGGATGATGCATGAGAAGGGAATGTCAAGTTGCACAACTAACAGCAAGTGGGAAGAGAGCCTGCTTTGGACTGTGTCCTAGGCTCTAATCCCTGTCCTCTCACTTCCTAACTGTGTCGCCTAAGGCTGGTCACCTGACCTCGGGTTCCTCCTCAAAGAACAAGACAGCAGTACCTATCTCTGGGGGTTAGGCAGAGAATTTGCTAGCATCCTGGCTTGGTGAGGTGTTAATTTCCTTTCCTTTCTGTGCAAGTTGTCAAGTTTCTTTGGGAGGGTGAGGAGTACTTTGGGAATTCAAGATTCTTGTTTCAGGGGGAAAATGTCCAACCAGCCCTTCATTCCCCTGCCTTCTGGACAGGACTTCTTGCCAATACCATCTCCTACGTCTCCTCTTGGATTGCCTGCAGTTGGAGGAGAAGCATGCTGGACAGGGAGGACTGTTTGGCTTAATGCAGCTGGTCAGACAGCTGTCTCCCTTTCGTCCCTCTTTCTTCATCATCATCATCTTCTTCTTTTTTTCCTTTTAAAAACAAGGACAGTCTCTTGCATAACCACAGTACAATTAACAAATTCTGGAACCTAATACTGATACTATTCTAACATACAGTTCATGTTTAAGTTTTGCCAAGTGTCCTAATAATGGGATTGGAGTCCAATCCAAGGTCGAGTTTCTCTGCTCGCTCTTAATCTGGACGAGCCCCTCAGCTTTTCTTTGTTGGTCATGGATTGACCTTTTTTTAAAAAGAGTACAGAATCTTATCTGGGCCTTCCTGGTATTGTTCAGTCTCCCCCATCCCCAGTCCCTAAGCAGGACTGACTACTAGGGTGATAAGCTTAAGGCACTGTTGCCACAAAATTTAAAGGAGGGTTTGCCAAAACGCTGAGTAATCAAGATCAATAATACTTTAATGCACATTTTAAAATATCAACATAATGCAAGCATTTCATTCATCTTTTTATTTTCCCATACTGGAGTTTGAGCCCAGAGCCTTGCTCATGCCAGGCAAGCACTGATCTACACTCTAGCCTTTATTATTTTTGATTTTGAGACAGAGTCTTGCTGAATTGCCCAGGCTGGCCTCAAACTTGAGATCCTCTTGCTTCAACCTCCTGAGTACACCATGCCTGACAATTTTTAATCACTACATGGGGATATTTATTTACTCTTTTAAAAGACAAAATTGACCAAGTACCATTTTTTCAAAGTACCAGTTCAGGGAATGTGGCTCAGCATACAGCACTTGCCTAGCATGCATGAATACCTGGGTTTGATCCCCATTACTTCAAAAACAAAGAATTGCATCAAAATAGTATAAATCATTTTTCCCCCAGTTCTGGGGATTGAACTCAGGACCTCACACATACTAAGCAAGCACTGCACTGCTAAGCCATATCCCCAGTCCAGCCCACCCTTTCTTTTTTTATTTTGAGACAGAGCTGTTGCCTAGACTGGCCTGAAACTTGGGATCCTCCTGCCTCAGCCTCCTGAGGAGCTGGAATTATAGGGATGCACTACCACTCCTGGAGACTAGTATAAATCATGCTTGCTGAATTTTGGGGTGCCCTTGTGCTTTGTGCCCCTGTGGCCTGCAGGGTGGGTTCTCTCCTCCTCATCATCCCATTCTCAGAACAAAGGAGGGAGAGAGGTGGGGCCCAGCCAGCTGCTGTCCTTGTGCTGGGCCAGAAGGAAGGAGGAGAGGAGGACAGGGAGAAGAGGAGGGAGAGGAATGGTACCAGGGCCTCTGGCTGGGAGCTAACAGCTTCCAGCTGCTTCCACACCCAGTAGACTTCTGCTGGGGGAGTGATGGTTGGTTGGCTTTTTCCTTTCTTCCCATCAGATGTGTGATCTAATTAGATCCTGGGTCTCCTCACCCCTACCAGCGCTCCCTGTCTTAACATAACAGCGGTTCCCTTCATTGATCATCTTCTGATCCTAGGCTTGCTGTTGTCCTCATGCATCCCAGGAGCCCTCGGGTTCTGTCCCTAGCATGCCCCTTGAACCATAGAGGCCTTTCACAGGACCTGTCCCCCGGCAAGACTGACATGCCAGCTGTGTCCCTCTACCCTCACCTGGCTCCCAGAGTCTTGTGGATGGTGGAGCAGCGTCGGAGTGCTCACCTGTCAAGGAGGAGGGTCCCATGGTGGGCTGTCTTAGCAAGGCCCCTTAACCTCAGAGCTTCAGAGTTGTGAGATAAAAGCGGTAGAACTTTTCAACCTGCGTCGATAAGATCTTAAGGAATCAAATGAGATAATGATGAGAGAGTTCTATGAACTAGAAAGGGTCTGACTTGACACTCCCCTTTTGTAAACAAATAATTCCCTTTATTTTTATAAAGTCCATGTTCAGATCTGCCTCATTTATTAATCCAAACTCAGGAGAGGAGCACAGGCTGATCAGACTCCTGCCCCTCCCCGCCTTCCAGACGGAAGCAGGTGTCTGGGAAGCTGGAGTCCTGCCGGCCCCTCCCGCCTGTGTTCCCTCACCACCTAGCACACGGGTTCCCCAGCAACAGTAGTTGTTTTTTTAAAGGGCTCATCTGAAGCTTCTATTTATTATAACTTTATTGAGGTATAATTGATATACGGTAGATGGCATGTGTTTAAAGGGTAAAAACTTGATGTTTTGTGAAACCATAACCACAATTAAGTGAACTCCCCAGAGTTTCTTTTTGCGTCTTTGCTTTTTTTTTGGGGGGGGGGGGATTGGGGATTGAACTCAGGGGTACTCAACCACTGAGCCACATCCCCAGCCCTATTTTGTGTTTTATGTAGAGACAGGGTCTCACTGAGTTGCTTAGCACCTCGCTGTTGCTGAGGCTGGCTTTGAACTCGCAATACTCCTGTCTCAGCCTCCCTAAATGCTGGGATTATAAGCATGCGCCATTGTGCTCGGCTTCTTTTTGCATCTTTGTAATCTCTCCCTCTACACTGTCCCCAGGCGACCACTGATCTGCTTTCTGTTACTATAGATTAATTTGCATTTTTTAGAGGTTTTTCTTTTATAATAGAGTCATTCAGTATGTACTTTTCAAGGGAGAAGGGATCTAGCTTCTTTCACTCAGCATAATTATTTTGAGATTCATTCAATGTTTTCTATAATCAATAATCTGTTTCCTTTCTTGCTGGGTGGTGTTCTTTTGTGGGGATGTACCACATGCATTGTATTCATGGGTTCGTGGACATTTGGGTTATTTGGAGTTTAGGGCGATTACAAGAATATTGGTGTCCAAGTCTTTGTGTGTATATACATATGCTGGGATTTCTTTCAGGTGAATATCTAAGAATAGAATTGATGGGTGGTAGGGATGTATATGTGGCTTTTTAGGAAGCCAGTGTCTGTTTTGCAAAGTGGCTGCACCATTTGTATTCTCGCCAGCAGTGCATGAGAGTTCTGGTTCCGCCATGTTCTTGGTCATATGTGGTGTGGTTCATCTTGCGTTTTGGCCATTCTGTGGGGTGTGCGAAATGGCAACTCACTGGAGTTTCAATTTGCATTCCCTGAATGATGTGGAACATCTTCTATGTACTTTAGTTCACAGTCGTGTCTTTCCCTTTTTTTTCATACTGGGGATTGAACTCAGGAGCACTCGATCACTGAGCCACGTCCTCATGCGTATTTTTGTATTTTATTTATTTATTTTATTTGATACCAGGGATTGAACTCAGAGGTACTCGACCACTGAGCCACACCCCCAGCCCTATTTTGTGTTTTATGCAGACAGGGTCTCACTGAGCTGCTTAGTGCCTCGCCATTGCTGAGGCTGGCTTTGAACTCACGATCCTCCTGCCTCAACCTCCAGAGCCCTGGGATCACAGGCATAGGTCACTGCGCCCAGCTTGTGTCTCTTTTTTTGTGTTGTTTTCTATCTTGATATTAAGTCACGAGAGTTCTTTATATGTTGTACATAAAAGTCCTATGTCAGTTATATATTGTTGAATGTTTTTATAGTTTTTCATTTTTGGAACAATGTCTTTTTATTGAGTTTTCTTTATAGTTGGTGCATTTTGTATCATCTTTGCCAAACCCAAAGTCACTAAGATGTTTCTCCCAAGTTTTCCTCTAGAAATCTTACAGTTTTGGCTCTTAACATTTAAGTCTGTGGTCCATTTTGAGTTACTTTTTAAATGGTAAAGTCAAAGTCTATTTGGTTTTTGCTGTTTATTTGTTTGGCATTTGGATCTCCAGTTTTTCCAGCACCATGTAGTGAAAGACTGTTATCTGCCACCCCATATACTCCTCAACCCCCCATTGAAATTGGCCTTGTACCTTTGTTGAAAACTTGTTGATTGCTGGGCATGGTGGCGCATACCTGTAATGTCAGTGGCTCTAAAGGCTAAGGCAGGAGGATTGTGAGTTCAAAGCCAGCCTTAGCAACTTAGTGAGATTCTGTCTCAAAATAAAATATAAAAAGGGCTGGGGATGTGGCTGAGTGGTTAAGTAGCCCTGGGTTCAATCCCTAGTACCAAAAAAAAAAAAGAAGAAGAAGAAAAGAAAAAGAAATGAACTTGCTAACCATATATATGTAGGTTTATTCCTGGGCTCTATTCTTTTCTGTTTATGTATTCATATATCTTTATACCAAGACCACACTGTCTTGGTTACTGAGGCTTTATAGTAAGTCTCAAAGTCAGGTAGTCTACATCTACAACTTTATTCCGCTATTAAAATGTTCTTTGACTAGAATATACTAGGTCCTTTGAATTTCCATGTGAATTTTAGAATTAGCTTGTCTTTTTTTTTTTTGTTTTGCAAAGATCCCATTGGGATATTGATTGGGATTGTATTGATCTATAGAAAAATAAAGGGAGATTAGACAAACTCAATAATATTGAGTCTTCTATTGAAAACAGTATTTCTTCCCTTTTTTTTGGATTTTATTTAATTTCAGCAATGTTTCATAGTGTTCAGCAATATAGATCTTACACATCTTTTGCCAAATTTATTCCTAAGCGTTTAATATTTTTTACACTAAATGGTGTTTTTAAAATTTAAATTTTTTATTAAAATTTAAATTTTTCAGTACATAGGGATACAGGTGATTTTTCTACGTTGACCTTGTATCCTGAGCCTTTTCCTCCCCCACTTCAAAACTCAACTGAGCAGGAACTTGGAAATACTGAGGTGCAGGATGTTTGTGTGAAAACATCGGCATCTTTCCCTGTTTCAAGTCTTAGTTCATGTGGGTAGCAGCCCTGTAGCCTCCATTGGCAGTAAAGGGCAGGGAAGAGGGATGGCGTGGTGAACTCTGACCTGCACAGATAGCATGCCCCCAGACCTCAGAGGTATTCTTGAGGGCAAACCGAGCAGATTGGGAATGTGATGCAGCCTCTTTAAGAAACCAGGGCCAGCAGCCACCAGGCCACTGGGAATGCAGCCCAGAGATAAGATAAGGCCCCCTGGCTGGTTTAAACCAGGGTCCTGAGCCACAGTGGCTGGCCTACTGATAGGCAGACAGGAACCAGAGGTGATAAGGAAGATGCCAGCTACTAAAGACAGCCTGGCAAGAGTGAAGCAGCCTAATAATGCATCTGGGGCCGGAGGGAGAAGGGGGTATTGATTGTGGGTGTGTAGAGAGGGGACATTTGTATTCTTGTGCACATTCTATCATATTTATGATCATGGTTTAAAAAATAAACCCAACTAGGCTATACTTAAATGCCCTCAGCTTCATTTGTAGTAAATGGTCAATAGATACATGCTCATTGAGTTCTTGTTGCTCTAGTGAGATGCTCTGATATGGGATTGGAGACTTTCCTCAAACTGGGAAAATCCTGGCAGGGACTTACTCTGACAAGCCTGGAGCTGCTCATTTGCACATATCTGCATAGATTTGCATGCATCCTACATGGAGATACTTTCATGCTGGATTTAGACACCCCCCCCCACCAATCGTTTGCCTATTTTTAAAGGGATCAAGAAAGAATTTATCTCTATCCATCCCTGCCTACCGTTCATCTGTACCCTCCAAAGATGCAAAAGTGATTTCTGCAACTTCAGAACTGTAAAGAATGCCTGGGCCACACAGTTCACGCAGATGCAAGCACCTCCCTGTCTGTCAACCCGTTTCTTCCTTTCGTTTCTATTGCAACTCCCTGTCCCACTATCAAAACTCAAGAGCGGGGCAGGCAGATATTAAGGCACAGAAACCCACTAGCTGAACAGCCAGGAGCTCAAATTGCTTAGAAGCCTCCCAGGATTCTGTAGCTGGACAGAGAAATGAAAGGCAGTCCCGTGGATCTGAAGATGGCCCTGCCACTGCTTCCCGTCCGAGGAGTGGGGATGCCATGACTACCTTTGTCTGCTCTTCCTCCTCCAGGAATAAATAAAAATATCTTCCCTCCCCCAGATACTGGTTTCTCTATTGGCCCGCCAGGCAAATATTTCATAATGTGGGCTCATCCAATTGGGCATTGTGCCAGAGCCCAGCGCCTCAGGTTGCGAGTGTGCTCCAATCAGGCGGGGCGGCCTGGGTGGGACTAAAGGGTGCTCCCTCTCCACATGGGAGGCAGACGCATTACTCAGGTGAACGGCATCAAGGTGGGAGTTGCTACTTTTTCGGGGCTGGGCAAAGGGGACAGGGTGGTCCACCAGCCAACTTGAGGCAACCCGGCACTGAAGGGGTTAAGGCCGGGCAGCATGTGTGGCTGTTAATGATTGCTCCCCACCAGGGACCTGGTGAGCATTAAAGGAAAACCTTTTCCCTGTTCCTGAGTGTGGAAGGAGGCAGGGCTAGAGACGGCAGAGGGGACGCAAAGGAGAGCTGGTGAGTAAGTGGTTATCTGTTCACTGTCTATCTGTCTGGGTGACTCTGGAGCAGGTGAGGAAGCACTAGACAGACTCATTCCACCAGCAAAGAGCTGGCCTTTGTCACTTCCAGATACAGAGTCTCAGTGGGGCCGGGATTTCAGAATCACTCCTATTGATGGGAAGAAAATCTTCAGAATTGTTTTCTTCCAAGGGTTGGACTCCTCAGCGCTGAAGCTAGAGAGGCAAACAGGCATTGTCCTGGGACAGAGACAATGGTTTCATGTGGTCACCTTGCACACAAAGCTGGAGCCCTGCTCTTCTCTCTCTCTGAGCCATTGTCTCCAGAGAGGGGCTCGGGAGCTCTGGGCAGATGCAGCATTCGCTTCTCTCTGTGCTGGTTTCCTGGGACCCTGCCACAGCAGGCAAGGACAGTGCGCTATTGCAAAGGCCACAGTCCACTGTGGAGAGGGGCAGGAGTGGGACAGAACTGGGTGACTGGAGAGAGTTGGGGGCAAACTCTTCACTCATTAGGAAGACAAGACAAAGTTGTCCTTTGGGAGCCAGACCAAAACCTGGGAAGAAAGAGAAGCAATCTTTTGCGTTTAGATTTCTGTTGTCCTGTTCCCTCCACTTCCTCTTATGACCCTTATCCCGTCACCCTCCACAGCATTTGTGCTCTTTGACCCAGGCACCTTTCCATGACGTGTGAGGCTTGGGTAAGGAGTGTGGGCAGGGGTCCCCTGGCTCTGCAGGAGGAGGGGGACACGCTGGCTTTCCTCAGCTGACGGGATCCCGCGTGTCTCTACCCAACACATGCTCATGTGAGAAAAAGAGCCAGAGACTGTTTGTCATCAAAGGAGAAATGTTGATTTTACCCGCTCCCTTAGCTGGGGGCCCTTTTGTTCTCCTGTGTCCTTCTTGGAAGGATAAAGATTGGATGACATAATGGTGATGTTAGGCTGGACCTAGATAGGGACTCTGGCCCTGGAGGGCCTGTTGGACGGGAACAGGCTGCTCCCTGTGCCAATCTTGAAGGCAGATCTGAGAGATAGAGTCAACTCAACCCCACTGGTGGCTTTCACTGTGCTGCTTCATCTGGTTGGGCTGCTGGATAGGCAAACAGAAACCAGGCACAATAAGGGGGAGGTGCCAGCCACTAAGGCCCAGCAGGGCAAGAGCAGGAGCAGCCAAGTTTCTGAGCATTTGAGGCCAAGAAAGAGAGGGAAGTGGAGTATAGGAGAGGAGTGAGCACCCTGTCCCATAAGCCTGGTATTAGAGTCAGCCATAGATACGACCAGCCAGGCTCCATCTTGCATTCCCAGCAGTATAGAGGACTGACTATCCTCAGGGGGGTGGACTTCATGGGGGCCACCTGTGCATCTGCTCCCTTGCTTAGGAGGGCCCCTCTCTTGGTTTAACACTCTACTGCTGTCATCCTAGAATTCTTAAGTTGTGTGCAAGAGGCCCTGGGATTTTCTTTTGCACTGGGCCCTGTGACTTACACAGCCATGCCTGTTCCCAGGCCCGTCAGAAGTTGCAGCAGCTGGAGAGTTGGTCCAACAGGTGGAGGCAGATTCACCTGTTACTCAGGTGTCACTTACCAAGGCTGGCTTCTGTCCTGGCTGGAGCCTGCACAGCATCCCGTCCCTTCCCTTCTCTCTTTCCTCCCAAGGTATTGTATTGCTCCTCCTTGGAACAGTCCTGCCCAAGTCTTCCTTCAAGGCCACTGCATGGCAGGGGACAGGGAGGAGGCGGCAGCGTCCCTTGTCTCATTCTCTCTCTCCCTCCCTCAGGCCTTGTCTTTCTGTTATGTGGGCTGTGGCCAGTGACTGCTCTGGGCCCAGTCTAGGCCTGGGAGCAATTCTTCCATTCCTCTGAGATTTCCTCTCCTCCCTGCAGGAAGCTGTGGTTATCCACTGCACCTGCTTCCTGGGCCGTCTGTTTCAGAATAGGTTGCTTCCCTGTGCTTACCTGATGACCGCAGGCTCCAGATCTGGGTGGGTGCAGGGGTGAGGATGGGGAGATGCAGGGAAGGAAGCCTGCCAGTCTTGGTGGCAGCTGCCCTGTCTGATCTCCCTCCAGGCCAGCTCCAACCCCCTCTGGACCAAGGCCCTGCAGGAGGCCTCCCTTTCTCCTTCCTCCCTCCAGCACTGACCAGAGGTTGGCCAGTTCCAGAATGAAAATGAGACTGGAAGGGGGAACAAGTCCCCGCTGTCTCTGTTGTCCCCTGCAACTCTTTTCCCCATCCCAGCTCTCTTCCCCCATCTCCTTGGGCTGCTTCAGGACCTTTCCCAGTTTTCCCGCTGGGCCTGTGCCGAATAGGGTTGTTAAGGACAATACTTTCAGACCCCCCCATGAGGAGTCTTAATGCATAAAGATTTAAAAACCAGTGGATTATCCAAATTTGTTTTGATTGGACTTTGGAACATGTCATTTGGTTTTTAATTTTTAACTTTTTGTTGTAGTTGGCAGCAAATTTTCCTTTCTTTTTGGTGTCACTTAGGACCATAAGGGACCTTGTATTTCCTGAGGACACTGGGCACATATCAGCTGCTGGAAGGATAAACTTGTTTGGAATTAAGTGTCTCATAGAATCCAAAAATATTACAGCTGGAAGCTGGCTTGGAGAACATCTAGCTCAGCACTGTCCAATAGAATGCTCTACACTGATGGAATGTTCTATGGCTGTTCTGTTCAATGAGAGACACTAGCCATCATGGCGACTGAGCCTCCATAAAATGTGGCTAGTATAATTGAGGAACTGAAACCTTACTTTTAATTAAAATTTGAATAGCCACACATAATTAAGGCTATCAAACTAGATGGTACGGATTTGGGGTAGGACTACTTATTTTATTCCCTTATTTTACTAATGATTATAACATCAGCCACTTAAAGAGCCACAATTATAGCCAGGCGCAGTGGTGCAAGCCTGTAATCCCAGCACTTAGGGAGGCTGAGACAGGAGAATCGCGAGTTCAAAGCTAGCCTCAGCAAGGGCGAGGCACTAAGCAACTCAGTGAGACCCTGTCTCTACATAAAACACAAAATAGGGCTGGGGATGTGGCTCAGTGGTCGAGTGCCCCCGAGCTCAATCTCCAGTACCAAAAAAAACAAAAACAAAAACAAAAAAAAAGAGCAACAATTATGTGCCAAGCTTTAAATGTGTGATCTTATTTAATCTTCCAAACCACCCTGGTACTGTTACCATCATAGATAGGGAAGCTGAGAGGTAAAGTGACTCAGTACTGGTCAGCAAGTTTCCTGACTCTAAGATCACTGATCTCGCCCCTTTCCTTAAGAAGAATCCAAAGTGTCCATGACACTTTGCTGTCCTGTGACAGTTTTCTTCACAAGTTCTCCAGGTCTCTTTCAGATCTCACTTTTCCTCTCCGGGATGTCAGGGGAATGGTTGAAGTATTGTCATACAGGGGAAGGACAGCAGCAACTGTCCTGGACACAGTTATTTTCTGGCTCGTTCTATGGGTAGCCCTTGTTCCCAAGCTCCCTGTGGAGCCTCCCTACGGCAGACAGTGATCTGGGGAGATTCCTCTGCTCTCAGAGCCCTTGGCAAGCTCCCCAAGTACATGGGAAGTTCCGGAGTCCTCGCTCCTGGCAAAAAGAGGTGTTTAGAATTTCTCACCATCCATCTGTGTCCCGGCTTGCTGCATTACTCCTGATCTCAGACAGAAGGCCAGGTGAGCTCTCTCAGGACCAGGGCAGGCTGGCACTCCCTGAGCAGATGAGGAGCAATGCTAGACCGTAGGTTTGCCACCATCCCACCTCCTTGGCCACCCTCTTCCCCCCTAGATGAGAGGCTCCTTCCTGCAGTGTCCAGGCTCCTGATTGCCTGCTCTGAGTGATTAATTGATTCCCTCTTCCCCAGACAAAGCCCCCGCTGTGGAGACTCATCAGTCCCACTGGCCAGTGGAGGGGAGGGCATCGAGGCAGGTGGAAGTCACCCAGCGATCCGATCCCCCGGGATGAGGGTTTGAGGCTGACTCTCCTGCCTGCGGTCACCATGCAGCATCCCCCTCAGAGCACACGTGCCCTGCTCCTTCCTACAGCAGCTCCTCCCTGCAAACAGCTCATTAGTCCTGGGTAGGAGCTGGGGGTTGGCATAGCCATGAAGAAGGCCCGGGCAGTGGGCAGTCTACATGTGGTCGCCCACCCAGACCTCCATACCCAGGCACCTCTTGCTGGACTGCATTTATAGGGACCCCTACCCCATATCACACAGTCCCCAGATCTGTAGCCCACAGGCATTACCAGTGAAAGGGTTTATGGCTGTCGTCGCTGTGCTTGGAGCAGGCGTTGGGAAGCCAGCGTCTCCTGGTGACTCATGAAGCTGTCTCTTGCCTGGAGATGAGAAACTCAGATTGGTAAACAGCAGGGAATGGGGAACCCTAGGAGATGTGAACCTTGTCTTATCATTCGTGTCACTGTGGCTAGAGCAGTAAACCTCAGCCTTCCTGACTCCGAGGTGGGCCTTCCTCCCTCCCCCACCCCAGCATGAGGACCAGAGACCGTGAGTTTAATTTCCCTTTGTTCCCTACCCCTTCAGAGCTTTGTAACCTTTCATCCCCTGCTGTCTGGTCTGGTGGGAAGTTTGTGTTGTGTACTGAAGACGGCATCCCTTAGTACCATTGTTTTATTGTTAAAATGAGAAAACAGCTCGACTGTCTCAGATTGCTGGATCAGGAACCAAGAAGGCATTGGTGGCTTTTGAGGGTGTGGAGGGGGAGAGAGAGCCCAGCTCTGTTACTCCGCATGCAAGCACTTTGTAAAACTCTTCTCCATAGGGTGGGGTGGGTGGGGTCACTGCTCTCTGTGGGACTCCTGAACTGGATCTGCTGAGTTAGGAATGAAGAGAGATGGTTCCAGTGACCTTCTGTAGACCCTGAAGTGGACCGTTGGGCCACCTCAGCCTCTGAAGGGCAGGGATTTGGAATTGGACTCAGCTGGGAAAGAGGCGTAATTAATTATTGGCCTGCCCTGTCACCCCTGAGGATCTTTTCCATACTGCTGACTGGCAGGAGAAGGCACCTTGGAGGCCAGGCCAGGGGACGGGGGACTGGAACCTTGGTTTCCTTGCCTGTCTGGCTTAGCCACCTGGGAAGGTTGGAAAAGGGAAAATGTGGAGCTGGGGTTGTAGTCAGCGCCCTCTCCTTTTCCCCTTGGCAGGAACAGAACAAGAGCACACAACAAATAGATCGTGGGGCGCTTGGGGAGCTGGCTTGCCCCAGTTCTCCAAGCTGGGCCACAGCAAGGGAGGTTACCATCCATTCTGCTTTTGACAACTTCTGGGTTGTAGAATCAGGTTCTGACCCACTGGAAAGGACGTCAGTGTGCAGGCAGCTAGGGGAAGGCCACCCCTTGGAATGGTCTTCAGTCATTTTTCAGCCAGAAAGGACGCTGGCCTGGAACTCTGGTGGGCCCTGTGGCCCAGGCTTAATGCCTTATTCTTTGGAGAGGCAACGAGGTCCTGGGCGCTGGTCAGGGAGGTGGGGCAGGGGCACTGGAAGGCTCTTCATCAGCTAACCTGGGGGAGTTTCTGTGTTTTAATAACTGGCATGGTTGTGCTGACTCTCCACCCTGGTTATCATCATTTTTCAAAAGGCAAATGGAATTCCATAAAGTAAAATAATCAGTTTAAAGATAATTCAACATAGGGTAGAAGATCAGCATGAAGTTCCCCTGCATGATATTCATTCTTTTCTTCTTCCTCCTCTCTTTCCTCTTCCCCTCTCCCTCTCCCTCTCCCTCTCCTTCTCCCTCTCTGCCTCTCCCTTGGGCTTTTCTGGCTCCTATTGTAAGAATAAGAGACCCTTGGAGGCCTCGGGCAGGGGCTCAGAGACAATCCAGTAAGAGACAGCAAAGGGTGGTTGCATGGGCTGGAAAGGCCCCCTGATGTGTGGTGTCCCATCTTGTCCATTGATCCAGCTCTTTTTTTCTATCTGAGGTAGGGCTGAGCTCAGGTGGAATTCCCCTAGCATTCCATACCTGGCCATAGCAGGGAAGATGATGTGTTCGCCCCTTTGGGTTGGAAGGAGGGGCCCTGAGGATGGACAGAGCTAAGCAGGAGAAGGGAGCAGCCTGGGTCTTGTCTCCTGAACCCTCAGCCCAGTGGTCTTAGCATTTAGGGTGGTCTAAACTTGGGAGAGGGCACCCTATTCTTGCCATTTTCTAAATGACTATAGCATCAAAGGGAGGGGCAGGGCAGGGCAGAGAAGAGAGAACAAGTACTTTGCCAGGGGAGAGCCACTGGCAGCTGGTCCCCAGCACCTGTGGAGCTGGTATTTTGATCTGCAGGTGCACGTGGAAAACAGACAGTGTTTTGAGAGGGCTTCTCCTATCTGCAGACACCGTGAGGTGCTGCCAGACCCCGCCCCCTTTTGACTTCATCTTTCTGCTGCAGCAAGCTGTAGGAAAACAGGGGCGCTTTGGTGAGGACAGGTTAGTGAGGAAAGTGTATTTTCTCCCAGAAATGGTGGAGGAGCTTCTGGAATCTGGCACATCAGGATGGTTGGAAATGTCAACTGAGCTGGTTTTTAATTGGGACAGAATGCTGGGGCAGATAAGACTCCTGGACAATGAAGATGAGATCCAGAGGGGGAGGCAGAGAGCAGGAGCCAAGCTGTCCCCACCTTCCCCTCCTCTGGCTACAGACACCCTCCCTGAGTGTGGACACCCTTGGCTCAGAATTTGCTAGCTGGGAGAAAGAAGGAAGTGGGAGGGGTGGGCCACAGCAGCCCCGCTTCCCACTCAGGCCCCAGTCTTCTCTCTGCTTCATGAAGCCAGAAGCCAGGGCGTCCTCAGGATGGGGAAGCTGGGCCAGGGCTAATTCTCTGTCAGCAGATTCTCAGGAGCTATGGAACTGAGCAGCTTGGTACAGGGCAGATAACCAAGAGGGGCCTCCAGGGTGGAAGGAGTGGAGTGTGTTTCTCTAGCTGTTCAATATTTATATCACAGTGGGGGCCCTGGGCCTCCAGCCTGGTTGCCTGAGTGTGTCTGTGTGCTCACATGCACACCAGTAAAAGGTCATGAAGACAGATTGATTTTGCAGCTTATAAGTATGTAGGGCTGGGGCCACACCACTCAGATGCTGAGGAGGTCTTGAAGCATAGAGAATCCCTAACAAGGTGGAGAGATAACAGTCTGAGGAGTGGAGAAGACCTGTGTCTTGTCTTTGTCATTGACTGGTCTTGGCATTTCCGGAATGCTTGCCCACAGCCCTTGCCCCTTATACCATCTACTCCAGCCTGCGGTTTTCATTTTCTGCTTCCTGCACTAGGTGTATTTCTGGATTTGTTCTTAAGCAGAATGAAGGCACCCATTATGTCTTATGCATAAAACATTTCACATTTTGAAAGTTTGCAGCTATTATTTCATAGAATTAGAAGGTATTTCATTTGCACATGAGAAAGCAAGGGCCAAAGAAGGGACATCACACTGCTAATTTGTATTGGATCCTGCCCAATTCTCTTTTCACCGGTGGCACTGCTGTTGGGGGTCACCCCTTAGGACCAGTGAATAAATGACCACCTACTGGCAACCCAGAGTGTAGGATGCTCCCGCCTCCGCCACCAAATCGCCTTTCCTGAGTTCTTCTCCCTTTTCCTGGGTGGAATTTGCGAGGTCCACTCAGGTCTGTATTCATAACTGTTTGCCCTTGAGTCATGGAAGCCTCTTGACATCCCAAAAGAAAGGAGAGAGGAATGAGAAAACTGATTACCTATTCTTGGTTCCCCTTTGAATGTTCTCCTGGGAAGTTCTTGACGTTTAACCTAAAGTGAAAATCTGTCGCATGGTGCAGTTTAGTGGTGAAGGGAAAGAGCCCCAGCTAGGCCCTTGGGGTGCTGCCTCAACCTGGAGGGTTTCAGAGCTCTCAGCAAGCCGGGGGAGCCCTGGAGCCTTCCTTCATTCTTCCTCCCTCAAGCTCATCACTGGGCAGGAGAGAAGTTAATTTAACTTGCCACTTAAGCAAAGGCTGTGGGAGGCCCCTGAGCTCAGCTTGGGGAGAAAGGGGATATTTTTGCCTCCTAGAGGAAGAAAACTCATTTTCCCAATGCACCCCACCCCCTCCTCCTCCTGTGCAGATGAGCTTAATTTTCTTTCCTTCCTAATGAAGATGGATCTAAGCCAAACTATATATTCTGGGGGGAGCCAGGCAGGGAAGCTGAAGTGAGGGGGCGAGGGGGCAGAAACAGAATTTCTCTCTGAGAGAGGAAGTAATTAATTTTAAGAGAAAGCTAAGATAGGGAAGCCCTTGGTAATATAATGTCAGACTCCAAATGCAAGTGACTAAAAACTGAATCAGAGCCCAGAGAATTTCATTCATTCATTCATTCATTCAACAAATGTTTATTGAGCACCTACTATGCAGGCACCTCAAACAGGCCTCGGGAGAGGGCTCAGCATGGCATAACCACAGCAGGGTTCCAGTAACTGGATCAGCAACAGGAAGAGGGCATGATCTGAAAACTTAGGCCTCCTGTCACCAGGATAAACCATTTGCAAAGTCCCACTAAATGGCTGAATATATTGATCTTTTGGATTTAGGATTAGCTGTTTAAATATCAGCAGCTATTGACCCAGTTATATCCAACCAACTTGTCTCTTCATGGGTTAAATAATAATGTTGTCCATTTGCTTTTCCTTTCACTGATGACATTGTTCCCTGACCAAGTTCTATCTTCAATCCAAAAAATTAGATTAGCCCCTCCTTTTCAGTGTCTGTTGTGATATCACAGAATTACCATAGCAACAGACTATGATGTCAACAGAATGCATGGTGTTGCTAAAAAGAGCCATGTTGGTCTGAAAGGAACTTGTCGTGAAGACAAAATGGAATAACATAGAAAGCCAGAGGAACTGGAATATGATATCAAAAAGAACATCTTGGTAGTGTAAGGTAATGGTGGGTGGGACTGGACATCCTTTTCTAGAACCCTTTGCAAACCACCAAGGTGCTTTCATTGAGATGAGCATTGATTTAGTGAGCCTGCTTGCCTGGAGACAGGGGTGGGAGTAGGTGACCTTCAAGAAGTCCTCGAAAACCAAGGATCCCAAGACAAGGAGGACCTTAGGAAAGGGGGCGATTTGATCAGCTTTGGCCTCTGGGGAATTCGGGGAAGGAACATCAGTGCAAACCTCCTTGCTCATGAGTTGATCTGACAGGCACCAGCTGGAATTTATCATCTTGCATCTGGGAAGATTTGCAGCAATAAACACATAGTGACCCCTTCTCAAGCTCCATTTGCTGCTCTCTTCCTCACAAGCTTTGGGAGGAAGCTTTCCTTCTGTTTCGCCAGAGCAGAGAAGCCCAGTTCCCTGCTGTTGGCTCTGTCTTTCCAACATCCACGCCCATCCACACTCTGATCCACAAGTCCAGTCCCTCACGGCTGGACCGCGGCTCCCAGAGGGCAGGCGAACTGCTGGGTCTGAGGGGAGGATGGCAGAGGCCAGTAGCTTCTGTCTGCCCAGCAGGCTGGGCAGACAGAGAGAAGAGAAAGACCTCCTCAATTAATCTCAGCCTCTCAGCAGCGCGGCAATAACAGGGAATGAACCTGGAGCTTCCCTTAACCCTGTGCCCTCGGGCTCTGAGGGGTCTCTGAGAAGCTTGTGGGTTTTTAGCTCCAGAGCCGGTGTCTGGGCTGGGAGCCGGGAGGCAGGAGCACAGTCTCCCTGCAGGTCGGGCTGGCATGAGTTTCTGCCGTGCAGATGGGAATGCAGCCCCATGCTCCTCCGCCCGCCCAGCCACTCCGTGTCCTTAGCTCAGTGAGGTCGCACTACCTGGAGGTGGTTCACCTGCTCCGTGCATACCCATCTCTCCGTGGCTGCATTTTCTCTTTGGGAACCTGAACAGGGAGAATGCTGTCCCCTCCTCGCTTGTCCAGTCTCCAGTCCTCTGACCAGTAGTATTCCAGCCGGATGCTAGGAAGCCACAGGCCCGCTGGGGCACCGGGGCAGCCCCTGCCACCAGCCAGGGAGAGCCCCCTCCCTTTTCTCCAATGCCAGAGCCGAGAAGAGGGGCAATCAGCACAGAGCCTGCCATTGCTTGCGCCGTTCCTCTGCCACAGTATCGCGGGTTGGACCAGAGGACGTACTTCTCAGAGGGATGGTAACAGCAGGGTGGCTGGCCGGTCCTCCGAGGCTTCCGAACTGGGGACTGAGCTGCCAAAAAGATGCTGAAGTTTCGGGCTGATCGACGAGTCAGGTAGGGATCTCTGCCACAGACTGTGAGCCTGGTAAAGTCAGAGCAGGCCATGTGGGCACATCCTGTTCTGGTCTGGGGGCTTGGCGGTGAGGGGTCTGCTGGTGATGACCTGGGAGGACAGCGTAGTTAGGTCAGTGGTTGCTGCATTGCAGTGTCTGTGAAGGGGAAGCTATTTTGAAATTGGTAGCGTGGGGATGGAGAGAGGACGTCATTTGTGGGGTTGCTGGGTAGGAGGCTGTGGGGCAGGGAGAAATGTGCCATCCCCTGGAAGACCTGAGACAGCTGACAGCTGACTGCGTGCATGCTTCTGTGTGTCTGTACCAGTGCCTGCAGGAAGCTCCCCGTAGCTCCCACCAGGAGCAAGCCGAGCAGAAGGGGCATGGAGGGGCAGAGGGTGGGAGGGAGCAAGTGCCCCATACCACTGGGTAAAAGCAGAGAAGTTGTCACCTCAAGGACCTTTGCTGTCACCACTGCCTTTGCAACAGACCTCTAAGGGAGCAGAGCTAGGGACAAGGGTAACTGCAGGCAGGTGCCTTTTTTTGCAAAGAAGTTGAAAGCATCCTCCTGTGATTAAGTTGAAAGCATCCTCCCTGGACCCGTGAGGGAGGTGGAACTGTGGAATTGTCGTTTGGGAAGTGGAGAGTGGATTCTCAGTGCTCTAGAGTCAGAAGCCAGGCCTGGAGGACACTAGTCAGTTTTGGGGTCCTGGCTGGCAAGCCGGGGCTGCAAACCCAGATTTTCCCATTGGCTGTAGCCACTACCTGCTGTGTTTCTGTCTCCCGTGTGCCTTTGGCTTACATCTGAACATGACCCGTTTGGAAGCTGGAAAAAACACCCTTTGATATTATCTTTAGCTTCAGCAGACAGCACAAGGGTGGGATGTATCCTGGCCTATTGAAAGAGGGTGCCCACAAGGTTGTTCTCCTTCCCTCAAGCAACTGAAGGGACTGAGCTCTCTTTCCTATCCCCTTCTGACCTAAGGCCGGGCTGAACAGAGCGCTAGGTCTTTGCTGTGGGTGTGCTGAAGTGGCCTCGCCTTAGCAGTCTCTGTTCCTGTGCTTGCTTTCAGGGTCTGCTGGAGCCTGCACTCTCTGGGCTCTCCCAGTATTTTTTGAGGGGTGGGAGAAGTGCACCTTAAAGCTCCTTTAGCCCCCCACAGGCTGGGTGCTCAAATATCTGCTACTACATTTCTACCAGGTGGTCTCTGCTATTGGAATACAACTGAGGCCACTGCCTCAGCTCCCCTTGGAGTCTGTCTGCTGTCTTCCTCCTCATGCCCCTGAGAGCCCACCGGGGAGCTGGCCTGATGTGTGGCCAGCCAGCAGAGCCACAGACTGCCTCCCCAAAGGAGCCTCCACGTCCTGCTCCCCATCTGCCTCGCCTGCACCCCGCCCCTGATTCTTGCTTCCTGGCAGACTGTCCTTATAACACACCACCCCACTCCCAGCCACAGCATCCCTTAATTAGATCTGACTGTTCAGCCAGCACTGACCTTGATGCCTGACAGCTCCCGATGTCTCTGTGACATCTAGTAGCCCTTAGATGGAAGACCCTGGACTCAAAGCATGAGCACATCTCAGCCCAGGCTCAAGAATGGAGTTTCTGAATCTCCCAGTTTCATTTAAAGAAAAGAGATGGAGCATAAAGCAGGAGAGAAGGAGTCCAAGGTCACAGGAGAGTTCTTTCAGCAAATAATGAGGGAGCATGTTTTATGCGGAACACTGGCAGGCAGCTTCCCTGGTTGGGAACCTGCCACGCATGAAATCTTGACTGTGTTGGACAGACAGTTCAAACACCCCACTCCCACGCGTGCCTGGGATAGCTACTGAATGAGTTGAGTGTGGCTCGTGTCCAGCCTGGGGATCTCTAGTAAGTGGCTAACACTGACCAGTGATTGGTGACGAGGCTTCACTTCTCTTCCCTCACCCTACCCTTCCCCACCCCGGCAGCAGCTTCTGCCACTCAAGCCCCATTGTCCCTCTGGCTCCCTTTGGGGTGCAGAGGCAGAGCTGCTTTCATGGTCACTGGTCCTTGTCACTGCCCAGGATCTGTTCTCTCTTTGCTCACGTCTCTGTCCTCCACTTTTTTTTTTTTTTTTGGTACTGGGGATTGAACTCAGGTGTACTCGACCACCGAGCCACATCCCCAGCCCTATTTTGTGTTTTATGTAGAGACAGGGTCTCACTGAGTTGCTTAGCGCCTCACCATTGCTGAGGCTGGCTTTGAACTCACAATGCTCCTGTCTCAACCTCCCAAAGTGCTGGGATTACAGGTGTATGCCACCACACCCGTCTGCCCTCCGCGATTTTATCACAACTTCTCCCTCTGTTGCCTCTACAGCCACAATGAAAGACGGAACACATTTCGACACCCAGTGACTGGCCAAGTCCCAGAGGAAAACAAGAAGTTCGACTTGAAAACGTAAGTTTGCCCTGTTTGGCTTTTTTATCCTTTGTCACCACCATCCCACAGCGACCTTGCACCTGGGATGGGGAGGACATTGGGAAGGGAAGGAAAGGAAGGGATTTGGGATCACTCTTCTTAGTTTTGAGACTGGAAGCTTCTAGGTCCCATCTCTTGACATCCCCATCCCCTTTTCCTGGGATCTAGCAGAATTCAGGTTTGTGCACCCCACAGTTTGAACTGTAAAAGCCAGGTCTGAGGTTGGGATAGCACCCAGGGGCCTTTGTAGGAAGCAGAGAATCTGATATAACCTTGAGGGCTAAACACAAGTTTGCCTGGATTCTAGGTCTCTGAATGAAAGGAGAGGAAAAAAAAAGGATAATTAATTGACGCATAGGCCACTGAGCCATTGTAGCTTTAAAATTAGAAGAGAAAGAGTTCTGGAGTCCCAGGATCTAGATTTTTTTAAATAAAAAAGAGAAGAAAGAGAATATCTGGGATGACCAGCATATAATCCCAGAGAAGCTGAAGAGAAACTTCAAGCTGATCTCTTGATGCCTAGGATCTCTTCAAGCCTAGGAGATTGAATGTTGTGCTAATGCTGGGACAGTGGGTGGCAGGGTGGAGAGGAAGGATAGTTTTTTCCCCGTGGCTTCTTGGCTCTGACTAGTCTCTTTCTTCTGGTCAATTTGAAATCAGATCGGCCTTGGACATGTCCAATAAAACAGGTGGGAAACGCCCTGCTACCACCAACAGTGACATATCCAACCACAACATGGTGTCCGAGGTCCCTCCAGAGCGGCCCAACATTCGGGTAAGTCTGGTCCCTCAAAGCAGGCAGGAAATGTCTTCAGTGCATATTTATTGTGATCTTAGTGATCTCGGGGATTCTAGGAAATTCTCACCTACCCAGCTCATTCTGTAGGCTCCAACACACAGGTGAGGTGGCCCAGGAAGACAGACCAGAATGGGAAGGGAAGAGGACTCAGACCAGAATCTTGCAGAGGAGCAACATCTAGACCTGGGGTTCTCAGCCTCAGCCCTATTTGCATCTGGGCTCGACAGTTCTCAGTGGTGTGGGAATGCCCTGTGCACTGAAGGATGTCAACCAGCATCCCTGCCCCCTGCCCCCTCAATGCCAGTAGGACCTCCCTCCAATTATGCCAGCCAAGAATGTCTCTAGACATTGTCGAATGTCTTCGGGGGACAAAATCACCCACTGTCATTGAGAATCACTGCTCTATGCAAATGAAGAATCCCTCATGAAGAACATGAAGATTGGGAGTCAGAGTGAGGAGGAAGGAAGCGACCCCCAGGAAGAAGAAGTGACTCAGAGAGGAATGTTGCAAAGAGGCCCTACAAGATCAGGGCTGCTGACTGTGTCCTTTGGGTTTGGCGACAGAATAGTAACTAGAGGATGAGGGTGGTCTGAGGGGTGTGATGAGGGCAGAAGGCAAGGCTGAGAGGGTTAAAGAGGGGATGGGAGAGGAGAGGTAGAAACATGGAAGGGTAGAGATGACAGTTCTTATAATCTCTATAATAAATTCATATAATAGCTGGGTGCAGTGGTACACACCTATAATGCCAGTGGCTTGGGAGGCTGAAGCAGGAGGATCGTGAGTTCAAAGCCAGCCTCAGCAAAGGCAAGAGGCCAAGCAACTCAGTGAAACCCTGTCTCTAAATAAAATACAATATGGGGCTGGAGATGTGGCTCAGTGGTTGAGTGCCCCTGAGTTCAATCTCTGGTACCAAAAAAAAAAAAAATTCTATAAGTATTCTCCAAAGCTTGAAATGAACTTGCTGTTTGTGTACTAACAAGGATTCATCTTAAAAACACAATTCTGCAGTTGCAGAATATGGAAAATATAACACTTATGTAAAATGTACAAATATAATAAGTAGTACTACATGTTTATAGGAACATCTGCAGTTCAAGTATATCACCATGGGCAGGAAGGCTAATTTTGGGTCAGTGGTTTCCTCCAGGGAAGAAAAAGGTAATGGGATTGGCAGATGCTTCCCAGGGAGTGTTAGGATGAAGGGATGGTTGTATATTATTCTCTACTTCCCTGAAATGCTTGAAATATTTCAAAAAGTTATTTTTAAAGAACTTTGTATTTTTACTTTTTTTTGGTACTGGAGATTGAACTCAGGGGTACTCGACCACTGAGCCCCATCCCCAGCCCTATTTTTTTGTGTTTTATGTAGAGACAGGGTCTCACTGAGTTGCTTAGCACCTCGCCTTTGCTGAGGCTGGCTTTGAACTCGCGATTCTCCTATCTCAGCCTCCCTAAGTGCTGGGATTACAGGCTTGCGCCACCGCGCCCGGCTGTATTTTTACTTTTTGATGAGCATATATTCATTGTACATACGAATGGGGTTCCATGTGGTAGTTTAGCTCATGCCTGTAGCATGCCCTGATCACATCAGGCTCATTAGCATTTCCCTGTCCTTATCGTTTCTTTATGTTTGGAGGCTTTGTGCTTTTTCTTCTAGAGCTTCAGAAAATATGTAGCAGGTGGTCGTGAACTATAGACAGAAGGAAAATGTGGAGTGGGGACTGGAAACTAGAGGGAAGGAGGCAGGGGGATTTGTTGGTTAGGCATGCCTAAGGGGAAGGATTAGTTTTAGTAGACAGGTTCAGAAGGAGAGGATGGCGGTGAGTCCTGTTTCTATCCGGTGCAAGTGGGTATGTTAGCCTAGGTGGGGGAAGGGCACCTTTCCTGAGATGCATGAAAATAAAGGTATGTGAAGCTGGGAGTGGGAATCTAGGGAATTAAAGACATCCCCACCTGACTACTTCCACTTTTACAGGAAAGAAGGAAGTAAGGCTTTGTTCTGGGAGGAGGCACTCATGAGAATGCATCAGGTCAGGGGTGTGAGAACATGCAGCCCAGGTGTGGGTAACAGGAATGGTGGTCTGCAAGGGACACACGGAACACACTGCTTGGTCATTTTGAAGGGTCACCTGAGGTTGAAGACTGCGAATCTGTGCGCCTGATCCAGCAGTGCTCAGAGTCCAGCTATGAGCGCAGGGCAGGTAGAGGGTTGGATTGACCCGTGGCTGCTGGGAAGCTGGGCACAGCTATGAAGTGGTTAATGTGTTGAGGGGTGGCCTTGGAATGGCTGGAAAGGCCAACTATGGGAAGAAACTGCTCTGGTGGCAGAGAAAAGGGGGAAGGATTTAGAGACTGGCATATCTTTAGAGAGGTGAACAACTTCTTCAGATGACATATCTTGGCCCTTGTCTGTGAAGTTTTACTAGTAGTGTCCAGAAAATAATTTTGTTTCCTAGTTGTTGAGATACTTTATAATAAAGCCCAATGTCTTCTTTCCTTCTGTCTGCAAGTATATTTGAAGTGTTTGTTATGGCTGGCACCTTGCTGGTTCTGGTGATACAGAGATTGTGTTAAAGCCCTTCCTGCAAAAAGCTCACTGGTATAGTAGAGGAGAAAGCCAGCAGTTCCATTGCTGAGCAATGTGACAAGTTTTACACTCTACAGATGTCCAGAGTTGCTAACTGTTGTGGGGGTGGGTGGTTAGGAAGGTTTCTGGAGGAGGGTGAGTCCATGCTAGATTTTAAAGAGTGGGCTGGGAGTTGTGGGTGCTGAGGGAGGATGCCCTCCCCTTGTGGGGGAGCCCAGGTGAGCAAAGGTTCAGGAGGAGGAAAGAGCAGAGGTGGGGCTGGGTGCCAGAGGGGCAGAAGCTGGGTTATAGATCTGATGGGATCTCATGGATCTCCTCTTCTGTGTTCAGATATCTGAACTCTGTCCTAAGTGATGAGAACGAGTAAGAAATTTGAAGCAAGATAATCACATGATTATATGTGTTTTACAAAAATCACCTCTATTTATTGCCCAGAATTGATAGCAAGGAGAAATGAGGACCTGCAAGATGACAACAGTGGAATTTCAGAGGGAAAAAGAGATTTGAGGCTCTATTAAGAAGACCAGCTCAGGCTGAGGGCGTGGCTTGGTGGTAGCGCGCATGCCTAGTGCACATGCCTAGCGCGCGCCAGTCTCTGGCCTCATTCCCCAGCCTGATAACACAACATCGACTTCAGAGCACATCTTTCAGCCCTGTATCAATGATGGTAGAAAGGAGTAGAGGAAGGAGGGAAACAGTTACGACAGCTCTGAGTTCTGATGTGGGAGGCTGGGTGGATTGCGGTGTCCTTCACCAAGATGAGGAATACAGAATAGCAGGTTTGGGTGGAAGGAATGAGTTTGGCTCTGTTCTTACTTAATCCTGGTCAGACAACCAGTTATAAAATGGCCTGGAGCTAAAAGATACAGATCAGGGAATCCTGACCCTGTTGCTGGTGGTTGAAGCAATGGATATAGGTGAGCTTACACAAGCTCAAGGAAAGCTCCGGGACTGGCCGTGACTGGGTCATGAAAGGCACTGAGTTCAACCCCAGCACCACCAAATCAAAACCAACCTCAAATGAAATAATAAAAATTTGGTCATGGTCCAACAACACTTGGAATAGAGGAAAGGGAGACTGAGAAGGAGCAGCCGGAGGTGGAAGTATTGAAAGGACAACAGTTGTGCGCAGAGCTGAAAGAGTCCCAGGAAGGACAGAAAGTTAATAGGGCTTTGAAGTGATCAAGGACTGAGTGGCCTTAACTCAATAGCATTGCAATAGCCATTTCAGAATGAGGTGGAGGAGATTTGAGAATCTTGGGAGGAGAGAGGAAGGTGGCCTCTTCCCAGTAGCCCAGCCCTGGAGAAAAAGAGAGAGTGGATTCTG
>CM053410.1:60841506-60866110 GCA_028644305.1 Xerus rutilus
TGAGGTGTAGCCTGGGCATGGGCAGCTGGAATGGAGGGTGGAGGCTTTTGGAGTTGAAGATGTCAAGGCATTGGATGGGTAAGAGGATGTCTGATATCAAAATCCTTAGACTCCAGCCAGCCACAATGGTACCTGCCTGTAATCCTAGCTACTGGGGAGGTTGAAGCAGGAGGATCACAAGTTTGAGGCCAGCCTAGATAACTTAGCAAGACCTCATCTCAAAAATAGTAAAAAGGGCTAGGGAGGAAGCTCAGTGGTTGAGCACCCTTAGGTTCAATCCCAAGTACCAAAACAAAAACAACAACAAAAACAAAACAAATCAAAAACCCCTTAGGCTCCAAAAGAAGGGTCTAGAAGCTGACGGTAAAGAGTTAAGTAGCGGGAGGCCAGGCAGTAGTGTTTCAAGGAAGACAGACTTTGCCAAAATGTGGAAGAATGAGAATGTCCACACGGTAAAGAGCTAGGAAAGTACCTCTCTGTCTTCCCAGCTCTGCAGTGTCTTGTGCTTGAGACAATGAGCAGGAGTTGATATGGGTTATTAACTTAGAGTTGAATAGATTCCAGAAAGTGCTGTGAAACAGATAGGGAGTCAGGAGGGGAGGGGAAGAGGGACACGCCAGGAGTGAAATGAGAAATCTTAATTTTTTCCTCCAAAGAAAAAAAATGCAGGTCTGGAGTTATGGCTCAGTGGTAGAGCACGTGCCTAGTGTTAGGCACTGGGTTCAATTCTCAGCACCATATATGAATAAATAAAATAAATGTCCCTCAATAACTAAAAAAATTATTTAAAAAAAAGAAAGAAAAAAATGCAAAGCTATGAGACAGACTATTTTTCTGAGACCCATTTTAGACATAAAAAAAAGACCTAAAGACTTGACAGGTCATGTCCTTGAGCTAGTACCAGATCCAAGAGTCATACCTGGGTCTCTCAGCATGAGGGCACCCAGGAGTAAGCCAGAGAGAATGTGTCCCCTTCTAGAGGGGCAGTGCCCTTGCAGATAGAGCAGAAGGAAAGGGAGGAAGAAGTTTAGGCTATCTTCTGTCTCCCTAGGCAACTCGAACATCCCGCAAAGCCATCGCCTTTGGCAAGCGTTCACACTCCATGAAGCGGAACCCCAATGCCCCGGTCACCAAGGCAGGCTGGCTCTTCAAACAGGTGAGGCCGCCCAGTCCTTCTGCCCACAGTAGCCGCCACCCTTGACAGTGCTGTGGTTCTTCTGAGCCCATGCAGTCCGTGTGTTTTTTTTGAGGTGCCTCTTGTGGTGGTGGGAGGTGGCGGGTGTCCACAGACTGGCCCTGCCACATCCCTGCTCACGCATTCTGGCTCATCTCTTGCCCTTTTTATCTTCCCCTGGGGGAGGCACCGAGCCTCATAATGACAGAACTGGAAAGTCACAGGCAGTGATCTAACGTTAGTTCCCTGCCTCTGAGATCTCCGGGGCATTGCCCAGCCGGATGTCCTTGTGAACTGTGTGCCTGCTCTCCCCTCCGTGCTCAACCCACACCCCTCATGTCCCTCTCCCCATGCTCCACAGGCCAGCTCCGGGGTGAGGCAATGGAACAGGCGCTGGTTCGTCCTGGTGGACCGCTGCCTCTTCTACTACAAAGGTGAGCCTGCCCCTGGGGTGTCATTTGGTGGGGCCTTGGCAAAGCAGGTCTCCCGACTTGAGTGCTTGGCACCAGTGGGGTGTGGCGGTGGGTCGTGCCAGCTCACTCACGTTCATTTCCTCTCCCATTCAGGTCCCGTTCAGCACCACGTAGGGACTGCCTGCTCGGCTTAGGCAGCATTCTGGGTTGGTGACCCAGCTGGTAGACAGGGGAGTTATATGGATGACAAAGCCCAGAAGGGGTGGGGGAGAGAAAGAAGATGAAGAGGTTCCTTGTTAGTTCCTAGTAGGTCGCCTCGTCCTGGAGGCTTGCGTGTTGGTCTTCTTCCTGTCCCACTGGAATGGACAGTCTGGTCAGGGAGGGCAGGGATTTCTGCCGATTTTCTTCCCTCCGGGAGTCCTCAGCACCTAAGCATTGCATTGCACATAGTTGATGTTGAGTCGATAGTGGTAAATGAGTGGCCCCCAGCTTCTACCCTGGGCGACCCTCAAACTCACCTCTAGCCTGCTCCCTGACCACAAAAATAAATAAACAAAATAAAGGAGGGCAAAGCTCTGATAACTTTGTGCAACCTTCTCTAGGAAGTTATTTAAAAATATACAGAGGCACATGTGTCACAGGGCGCACAGAGGGCACAAGGGCTGATGAGAGCAATGGTGGCATCATCAGGCTGCTTTGGTGGCAGGAAGAAGCAGGTGTGGAGATGAGAAGACAGAGGGGGAAATGATGTGAGCTGGGAGAGGCTGTTCTTGGTGCTTACTCGGCCTCCTTGCCTCAGGATGGCTGAGCTCTGGTTTCCCAAGGCCTCCTGGGAGCAATCTGATGAATCATTAACTTGGGCAAACAAAGGTTGTACCCAGTGACCCCTTTGCCCCAGGGTTCTGCTGTCCCTGAGTGCTGAGCTACGGCTAACTGAACTCCAAGGAGAGGGTCAGAGGGCCTGCAAATTCTGGGGCCAAGCACAGAGAAAAGCCCAAAGTTACAGGAGAAGGTTCTGCCCAGGCCTGGCCTCCAGTTGCTGAGCCCTGGAGCAGAGTAGGATTGGCCTGGGGGTACAGCCAGTGTCTCTGCAGAGGAGGGGCTAATGTACTGAAAAGGGGTCGTGGTCCACAGAGGGGTGGTCTCAGGACAGCTCTGGACTTAGTCTGTTTTCTGTGGCTGGATAATTCACAGTGAAGGAAGGTTTATTTTGACTCACAGTTCTGGAGGCTGGGAAGTCCAAGAGCGTGGTGCCGGCACTTGTTGGCTTCTGGGGAGGGCCTTGTGCTGCTTCAACTCATGGCAAAAGGTAGAAGAGGGGGCATGTAGATGGCACAAACTAGGAGGGCCACCTCAAAGGACCTTCTGGGGGGGACTGTCTGTGTGAGGACAGCATCCATCCCCCTATGACCCCACCACCTCTCAGCACCCTTACATTAGAATCCGATTTCCACGTGAGTTGTAGCACACCCAAACCAGAGGTCCTAAATGCTGGCCTACCCTCTGCCAGGCAGGACGCGCCTCCTCTGCAGGTTGGCGGCCTCAGTTTCCCCAAAGTCCAGCCTCAAGTTCTTCTTACTCCTTCATTTTACCCCTTCCTCTGGCCCCAGGCTGAGAGCTAAACAGGAGCAGAATCCAGAGCAGGTACCTTGTGGGTGTGTGGGTGTGTGGGTGTGACGAGGGGAACCAGAGCTCTATGAGTTGTAGCCCTACCGAGATTTCTTCTGGACTCTGAAAATGTTTCCAAGTCCCCAACCCCAGGAATACACAGCAGCCCAAGCAAAGGAGAGGGTCTTGCCATGGCTGCCTCGTTGTCCCCCACCTGTCCCACAGAGGGCTCTTGCCCTTTCTGGCCTCCTGCTGACAGCTGGGGACCTGACTAGCTAATCCATCAGGCCTCTCCAGATCCAAAATGAATTATGTAACAGCCCGATTGTTAGTGATTGTTAGCCTGATCCTGGTTGGACAGGGCCCGGGGCTCCGTGCAGGGGCATGCTTTCTCATGGAGAGCAGGGGCCGATAAGGGAGTCTGCAGCAGGAAAAAGCAAAGCAAGCTGCTGGGGAGCTGGGAGCACTTTAGAAAGAGCTACCCAGAGGAGCCAGAGAGCAGGACCTATCCACCACCCTGTCCATCCTATCCCTCTGCTGTAGGCATTGCTGTTGGAACTGTCCTGTTCAGCAAGGCAGATTAGATGGGATAGGGGTCAGCAAGACTAGCTTTGGAGTCAGGCTTCTTGGGTGGAAAAACCAAGCCCACTACTTACTACTTAAGGAACCTTGGACAAGCTCCTTGGCCTCTGTGTCTCAGCTTCCCATTGAATGGAGGTGATACCTCTTTGCGGGATAGTTTAAAGGGTTGAGTCCAGTAAGGCATTTCACTTGCAATGTTGTTGATATGAAGAAAACACTCCAGAAACATTAGCTCTTCCTTATTTACTTGTTTGTGCATTAGAATGTGAACACCCCGAGGGTGGGCGCTACTTCTCTCTTATTTACGTCTGCAGTCCAGTGTCTGAATGGTGTCCCCCAGCCCCTCTGCCCCCCAGCCCTCCGGTGTGCCTCTCAGAGTGTGTGGGTGGTGGCCCGAGTGCCAGGCAAGTAGTGAGTACGCATTGGGCGTTCACAGAGCAGGGCCAGAGTGCTCCTCGCTCCCCCTGCCCAGTACACACATGTGCACATGAGCACACACACCTTTGTGCCTCTGTTTCCCTGGCAGATGAGAAGGAGGAGAGCATCCTGGGCAGCATCCCCCTACTGAGCTTCCGGGTTGCGGCAGTGCAGCCCTCGGACAACATCAGCCGGAAACACACCTTTAAGGTCCGTTGACCTTCCTCTCCCAGGTCTGGTGGGGAGGGAGGCCTGTTCTTCTAAAGCATATGCAGACAGAGAAGGGTCAAGAGCATCTCTCTGAGGAATCCATGTGGTGATGGAGGAGCAGGGAGTGGGCAGTGGCTTCTGGACTCAGGATGTGTTACTGTGAGGCCCAGGTGAGACTGTGCTGGAGCCTGTCCTCTTCTTGGGAATCACGTGGGTAATTCCCCTTAGGTGGACCGGTAGGGGTGTACCCCAGCAGTACCACAGTTTTTACTGAGAAAGAAAGTTATGTCCTGGGCCCTTGGACTTTTTGCCTCAGGGTGCCCCTAGGAAGTCCCTCTTGACAGATGGAGCAGCGGCTGGTGGAGTTCTGAGATCTTTTCTGGAAATCCTTCCTCCCCAATGTAGGCCCAGGGAATGGGATCCCTCCTCCAGGCAAACTAACTGAAATTGCAATCTTTAGAGAAAATGAGTTGAGTTTTGTTCCAATCCAGAGCTGCAAACTTCTGTAGACAACAATTTTGAGAGAACAAGGGCCAGGAAAATGGGACTCTCTGCCTCTCCGTGTCACTCCCTCAGAACCCCCCGGGGATCCACCCATCAAAGAAGCACGCTAGCAGCTGGCTTTTCCTAGGCCAGTGTTTTTCCATATTTAAAAATTCATGACCCATTAAAAACTATAAAAATCTCATGCCCTTTTTGTTCTTTGTGATGAAAAAAAAAAAAAAACCTTAGATTTCTTTTCATTTTCCAAACATAAAATTATAAGCTAAACTGTGCATTTCCTTAGGACAAAGCCCTCTGTCCCTCAGTAGAGAACTGCCATCCCAAACCCTGAAAACCCAAAACCGTGATGTTAGATGATAGGATCTGTGGGGTCACACCAGGCCAGTGTCTGAGCTCCTAGGGCCCTTTCTGTCCTATGGGCTCTGGTCCACCTGGTGATAGGAAAGAGGTGGGCAGCACATCTGAGTTCTGCTCTGAGGAATAAGGAAGGACTGATTTGGCACATAATTAGTTTCCAGGCTCCCAGGTCCTGCGTGCCAGAGGTGTGGATGGGATAAACAATTAATAAAACCATGACTAGCCGGGCGCAGTGGCGCATGCCTGTAATCCCAGCACTTTGGGAGGCTGAGACAGGAGGATTGAGAGTTCAAAGCCAGCCTCAGCAATGGTGAGGCGCTAAGCAACTCAGTGAGACTCTGTCTCTACATAAAACACAAAATAGGGCTGGGATGTGGCTCAGTGGTCGAGTACCCCTGAGTTCGATCCACGGTACCAA
Organism: Xerus rutilus; assembly: GCA_028644305.1. Taxonomy (NCBI): domain Eukaryota; kingdom Metazoa; phylum Chordata; class Mammalia; order Rodentia; family Sciuridae; genus Xerus; species Xerus rutilus. Next base: position 60,847,190 of record CM053410.1, read on the forward strand.
AAAATCAAATCAAATCAAATAAAACTGTGACTCTAGGAGCGGGATCCTAGCTGGGGAAATAGGAGCAGGCTGTCTAACCAACAGTCCCCCTTAAACACACACACACAGACCCCCACGCACCATTGGACAACCTGTCTTGCATTCCCCCACAACCTATCATAGACACTCTAGCTCGGAACTGTGCCAGCTGCAGGCATCAGATAACATCCTGGAATGGCTGGAACATACCCCAACCGCAAAGCCCTGAGATCACTCCGGTGCCCACCAGCCCTTTGCTTCTTCCACCTTCCCCAGAAGTGCACTGCCTCTTTAAGACCTGGCTCTGAGGGCTGTGCTCAGTGGCCCACAAAGGGTTCCAATTGTGGCTATTCAGTGGGCCTTCCCCAGGGAAGGGAGGGGAGCCAAGACAGACAGGAGGCTTATCCTGCTGTGGCCACCCAGTGAAACTCTTAGATGGCAAATAATGAGAAGCCAGGAACTGCGCCTGCCCCAGCTGCCACTGAATGCTTTACCTCTTCCTAACCCGGCCCCTCGAGGGCTTCGCCTGCTGGGGCACCTCCCTCACTTCTCTGGCCCCTTTCATAGTCCCATCCCACGCCCTCCCCACTCCCCATCAATAGCCCCGTCCTTTCCCAGGCCCTCTGCCTTCCCCTGTCACAAGCACTTGTTCCCGGGCCTGTGTTTGCTCCCTGTTTCCTGTGGCATGTTTGGTCGCCAGTGTGACTGTGAGCTCAAGTGCAAGAGCAAACCTATGCCTTCCTTGTGACTGGTGCCCTGTGCGAGCTGAACTCCCAGGCCGCCCACTAGGTGCTTGCTGAGCTGATGGAGTCAGTCGCTGCCCACTCCCACCGCCCTAGGACACACCACCAGTCCTTGTCTCCCTTTGTGTTCACTGTGTTCTCCACCCAGAGGGCTCGCTTGGGCCCTGAGCTCTCTGCTCCTGTGCAGTTTCATGTCCCAGAGGCCGCCTTCCAACTCCACGGGCTGGCTGTCAGCCTCTCCCGCCCTCTCCGCACTGGGCTGTCAGAGGGTAGGGAGCTGCCAGCAGAATGCAGAGGAAGGAGGCCCATCCCTGCCTCTTGCTAGGTAATGGCTCCAATTGTAAAGAATTCCAGGGCTGAGCCCAGCATGGCGGCTCACACCTGTAATCCTAGTGGCTCAGGAAGCTAGGGCAGGAGGATCGCGAGTTCAAAGCCAGCCTCAGCGACTTAGAGAGGCCCTAAGTAACTTAGCAAGACCCTGTCTCTAAATAAAATATAAAAAAGGGCTGGAGATGTGGCTCGGTGATTAAGTGCCCCTGGGTTCAATCCCTGGTATCCCTCCCCACCCCCAATAAAGAGTTCCAGGGTTAGGGAGAGGTAGAGGGGGTGGAACTGGCTACAGTCAAGACAGCCTGGGGAAGCTTGGTCTATAAGAGCGTGGGGTTGATGTTGCTGCTCAGCAGAGCCTGAAGCTTAGTCAGTGGTTCTTGGCCCTTCTCCTCCCCCAAACCCCAGCAACCCAGGAATTAGCACCCAAAGAGTCAGGCTGCCAGGAGGCTCATCCCTGGGGCTCTGTCACATCTAGATCCCGCCAGTTAAGTGAGATAGACTAGGCTACCTGCTTTTTTAGGAGATTGAAGTTAGCCCTGGGGTTCCTGACCCCCCCATTCCAAATCCAGCCTGAGTCACGAAATACATGCTCTCCATGCCCCGTCCCTTGGTGATCTGAGCTGGGCACTGCTGGGTGCTGTCCTTCCCAGTAGTGACACTGAGTAAAAAGGGACAGTCTGAGCCCCCCTTCCCCCTGCTCCTCACCGTCTCTTGCCTCGTCGTCTGTCTTTCCCTCTGGTGTTGGTTGACCTGCTCTCTGCTTCTCCTTCTGATGCCTGAGGACCCCTCCTCGACAGGAGCTCTCTTCTGGGTTCCCGCCCGCTGTGCTGCTCACGGCCGCCAACTAGGTAGTGTGCTCCATCTGTATGCCAGTGCCTGCCTTGCATGCCTGCGGATGGGGGCCTGGCTGTCTCCCCTCAAGGAAGAGGCAGGGCGAGCTTCTCCATAAGAAGCTGGGGCTGAAATTGGCATGTGCTCAGGGGGCCACCTCCCCTAGCCCTTGGGTAATTGCATTTCAACTCCCCCAACCCTTGGGTAATTGGTGGGCAGAATGGGTGTGGTAATTGTCCCTCCTGCTAATAATCACCTCAGGCGGGGCAGGTAGGCTTACCTGGCTACAGGGCTGCCTGGTAGCATTTGGAGACCTGGCCCAGGCAGATATCTGGTTGCCAGTTGGAGCACGTGGGCCAGCCATGGGCCAGTGTCCTCACCTGGCTCCTGAGCTCTACCTGGGAGAAGAGCCACAGGCACAGGAATAGCCGACTGACTGCCTCTCCTGGGGGCGTTGGTGTCCTTTCCCTACAGGTGACTGTGTGCTGGGTAGATGAGGCCGGGGCCAGTTCCACGCACTGCCTCTCCCCACAGGCCGAGCATGCTGGTGTCCGCACCTACTTCTTCAGTGCTGAGAGCCCTGAGGAGCAGGAGGCCTGGATCCAGGCCATGGGGGAGGCTGCTCGTGTACAGATCCCTCCAGCCCAGAAGTCGGCACCCCAACCTGCACGCCACAGGTAAGTGCCACGGTACCTGGCGTAGGAGTGAGGAAGGGGGAGGAGGAGCAGGAAAGAAGTGCCCAGCCAGTGCTGCTGTTGAGCCCAGCACAGCGGCTGGACCTCTGGAGGGCATGTGAGCTGTCTCCCAGCATCCACGCAGGAGGTCTGGCTAAGTGATTACAGAACCTGAAATCCTTCCCTAGTCCTGTTCCTCCTCTTCTCTCTAAGCTGGGGAAGGCCCCAACGAAGCCAGGTTCCATCATGACCTGGCCAGGAGTCAAAGGTGAGAGTATTTGCTTTTTTTTTTTGACTGTGGGTTAAACGCACAGCTTTTGGAGGAAGATAGATCACAGCTTGGCCACCTGGCCACAGCATGACCTCAGTGTAAATGACTTGACCTCTGAGAATTTGAGTTTCCTCTCTTTAAAACTAGCAGTTATAGACCCACCACATAGGGTTGTTGTGAAGACGATGTGGTGTATGTAAGATGCTTGACATGGAGCAGACACTCAACAGATGGCTGCGCTCAGCTGCCATCAGCACCCGCGGTCTTGGAGCCTGTCTCTTCTTTAACTGGGTGTGGAGCCTTGAGTTAGGTGTTAATAGGGATCCAGAAGAAGGGGGCTCACAGTGTTGACTCCACGTCTAGTCATGTGTCTCAGAAATGTTTACCCAGCAATGTTTCAGCAAGGCTGCTTGAATATGTCAACCTTGGAGGAAATTGTTGCAAGATTCCATCTTCGTCTTTCCACAAGTTCATTCATTTCACAAATATTTACTATGAACATAAATGTGTTAGACCCTATGCCAGGTACTAGAAGTATCAGGGAGGAAAGTCTGCCCCGTTCCTGCCCTGGTGGAGCCTACTTTCTAATGGAAAGTCAGTCCTGGAAGGAATGTGATTTGGAAAAGGGAAATTGCATGTTTACATGCCTATGAACTTGGAGGCAGCAGCTTTTATCTCTTCCATATTTTATCTCTCAGCAGTCCTCTGAGGGGAGATGGTGTTATACTCATTCTGCCAGTGGGGAGCCCAAGACCCATGGAAGTTAAGTAGCTTTCTGTGGAGGAGAAAGTGAACCTGTAACAAGCCTCTGTCGCTCAGGTCACAGTTACTGCTGTGAAACTTCAGTATAGGGCCAATAAAGTTTGAGGGGCTGGATCAGGGGCAGGTGATAGAGAAGGCCAAGACCAGTTGGGTTGGTCTTGGCCATAACTGAAGGCTGGGCTCAACACTGGCAGCAGAAGGGCGTGGACAGTGACCTGGGAAGAAGACTCAGAGGGCAGGACAGGCCTGGCGCACATTGGCAGGAATTGTTATACATTGCATAATAGTTGCCCAAGCTGGAGCAAGAAGATGCAGCCTGGGGTTTAGGAAGCAGAATCGGAAGGCGCCGCATCCTGGTTCCCTTGCAACTTTTCTGCCTATCCCTCTCCCAAACCTTTCCTCCCTCCCAGTCTACCATGTCCCCCCACCTCCATGACAGGAGTCTCTTACTATATCTCCTTTGTCCTCCTGCAGCCACGAGAAGCCAGATTCAGAGAACATCCCTCCCAGCAAACACCACCAGCAGCCAGCCCACAACAGCCTGTCCAGGCCTGAGCCTGAGGCCAAGACTCGAGGGGAGGGCGATGGTCGAGGCTGTGAGAAGCCAGATCTGAAGCCTGAGAGGCCTGAAGTCAAGAAAGAGCCTCTGGTGAAGGCCAATGGCCTCCCAGCTGGACCTGAGCCGGCCTCAGAGCCCGGCAGCCCTTACCCTGAGGGCCCAAGAGTCCCAGGGGGTGGGGAGCAGCCTGCTCAGCCCAATGGCTGGCAGTACAGCTCCCCAAGCCGGCCAGGGAGCACAGCTTTCCCACTTCAGGACGGGGAGAGTGGTGGGCACCGGCGGAGCTTTCCTCCACGCACCAACCCTGACAAAATCGCCCAGCGCAAAAGCTCCATGAATCAGCTTCAGCAGTGGGTGAACCAGCGCCGGGGGGTGCCGCCCCCCGAAGACCTTCGGAGGTGAGGCTTGGTGGGGGCCAGGGCGGAGCTGGTGTGGCGGTATGGCTGGGCCGAGGGAGAACACCCCCTTCTGAAAGCCAGACTAACCTGGGACCCTAAGACCATCCTGTGCTTCCCAGCTCACCCACCCCCTCTCCTGTCTCATGAGGGCTGCTATCCCTCTGCCTGCTTTCTCTGTCATCTTCCTTCAGAAAAAGGGACAGAGTCCCCCAGTGTTGCTTCACGGGGTGTTGGGTAGCCCAAGAATCAGGCAGGCTGAGGGAAGGGACTTGAAGTGTTCTGGTCAGACACCTATCCCTGCTGCGGATCCTACAGCATCTTTAACCCAGTGCTTCTCCCCAAACTAGCCACCAAACCAACTCACCCTGTCTTTGAACAGCTCTGTTTGAAAGACATCATTTATAGGAAGTTTATTTTTTGAAAGAAAAAAAAAAAAAGCATGCCATTTATCCTAATACCATTCTCAATGACCAACTTTCTCTTTTATCTAAAGACTGGCTTTCAAATATTTGGGGACATTAATTGGGCCCGACTTGTTCTCAAGGCCAGTGAGCTGGTTAACTCCTTTCCTTGGGGTAGGGGCAACTCCAGGGACTGCAGGTGGCGGCCTCAGAGAGCTTCTGGGCCTAGGAGAAACGCGCCCTCTAGCGGTGAGCTGCAGCTCACTGCTGGTGGTCCTGCACCTGGGGCGTCTGGCCCCTCCGCCCACTCAGGCTAAGGTCCAGGAACCTACTGGTTCTGTGTTGACAAGATCTAGCTGTCAGGAAGCTGCCCTTTCCTCCCGGCTCTGCTCCCTCCTGCAGTGCCTGGTACACTCGGGTTCTTTCTTCTCCCGCCTGCCTTGGAAAGGATCTGATAAATTGGTTCGCACAGATGGAGATGGCTAAGAAGGGGCATTTCATTTTAAAGAGATAAAAACTGAAGCTCTGAATGCTGCAGGCTCCAGCCCCAAAGAATAAATCCCAGCCTCTGCCTGGGCAGTGACCTCCCTTTTGTGTCCATAAGGCCAGGGGCACCTTCCACTCATCCAAGCAGCTCCTCGAGGTTGGAGGACATGGAGGTGGGCCTGGGGGCACAAGCGGATGGATGGAGATGTGCTCATTTTGTCTGCTTTCCTTACAGTGTCCTTTCTGTCCTAGTCCCTCTAGGTTCTACCCTGTGTCTCGCAGAGTCCCTGAGTATTATGGCCCCTACTCCTCCCAGTACCCAGAGGATTACCAGTACTACCCCCCCGGAGTGCGGCCAGACAGCATCTGCTCTATGCCCGCCTATGATCGGATCAGCCCGCCCTGGGCCCTAGAGGACAAGCGCCACTCCTTCCGCAATGGTGGTGGCCCTGCCTACCAGCTGCGTGAGTGGAAGGAGCCTGCCGGCTACGGGCGGCAGGATGGCACCGTCTGGGTCCCCAGCCCTTCCCGACAGCCAGTCTATTACGATGAGCTGGATGCCACCTCTGGCTCCCTGCGCCGACTGTCCTTGCAGCCCCGTTCCCACTCGGTGCCCCGCTCGCCCAGCCAGGGCTCCTATAGCCGTGCCCGCATTTACTCCCCTGTCCGCTCACCCAGTGCCCGCTTTGAGCGGCTGCCACCTCGCAGTGAGGACATCTATGCTGACCCCGCCGCCTATGTGATGAGACGATCCATCAGCTCCCCCAAGGTGAGTCCCCAGCCTGTCCCTCCCTTCTCCTCCCTAAGACCATCTGCTGAAAAGAGGCGGAGATACTGGGACTTGTGGGTCACTAGGCTGTGTCACAGGACCAGGGACCTACCTGGGCAAGTCACTGGCCTATGGTTCTGTCCCTAGGAGTGCCGCTTTGGGGGATTGCTTTGCTCCCTAAATGGGAACATTACTCTGCTCATCCCCAGGCTGTCCCGGGAACCATGCTGTAAGAGGGCAGAGAGGTTTTTTCTACTCTCGAGGACTCGGACAGATTACTTAGGGGGCTGTTGTCCCTTTTAGTTTGATGCAGACATCCCTAACCTTGAACTTCAGTTGGCAGGGAAGTCCACGTCCCAGCCAGACCCTCTCACCTCTGCAATCCCCTTTCTCTTCCAGTATGATTACCTGGGAGACAGGCGGCCAGTCCCTGCAGGACTGTTCCCCTACAACTACCCACCATCCCCCACGGTCCACGATAAGATGGTACGTCCTCTTCTCCCCTCCAGTCCACCTCTGGACTTCTCTGCCCTGCCTCCACCCAAGGTGGAGCCAAACTGCGGCCAGCGCCAGGGGTGCTCTGTGCCCAGTGCCTGCCCATGTGTTTTTAGCAGCCTCTGGATGCCTCCTCCCTCCTGGCTGGGACTCTAGCTCCAACAGAGTTTAGTGCCAGTTACCCTTGCTCTGTGATGCAGGGCAGAGGAGTGGGACGAGACCGGAGAGCATGTAACATCTGGATCCCATGGAGCCCAGCACAGCCCTCCTCTCCAGCATGCAGAGGGGGCCAGGCAGGGGGCTAGAATTATGAGCTGGTTAGAAGGTCAGGCTAGGGCTCCTAGCAACAGGCAAGAGCTTCTAGACTTTTCCTCCCTATGTGTATTTGCATCAAGTTTGCTTTTTGCCTGAAATGCCACCTTTGGGGAAAGATTCAAAAGGTGATCAAGTGAGAAAAAATGTTCCCTATTGTGCCGACTTCCTTTTCTCTCCTTTTTCTACTTGTGTAGAAAATAGTGTTCCCTGGAGAACTTTTGCCTCCACCTGGAGAACTAGATGCAGATGCTCTGCTTGGGTGGTTTGGGGAGAGCCACAGGGACCAGCAGGCATGATGTCCTGTACATGACACCAGGAGGCCAAGGTGGTGGAGCTTGGGCAGGCGTGGAGGGCAGCCACCCCTATTCCCACTCCAGTGTCCAAACTCTATAACCTTGACCCACTACAAGCATTCCTGTCTAGAAACAGCCAATTTTCCAGAAAATTCAGAAACCGTTGCTAAGAAGTGCTGATTAGATGCCTTCAGTGGCGCGTCATGTTCCCAGGGAAGGCAAGGCAGATTTGGGAGAGACAGTGGAGCTGGACCAAGAGCCTATCCCTCCTCTGCCCGTCTTCAACCTCAGCTCCTCCCCAGAATTCCTCAAGGGCCAAGAGGGAGAGAATTTTCCTTGTCTTTGCCCAGCTAACTCTTAACAGCTTTGCTTCTTTTTTTTTTTTTTATCGTTTTCTTTCGTGTGTTCCTGTTTGTTTGTGTTGCTGACTGGCCCTTTGGCCTCGGGCTCCGGGTAGGATGAACTTTTAGACCTTCAGTTGCAAAGAAACCTAGAGTATTTGGACCAGCAGGTAGGCAGAGCTGGTGCCCCTCACCATTCCACTGCCCTCTTATGCTGTCTCCCCCACTCCTCTTCCCTCCTCACCCTCCAGCCATTTGACAACCTTTGTTGCTGCTACCAGGACACAACAAAGTGGCTTATATTTTAGTTTGTTCCTTCACACCCCTCCTTCTAAAAGCCCCTTGGGAAATCTGGAGGTTTCCAGTAGAAAGCATAATAATAAATGGGCACATGAATAAGGTGGAAAGAAGCATAATAATAAATGAGCACATGAATAATTAATGCCGCCTCATATTTCTCCAGCCAGCCCAGATGGAACTGCCTCCCAGGGGGCAGGTGGGCATTTGCATTTCTGCTGGAGAGAAGAGGAAGTCATAGAGATAGAATGAGGCTCTGGGTATGGGCCTAAGATGCTAAGAATTTAAACTGAGGCCTATAGACTTGCCTTAGAATGACTTAGAAAATCATATCAATTCAGTATATTTGTCATTTTTTCGGCAAAGCTCTTTTGTATACAAAGCCTCACAGTTCTGAGAATTCAGGCCATAGACACTGAGGGAATAGAATCAACTCAGTTTGACAAGTAAGCAAGGTAAACAGACAGCTAGTGTCCCCATGTGACTGAAGCAGTTGACTGCCTGGGCTTCCAGCTCCTGGGCTCTCACCCTTGGCTACTTTGCCTATTGAGGCCAAAAGGGCAGATGTTCCCTCAGGGAAGGTAGACTCCAGGTCATTGTGCTGGCATTTCTGTGAGCACAACCTCTTATGTTCAGATCTGTGCTGCAAATCATAGGAACTACACACCACTGTCCTGTGGAGGCAACCTGGGGTGATAGAAATGATATTAGTGATAATAATGATGGCAGCAGCATCTGTTACCGTTCTAAGCAAAATAGATCCTCATTTAATCTTTATGGTAATCCTACAAAATGAATACTGTTATTATCCCCATTTTACAGCCACGTCAATAAGGCACAGAGAGGTTAAACAATGTGCCAAAGACACAACGCAGAGCTTGAATGTGACTCTGAGGTTTTGACCCAGTTTATAGCTGAGTAAACATCTAATATGTTTTTTTTTTAAAAAAGAAAGCTGGATTCATATCTCATCAAGAAGATTTTAAGCTCTTAGAGTTGCAGAAAGAACCATAAACTTGAAATCAGAGGATATAGCTGCAACTATATGTTCTTCTAGTCACAAGTCATGTCATCCCCCACCTCACAAGGCCTCCATGTCATGATGAGACCATCCTAGAAGATCTTGGATGCTGGGAAGCACTGATATTCACAGTTTGGTCAGCAGAGTCCATTCCCAGCCCTCAAGGACCTTGAGTTCTTGTTCCATAGCAATATGCTGTGTCTACACCATGATCATTCCTGTCCTTGTGGGGACTGGTCCCAGGTTATCCACTTATAGCAGGACTGGGAAGCATGGGATACTCCCAGTGGAAAGCAAGGCATCCTGCTCCAGGCTCCTGAGCAGGCTGCCCTCCGGTGTCTGTGTGGTTGGCTCCCTAGCCCATCCATAAGGCCTGGCTGTCCACATATTCAGTGCAGAAGCAGGGTCCCCTCCTGTGAGCTTTAACCCTTGAAAGGGGTCTGGACTATGAGGCTGGATGTAACCTTCCAAAGGACCCCCTCCTGGATAGTACTCCTGAGAGGCATTTTGTGGGATAAGGACAGCCCACATGTAGCCAGACACTGGCACTCTAGTCCCAGCTCTGCCATTTACAATTTTGTTTTTGCTTTTGTTTTTTTCAAGCCTTAGAAATGTCACTTAGTCTCTCTGGGTTCTTGTTTTCTTAAGCACAAAATGAGCATTATAGAGCTGGCCCTTTCTACATCATAATTATCAGGAGAATCCAATGGGGAAGTCCAGGAGAGTTCTGCCAAAGTCTTGGTCGGGCACACACCAGTGAGAGGTGCTGACTGCTGCTATTATTATCTCATGTTCTACCAAAATGCAACGCTTACTATGTATCGGGCACTGGGTTCGTTGATTCTCACAAAATCTCTCCAACATTTTGTACAGAGGTATCCCACAGGATCCTCCTAGAGGAGAGGCCCGCGTGGGCTCAAAGATTCCCAAAGCTACAGCAACCAGTGGGGAGCAGGCCAAGAGGAGGACCTTTTGCTTCTTGTCACCAAAGCTTTAGACCCACTTGTGGGGAAGGACTGAGGTCAGTGGGTGCCCAGGAAGAGTGTTGGCTTCCCTTGGCCTCTCGAAGCCCGACACACACCGAGGCGCACACACGTACACACTTAGGAAGAGAGGGATAGACTTGAGTTTGGATCTTTCTAGAGAAGATGTGGTTGACCTCCTGTTGACTTTGAACTCTTGCAAGGACTCAACCTCACATTACATACAAGTGCTCTTTTGCCAGCCTTTTAAATCACACTTGATGCCACAGAGAAAATTTCCAAGTGGGCTAAAGGGGTAGAAAAGCCAGATCCTAGAAAAAGGCTGACATGACTACCACTCCTGCAGTGGGGGCAGTGGGTGCCTAACCCTGCCAGTAGCGTGCAGCAGTGATCACGGCTGTATTTTCAGCTGTTGCTTAAAAGAGTAGGAGGAGGGGCTGGGATTATGGCTCGGTGGTAGAGCACTGGGTTCGACCCTCAGCACCACATAAAAATAAATAAAATAAAGATATCGTGTCCATCTACAACTAAAAAAAATATTTAAAAAAAGGGTAAGAGGAAAAACAGACAGTGGGTCTCACCAAGATTGAGGAGGCTATGGGAAAACCTGGGACCCCAGAAGATCTTTCCTACTGTGCCTCTGTCCTCCCCCTCATTCACTATCCCTCCCCCAAAGCTTTTGCTCACTTCCCTCCGTCTCCTCCCATCTCTGCTACAGAACAGCAGAGTTAAAGGGACACAGCCAAGGACATTCCCTGATGGGCTCATTTTTGATCTTCTCACACTGGAACCAGTGGGGAAATGATGGCATCTGATTGATTTGGTTGGCCTGTCCTCCCTCCCTCCCTCCTTCCCCTCCTCCTCCTTTCCTTCCTCCTTCCCCTTCCCTCTCTCTCTCTCTCTCTCTTTCATTTGGCAAATAATGCCCCCACCCCAAAGTTCCTTATGATCCTTGAACTGTAAAGATGACTGGTGGGAAGCAGCCTTCTGGTTTCTGGTGTCCCTTTAACATGGCTCGCTTGTCTTGGCCTCCTTAGTTGCTCCCAATGCCATCCCAGCTCCTCTTGGATGCCGCCAGCCCAGCTCTGGAAACCGTGTTGAGCAGTCCTTCCACACTAGAGCCCAGGAGGGGAGGGGGCAGGGGGCCTGAGCCCATGCGTTAGTGAAGGCCACGTGGCAGGGTGTGCTCCACCGTGTTTCTCTTAGTTTGTGTGGTTTAGTGCAGATCTGAGGAGACTGGCCTTTCCAACTGTGTGGTCTTTGTGCAAAGCAGCATGAGAATTGGGAAGGAGAGGACAGCCTTGGCCAGTGTGGACCAGAACCACAGCAGTCAAGCGTCCTAGGGAAGAGTCCCTGGGCCGGGGTGTATTCTGTGCTGCGAGCAAAGCCCCAGAGGTCTCCCGGCTCACATTGTGGCCTTTCCTCTGGGGCAGCCTCAGTGCTGGCTCTGACACAGAGTTCACAGGGGTGAGCGGTGGTGAGGCCAAGCGCAGGTGCTGGAGGCCCGAGAGCAGCTGCCCTTCCCTGTTTCCTGGAACACGTGCAGGGGGAGGCGGGGAGCTCCCTCAACGGGTCTGAGTGTGAATCGTCCGTCCGTTCCTTCCTCTGCTGCAGATGAGTGAGAGCGAGACTCTCATCAGTATGGTGAACCGCATGGTGGAGAACTCCTCCCCCAGGGCCCAACTCTTCATGCAAGTAAGACCTCCGCCTGGCAGCATGGTCCCTGTCAGTGCCATCTCAGCTGCTTGTGCATGGTCGGGTCGCCCCTCGTGGGATGAGGCTCCCTCTACCCAGCCTGCTCATCTGCCGGGCCTCATCTCCCTGGAGACAGGCTCAGCCTGCTCTTCCTCCCTAGCTGTACTGTGTCACCTCCATTCTTCACGCTCATGGGTGAACCCAAGCCCATTTCCCAAGCCATCCAGTTAGCCAGCACTGACATCTCATGCCATGCTGGGGACTGCAAACCAGCTTTTCAGTGTCCATGACTCCCCATTCATAATTGCTATCTTCCTGACAGACATTGTTGGGATTCAGGGCGTGAAGGGTGTAACATGGGACCATCTGATGCCAGAGGTGCATAGACTGTGCTGTAGTCACCTGCCATGTCTTCAAGGCTGGGCAATATTAGCTGAATCCAGAGAGGCTTCTAGATTCTTGCCAGTCAAGGCCTTTGATTAGTGTTCAGTACTAGGGTAACAGTTCTCAAGTGTTCTCAGCGCTGGCTCCCACCATGCTCCCTGTCCTGGCCCCATGCACAGAGAGGGAGTTATCACTAGTCAGCTACTGGGACTCTGTAGCACCCTCAGCAGCAAATCCTAGAGCTGAGGAGAGAGAAGATGCAGAGCCTGAGCCCAGCAGATGTCTGATCTCTCCAAAACCAGCCAAGGACAACCGGGATGAGTCTAGATGGGGCCATTGCAGGCTCCCCAGCCAGGGGACAGAGAATTAGCTCCGATCCCCTGAACAGAAGCCACCAGAGGTGATGGACCAGTCTGTGGCAGGAACGGAGCAGGATTGTGACATCAGCCTGCGCGCCCTCAGCCAGCCAGCTCTGCTGCAGTAACCACCTCATGTTCCTGCAGGTCCCTCCGTACCCAGAAGTGCTCCGGGACGGCCTCCACACCTACAAGTTAAACGAGCAAGACACGGATGTAAGGGCAGCTCTCCCTGCTCCCTCTGTCCACTGCAGCCACCTCCTGCTCTCGTCCTCATCCTCCTTCCTCTCTGGGGCTTTTTCTCCATCCATCTCTCTCTCCTCCTGGTGGCTCTTCATACATTTGACTCATGTCCTCCCTCGCTACAAACACAGCGTTCGACCTGCCTCCCCATCGCCCTTCTTTCCTCGATCTTACCACTGACTCACCTTTTTCTCCCATGCTGGTGTCATGCATCTCCCCGCCGAGCTCCAGGCCCACGGGTCTGCTGCAGTGGGACCTGCTAATAGCAGGGGCACAGGCCTTGTTGAGAGTTAAGTCAGTCAGTCTGCTCTGCCCAGCAAGGTGCTAGTCCCTACAGGTAACTAGAAAGAATATGCCTGCTCTTGCCCTCAAGGAGCTTCAGGTAGTGGAGACACCAGGCCTTAGGAGGTGGCAACAAGGACTCAGTTACTGGGTGGAACCAATAATAGTTTCCTCAGGCATGGGGCATGTGGCCATGTGGGATGGTGGGTCAGGGGCAAAGCAGGTAGCTGGCAGCTAGGCCTTGAAGTTCAAAGGCCCAGAGGGCAAGGTTTGGCTCAATTGAAGGGATCCAATGTGTGGCATAAGTGGATACGGAGAGCACACGTCTTTCCAGAAGAGAAATTTGGCCCTACCTGTCTCTATACTGCTGGCCCTGCTTGGGGGCCAGGAGAGGTTCCAGCCAGGCGAGGGTCAGAGCTCAGAGGGACTTCAAGGTCTCAGGATGGAGAGCAGGGTTTTCCTAGGGGACTGAGGGACCAGTTGACACTGCACTGCTCTCTCTCAGATTGCTTATGCCCACACCTGCCTGCCCCTCCCATACAGCTGGGGAGGCGAAGGATGGGGGTGTGGGCGCCTACCACTGGACTCTCGGGTCTCCTCCCTTGCAACCTGACCCTCTTCCTCAGAGAATAAAGACATCTCCCCTTTCAACATGGAGACCCTTCCTCTTCCTGGAAGCCTTCAAGGTCAAGGCAAAGGCTCAGGGTTCCTCAGCAAGGGAAAGGAGGTGGTATCCAGAGGCCAGGCCCTGCCAACCCAGTTCCTAGGTCCCCATCAAATCGTGTCCTTCATCCCCTTCTTTCTCCCTCCCCTCCCCCTACTCTGGGCCCCCAGAAGCTGCTGGGCAAGTTGTGTGAGCAGAACAAGGTGGTGAGGGAGCAGGACCGGCTGGTGCAGCAGCTCCGAGCAGAAAAGGTAAGAGCCTGGGTGGCCTGGAGGGGCCTGCGTGGAGAAACTGCGGGTTGCTGTCTCTGTCCTTACTGAGCTGATAAAGCCTTGTCCTTCCTTATACTTCTGTCCCACCCATTCTCAGAACTGCTGAGGGTCTCCTAGGGGCCGTACCCAGGGTGAAGGCAACCTCCGCTAAGCTGCCTGGTTGAATGGTTAGGCCTCTGCTGTTAAAAACCCGGAGAGGAGCTCTCAGGGAAGCTCATGTCATTCTCCTGCCTTTCTCCAGGAGAGCCTGGAAAGTGCCTTGATGGGGACCCACCAGGAGCTGGAGATGTTTGGAAGCCAGCCCGCCTATCCAGAGAAGCTACTGCACAAGAAGGAATCATTACAGAACCAGCTCATCAACATCCGGGTGGAGCTGTCTCAGGCCACCACGGTACCCTGGGAGTGGGGTCTATGCGCCCATCACCATCCAGCTATGTTAGCCTAATCTGGATTCTCCTTGGAGGGCAAAAGCCAAGTGCTCCCACTTGGGAGGGGCATAAGCAAAGACCCTAACTCTGCCTTGCAGATAGACAACAAGTACGCCAGCCCATTCATTCCATAGAGTTTCCACCCAGAAGATGAACTTATTTCCCACCAGCCGTAGCTGTACCAGAATTCCTTCAGGACAACCTCCTTAATCATTTCCTTGGTTTCTCCAACACCTCTGCTGCCTATTTCTCTTCTCTGGCTTGGAGAAGCAGGGTACTGGTAGAAATGCTGTGGTCCTGGTCATCTCCCAGTGGGTATAGGGTGGAGCCTCCAGCACAGGCTGTTTGGATAATGATGACCCTGAGAAGCAGCAGCAAAGGCCCCGGGAAAATGTGGCCCAGGAAAGTGTCTCTAAGTTTCAGGGAACAGACATCCTCTCCCGGGCCCTTTCCTCTTTGCCCACTATTCCTCATCCCCCAACCTGGGCAGAAGGGGACAGTCCAGAAGTGACCACACCTTTCTGCCTGGCCACATGCCTGGAAGGACCCAGCTTTGTTTCACTCCACAGTGGGATGTGCCCCTCCCCTATTTGTAAGGCTAGTGTTGGCTATCGTCGCCCCTCTCCTTCTGTTCCTCTCTGTCCCCCTCCCCAGGCCTCATACTTCAGGTACCCTGGCCCCATCACAGTGCAAGGGGGGAGGCTTTGCTGGGGCAACTGTTTCAGCCCACTCTCTACTTGCAGGCGCTGACTAACAGCACCGTGGAGTATGAGAACCTTGAGTCCGAGGTCTCCACCCTGCATGATGACCTCTGGGAGCAGCTCAACTTGGACATCCAGGTAAATAAGGGCCCCCGAGCAGATGGGCATGGGATGTGCTTTAGGTCTCCTGTGGTCCTTTTGGGCAAAAAAGACCAACACTGTCTCCATTCTCTCTTTAATGACTTCAGAGACTTAAGGAGCTGGTCCTGAAACAAAAGAACAGGCTCAGACCACTTGTGACAGACACTTAAGTTTCAGGGTGAAGATAATGTGGGTTTCTTCTTTATTCCCACCAACTCACAGGGGAAGTAGCTAACGCCAAAGCATGGAAGACTTTGGTCATATATAGAGTGTTCTATAACAAAGGATTTAAAACAGACATAGAAATGTCTCCCATGCTACCAGAAGAGTAGGAGCCAGGCGCAGTGGTGTACACCTGTAATCCCAGCAACTTGGGAAGCTGAGGAAGGAGGATCACAAGTTCAAAGCCAGCCCCAGCGAGGCCCTAAGCAACTTAGTGGTTTCTCCCATTTCCCTCCGGGTAACAAAACTCACCTCCCCTACCTTATCACTGACTAGGCAGAGTGAAAGGAAGACCCAGGTCCTCCCACATCCTGCAGGCAAGCCACATTCTGAACACGCACATTATAGGAAATGGAGTAGGGTTGTAGTCGAGTGCACTAGCTTCCGATCGAGTGGATCCACATGCAAATGGTGGGCACGTCACTTACGCTCCACATCATCCTGGGTGCAAGTCCTCTCATCTCTGAAATGGAACAATGCTGCCCTTCATGTAGAGCTGTTGTGCCACCAGAATGAGCTGGTACATGCAAAGCCCTTGGCATGGCGCCTGATACTAAGCGATGCAGAATGAGGGGTGGCCGTTGTCTTCCACAGTGTAACCTGTGTTACAGATGATGCTTGGCTTTAGGGTGCATTAGATGTGGGTGTTACAAGAGGACTGTTTGGAGCTGAAGAAAAACACTAAGCTAGAAGCTCTTGCCCACAGAAAATAGGCCACCACATACAGGGGCATCACATTATCCTGATGCCTCATGGGGGAGCTCAGAAGGGTTGGTTGTCACTCTTGGTTCTGAGGCTCTGGCAATTCTGGGGACACGGTTTTATGCAAGCCAAAGAAGCAGAGGCTGCCCATGAGAAGGACACCCATGCTGGAGAGGCTGTGTATGTGCACGTGCATGTGGGTCCAGAGGTTATGCTGGTCCAGGGGTCCAGGCCGGGGATGAGGGCAGGGACGGACCCCCTTATGGCTATTTCCTATGACTCACTCTGCGGTTGTTTCAGAATGAGGTGCTCAACCGACAAATCCAGAAGGAGATCTGGAGGATCCAGGATGTGATGGAGGGGCTGCGGAAGAACAACCCTTCCCGGGGCACGGACACCGCCAAACACAGAGGTGGGGGCCTCCTGGGCTTCGTGCTTCTCTAGAAGTACTCCAGCCATTCCGGCCTGCATCTCACACCTGCCAACTCACACTGTGCTCAGAGCCAGTCGGGGCCTTCTCAGGGTTCCAGAATCTTCCCCTGAATCCTAGGGTGGCAGCCAGGGCTCCCTTATCCTCCAGGTAGACTACTCAGAGACACTGCTGACCCAGATGCTCTAGATTCCTCTCCAGGCTCAAAGCACACTGGAGCCTCCCTACCTTTAAAGACATGGGCCTAATGGTGACCATAGTGCCTTCCTTGAGCCCTGGGCCTTCAGGCTGGCTTTTTGTGACACCTTGGAAGCCATAGTGTCATCTCCACCACCATCTCCCCTTGCTCAGGGTACCTCTCAACAGCCAGCTTGTGACCCCAACACCTGTAGTAAACCTCTTGCAGCAGGGCCAGATGGTCCTCCCTCTCACATCCCTGCGTAGGCTCTCCCCTCCTCCACCCACATTTCTCATGCACACCAGGCCTCACCTCTTCTCCAGGCCTCACCTCTCTCCCCTTGTGTTTCCCCCAAGGAGGACTCGGCCCCTCAGCCACCTACAGCTCCAACAGCCCAGCCAGCCCTCTCAGTTCCGCCAGCCTCACCAGCCCCCTGAGCCCCTTTTCACTGGTGTCTGGCTCTCAGGGGTCCCCCACCAAGCCAGGATCCAACGAGGTAAGCTGGAGAGATGGAGTGCAGGTAGGCAGGGGAGGGAGGAGCAGATCCTCATTTACCTAAAACTACGAAGTCTGTGCCCATCTCTTCTGCAGAGGCTCCAGTCCTAGTGCTTTGGCCCTTTCTCTAAGGGGGTCATTCTCACACCTGGTAGTGTGACCTTCCTCTGGATTTCCTCTGCATCTGTTCTCATTTCTATCCTCAGCTCCTTTTCAGCTTCCTGAATACTAGGATAGTTAGCAATGATCCCCTATACTTGACCAGAGGAAGGCCAATCCAAGAGTGTTCTGGGTGAGAGAGAGGAGGGTCCGTGTGGGAAGCAATTTCCTAGTCAGTCAGCAGGTGAGAGCTCTGGACAGCCAGCGATGGGATCAGGCCCTCTTGGAAAGATACTCACGCATGGCCTCAGTTCCTTTATTTCACTCAGGGAGCCCAGCATCAAAGGGGACCAACACTCACAGCTTACCCAACGTGGTAGTGTAACCTCTGTATTGAGCCCTGTGGTCCAGACTGTGAATGCTGAGATTCCAAAGGAGGGGAGGGAACCAAAGGCAAGTGGAACTTCAACAGGGCCAGCGAGCATTTGGAAAGGTAGAGGAACAAGGAAGAGGTGTTGCAGGCAGGAGAGATGGTGGAAGCAAAGGGAGGGGCGTGAGGAGAGAGCCTTGGAGAAAAAGTGGAAGTCGGGAAGTGGTGGGCGGGTGGGGGCTCAGTTGAGGAGAGCCTAAAGCCCAGGCGGGCTGAGGCTGTGGAGTTGGCATTCTCTCTAGGCCAGGGGTGGGATTCCATGTCCAGGGCCCACCTGTACTTCCTATAATGATGACGTCTGGCTCCTGCTAACGCTCTTTTCTCCTGCTCTCACAGTGGCTGCTCTTGTTTCTCCTAATGCTCTGGCTTCTCTGACACAGGAACCTGGCCCGCCTCGGCCTCCCCTCCCCAAAGCCTACGTCCCCCTGGAGTCTCCTCCCACCGTCCCTCCACTCCCTAGCGAGAGCCGCTTGTGGCCATACCCCAACTCCCCTTCCTGGCACCGCAGTGGCGAGACAGCCAGGGGTCAGGTACCCAGCACCCTTGGGTTCTGGAGGGTGGGGACAGGGGAGAACAGGGGAAAGGGCCAGGCCAGGGGGCAGGGCAGGGCCCTGGGGTTGTTTTCCCCAGTCATTTCCCCAAAGCTCAATTTCCACTGGGCCTGCTCCGTTGGCCTCTGGGGTAAAGAAAGGATCTTAAGAGAGTCACAGGCCACCTTTCCCCCTTTATGTTCTCTGTGGACGATGGGGAAATGTGTTACTGTCCCACTCTGACCCCAGGCTCACAGGCAGCAAAGGCTGTCGATGCTGATGTCATCATGCTCCACTCCCTATCAACATGACCAACCACAGGAAACTGAGCGACACCCACCCCCAGTGCCATTTCAGTCCTTGTCCTCCTCAGGCCTAGCCTGCTGCGTTTCCTCTCTGCCTCTGTCACGTCTCGTCTTCTTTGGGTCTCATGAGCTCCTAGCACATAAGGACATAGGCCCTCTTCTCCCCTGACTGGACTTCTTGCCTGGATCCCTAGTCAAGATCCAGAGATGGGCATTAGGCTTGGAAGAGGTCATGTGGTAAGATGTCTGTGCCTAAAATTGGAAAACCCATACGCTCATCTAAGCTCAGCTGTAATTTGTGTAACCCATGAGGGTTCACAGTGAGGCAGACAAAGCAGGTAATGTTACCTGCATTTGACAGGCAAAGAAAGGGGAAG
>CM053410.1:60866210-60909770 GCA_028644305.1 Xerus rutilus
GGTACTGGGGATTGAACTCAGGGGCACTTGACCACCGAGCCACATCCCCAGCCCTATTTTGTGTTTTATGTAGAAACAGGGTCTCACTGAGTTGCTTAGCGCCTCGCCCTTGCTGAGGCTGGCTTTGAACTCGCAATTCTCCTGTCTCAGCCTCCCTAAGTGCTGGGATTACAGGCTTGAGCCACCGCGCCCGGCTTTCTTTGCTCCAGTCTTAAGTGGGATTGTGACAGAATCCTCAGAGACCCTAGGCTTTGCAGCCCCCTCCTCTGGCCATTCCTTGACCCTGGCTCCCAGCAAGTCTGTGCTTTTTAGAACTTGTTGTGACAACTGGTCAGTTTGAGGGGCCTCTCTGATGGACCTCAATAAGCCCTTCTGGAGGCCAAAGAGTGCATTCCCCAAGATGGCCCCATGTTGACCAACGTGCAGATGCATGAGGAGAAAGCTCCGACGCATCGTGTCCACTTCTCAGCTGGCACACACAGAATTTCCCTGTTCCCTGTGTCTTTAAGGGTTTGAGCTCCAACCATTGCAAAATAAAGAAGCGTCACTGGGGGCCAAGTTCCCAGCAGCCACTCTTATCAACTACCTTCTCATTCTTCCTCCCCAGCCCAAGGCAAGCTATGAGCAAAGCAAAAAGGACCCTCACCAAACGCCACCCCTGGACACCCCCAGAGATATCAGCCTTGTGCCCACCAGACAAGAGATGGAGGCAGAGAGGCAGGCGGCTCTCAACAAAGGTACTCGCTGACACATCTTCCCCTAGAAGTGAGGCTAAGGGTGAGACAGGAGCCCTGGAGGCTCATTTAGACCTGAAGAGTGCTTCCCAGCCGAGGCCTTTAATCTGGGTTGCGAGTGAGACTGAGCCTCTCCGAGAAGCAGGCTCCCTGCCTTCCTGCTCTCCATGAGGCCCACCGGCTGCTCCATCTCCCTGCAGTTGGCATCGTGCCCCCTCGGACAAAGTCACCCGCAGATGAAGAGGTGGCCCCATCAGCAGTGGTGAGGAGGACTGCCAATGGACTCACCAATGGACTGTCCTCCAGGGTGAGTCCATGACCCCTGCTCTGAGAGCTGGTGGGGGCCTGTGCTGCGAGAAAGTCCATTCCACGCCCTTCCCTTAGTTTGTGGTGGTGCCTGGCAATTCTTCACATTCCTTCTCTTGTAGACACATTAGTCCAGCTTCTGTCTCTGTATCACTTTCTCCTCTGTCTCTTTCCTATATCTTATAAGGGCACTTGCCATTGGATTTAGGGTTCACCCTAATTCATAATGATCTCATCTTCAGATGCTTAATTATGTCTACAGAAACCTATTTCCAAATAAGTAGAAGGATCGTGAGTTCAAAGCCAGCCTCAGCAACTTAGTGAGGCCCTAAGCAACTCAGTGAGACCCTGTCTCTAAATAAAATATTTTCAAAAGGGCTGAGGATGTGGCTCAATGGTTAAGTACCCCTGGGTTCAGTCCCCAGTTCCAAAAAAAAAAACCAAATAAGGTTGTAGTCAGGTTTTGAGGGATAAGGCTTAGGCATATTTTAGGGAGGCTACTATTCAACAACTGTACTCCCAAGTTTTAGGCCCATTCCACTTACAAAATCCATTCATTCCACCCCGATGTCCCCCAAAATACCAACTCATGGCATCAACTCTAAATCTAGAATTTCATCTAAATATCATTAGCTCAAAAGTCCCAATTTCATTATCTAAGTCATCTCTATCAAGTATGTGTGAAACTCTATAATATGATCCATCTTGGGGCAAAATTCCTCTCATCCTGTGAAACTAGAGAATAAGTTAATCAGAGCCGGGCGCGGTGGCTCAAGCCTGTAATCCCAGCACTTAGGGAGGCTGAGACAGGGGAATCACGAGTTCAAAGCCAGCCTCAGCAATGGTGAGGTGGTAAGCAACTCAGTGAGACCCTGTCTCTACATAAAACACAAAATGGGGCTGGGGGTGTGGCTCAGTGGTCGAGTGCCCCTGAGTTCAATCCCCAGTACCAAAAAAAAAAAAAAAAAAGAATAAGTTAATCAGCTTCCAAAATACAAGAGTGGGGCAGGTATAAGGTAGTCATTCCTGTTCCCAAAAGGAGAAATGAAAAGGAATAAAGGGATTACTAGTCCCAAGCAAGTTTCAAATCCAACAAGGAGAATTCCAGTAGGTAGGTATATGTGTATGTATTTTTCAGTGCTGGAGATCAAAGTCAGGGCCTTGTGCATGTTAGGCCAGCACTCTGTCATCGAACTACACTCTCCACCCCTGTTAGGTTTTAAGGCCTGAGAATGATCTGTGGCTCACTGTCCTTCCCTCTGTATTGATAAGGGTTCTGTCCACCCTTGCTGCTAGGCCTGCCTCTCTGGCCTCTGCACCCATGGTTTTGCTCTGAGAGTCAGTCTTCCTTTTTGTGTGTATGTGGTACTAGGGATTAAACCCAGAGTGCTCTACCACTGAGCTGCATCCTCAGCCCTACTTATTTTTATTTTGAGACATCATTTTGCTAAGTTGCGTAGTTTGGCTCAAACTTTGCAATCCTTCTACCTCAACTTCCCAAGTTGCTGAGATCACAGAGCCTGTGCCACACCAGGCTTGTTCTTCCTCTCCCTTTCTTTCTTTCTTTCTTTCTTTCTTTCTTTCTTTCTTTCTTTCTTTCTTTCTTTCTTTCTTTCTTTCTTGATATTATTTTAGTTGTAGATGGACACACTATATTTTATTTATTTATTTTTATGTGGTGCTGAGGATCGAACCCAGGGCCTCACGCATGTGAGGCAAGCGCTCTACCACTGAGCCACAATCCCAGCCCTTCCTTTTTCTTAAAGGGTAGCACATGTTTGTGGCCAAGGAGCACTATTAGCCTATTTCCTACCTGTAGAATCCCAGAAATCTGACATCCCTCCCCCACATCTTATCTCTCTTTTATTGCAAACTATCAGGTGTTTGTTGATATAACATTCTCAAAAGTGCACATAGGTTCCTGGGCATTTCAAGGGAATCCATGCCACTAGAAGACTCTGCAGGGGCTGGAGTTGTAGTTCAGTGGTACAGCACTTGCCTAGCATGTGTGAGGAGACACTGGGTTCAATTCTCAGCACCACATACAAACATATAAACAAATAATAAAATAAAGATCTATCAACAACTAAAAATATATTTAAAAAAAAAAAAAGACTCTGCAGATCCTTTCTGGATAATCCCATCTCTGATTCTGGCTTCTGAGATGATGGATTGGATTCATGAGTCCCACACCTAATCTATCCAGCTAAGACTTGTCCAACCCACATCCTTGATTACCTTTCTTTAGGGCATATTTTTCCAACAGGGAATTTTCCTAACTTAAGTCAGAACCTCCCAAATAATAAAGCACAGGTTTATTTTGGCCTAACATCTCCTCCTTCAATTAATCTCTTTCCTCTCCCATTTTATCACAAGTACAAAGAGAGTCAGGCCACACCCTCACCACTTTGCTGGGCAATCTCCTCCGCTAAGTATCCAGTGGATCTCTCATAGGTTCTGTTCTCCACTCAACAACAGGACACAAGTCAGCCAGGTTTCTGCCACTTTATAACAAAGATGTCCTTTCCTCTACTTTCCAGTAATTTGTTCCTCATTTCCTTGTGAGACTTCTCCAGAAGCACCTTCAACATTAATTTTGTACCAACATGCTCTTCACGATGAAACTTGCATTCTCTAAAACAACAGAAACTTTCTCTTCTCTTCATTTCTTCTATGCCCTCACCAGAATTTTCATTAAAGTTTTTATTTCTACCAGTCATCTCTTTAAGGAAATCTAGGCCTTTTCCATCATTCACTTCAAAATTTGTTCAGCCTCTACCCATTACCCAGTTTCTAAGTTCCTTCCACATTTTTATTATTTTTTGGTTTTGTTTCGTTTTTATAATAGCATCCATTTCCTAGCACCTAAAATCTGTGCTAATTTTCTAGGGCTCCCACAATAAATTACCACATACTGGGTCACTTAAA
Source organism: Xerus rutilus (assembly GCA_028644305.1). Lineage (NCBI taxonomy): Eukaryota > Metazoa > Chordata > Mammalia > Rodentia > Sciuridae > Xerus > Xerus rutilus. The sequence continues at coordinate 60,870,179 of CM053410.1, forward strand.
ACAATAGAAATTTAACTCTACATCATGTATCACCAGACAAATGAGAAGTTATACTCCATTTATGTATGATGTGTCAAAATGCATTCTACGGTCATGTATAAATAATTAGAACAAATAAAATATATAAAAAATTAAAAATTTTATAAACTTAGAAAAAAATAGAAATGTATTCTTTCATTTATGTGGAGGCTGGAAGTCCACAATCAAGGTGTTGGCAGGACTGCTTCCTTCTGGAGGCTCCAAGGGAGAATCTGCTCTGGGCCTCTCTTCTGGCTTGTGGGTATTGCTGACAGTGCTTGGCATTTCTTCTTATGTAGGTGGGTGACTCAGATCTCTGCCTCCGTCTTCCTATCATCTTCTCCTCTCTGCCATCTTCTTTCCTGTGCCTTACAAGGACACCTGTCACTGGATATGGAGCTACTCTAATTCACAATGATCTCATATTTCCAAGTAAAGTTACATTCACGGGTGTCAGGGGTTAGGACTTTGACCTGTCTTTTGGGACCACTGTTCAACCCACTGCAGACAGGCTCTCCAGAGAAGGGAAAAATTAAGGGCTTAGAGTTCATGAGAAACCTGGGCAGGAGGTGAAGCACGTGTCTGAACTTTGTTTCCCCACTGCAGCAGGAGCGCCCCAAGAGTGCCGTGTTCCCTGGGGAGGGCAAGGTCAAGATGAGCGTGGAAGAGCAGATTGACCGCATGCGGAGGCACCAGAGTGGCTCCATGAAGGAGAAGCGGAGAAGCCTGCAGCTCCCAGCCAGCCCAGCCCCCGAACCCAGCACCAGACCTGCCTACAAAGTGGTACTGTGCTCCCTGCTCCCACAGGCCTAAGCCTGGCATCTGCTCACACTGCCAGCTCTCGGGCCGTGGCCAGCCTGTGCCAGGAAGGTTGGGGAGAGGGGAAGCTGGAAGAACCCAAGCCAGGCTCCTGGGATAACTGGGGGGAGGCTTCTCCCGACAGGGCAGAATGTTTCGTCTTTACATTTAAACAAAAATAATGTACAAAAAGGAAATGACTTGATTAGTTTTGTTGAAATGAATCATGCAAAATTTAACTAGTGGAGAATTGTACAAAATCCACCATGCAGAAATAGCCACCACTTAGGCACATTTCTGGAGCTCCTTCTACATGCTCAGCACTGGGCTGGGCATCCTGAAGATGGTCACCACAGAAATGCAGTTCACAGATCCTGTTCATATCATTTCATTCAAATCCTTTTGACACATTGGATTAGGAATTGTTATCCCTATTTTATAGCTAAGGAAACAAAGTCAAGAAAAATTCAGGGATTTCTGAGCCACACAGCTATTAAGTGCAGAGCTAGGAGTAACCCAACGCATCTGCTTAACTTTTCTTTCCATTGAATTTCAGAAATGCAGAAAATTATGATTCACCAATCCTTCCCTCACGCAGTTCACATTCTAGTTGATGGATTGGAACTTCTGTAATACGAAACAATAAGAAATCAGTACAAGATGGGCTGGGGATATAGCTCAGTTGGTAGAGTGCTTGCCTTGGCCCTGGGTTTGATCCCCAGCACCACCAAAAAAAAGAAAGAAAGAAAGAAATCAGTACAAAAGCTGGGCGTGGTAGTGCACGCCTATAATCCCAGTGGCTGTGGAGGCTGAGACAGGAGAATCGCGAGTTCAAAGCCAGCCTCAGCAATGGCGAGATGCTAAGCAACTCAGTGAGACCCTGTCTCTACATAAAACACAAAATAGGGCTGGGGATGTGGCTCAGTGGTCGAGTGCCCCTGAGTTCAATCTCCAGTACCAAAAATTAAAAAAAATAAATCAGTACAAGATACACTGACTCAACTGCCCAAAATGTGGTGCAGCATGTGAAGACAGGGGACAGCAGGGTGGGGAGTGGTTAGTATTGACAAGAAATATGGATGAGACCTTGCTGGTGGGCAAGCTTGGGGAAAGCAGAAGGGAAGGGAGAGGGCCTTGAAGTGGAGGACAGTGGGAGCCATGGGGTGGCGGCCAGATCCAATGTGCACTGGTCAAGGACAGAGAGGATATGGGTGTGGTTAGAGCTACCTGGAGGCAGTGGTGGTCACGACAGTCCTGTCTCCTAGGTGCGCCGTCACCGCAGCATCCACGAGGTGGACATCTCCAACCTGGAGGCTGCCCTGCGGGCAGAGGAGCCTGGTGGTCAGGCCTATGAGACGCCACGGGAGGAGATTGCCCGGCTTCGTAAAATGGAGCTGGAGCCCCAGCACTACGATGTGGATATCAATAAGGAGGTGGGTGGAGTCCCCAGCAGGGAGACCCTGGGAATAGATCAGAGGGGTGACCTCAGCCTCTCCACAGCTCTCCACCCCAGACAAAGTCCTCATCCCTGAACGGTACATTGACCTGGAACCCGACACCCCTCTGAGCCCTGAGGAGTTGAAGGAGAAGCAGAAGAAGGTGGAAAGGATCAAGACGCTCATTGCCAAATCCAGGTAACAGGTCTGGGTGAACCTCCGCTTCCTCTGCCCTCTCTGGCACCTAGAATACCTGGGGCACTAGATGTCGTGGGGGCACTGAGCCTCCCAGGGTAGAGCAAAATGGAAGCAGTGGCTCAAGGCACCTGGGCTCAGGAACCTGGCAGGGGCAAGGACGCTGCCGTGGGGCCCTAGAAAGACCTGCTGGGCTCAGGCACATACCAAAAAGGGCTGAGCTCTGCTGACCTCCTTCCCCCTCAAGGCTGCCCTAAGTATTCACTTGAACCTTTGAATTCACTGGAGAACATTGAGGGGTCCAACTGTTTTGCCAGGGTCCTACTCACCTGTAGGGACAGCCTTGCTGGGCACCAGAGGCTGCATCTTCACAGGCCCCTGGCCCTCCCCGCCAACCTCAGCCTGCCGGCCACCCCAAGCCAATTGGACTATGCTGTCCCTCCCTCCATGTCTGTGTGTCTGTGCCTCTTCAGTATGCAGAACGTGGTGCCCGTCGGCGAGGGGGACTCTGTGGACATGCCCCAGGACTCAGAGAGCCAGCTGCAGGAGCAGGAGAAGCGGATTGAAATCTCCTGCGCCCTGGCGACCGAGGCCTCCCGCAGGGGCCGCATGCTGTCTGGTGAGAGGGGCTGGGCCTTGCTCTGCCCCGCCAGGGAGACCAGCTGACCAGGTGTAGGGGAGGAGGTGCCACGCTTCGAGGGGGGCAGGCACAGAGATAGGAGGCTAAGGCCACGTTCCTCAAGGTTAGGGTGAGCATTTATTGAGCACCAGGTACTGTGCTAGGCCCAGGGAAGTGCAAAGGGGCTGCAGTTGCTGATGTCCAGAAGCTCCAGGGCCAAGATGATCCTCTGAACCACTTTATGGAGGAGTGGTCAAGGCCAGCATGAGCACAGGGTCCACCCTGTCTGGGTAGGTCAGGTAAAGGCACAGAGAGGAATGATAAAGGAGCTTGATGGGAAAGGTATTTGCCATTTGGGGAAAAAAAGCATCAGCAATTCTGATATCTCCTTTCCCTGCCCATTCTTGCTCAATGCAAGTAGGAAGAATAAAAGAAGAATTTTTACAAAGAGAAGGCAGTCAGGAAGTGGACAGTCATATAATCACCACCTTGGCTATTGACCAAACCCACTTTCATGCTAAGAAAAGATAGGGATGAGGAAGTGACTCCACACCCTTACAAAGGTCCCAGCTAGACGTGATGGGGTGAAGTCACCAGGATTAGCTTCTGCTCATTCTGCTCAGCATCCCAGAATGGATGCAGGTACGACTGGGCTTTGAAGAAGGAAGTTAGTTCTGTATGAATGGGAGGGTAAACGTGGAGGACAGGGTGGCTAAGTCACGTAGACTGGAGACTGTCCCCTTCCAGACAAAGCAAGGGCCTTGAAAGCCACCAGTCAGGAGGGGGCTGTGGCTTGAGGTATAGGAAAGTAGGACCAGTGTGCAGGCCAGTTAGAGCAGGCTGGGCAAGAGACAGGAAGTAAGCAGATGAGGGACAAATAACCATGGTGAGGGACATGGTGGGAAGGGGGGAGGTTTGGGTTAGTGATGGAGGAGGGCTTCACTTCTGGTGCTCTGAGGCTCTATTTCCTCATCTGTAAAATCAAAATCAAAATACCTGCCCCAGTTCAGGCAGCATGAGGGTTGGAAGCCGTGTATGCCAGGCTGCTAGCACAGTGCCTGGCACTTAGTACTCAATAAATGCCAGCCAGTGGTCGTAGCCATGATAGTGGTAGTGATGCTGTTAGGAGTAGTTGAAATAGCAATCTCTGATGTCAGAATGGAAACCACTTGTTGATTTCCTAATTATTTTAAATATAGCTATTTTCAGAAATTAGAGGGTTTCAGGCCACAACAAAGCCTTAAGGAAGAACCTACTGTCAGGTTAGAATGAGCGAGGCACAGTGGCACACACCTGTAATTTCAGCAGCTTGGGAGGCTGAGGCAGGAGGGTCATAAGTTCAAAGCCAGCCTCAGCAACTTAGCAAGGCTGTAATGTAAGCAACCTAGTGAGACCCTGTATCTAAATGAAAAATAAAAAGGGCTGGGGATGTGGCTCAGTGATTAAGTACCCTTAGGTTCAATCCCCAATACCAAAAAAAAGAAAAGACAAAAGAACTTTAGGCTGGGTGGCCAGAGAAGGCCCCCAGGTACTTCAGAGACAAGCTGTCTGCTGGGCTGGAGCTGAGGGGAGGAGAAGCATGGCTTCAGAGTGCCTTCCTGCAGCCAAAAGGCCGCAGAACCAGTTTGGCTACAAGCAGGGAGACCTCTGTTGAATCTTCCTGTAGTTTAACTGAAAAATTAACTTGACCAAAGATCAAATTCCACATGCCCTGGGCAAATGGCAACTTCCTGTTTCAAGAGGGCAGAGCACTCAATGCTGCTGAAAACTCCACTCGGCCCTGTCCCAGCCCCAGCTCTCTCTACTGCAGCTCCCCAGCCTGAGGTTCCATGAAAACAACCCCACCCAGCCTATCCGATTTCCTCCTCCACACACATGGGCTTACATTTCAGGGTCTGTGTGCTGAAAGCAAATGGTCAACTTGCTTTTGCCAAAACCCCAACTATGTAAAAAATGGCTATGGTAGGGCCAGACCTCAGACCTAGCCCACTGTCCCTACCACCCCTGGCCTGTGGCCCAGATCCCCCAGAGCAAAGGCTGGTCCTGGGCACATGCAGTGTAGGCATAGGTTCATGCCCAGGACACTGTGGCGGGGTCAGAGAACTGGGTACAGGTCGCAAGGACAGTGTGCAGCGAGCGCAGGATGTAGCATCAGCTGCCTGATTGTGGGTGTGCAGCGTGGGTAGTGTCATTGGTGACGAGTGTGGGAATGTTTGCAGATCTACCTGGTATGCAGAGTCAAGTGTGTGCTACGTGAGAAGGTGTGATGTTTGAGTACGTGTGGCACGTGGTGCACAGTGTCTATGTCTGGTAATGTTGATGGATGTGTGTATTTGTATGTATTCAGAATATGCAGAATGTGGGTGGAGGGGAGGTTTGAGTGCAAATAGAGAAGTATCTGTGTGCAAATATGCTTGTGCAAAATGTCCTTGGGTGTTGGGTGGAGGATTGTTTTTTACAAGTGGTGGTTGCACATAAGTGTACCGTATACAGGTGGAGGTAGCAGTTTGAGAATGCACATATTTATGTGTGATGGACTTTTTGTGCAGTACAGACAACGATGAAGCCTATTTGTATATATGTTGTGTACTGTATGTATTGCAAGATTTGTGAACGTGTGTCTGTGCAAGGTGAGAGCGAGCGTGATCTTCTGGATGTGATGCGTCTGGTCTTCTATGCTTTGGATGTGGTACTCAGGACTACACACATTGTACTATTGTATCTGTCCAGGACACATTGGCCACGCAGAAGAATTTTAACTATTTTGATGGATATATTCCTAGTATATATTTAGCACTTCTCTGCCTTTTAAGGAGATTATATTTACACAAGTAACTTTTCTTCTTCAGCTCATATCATTATAAAAACCCTTATTTTCCCCACCTCCATTAAAGGAATGCCCTTAGGGGCTGCTATAGATCTATTTGTAGCCATGCTAAGTGTTCTGTTACAATTTTAAAATTATTCTGTTTGCTTTTTACAAAAGTTTCCCTCTTCAGTTACACCTTCTTGTAGATTCAGTGGGCCTCTCAACTCCTCTGTCTCTTTTTTCCAATTTTCTGATTCTATTCTGCAAACTAGAACCCCAGCAAGACAGCACCTACTGGAATTGTATATAAATAAGACTAACTGGCCAGGCACGGTGGTGCACTCCTGTAATCCCAGTGGCTCAGGAGGCTGAGGCAGGAGGATCACAAGTTCAAAACCAGCCTCAGCAAAAGCATGGTGCTAAGGAACTCAGTGAGACTTTGTCTCTAAATAAAATACAAAATACGGCTGGGATGTGGGTCAATGGTGGAGTGCCCCTGAGTTCAATCCCCAGTAATCCCCCTCACCCAACAAAAAAACTAACTGGACTCCATCAGGGCTCTCACATGAATCAATTATAAGAACCCCATTGCACACACATGGTAACATCTACTTGGTTTCCTTGAGATACTCTTTGCCAGCTGGATGTGGTGGTGCATACCTATAATCACAGTGACTTGGGAGGCTAAGGTAGGAGGATTGCAAGTTTGAGACCAGCCTCTGCAATTTAGTGAGACCCTCAGCAACTTAATAAGACTCTGTCTCAAAAGAAAAAACAGGAGCTAGGCATGGTGGTGCACACCTGTAATCCCAGCACTTTGGGAGGCTGAGACTGGAGAATCACAAGTTCAGAGCCAGCCTCAGCAACGGTGAGGCGCTAAGCAACTCAGTGAGACTCTGTCTCTAAATAAAACACAAAATAGTGCTGGGGTTGTGGCTCAGTGGTCGAGCACACCTGAGTTCAATCCCTGGCACCAAAAAAAAAAAAAAAAGAAAAAGAAAAAACAAGGACTGGGGTTGTGGCTTGGTGGTAGAGGACTCACTTAGCACTTGTGAGGCACTGAGTTCGATCCTCAGCACCACATAAAAATGAAATAAAGGTATTGTGTCCATCTACAACAAAAAAATACATATATTTTTTTTAAAAAGGGCTGGGAATATAGCTCAGTAGTCAAGCACCCTGAGTTCAATCCCCACTAACAAGAGAGAGAGAGAGAGAGAGAGATTCCTTGCTTAGTTGTTTAGGTTTTGACTGTCAGTTGAGATAACTAACGTGGGCTCAGTGATGGGAACATGCACACAAATGGGTGTTTGAAAGCATTTGTGAATGCATTTGTACATGGTGTTACAAGTGTGTTGGGTCTCGTGGAAGGACACAGCACAGGCTTAGAAGTACACAAATGCTCCCCTATCTAAGTTGTGTGCAAAGAGTGTAACTGTATGGTGTTGCCAGATCCCAGGCCAAAGCTATGGATTGCGTGTAGGCACAGACCTCCATGTGAGAGCTATGTGGGTCACGGGCACACGTGGCTGTGTGCAGCTGTGCAATTGCTAGAGCTGCAATGGCCCTTTCTTCTGCACACAGGTCAGGAAGCTGATGAGGTCCAGGCTGGGGTGGGGAGCAAGAGACTGGGAAGTTCAGCATTCATCCCTCGTGGTGGAAATGTAGTGTGACCCTGGCTGAGGTCTGGTTCTTCTCTGAGCCCAAGCAGGGACACGTTCTCCGCCATCCTCCTGCCTCACGGCTACACTGAGGATGCGCAAGGTTCTGATGACTGCATAGAGCTTGTCCCCAGGGATACGACTGTCCTCATTGTCCTTCCACTTTGCTATTCTCAACATGGAATGATAATGATAATAGTCTAGAATCTCATTAATCCAAATGTCACCATTTCCAAGTGTGCAGCTTGTTCAAGGGTGGACTGCACTTTGCCTGCACCTGTTGATGAAGTGGGGGTCTCAGGTGGTTGTGGGGAATGCGTTTCCGAGCCTTCCACCTTGTCTAAGCAGAGCTTGATTAGAAAATGCCAGATTCGTGGAGTTCGTTGACATGGTGGTCTCTTCACTCCTGTATCTATTCTGAGGATTTGGATTAGTGTGATCTTACTGCACTATTAATCATTATCTTTAGCGATGCCACCATATATAAAGTGCCACATCCGCTTTCTGTCTGCACAATAGTGGAGAGGTATGTGAATCTCCCGCTGTGTGGATGGGAAGGGAGCCTTTGGCCCAGAGAGGGCCCAGCCTCACCCACAATCACACTGGTTCTTAGCAAAGCCTGAATTTGGCCAGGTCTCCTCTGGGGCCTCGCTCTGCTCCCTGGTGCCCTGGGAACAACGACAGCTTTGCCTTAGCTTGAGCAAGCTCCCAAGCTTGGCTCCTGTCTCTGCTTGCCACCCCGCCTTGCTCCCTGCCCGAGGAAGGGCCTCGCTTGCTTTGGGTCCCCAGCCTCCTCCCCCCCCACCACCCCTATTCACTCCCCTGTTCATTTCTGTTTCCAGTGCAATGTGCCACCCCAAGCCCTCCCACCTCCCCTGCCTCCCCGACTCCACCAGCCAACCCCCTGTCGTCTGAATGCCCACGGGGCGCCGACAGCAGCCATACCATGCGGGTCTGAGCTCTGACGTAAGCACTTTTCTACTGTACTTCACCCACCCCAGGGAATGGGTAGGCCCCCTTCCCTCACCCCCATGTAGACACCTCTGCCTCCGTTCCCCACCCTGCATCGCTTCCCCTCCACCCAGAGCCCCAGGCCTACCCGCCCCTCCTTCCATGTGCTTGAGCCACCAGCATCCTGGGCAGTGCTGGCTGCAGCTGCTGGTGAGGCTGCTTCTTGGTGGTGGCGATGCCCAGGGGCTTCGCTTTTCCAGAAGCAGACAGGGATGGCGCTGAGACCTCACCCATCTGCTATTGGGGAAGGCACTTCTCTGGCATCTCCTCCCTGTACCTCCCGCCTCTGTCTCCCCTATGGCCCCACCCCTGTTCCCCCTACCCATATACCCCCCCATCACCCTCACCTCTACTCTAACTGCCCCTTTTACCTCCACTCCATCCCCCCTACCCCATACCTCCTATCACTATCCCCCCGCCCGTGCCCCACCTTGATTCTCCCACCCCCTCCCCCCACCCCCTCTTCCCTCACCTCCACTCTCCCTGCCCTTATACCCCATCCCTATGTCCCTACTTTATACCTCTGCCCCATGCCCCCACCCTATACCCCGACTCCTGTTCCCACCGCTACCCTCCCACCAGCCAGCCAGCTCTCCATCTGTCCAGATCCATGGTAGTCCTGCCACAGAACCCTCAGAAGCTATGACTCCATGTCCCAATCTTACTGTGAATGAAAATGCCATTGGTAACCATAGCCCAAGGCTGGCGCACTGCCCTGCCCCTAGCACAGCTGCTCACAGCAGGCAAGTGGAGGAGACCCCTCACCAGAGCGGCCCTCTTGGGGCTGAGGGACAGCAGCTCCAGCAGGTTTGCGCCGATGCTGCTTTCTCCCGGAGGAGGTGGCTGGAGGCGCCGGCGCTGCGTGTTCTCTTCTCATCCCTTGTCTCTCTTCCCTAGTGCAAGCCCTGGCCGAGGCCAAAGCTGTGAAGCTCCACAGAGCCACCTTCTGAAGCGTCTTCTGCCCACTGAGGCCCTGGCTGCCCACTCCGGCCCCCGGAACCCCCATGGGAATGCCACCAAGAGCCAGAACGGGGTTGGGGCTGCTGCCACGAGGAGCATGGATGCCTTGGTCTCGGGCCTGCGGTGCCACGCCCTGACACCCTTGCCACTCAGGCCGTGGTCATGCAGGGCCTGGACAGAGGGGTGGAAGTGCCATCCGCCCTGATGCCCGAGTTGCAGGGAGCCCCAGCCTGGCTCTGACTGACATCATGGTGGCCCTCCTGGAATGTTCCTTGATGGAGAGTGCACCCTAGTGGAGAGCACGCCCTTAGCCATCTTAGGTGAAGACCATAGGTGCAGAGGAGGTGGATCCTTTGCCTCCTGGAGCCTGCTCAGCACTGAGGACGTCACCTGTCATCATCCCCCTCCCCATCTGCCCCAGCTGTGCACAAGGCTTTGACACATCTCTGCTGATGGGACTTCTTGGGGTTCGGTGGAGACCAGTCACCCTGCTTGAGCCAAAGACAAGAGGATGAGAGATGGGGAGGGGCTCCTGGGCTCCCAGAGGGGTTAGTGCTGGCTGTGAGAGAGAACAGCAGGTCTGCGCATGTCTGAGAGCAGGTCGAGAGGGAGGGCAGAGAGGAAGGGAGAGATCCTCAGAGAGTGGGGAAAGGGAGGAGGATGTGTTCCTAGGTAATGGGGATGGAGGAAAATGGGAAGGTAAGTCAGGATTGGCTTCTCCACAATGGAGGCTCCACTTAGTGCCAAGTGCAGGGCCAGATGGTCACCTCTGCACCTCCACCTCATCCCCAGGAGCATCAGGGCCCCGGGAAGACCCACCAGCAGAACACATGTGGTGGCCTTAGCTGGGGTGCTTTGTAGGGGGGACCAAGGTGTGCAGTGAAGGGGAGTCAGGGAGTGGCAGCCTGAGAGATGTTCTTTCTGGGTCAGGGCCTGCTGTCTGCTCTCTGTAGTGTGTGGTCAGCCTTGGGGCCTTACCTAGCTAGTTTCTTGTCCCATCCCATCTAGAAAGTTCTAGCTGTGTTTTCCCCAGGGAGAGGGAATGAGGGACCCTATTTCTCATCCCAGGTGTCCCGGAGGAGGGTCAGCGGAGGCTGGACTCTTATAATCCACCTACCAGTGAGGCGGTTGGGGAAAGACAGAAGAAAAGCATTCTTCTGCTCCATCCACCTTGAGATGAAAGTAGCCAGGGAGGAGGGAGAAAGGGCAAGTGGAAGTCACCTGCCCCTGAGCCCTCTCTGCCAGAGCTACTGCCCAGAGACTTCAGCCTGACCTGCAGCAGCCCCAAGAACAACTACTTTATCTCCCACCAACTCCTCTCCACTCCTTCATGGCTGGGACAGATACTGGTTCATATGCAAGTAAAGATGACCATTCATTCAACAAATATTGACCGAGCACCTTTTATATACCAAGCACTGTTCTAGGTGCTTAGAATATTCTCGGGCTTCTGAGGGTCGACAAACTGGGGGGATCTGGCCTACCTTTACTTCTAGCAGGCTTTTTGAATATGCTCCTGGGCTACATTCCCATCTTTGCAGATCAAGTGCCCCAGATCGGTCCTTTCTCTCCTATAGACTGGCAGGTAGGATTAGCTTCCAGATCACCCTCTTTGCCCACATTTTTCTCCTGCAAGAAATAGATTTTTCAGACCTTCCCTCCCTCCATGCCTTCCCCTTTATCTCTCCTTTATTTTTTTTAAAGGTATTTTTAGAAATACATGTAAGATACCAAGAAATAACGTCACACCTCTGCCACCTCTTCTCCCATTATGTCATAAAGCTGGCTCTTTATGTTGCTTTACATGCCTTAATATATGTTTGATGGAGATGATACATGTTAGAGGTATCTATGTAACATGTTCGTGTGGACGTCAGTTCTTTCCTTGGCTCCTGCCTAGGCCTATTTTCTCTCCGCACCATTCCTAGCATGTCAGGGGGAGCCCCTTTGCCTTTGATCCAAAGAAGGGGAGAGAAAAGACTTATTTTAAGACAGATCTATTTTATGCTTTTGTTTAAAAAGCAAATCTATTTTCAAGATGTGCAATGTCTCAATGGGTTCGCCAGTGATGGGAAGGGACTGCCCTAGGTCCCAACCAAATGCCCTTTCCTCTTTCCCAACGAATCCCTTCTTTCTCATTCCCCAGTCGGCAAAGGGCTGGTCCCCACAGCTCCCTGGAGAGCATCTTGCCGGAGCAGGGCATTCCCTTGGATGTCCTGGTCTAAGGATTACACTGTCAACTCTCCATGGCACACTGGGGGTCTTCAGGTGTGTGAATCTTCTTGAAGGAAATGTTTACAGTTGTATGCACAAAAGGACTCCCACACAGGTGCGCACACTCCTCCGCTGGGCTCCTGGACCACCTGCCTCCCCTCGTTGCACTGCTGGAAAGGGCAAATGGTTTTGTGGCAGCCTGTGCTAAATGGCACTAAGGAGCTCATTGATGGACCCATGCTATGTGCAAAGCCTGGAGAAGTGGCTCTGTGCCATTCCTGGCTCTGGGTTGCGGACACATTGAAGTTCCTTGAACTTTTACACTTTGGTCCCTCCCTGTTCTGGGTCACGTCTGTGGTATCTGTCTCCCTCTGTGATTTTTTTTCTCTGGAGGCTGTTGTTAGGGGTGATACCTCGGTCTGGCATCCAGGCTGTGAAATCACCTTCCTTGCTGGGGAGGGTCCAGCGAGCCATGTAACATCTCAGCCTTACCCAAGAAATCCCCTGGGCTTTAGCAGGCTGCTGCTGGGCTCCTGAACTCTGCCAGCTCAGCCTTCCACACTACTTACTGGCTGTCAAAATGAGCAAGGAGGCTTTTGCCTTGCAAGGATTTGGGCAGGATGGGAGTTTTTGTCCAGATCTAAAAACAAGGGTTTTGGAATTTTGCACAGAGCTCTTGGCCAGCATTTTAAGCCTGACCTCCAGCTTTGGCATTTGCTGGCACTCTGTGCCCAGCCCAGAGCATCTTGCTATGAACAAATGGGGCCCAGATGGAGGCCCAGGGCTAAGTGACCCTCCTGGGGAGAGCTCTGGTTACTCATCTAGGGCCTTCCAATTAGCACATTACCTCCCTGATCAATATACCAAGAGTCTGCACTCAAATACTGCTACTGTCACTTTAAAGATTTTTCTGAGGTCGCAAAGCTGTGCAGGAGCTCTTCCGCCTTTGCAAGAGGCATGTTCTTGGGGCAGGGCTGACTACAGCAAGATGGAGCTACTTCCTTCCCCCTTAGGCACCCTCCACCTGGCAGCTCTTAAAAACTAAGGAAAAATATAATATATAAGTATATATACATACATATATATCTATTTATGCACATATTGGGGCCAATTTGATTTGCTAGTATTAGACAATAAACCATGCAAGGAAATTTATGATCTCAGTGTCTTTATTTAGTATTAAAGTGACCTTAGATGAAGAGTTAAGGTTAGATAAACAGAGGGCATCTCTGTCGGGACCAAACAGCTGTAGCATCCCTTAGCATCTGGCTAGCTGAAATGGCATCTGTCTGTTTCACCCTGACTGACATAGGTGAGAGCTTGTTCTCTCTTTTCAGCAGCATTCTTAATAGATTTAGGCACTGAAGAATACCTGTGAGTTTTGCATTTGTATCTTGCAAGTTTGTATAACCAACAGGAAATAAAATGAATGGTTTGTACACATGGTGTGCGTGTCCGCTCCATATCCGTGTTGGCCCCTGGCTGCCCTCAGAGTTTGGCAGGAAAAGGGGGCAGAGTTTCCATCTTCCTCCCCAGGCTTTGGTCTATACTCCTCAATCTGCCTCACAGGCAGAATCCTAGCATTCTGGAAGAGTGCTATCTCCCCTTGAGCTGGGGAAGAGTTGGCATGTACTGACATCAGTGTCACGGTTTCACTCCAGGTGACCCTAGATTGGGGCTTGTGCTGAGGTCCTGGGTAATGGAAGTATCAGATGCTTCAGGCTCAGGTGCCTGCCTTGATTTGCCTCTGAGACAACATAGGACAGTTGCAGAATCACTAGTCTTCCTCAGTTACTACATGGTGCCTTAAATAGCTGCTGTAGGGTGGGGGGCTGTGTGCCATTTGGTGGGGGATACCAGAGGACCACCCCAGTTCTCCTCAGGCCTCCATCCCTTGGCAGGTATTCAGTGGTTTCTCAGTTTGAACTCTGAGGAATGAGTCAAGAAGCCTCATCAGGGAGACGAGGGACCAGATGTAGGCTCAAGACACACACCTTATAGAATTTGACACTTTACAGGGGACACGAGTCTCCATCTGCAGTCCCCACCTGCATCAGAGCCAGCAGCAGAGGCTGGCACAGGAGGTGGACTGGGAGGCCACTGAGCCCCACAAGCATCTTCACACTGTCTTCACAACCAAAGCTCTCCTTTCAGTGGGTCAGATCACATTGGGCCAGCACGTCCTGCCGGTTCCACCTTCTGGCCCTGGTCCCCATCAAGCCAGACTGGAGATTCTAAAAGGGGTCGATAGGAAATGCAAACGAAAGAGCAGCTAGCAGCAGGCCCTTTAAGGAGCGGTGCTATGGAGCAGCTTGGCCATGACTGTGAGGCCAGGCAGGCAGCCCCTCCCGGCCCTCTCACCAGCTGCCCTATGGAGTGGACATACTGCAGTGTAGCTGGCCTGAGAAGGTGTGTGGTGTTCTGCTCCCAGCCCGGCTGCTATTCAGTTTCCTGGTCCATAAAATGATATCAGCCACCATCTTGAAGAGCACTCAATAATGTCAAATGAGCAAACAGATGACAAACACTGAATCTGAAAGTTCAAATTCATATACAATTGTGAGGGAGTAGTGGTGGTAATGTTGAGAAAGCCCTGAGCTAACTTCAGGGGCACAATGACAGGAAAGGCAAATAAATGTTTTCCAAGGGTCCACCTTGGCTAGCTCCACGGCCTTCCTGGGAAGACATCCCCAGGGCTGGCTGAGAGTCCTCTGAGGTGTCCTTTCCCTGCCTGGTCCTGTACCTCCGGCCCCAGGGAGCAAGCACACTACACCAGCCCTCCCCTCTGGCCGAGCCCAACCTTCCAGGACTGGCATACTCCTTCCCAGGGTTGTCACTGTAAAGGACCCTCTCCAGGTGGGTGAGCTGTGGGCAAGGCCCTCTGGGCTCAGCTCCCCGAGAACTGGAAGGATCCAGCTCTGGGCTCACAGGTGGGCTCCATGACCGAGAGGGGAGGTTGGAGGGTTCCTAGCCTCTGTTCTATATACCCCTGTGGAAGAACTGAGAACCCTAATTTGAGAAGAGAGAAGTCTTTCATAGCACAGCATATGAATGGTATATTAATAAACAGCAATAGTAATTAACTATACTATAATAGTTAATAACAATGGCTTATTAAGTGTCTTCCACGTGCCAAGTATCAGTTCTATGCACCTCACATGTAGGTACCCACTAATCCTCCCATTAGTTCTATTCTTGTCCCAGGGACTGAGGCTCCGAAAGGGTAAACAGAATGCCTAAGATCTCACACGGAGTTAGGGCGCAGTCCAGGCGCTTTGACCTTAGAGCTCAACCTGTCAACTTACTAGGGGTTTCAGTGGGAGTCAGACTGCCCGCTAGGGGGCATTTTGGCCATTTGTAAAGAGCCTTAGGTATCTCAACAACTAAGAGGGCAAAACTTTTCCTGGCTTTTGGTGACAGCAACACACAGGACAGATTTCCGAAAGAAAGAATTATCCCACATCCTGCATAGCTTTAGAATGTACGACTGGAACCATGTATACCTGGACAACTGTGTCAGTCCTACTTTATAATACTCCTACAATGTTTTTATAAGCTTTTGAGTTTTTAAAAGTAGTTCGTGAGCTAGGTGTGTTGGTATGTGCTTGTAATCCCAGCAGCTCAGGAGGCTGAGGCAGGAGTGTGGCAAGTTTGAGGCTGATCTGGGCAATTTAGTGAGACCCTTTCTCAAATTAAAAGGGTTGGGAGCTAGCCGGGCGTGGTGGCTCAAGCCTGTGGGCCCAGCACTTAGGGAGGAGAATCGCGAGTTCAAACCCAGGCTCAGCAATGGCGAGGCGTTAAGCAAGCAACTCAGTGAGACCCTGTCTCTACATAAAATACAAAATAGGGCTAGGGATGTGGCTCAGGGGTCGAGTGCCCCTGAGTTCAATCCCCAGTACCAAAAAAAAAAAAAAAAAAAGGGTTGGGAGCTGGGCACAGTGACACACACCTGTAATCCCAGTGGCTTAAGGGGCTGAGGCAGGAGGATGGTGAGTTCAAAGCCAGCCTCAGGAACTTAGTGAGACCTTGTCTCAAAATAAAATATAAAAACGGCTAGGGATGTGGCTCAGCAGTTAAGTGCCCCTGGGTTCAATCCCTGGAATCATAAATAAATAAATAAATAAAACAAAAAGAGTTGGGGAACGTTCCTGGGTTCAATCCCCAGTACCTTCCTCCCAATAGTAGTTCATGAGTAACTCAGGAAATTAGAGAAAAAGAGAAAAAAAGAAATTAGGAGAAATAAAGACTTCAGCTTAAAATTATTGAATAATCTTCCCTGTACATGGGCCACACTTCATTATATATTTGGTTAAACATTATTCCAGTGCAGTAGGATGTTGCAGAACAGGCAGGGACTGGCCAAAATACTTAAGAGTAGAGAGAAAACATCATGGAAGCAGAGATACTTGAAATGTGGGCGATCTCACTGGATCTCCTTAATAAAAGTTTTAGAAATTATTTCATGTTTTCACCATCCTTTATAAGTTTAAAGTTCTTGTTGCCCAAGGACAAACACCTATGTTGTAATGATCACGTGCGGAAATGTTTGGGGCAGCTGTCTGTTGTTTTTCTATCTTTCTGTAATACTGTCCCCAGGGTCCAGATGCCATGGCTCTAACCCACTTTATCACTCTGCTCTTCCCATCCGTCCTCCATTCCCCATTGTCCTTTGGAAATATATGATTGTCAAGGTCCTGGAGATTGAATCACACCTCTGCACATGATGGCATTTCAAGACAGATGTGTGCGTCTGTGGTCATCTGTCAGGACCCCACTCGATGTCACAGCACAGGAGGCTATTCCGACAACACCCTCATGTGAGACTTGGCTCCTGGGCAGGTACCTCCTACTTCTTCCTCACCTGCACTTTGCTCCTCTGACTCGCCTTGCTCTGCCCCACCTACTTCACTTAAAGTGATCTCCCTCTTTCTCTTATATACAGCACATTTGGTCTGTTATTACCCTCCTAGCCGTTTATAATCTAGTGTTCACAAACTACTGTTTCATTTTGTGTGTGTGTGTGATTTGGTTTTGGTTTTGCATAGAATGGCTTAAGTCTTCTATTCTTATTAATCAAACCCAAGGCCTCCAATGTTCTCTCTGATATGTGGATGATAATGCACAATGTGTGGGGGGGGATAGAAGTTCCATGGATTAGACAAAGGGGAATAAAGGGAAGGGAGCGGGGATGGGAATAGGAAAGACAATAGAATGACTCGAACATAACTTTCCTATGTTCATGTATGAATATACGACCAGTGAAACTCCACATCACGGACAACCACAAGAATGGGATCCTAATTAGAATAAGTCATACTCCGTGTATATATGTCAAAATACACTCTAACTACCATGTATATCTAAAAAGAACAAATAAAAAAATAAAAACCCAGGGCCTCACGCGTGCAAAACAGGTGCTCTACCACTGAGCACCTCCGGCTCCTTCTATTTTTTTTTAATTCTAACTTACTTATTTTGTGTAGGTATAAACATTCTGCCTATTTCATTCATGCCTTCTGATAAGTTTTCCCTGAGCGTTTATATATGGAGAGACATCATATTTCATTGTAAAATATCCATGTGTTCCTTTTTTAGTGTAATTAGCTTTATTTTGGCTTTTACCTCATGTGTGGAGATGAGTCGTATCACCTGAGAACTCCATTTCTGGGTGGAGGGCACATTTCAAAGGAGATGTTGAGGACTGCTGTTCTAAAATGGGGGAAAGGATGTTAGGAACCTTCTGTGCCCTCCTTTCTCAAGCCCACTGAGCCGGATGTACCCGTCTACTCAGCTGGTAGGCAGACCAGGCCTCCTAAATTGTCCAGCCCTGCCCTAATCCAAATGCAGGGCTTTGTATTCCATAGCTCGACTTCACATTCCAAAGCTGGACACTGCTGGGGGAAAGAAGGTCACAGCCCTTGAGACCTGACTCCCTTGTGGCACGTTTGTCCTGATGGACCCCAGTCTGGCCTTGCCATTGGGCCTGCAGCAAGTTTTACTCGGGTACCTGTCGCCCCCTAGCGTCTAGCACGTGAATAGCACAAAATGACTTTCAAGATGAACGTACTAGTTCCCAGAGACCCACACCCTCTTCCCACACCCTCCACCAAACCAGCCAGGGAACCCAGAGATCCCCTCAGGCCC
Organism: Xerus rutilus; assembly: GCA_028644305.1. Lineage (NCBI taxonomy): Eukaryota > Metazoa > Chordata > Mammalia > Rodentia > Sciuridae > Xerus > Xerus rutilus. The sequence goes on from CM053410.1 coordinate 60,888,044, forward strand.
CAGTTCCTCCACATACAATCCAAATTTCTCAAAGGAGACGGAGATGGGAACTGCTGAATTCAGCCTCAGGACATGGAGTGGACTCTGAGAGGGTGAGATAGGTGTTTCCCTCTCTGGAGCCTGTGCCTTTAAGCAGCTGCTGGTGTGTGTGTGTGTGTGTGTGTGTGTGTGTGTGTGGGTATGGGTGTGTGTGTGTGTGGAGGGGGTTAATGATTCACCAGACGCCTCTTTACAATTACCAAGGGTCAACTTGCTGTGAACATGCCCGAGCTTGGCCCTTTGGGCTCTCACCACTAGCCAGTGACCCGGAAGGCCCCCCAGGTGGACCGCAGCATGATCTCCATCACCGAGTGGCAGAGTGAGCGCAGTGATCAGGTGGAGGGGCTGGGCTGGAATGGGGGTCCAGGCTAGAGTGGGCTGGAGATGGGCCCCTCCCAGCCTGGCTCTGTCTGAGGAACTTGCAAACGTGACCTCTGGTCCGGCGGCTGGGAGCTGCTGTGTTGGCACCCTGGGACCGCAGGTTCAAGGCAGCCGTGGCCCTCTTGTGCCTTGCAGGAGATGGGGACTGCTCAGGGTCCCCTAAGGTCCCCTGTGGGCCTCATCAGAAACTAAACTGCCCACAGCACTGTCTGGTCACTCCTACACACCCCTCCCTTGCCTTTTGGGGAGAAGGCAGGGAGGTGGCCCATAGGAGGGACCAGGGAGTCCCCCGAGAGGGCAAGGGGAGGGAGATTGTGGCTCATTGGGCTTCGTGGGGTGAGTTACTTAGAGCCTCCTCAGTCTCGCTTTCATTGTGAGATGATGAGGATACTCATTCACCGAACACACCTCCTCTGCTGAGTGCCAGGCATGGTGCTGGGTTTAGGGCAGACAACTGAGAATGAGACAGACTTCCAGAGAGGAAGGGCAGGCAATTACCTGGAGAAGGAGTAAATAGGCAGTATGTCAGAGGGCGGTAAGTCCTCCAGAGAAATCCAAAACAGGGCAAAAAGGCCAGGGCAGTTGAAGTAGGAAGAGTTGCTGTATTATGGAGTGGTCAGGGAAGGCTTTGCTGAGAAGGCATCCTTCATACAGAGGCTTGTAGGAAGTGAGGAAGCCGCCATCAGCTACCTGGAAGGAAAATGTTCCAAGAGGAAAGGACAGCCAGTGCAAAGGCCCTGAGGCATGCTCATACTTGATGTGTTTGAAGACCAACAAGGAGGCTGGTGTGGTTGGAGCAAAACAAGTCCAGGAGAGAGTTGAGGTCAGGGAGGTCACTCAGAGGCCAGACCAGGAGGACTTACAGGCTGTGGTAATGGTCTTGCTTTTATCTACATAAGATGAGAAAGCGTTAGAGGGTTCGTGCAGAGGAGTGATATGATCTATTTATGTTTCTAAAAGATCACTCTGGATGCCAGGTCGAAAATAGACTGCAGGGGGCGAGGGTGGCAACAGGGAGGCTAGTTCTGTGGTGAGAGAAGGTGGAGGAGGCCAGAGAGTTAGCAATGAAGTGCTGGAAAGTGGTTCATGCTGGATCTGCTTTGAGGAATTCGCTGGTGAATGGATGTGAGAGAAGGAAGGGTCGGGAATGCCTCTGGGGCTTTTATCTGGGCAGTTGACAGGGCTGAGCAGGAGGGAGAGCTGCAGGAGGACTTCAGGCACGCTGAGTTTCTTTGTGCTGTTAGGCATCCAGATGAGATGCCAGGTGGGTAGTTGGGTGTGTGAGCCTGGAGTTCAAGAGGGAGATGAAAGCCAGGCGCGGTGGCGCACACCTGTAATCCCAGCACTTTGGGAGGCTGAGACAGGAGAATCGCGAGTTCAAAGCCAGCCTCAGCAATGGCAAGGTGCTAAGCAACTCAGTGAGACCCTGTCTACATAAAACACAAAATAGGGCTGGGGATGTGGCTCAGTGGTCTAGTGCCCCTGAATTCAATCCCCTGTACCAAAAAAAAAAAAAAAGGAGAAACTTGGGAGTTGCCAGCATCTAGATAGATACTGTTTAGAATCATGACAGTCCATGAGCTCACCTAGGGCATAATTTCCCAGCCTCCCCACTACTGACCCATGGGGACAGGATGATTCTTTGTTGTAAGGCCATCTCATGCATTGTGGAGTTTTAGCAGTACCTTGGGCCTCTACCCTCTAGCTGCCATTAGCAAATCCTCCCTGGCCACTGCGACAATCAGAATGTCTCCCAACATTACCAAATGCTCTCCAGTGAACAAAATTGCCTCCTCCTGTATTTCCATCTTGCCCGGCTGAGAATCAACAACCGAAGGAATAAACATACAGAGAAGAATGCAGAGCCTGCCTAGGGGCAGCCTGTCAATGTACTACTAAGTCAATTAGCCTATGAGTAAATATACCCTTATCAAATGCCACAAATCCTAAGAAGAATGTATTGAGTCCTATGAGAGAGAGGAGTGGTGGGGGGCAGGGGAGGACCAGATTCAGGTCAAGGAGCAAAGTAGACCAGGTTTCTCTGACAAAATGGCATGAGCTGAGACCCAAAGGATGAGGAAGGATGAGGAGGGCTGTTCAGGTAAGAAAACTGCACATACAAAGGCCCTGAGGCAGAAGCTCGTCCAGAAAACAATGCAGAGCAGTGGGGTTGGGCAAGAGGGAAGTGGAAGGAGAAGAAGGTGGAGGAGCAGGGCCTGCAGGCCATGGTATAGATGGATGGTCTCTTCTTCCTAAGCTGTGCCTTAATGTGATTGGATGGTATGTTCCCAGGATCCTTGAGCATGGTGTGGAGAGGACCAGGGGTGTGGTGGGAATGAAGCAGAAGACTAAACAAGGACTACTGCAAGAGTCCAGAAAAGAGATGAGGGAGGCTGGGAGTTCAGTGGTAGAGAGAAGAGAGCAGCTTTCAGGATACACACTGGAGGCCATGGCTGTAAAACTTAGTGGTGGTCACGCCTGTAATCCCAGTGGCTCGGAAGGCTGAGGCAGGAGGATCGTGAGTTCAAAGCCAGCCCCAGCAACTTAACAAGGCCCTAAACAACTCAGTGAGACCCTGTTTCTAAATAAAATACAAAAAAGGGCTGAGAATGTGGCTCAGTGGTTGAGTGTCCCTGAGTTCCATCCCTAGCACCAAAAAACAAAAATCAAAACAAAACCCAAAACAGCTGTGGCTTGAGCAGGGAAGAGTGACATGCACCACTAAGGTGGCTCTCGGGCCCTGCATCTGGGGCTGGCTGGTGGGTAGGGACCCTTTTTCCACTTTTGCAAAAGACCAAGGGAGGTGCAGGCTGAAGGAAGGAAGATGAATTGCTCAGTTTGGGACCATGGCATTCAGACTGCCTGAGAGAAACCACGCCAGTGTGCCTGACCGGCAGCAGGATGTGTCTTGGGACTTGAGAGGGGCTTGGGCTGGAAGGATAAATGCCGATGTCGTCTGTACATGGGTGGTATTTAAAGGCACAGGAAGTTGTGTGAAAACAGAATGAGAAGAGAAGGGAGCTCAGGCCCAAACCCTGAGCAAATCTGATTCCAAGAGGGAGAGAGAAGTGGGAACTGGCGGAGGAGATGGAAAGAAGAGTTAGATATCAGGAGGAAAATCAAGAATGTGGTGTCAGGACAACTAAGAGAAAGGACGTTTCAACCCGTGAGTGGCCACCTCCTTGCCACTGAAGAGCAACATGTCCATTGGATTTGGTAACATGGAAGTCATTTATGGCCAAAGCAAGAGCAATTCCTGCAGAAGTGGATGGGACCAGGTTGGTCAAGGACACTTTTCAGAGCCAGACAACCAGATTCAAACCCGGGTTCTGCCAGCTGCTGGGTGTATACCCCTGGGCAAATGGTGAAGCCTCTCAGTGTTCAGTTTTGTTGGTGAATCGGGGTTCACAGCAGCACCTACCTCATAGGTGGCTATGGAAATAAATGAGCTAAGTGTCCCAAGTGCTTAGATTGAGCCTGGTGCAGAGTGAGCTTCGCTGTCAATCATTTCTGTTAACTGTGAGAAGTGAATGAAGCCTGCTCTCCTTTCCCTTCTCTCCTTTGCATCCAGAACAATTCAGTCTTAAAGCCCTTCAGTGGAACACGGGGGGGATACCAGAGTCCTGTGGATGAGAAGAGTGCTCATGGCGGGGGGAGGTGGCCGTTGCAAGTTGTCACAGCCAAGGCAGGGTGGGGAGGACATCCCATAGGGTGGGCAAAGGTGGAGAGTAACTTCATGATGCAGAGGCCTGCAGACGGTGCCTTATGATTAAAGACCTGCAGTAGTGGGTCAGGTTGGAAGCATGCGTCCCCTAGGAGGAGGCGATGAGAGGAACACAGCCTCACATCCAGGATGTTTCTGCTTAAGACATAACCAGAACCTAGTAGTTATGATGAAGAGTCAGATGAACCCACATATAGAGACAGCTACAAAATAGTTTGCCTGAATCTTCAAAAGGGGTGAGGTCACATCAAGGAAAGACTGAGAAACTGTTCCCAACATGAGACTAAAGGGAGATGACTGCCAAATGCCCCATGTGATGGGAACAACGTCTGTTTCTGTAAGTAACATTCCTGGGACCACTTGAGTGAGGTCAGAGGGCTTGTGGATAGGAAGCCTTCATTGTTAATTTCCCAATTTCCTGGCGATATCTTGCCTATCTAGGAGAACGAAGAGAAACCACACCAAAGCATTCAGGAGTGGACGAGATCCAGGTGGCAACTACACTCCAGTGGGTCAGGAAAATTCTTTTTTATAATGTACATGCAACTTTTGTGTGCATTTTGTGATTATTGAAAAGAGGAAAAGGAAAGGGAGAAAAGGTGAAGGACTCCTGGCTGCGGCTTGGACCAGAGGGACCCATGCACCGGCTGCAGGAGGTATGGCTTCCCTTGGAGCTAGCTATTGCTGATTTCTGGAGGAAGAAAGCCATTGAACCTGGCTTTCGCTAATGCGAGCTACCGCGTGGGGCTCTGGCTGCAGGTTGCAGGCTGTCCTTGGCAGTGGCTCGGGAGCTGGGGAGCAGGAGTCTAACTCAATAGGTGAACTAAAGCTAACCAGCCTCCCAAGTGTGGGGATCGCGCCATCTCTCACTAGGCGGCGCCCTAGAGAGCCAGGCGGCGCAGAAGACTCCTTAACCTCTGCGCTTCCTGCTCGTTGTGACTACCCCGGTCGCCTCCAGAAGGGGGCAGGCTTCCCCCTCTGGATCACGCGACTATGGACCGCACGCTTCTGTCTCTCCGCGGAGCGTCTGTGTGCCCTGCCCGTCGCATCCACTGAGGGGAACTTCAGGAGCGCCTCCCAGCCAAAATCCCCAAGCTACTCCAGGGGCAAGAGTTGGGAGGAAGGTCTGAATCTTGTGTGTGAGAAACACTTCCTGACCTTTTTCTGTGAGGATTTTGTGCTCCTTGATCACTGGAAGTGGTAGTGTGGCTCTTAAAGAGGTCTGCCCCCATAAGGGAAAATTCTGGAATTGCACCAGCCCTTGAAGAGTGGAACAAGTTGGGAGAGTGATAATTACGCAAGCTAGCAAGCCCGGTTGCAAAAGAAGAAAGTATAATATAGGGAAGAAGACATAGAATGTGGATTTTTTTAAACAACTGATAAAAAAATTATTAAAATAGCTGACTTACACATCTGCAATGGTGACTTCAGCCTCGGCACCTGGCCTGGTACTGATAGGAATAAACTGCTCACCAGTCTCAGAAGGACTGCGGGAGTCAGGGAACTGCTGTGAGTGCCACCTGGATTCTCGAGAGTCCTAGAACTTCCACCACAAAGAGTCTTTCTCAGAGTGAGTCTCAGAATCTTGGTAGGGATCTGAGATGGTCCTGTCAGTGCTGGTCTTCACCAGGGGTTTCCCTTGTGGCTGGCTACAGTAATTGTAATTGGGTGAATTCGCCACCTCTGCTTTCCACAGGTGTCTTTCCAGTACGTTTAAAAGCAATGATTGGGCTGGGCATGGTGACACATGCCTGTAATCCCAGTAACTGGGGAGGCGGAGGCAGGAGGGTCTCAAGTTCAAAACCAGCCTCAGCAACTTAGTGAGGCCCCAAGCAACTTGGGAAGACTCTGTCTCCAAATAAAAAGGGTTGGGGATGTGGCTCAGATTTGGCAACAGATTATAAAGCATTAACTCAAGAAAGATGATTGTGTTGTTTTCTTTCAGTTGTAACTATAATTTAGCCAGCAAACCATAGAGGTTGTGGGGGCCAACTCTAAGATGTTAGTTAACAACTCCAAGGACATGTTCTACAAGGGTATCAAGACCATGCAAGGGGGGAGGGAATGGTCTTCAACAAATACTTCTGGAAAAACTGGATATCCACATACAAAAGAATGAGGTTGGGCCCTTATCTTACACCATATGCAAAAATTAATTCAAAATGATCAAAGACCTAAACATGAGAGCCACAACTATAAAATTCTTGGAAGAAAGCATAGGGCAAAGCTTTGTGATACAGGTTTTGGCAATGATTTTTTGGATGTGACATCAAAAGCATAGACAACAAAAGAAAAAATAAATCAATCCAACTACATTAAAATAAGAACTTCTGTGAATCAAAGAACACAATCCATGGAGTGATTAAAAGGTAACTTAAAGAAAGGGAGAAAATATTTGTATATGGTTTGCATGACGAGAGGTCAATATCCAGAGTGTATATAAAGAACTCCTGTAAAACTCAACAAGAACGACCTGATTCAAAAATAAGCAAAGGACTTGAACAGACACTTCTCCAAAGATATACAAATGGCCAATGAGCCCATGCAAAGATGTTCCATGCCGCCAAACACGAGGAAAATGCAAATCAAGGCCACAATGTGAGGCCACCTCATATCCATCAGCATGGCTGCTACCAATTTAAAAAAATATATCAGGAAATCAAGTGTTGGCCAGGATGTGGTGAAATTGGAACTCTTGTGTCTCTAATGGGAATGTAAAATGCTGCAGCCACTTTAAAAAACAGCATGGCAGTTTTTCCAAAAATTAAAGAGAATGACAGCATGATCCAGCAATTCTACTTCAGGGTAATACTGCTGTTTATTAAAGCAGGGTCTTGAAGAGAGATTTTTTACACCTGTATTTGTAGCAGTATTATTCACAAAGGCCAAAAGGTGGAAGTTACCCAGACATTCATCAGCAGATGAATGGATCAACACAATGTGGTATTTACACACAGGGAATATTATTCAGCCTTAAAAAGGAAGGAAATTCTGACACATGCCACAACATAAAGGAGGCTTGAGAATATTATAATAAATGCAATAAGCCAGTCACAAGAGCACAAATGTTGAATGATTCCACCCTTCTGAGGTTGCTAGAGCAGTCAAATTCATAGAGGCACCAACGGCTCAGGAGGCAGGAGGTTCACGAGTTCAAAGCCAACCTCAGCAATTTATCAAAACCCTGTCTCTAAATAAAATATATAGTAAGGGCTGAGGATGTGGTTCAATGGTTAAGTCCCCCTAGGTTCAATCGCTGGTACAGAAAAAAAAATTCATAGAAACCAAGTAGAACTGTAGTTCTGGTGAGGAAGAACAGGGAGTTGATAGATTTAATGAGTACAGAGATTTAGTTGTGCAAGATGAAGAGTCCTAGGGGTGGATGGTGGTGATGGTGTACTTAATACCACAGAATTGTGCACTGAAAAATTGTTGAGATAGTAACAATTGTTAAGTTTAATGTTATAGGCATTTCCCCACAATTTAAAATTTAAACTTTTAATTGAATTTTTAAAATGAAGCAACGTAATGAATGGTCATTTGTTGACTATCATAGTGGCAAAGATGCGCACAGTCAACAATTTTGTGTGATGGAGAGAGTTTAAGATCAGGTCCTGTGACTGGCACATTTCTTCCAGAAAGGAGTGATCTAAAGTCTGTATCAAATGTCCAGAGTGACCAAACAGGGTGCCATGCTCACTGGCTCTGAGTGAACTCCTGAGCTTCAGAGGATGCCCTGAGGCACACTGCCAAAACAGGTGGGCATGGTCAGTGTGGAACCCTGCTAGCCAGAGCTGCCCCACTCCACCTCCAAGGAGGTGGCACATGTGTGGTGGGCTCCCCAGGTGGCTGCTGTAGGAGCAGGAGGACCGGCAGGGCAGGGGCAGGCTTGGGCATAGATTCCCAGGTAGGAAAATAAGCACATTCCTTGCTGATGACTTCTGTTTTCCTAGCTGGGTGAGAGGCCAATACTTGAGCAAAAGGGTCTGGGGTGTATTGAGGAGAAAGGAGACTGAGCGTTGTTGCAGAAGATGGCCGTAGCCTCTTGAGAAACCCAGCTGGACAGTTCTGAGGCTCTGGGGCTGCTGGTCGTGAGCTTACAGTGGCACACTGCTGCCCCTGTGGGTGGCTCCAGGTCTTGGCTGCTTGAACACAGAAACAGTAGGCACATGTTTGTGTGCAGCCAGGGACCTGATCCTGAAAATGATCTGCGTAATGTAGCACTGGGGGAGAGGAGGGAGCTGAAACTACAAAGTAGTGCAGGTGGCCCTGGCTTCCTCATGAGCCATGGTGCGAGGAAGTGACTGGCACAGTTCCCAGCCACCAAACACAGTTTGTGCCCATCTTCCTTCCACTGCCCATCCTCCATCCCCAGACTCCACCGAAGCTGAGATTCCTGGGTGGAGATGGAGCCACCCCTAGAGGGTACCTGTCCTGTGGTGATGGGAAAGTGTCAGGGTCTCACCCGATCCCCAAAGCCCAATCCTCCACCACCTCCTTGCCCGTTGCAGAGATTGGCGTGGGCATCACTGGCTTCGGCGTCTTCTTCATCCTCTTTGGAATACTCCTGTACTTTGATTCGGTGCTCCTGGCTTTTGGAAATGTGAGTCCCCCAGCCCTATGTACCTCTCCTGCCCCAACCTCCTGAGGTCTCTGTCATCAGGAGGGTCAACTCTAAGTTCATTCATGTCATGTCCATCCAGAGTTCAGACATCATCAAGCTGGGACAGATGAGGGTTCCCCAGGGATGGATACCAGGGCTTGCCAGGCACAGAGAAACTGAGGACCTGGATTCTTAGGCCAAGCTCTTGGTGAGGTCTTAGGGGTCCTACAATGAATCTCAGCATCTAGAAAAGATTATAACATGTACCTTCATGGCTGGGGAGGATAGCCATGGCAGAGGAGATGTTATACTAAGGTAAACACATTTACTGTGAAATAAGAGGCTTACAGAAAGAGGAAGATGAAGGGACTTTGGAAAGAAATGGCTGTGGGGGTGGATAAAGCACTTGCAGTGGTTGGAACAGCAAGAGAAAAGGTATGGAGAAAGGAGGGAAAGCATAGGATATACTAGAAGAAACCTGAGGGTTAGATTTGATGGGGGCCTAAGTACCCGTAATGGACCTTTAGACAGTGTCAGGACCTGGCTTATATTCTGTATGCAGTAGCGTCCCAAAAGGTACCAAGTGACTTTGGATAGGACTCTTTAACCTATTTAGGACTCGGTCTTCAGCTTTGTATAGAGGATCCCACTATGCACCCCATCCTCCCTGGGAGAAACAATGAGAAATGAAGTCACACATTAGGAAGTGACTGGAACCCAAGGATTTGTCTGGGAAACGAGAGATCTCCAAGGTCCTCCTTGTCCATCCCCTGCTTGGTCCTAACCAGCTGGAATTACTCCAGGCTCTGGGGTTCTGCCACATTGCTGGAACACTCCTGCCACATGGTCCTGAAGAGTTAGCAGGTCCTGCCTTGTCCAGGTGGCTCCAGGCCCCAGCCCCTGATTTTCCTGGGCCCTGTGCTTGCTCTCAGCCTCCTCCCTCTTCCTGCCCTGCAGCTGCTGTTCCTGAGCGGCCTCTCCTTCATCATCGGTCTGAAGAGGACATTTTCCTTCTTCTTCCAGCGGCACAAGCTCAAGGGGACTAGCTTCTTCCTGGGGGGTGTGGTCATTGTACTCCTGCGCTGGCCCCTGCTGGGCATGTTCCTGGAAACCTATGGCTTCTTTAGCCTCTTCAAGTGAGTGCAGATCCTCCTAACCCTCAGGAAGCTGGGGCCCAAGGGCAGTGGCTGTCAGAAGTCAAATCTCTAATCTCCTTCCTCATTCAGGACACGCGTGGGGCTCCCTTCCCCCACCAGACTCCCTGCCCTGGGAAGGGTCACACATACATCCTGGGTCAGGCCCTGCCTGTCATTCGATACAACTGAGACACCAAGGGTAAAGGTGGCTCAGTGCAGGAGGATATGGAGGCCCAAGGCAGTGGCTGCAGGAGCACAGCCTCCAACAACTCTGTGCCCAGGTGCCAGCAAACCTGGAGCAGCTGCTCCACACCCGATCCAGGGAGGAGGAAAAGGCATCGGGCCAGAATAATGATGATGAAAAGAACAAACATAACTAGGGCTTTGCACCAGGCCTATAATGCAGTGCCGATGGTATGAACCCCATTTAACAGATGGAAACATGGAGAGCAGTGCAGGAATTGCCCAAGTGTATGCAGTGCCAGTGAGCAGAAGGGCTGAGATTTGGATGCAAGGAGTCTGGCCCCAGGGCCTTCATTCTTAGCACTTTGCTCTCTCAAAAAGAGATGCAGAACCAAGCCACCTCCTGGGAGGCAGAGCTAGAGCCTTCCTAGTCGGGGGACCTCAGCCTCACTACCCTCCTTCCTCCTCTCCTGGGCCATAACTGAGTGTCCCTTCCCCCAATTCCTAGGGGCTTTTTCCCCATGGTGTTTGGCTTTCTGGGCACGGCCTCTGACATCCCCATCCTGAGTGCGGTAAGTGGGTTGCCCCTGGGGCTCGGCAGTGGTCAGGGGAGGGAGAAGCACACCAAGAAAGTAGAGCTGGTAAAGCCACTGCCCCAGGCACAGCGGACCTGTCGCCATCAGACCCACCCCAGGCTCCCCAGCCTTCAGTCCTCTTCCTCACCCTCTCCCTTTCCAGTTGACAAAAGTGAAGGAGGCGACAGCTGTCAGCCGCTCCCCACTTAAGCCAAAGAAATGGAGACTCAGACTCTAGCTTAGCCAGAAAGTGCCTGGCATGTCTGTAGAGCAGGTTAAGTCTGGGCCCCAGACATGGAGAAGCTGTGTGACAGCCAGTGATGGCAGGAAAAGCAGGTGGCAGATCCCGTCCTGGTCCCCAGCCCCAGTACCACCACCCCCATGTCTGAAGCACCTGAAAGAACACGAGCCCCTGAGATGTCCAGGGGGGCCCCACAGCCAGCACCCTGGGCACAACCCCCGCAGCCCTGCCCCCCATCTATGCGTAGCACTGCTCCCGGCCCTCAAGGCCAGCTCTGTAATAGGCTGCATGTGGAGTCTGCGTCCCATTCTTTGTCTGGAGTAATGATTCTTGGCTCCCACAGCTGTTCCGGAGGCTTCAAGGGACCAGCTCAATGGTCTGAACCACAGAGACGAGCTCCTTGCAATTGGATCGCTGGTTGAGGGGGCTGGAAGGGAGATGGGGGCCGCCTCTCAGGCTCCGCACCCAGCACTGACTCACTCCCTGTCGTAGGAGGCCTCCTCCTCACGTCTACAAGGAAGGATGAAACTGAGCAACTGACCTCAGTCCCCAGGCGGACTCAGTCCCCAGCCAGGACTCTTGGGAGCAGAGATCTCGGCCCCATGGAGACTGGACCAGGGCTGGCATCCTAGCCTCACCCTGTATTTAAAAGTGAAGATTAAATCCTCAAGCTGTGAGTGAGTCTGAGATTCAGAGTCAGTGAGTCCAGCCCAGTTGATCCATCCGGGTCTCGTGGGGGATGGTGGGGGGTGGAGGCTGAAACTGACACACACCCTATTCCACATAGAGCAGTTTCGGCCTCTGAGGGTCAGGTCTGCTCTACTCACTATAATTTCCATCCTGGTGTTTAACAATCCTAATGAGTCAAATAGTATGTTTGTAAGTTCCTGTCAACAGTAAGCTTTAGACAAGCCATGAGTGCTAATCCTAGGTACTGCAGAAAGCCCTTCTCAACCATGACCTGACTGTTCTGCACGGCACGCCTGCCAGGTGGAGCTTGCGCTGGGACAGCTTCCTGTCTGAGAGCAGAGACAGAACCCCTGCCTTCAGAGAGTCTGACAGGGGAATAGTCCCTGTCTGAGGAGGCCCTCTGTCCAAGGTAAAGAGAGTTTTTGCAGCCTCAAAAAAAGAAGAGTCCCTTGCAAAGCATGAATTTTTATCTATTAAGGGCCCTTGCTGCTGTATATAAGCGTCAAGGGCCCAAGGGGAGGCCTGTCGCTGCCCTCACAAGCAAAGTAACAAAAATGTTGTGATAGTGGGTGCCACCAGAGGAGAGGCAGGGCGTCTTTGGACGTGGTGCAGTCTGGAAGTCCCTTCTCTGCCTCCTCTTCCACCTCCCAGGTTCGTCCACCTTCTAGGGCCGCCATTTTGTTCCCCTTTCTTATAGCCAGCTGCTGCCTTAACTGCCTCCTCGGACTGAACGCCTTGTATATTCAACTCTAAACCCTATGCTGAGCACTGGGCGCAGTCATTAAGGGAAGGAAGGTAGGAAGAAAAGAGAAGAGACACCCCCCACCCACTACCCCAGGTGCAGAGTAGCCCGGGAGCCTCTTGCCTCTGGCCAAGCCCAAGCTGACCTGGCTTCCTGTCAGACCTGGCGGCATGTGGGCAGCGGGAGCTCCTGGGTCGGCTGTGCCCTCCCTCTTCCTCCTGCACTGCATTCACTTCACTGGGTGTGTCTGTGGCTCTCATGGGAGAGGGAACAAGACACTTCACATATACACATGCTCCTCCAACAGTTCTCTCCTCATTGTTTGGGACAGAATGGGTCCCCAGCTGAGTGGGCCAGGGCAGGAAGAGGTGGAGGACAAGAAGAACTAGTGAGAATTAGAAGTCCAACCTTGGAGGGCTTCTGCGGGGGTGGAAGAGGCTGACTCCAGGCCTGAGAGTCCAGAGGGAGGTGGCCAGCAGGGTGCTGAGCTCTCTGAAGAGGGTCTGAGGAGGGGGTGAGGGAGGCAGAGGTGGGCGGATGCCTGGAGACGTCACCGGGGCTTTATAAAAGGGGACTGACTGAGGAGCCAGTGAGCAAGCTCCCTCCAGCTTGCCCACCCAGGCAGCCTCCTCTCCTTCCTCAGAGACCCTGTGGATCTCACCTGGGCCAGGAAGAGCCAAGGTAGGTGCCCTGCGCATCACACTCGGGGAGGCTCTGGAGGGGAGCAGGAGGGTCAGTTCCCAGACTGACAGATGTATCCAGGTAGACAAAAGGGCAGGGAACACTGATCTTTCCTGATGGCCAACTTGGCCAGACTATTCTGGGATGCCTAGGTGAATAGGCTGACTTGTATTTTGTTCATGAAGCCAGGACCCTGAGGATCCCAAGGACTCTTTCTTGGTGCACATGGGGTGCAATGAAGAAAATATCTGTGGCTGGGATTTGAGGCTCCAGAAGCTTCTAGAGGGAGCTGGAGGAACCCCTTAGGGCTCATGGGCTCAAAGGGCTCTTCAAATAGTTCCCCCAAATACAAACCTGACCACACACACACCTGGTTAGCCTCTTGCTAAGAATAGGGGCCAGCCACCCCAGGAATGAAGTCACACCACTTCAAAAGCTTTCCAGCCATGCCTGGATGCTCTATATTCACTAGATAGAAAGCTCCCTGGGGTGGGGGAGCCACAAAAATTGTCCACAGCAAGTCAGCCTCTTAGAAGCTGATGGTTCCTTTCCAAACAATTTGATCCTACCCCATGTATCAAGTACACTGGTAACTAGGCAGTGAAGCAAGAGTTGTGTGTGTATATGCGTGTGGGGCGTGTGTACATGTGTGTATGTGTTGTATGTGGAGTATGTGGAGAGGTGGTGTGTGCTGGTATATATGTGTGTGTGTGTGGTCTTTGTGGTGTGTGTATGTGTGGTGTGGTACGTGTGTACAGTGTATGGGGAGTACATGTGTGTGTGGTACATGTGTGCATGTGTGTGGGGTATGTGATGTGTGTGATGTGTAGCGTGGTATGGGTATGCATGGTGTGGGGAAGGTGTAATATGCATGGGTGTGTGTGTAGGGTACGTGGCGTGCGTATAGTGTGTGTGTGTGTGTGTGTGTGTGTGTGTGTTGGTGCAGGCAGAGTCCCTCCATGGTGCACATGGCAAGTGCTGTCCACGATGAACGGGGCACTCCAGTGGTAGGGGACGAAGCAGGTCACCACTCTCCAACCACCCAGCCTGCCCACCTGCCTTTTATCACTCTCCATCCTGCTTGTGCACAGACCCCAGTTCCCTCCACACCCAGAGCCTGCCTGCTACTCCCGCGCCCCCAGCACCATCGCCCCAGCAGCGCCCTGCAGAGATTGCCTTCTGCAGCCCTCCCTGCTTCTGGGCACCATCACCAAAGCCTGCCTGGACCCTCTGAGTTAGGCTTTCCCAGCTCCTATAGCCCCCTGGGTACTCACATGCACCCAGTGTGCCATTCACAGTGTTATTTTGAAATGATCTGCTTAGGCGTCAATTTCTCGTGCTGGACTTGAGATCTTGGGGGCAGGCAGCAAACTTGTGTCAGCCTATCTGTGTACCCCCAGCACTTAGCACCGCACTAGCTCCTCAGGGGTGCTGAAGGAATGCCTTCCAAACCAACCTGGACCCTGCGTGTCCAAGGCTGACATGCTTCTACACCATTCTCTCTAGTGGGTTAAACTTGCTTCGATTCCACATTCCATCTCAGACTTTAAGGCAGTTGTAGAGAGCTCCAGTCTCCAGGTGTCACAGAATCAAAGTCTGCAAGCACATGTACCATCTGTGTGGGTAGCTGTGGGCAGTCTGATCCAATACCCCCATTTTACAGACTGATGAGACCTGTTGGGGGGTGACTTGCTCAGGGCTTGTGGAATGAGGACAGAGCTGAGGCCAGGTTCGAGTATTGATGCCACAGCAGGATTCTTACCCTGCACGCCATGCCTGAGTCCTGCATGGGGGAGGGCTCAGGAGGGGGCAATTACGAGGGAAGCGTGGGCTGGGTAGCCTTTAGGAGCTGATGGTCACAAATGATCCCCTGCCTCCCCTGGGCCTCACCCATGGGCAGAAGCACTAGGCTGGGCTTTGGGTCGGTGCAAAGTGCCCCCTGCCTCTCCAGAGGCTTGTCTTTAATCATGTTTACTGAACAATATCAAAGTGTCTGATGATTTTTTTCAAAGAGGAACTGGACTTGGAGCTGGAGTAATAGGGCAGGGGCAGCAGGCAGAGCAAGATGGCGGGGGATGGAAGAGGGGTAGAAGAGGGTCAGGACACACAGCTCCCATCTCAGCAGCCAAAATGATGAGGCCAATTCAATCCATATCCTCTCAGAGCCCACAGAGAACAGACGGTGGAGACAATTGACCTGATAAATCAGAGAAAGGCTTTTCTCATATCTGAATTATAGGCAATAAGAATTTAATGACGGTCTTCAAGGCTGTGAAGGGCTGAGAGAGCAAGATGACTGCCCCTTCCCTGCCTCTTCCCTCCTTTTTTTTTTTTTTCCCTAGAAATGATAAAGAAGTAGGTTTCCATTAAAACAGGAGGGAACAGGGCCAGATCCAGGAAGACACAAACTAAGGGGAGAATGGGACACAGGAAGTGCTAGATTCCTGCAGAGCCCAGCATGCTCCTGGCACCACAGAGAATGCCTGGAAGACTTTGCCCCACTTCCTTTCCCTGCGGGCTCCCACGCTGCATACCAGCCCTCTCTTCTCCAGCATTGCTCTCCAATAAACCTGACCTTCAGAACCTTGGCCATTCTCCAACCTGAGAAATCCTGCCCCTTCCACCAAATTGAATCCTTCCTTCCTTGCTCACCATCTTCCTCCCGGAAGCCCTGCTGATGATTCTTACAGTGCCGACTACCCTGGACAAAGGGTCTCCACCCCGTTTCCCTGTTGTATTTCTTCAGGTTCATCCTCCTAGGCAGGGTGGTCTCCTCTCTCCCAGGGCTCTCCCTTTCACTGGGCTCTGCCCCAGCTGCTAGCCCAGACTCTGCACCTGACCTAGTCCTTGTTCCCTCTGTTTCAGCCTCAGGGCACTTCCAGGACCTGCCTCTTCTCATCAGGATGAACGCACTGATTTCTTGGCTACTACTGCTCTTCCTCTGGGCCACCTCCTTTGGGGAGCCATTGGCAAAGGTGGCACCTGTGGACAATCCTAGACCCATAGGTAGGCATCATCTGGGAAAAGGCAGGTGACGGGCTGGGCGTGGTAGCGCACACCTGTAATCCCAGAGGCTTGGGAGGCTGAGGCAGGAGAATCGCGAGTTCAAAGTCAGCCTCAGCAAAAGCGAGGTGCTAAGCAACTCAGTGAGACCCTGTCTCTAAATAAAATACAAAATAGGGCTGGGGATGTGGCTCAGTGGTTGAGTGCCCCTGAATTCAGTCCCTGGTACCCAGCCCCCGCAAAAACAAAAAAAATGGCGGGTGATGGGGGAGCAAGTGAGTCATTGCAAAATTAGATTTGCTGTATTTTTCAAATTTTAGCCAGTGTACTGATAGGAGTTTAACACTGCATTTGATAGAGGTCCTTCATGGTTTTCTCAGTGTTCTCTGCTTACACCAACCACTTCTCTGTGCAGATGTTGGGAAAGAATTGAATATGCAAGCTTCTTTTATGAGTGAATCCAGATCCTTTATAGGGGATTTGAAAAAAGAGTCTAAACACAAGACAGATCCTTAATACCTATCAATCTTATGAGTTCACCAAGGTACTGCTGAGTTGGAGAAACTGAGGCCCAATGAGAAAAGAGACTTCCCCACCTGCAGAAGCCCAAGAGCGTGTCTGCTGAGTGGCGTGACCTATGACAGTGCTAATGACCAAGGCAGGTGCACGAGGTCGAACACTTCTTGGTGTCAGCTTTCTGGGCAAATTAGAACTTTGCACTTAGCCACTCTGGTTCCTAGCTGTGGAACTCAGGGCATACTGCGTATTTGGTATCATAATCCCGCCACTGCCCAGGGATAACCAGCTTTGGCTGTTCCTGGCAAAGGGATATAGGAGAGGCCACACAGAGTGGCCTGAGCAGTGGTCCTCCTGCTGGTTTAGTGGCTAAAACTGGGATCCCCTCACCTCTCACAGTCTGACCTTCAGCAAGGAGGGAGGGACCTCCTAGACAGATGATTATTAACTCTGGACCATGTCCATACTCCTGCAAAGTGTGCCAGGGCATTGAGGAGCCAGGCGCAACGCCAGCCCCCACCCCAACACAAACTCGCTCACAGACGAGGCCTCATTTCCACTAATCTCTTAGCACAATTGGCCGACTTATTGTCTATTCAGAGCTAGTCGCCCTATTTTACTGCCAAAAAGTATAGTGAACTTAATGAGCCTTGCATGTGAAGTGCCCTCCAAATGAGCCTTGTTAACCCTGCGTGTGAGGGAGAGAAATGACAGCTGGGTGGGGGAGGTGAGCCAGTTAAGGTGACCTAGATCATTTCTGGCCTTCATTGGCCCTGATATAGCTTAATAGAGGGTCACAAATATTTTTATCAGAGATCAGGTTTGGATCACAAATGTGTGCAGGCACAATGGCCTTTGCTTCCACGTTCTTGATTTGTTACAAGTTTTCCAGTAGCTTTTATGTATTTAACAAGCATTTATTGGGGACCTCCTATGTGAGAGGCACTGTTTTGAGCATTCTCAGAGGGTGGGCGGATAGGTGGATGAACTCGGCTGCCACCCATCCCAAGGAGCTCCCAGTCCAATGGGGAGCCAGATGTGGAAACAACTCAGAGGTCAGGCAGGGCCAGAAGAGGGGCAGAGCTGAATGTCCCCCAAATACTTCGGTTTTCTTAATTTCCAAACTCAACCCGGTTTGCTTCCTAAAAGAAAGTAAATTCGTACAAAAGTTACTTAGGATAGTCTGGGAAACACTGGAAATCAAAGCTATGTTGAAGGAGAGAGGGGCAGATGGTCTAACCACCCTAGCTAAGAGGTTTGTGCGGGGCTCCGTGTTCCATTTAGCACTGAGCTTCCTGGTGTCAAGGGACCGAGAGTAAGCATGAGATGGAGATTTAAGTGGGCCTTCCAAAGCCCTATTTCCTAGCCCCTAGCCTCACTTCCCTGTACCCTGTACTATCTGTCCTAGGCCAGCGACTCCTGAGGGTCCTGGACCCCTGGGAGCAGGACCTACTGTGCGCGGAGAGGAAGCCTGCCCCAGCCGGGCCGAGCCCTCGAGGGGCCTCGCTGTGTCCCCCCAGCGACAGCTCTGCTGGGCCCCAGCGGACCGGTTCATGCACCCCACGCAGTCGCCTGATCCCTGCGCCCCGGGGAGCGGTGCTGGTGCAGCGGGAGAAGGACCTGTCCTCCTACAACTGGAACTCCTTCGGCCTGCGCTATGGCAAGCGGGAGACGACGCCCGGAAGCCATGGGTGGGGCGCTGAGCAGGGCCGAGGGCGCAGGTGCGGGCAGTGAACTTCAAACCCGAACCGAGTTCGAGCCTGCCGGGGGCGGGGAGCGGGGAGGCGGGGTGGGGACACTCGGCAAAGGGAGGGGGACTTGAGCTCCTGGCTTGAGGCAATAAAAGAAATGCGGCCAACTCGCGGAGGTGTGATTAGCTGTTGATTCGTGCAGGCATCGCTGATGAGGTTGTTCCCGGTTTCTCAATAGCATCTTTAGCCGGTTTTAAGATGTCTCTGGTGTCGTCAAGGTCAGGGCTTCTCAAACTAGATGTGATGAAGAATCAGATTGTTGGTTCTCCAGTCCTTTTCAGCGTAACACTTAAATAAATAAAATGAACCACTGGGAACCTGAACAATTTTTAAATAACTAAAGAGAAGCCCAGATTGAATGCTGCTTGTGTGTTTCAGCAATATCGAATTTCTACCCAATGGTCTGAAGTCATTCCCTTAATTCCTAGACTGACCTCCCGGCAGATGGGTAGCACTGGGTAATCTCTTGCGAAGACCCACACTTTGAGTAGGAGGTGTAGAAGGGCAGCCCAGTTAAGTGCCTTTCCCTTTCCTAGGGCAGTTATCAGCCAGTTGGACAGCTTGACCTGGAAAATAATGCCAACCATTTCCTGTTCTCAAAGTGTTAGATTTCATTTGAGCTCCACAGCCAGGCCTCTGAGGGGGTGCTTGACCCCCAGACACACAATGCAAGGAGCCCCAACAGAGGACTCAGCCATTCACCCTCCCCCCAAGGAAGCCAGACTGGATCCCATATTACACTGTCACTTTTCTGCATTCTCATAAACTGCCTAGGGTGATGGGCATGTACTAGCCTCATGTTTACATGCAGAACCCTAAAATCCATAAAAATAAATCACTCAAGGCACACAGCCAGCAAGTGGCAAGCCTAATAGCTCTCCTGACACCAGAGTCTGGTTCTCCTGTGCACGGCCGTGCCTCTCTGAGATGATGGTGCAGATCAAGAAAAGTATATTCAATCTCCTGGTACATCCTGGGGGCCCAATAGCTGGGGAGGAAAAATTTCAGTAGGAAAGAGTAGACCTTGTTATTAGGAAAACCCCAGGAAATTTGCCCTCCCACCCACATGACAACTCATAGAGTCCCCCTATCCTGCTTGGTCTAGGATGGAAATGTTCTTTCCCAGAGGGATTATGGGGCCCACTCTCATACCATGAAGCACCACAGTTTTCTACCCACTGCAGAAACCAGGACTCCACGGGATGGAGGCAGAGCCATGTTGCTATGGCAACAAGATAGGCTGCCATAGGAACATGACAACCTGCCCCACCCCCATCTTTACCCTTGAAACTGCCCTCCAGGATCTCTCAAATTATCCATACTGCTGTGAGCTCAGTCGTAGCATGTCGTCACAGCCTGATGTTGTTAATATTCAGAAGAGTATTTCATCCCCAAACAGCCTGGGGTGTATCTCTGTTCCTTCTGGAGAGGAATCATAAACTCAACAGCTATAAGGGAGTTATTCTCCTAGCCCCCTGGAACTGAGCCTTTCTCCAGTGAAGGCTATGGGTAAGAGGAGGCTAATGGGTCTCCACAATCTGCTCTTAGTCTCAGTTTTACAAAAGTCTCATGATCCCCTTCTACTCCTTCCTCACAGCCTTAAATTTGTGAGGAAAGACAGCCAGGCACGCGCATCTGTAATCCCAGTGGCTCGGGAGGCTGAGGCAGGAGGATCGCAAGTTCAAAGCCAGCCTCAGCAATGGCGAGGCACTAAGCAACTCAGTGAGACCCTGTCTCTTTAAATAGGGTTGGGGGTGTGGCTCAGTGGTGCCCCTGAGTTCAATCCCTGGAATGCCAAATATAATTTTAGAAAGATAGCCATCTTGGAGACAGGATAGGGAAGCATGTTCTCAAGCAGGCCTGTGTGTGAGCGTGCGTGAGAGGGGTAAACGCGAGAAACTGTGTGCATGTTTCTATGCGTGTGCCTGCGTGTCCTTGCATGTGGTGTGGGCCCCTTCAAACACATTTCAAGCCTGTCAGCTCTCACTGCAGGCCAGGTCTCTGTTCTAGCTGACCCAGAGACCCTGCTCCTGCAGACAGCTAGAAGGAAGCTGGTGGCCCATGTCGTGCTTCTTGCCTCAGAACTGCTACTTGTGAGACTCTGGACTTTACAGTTCTTGGTCCCATATCTTGGGTGGCGAGCTCTGTGGGACAAAAGGGATCTTTGGTTTCATGTGGCTCCAGTGTAACTCTGAACCTGCCCTTCAAGTGAAAAGAAGATCGGGGTCTCCAAAAGGCCGTATTATTACTTGACCCATAATGGAACACCGGAACCCAAACACTTGCAAGCAGAGCTTCGTAGGGGCTCTTAAATCTACTTCCCGAGAACTCTAGCAGGGCCCAGCGGGTGAGAAATCGGTGGGGGAGGGGGAGCGTCCTTTGTCACAGGAAGCTAAAGGGTCTCTTCCCCGACTTCACTCTTTTGGTATGGCTGTTCTCCTACCCTGTGGAAAGAAATATGGAGGAAAGAGGTGAGGGATGCAAGGTTTTTGCCTTTAGTATCACTCTTAAAACGTCTGCAGCTGAGCGCAGTGGCGCACACCTGTAATCCCAGCATTTGGGGAGGCTGAGACAGGAGAATCACGAGTTCAAAGCCAGCCTCAGCAACGGCGAGGCGCTAAGCAACTCAGTGAGACCCTGTCTCTACACAAAACCCAAAATAGGGCTGGGGGTGTGGTCAGTGGTCGAGTGCCCCTGAGTTCAATCCCTGGTACCAAAAAAAGAAAAGACATCTGCAGGTGATTTCTTAGTACCTGCAGGATTACCTCATTATAGCTTCAACAAGCCCTGGAGGTGGTCAATAAGATTCCCATCGTGTAAAAGGAAGAACTGAGGTTCAGAGAGGTTATGCCCCCATCGCACAGCTAGAGAGTTCTGGGGCCCAGAGTCAGATGCATTCCCACATTTTAACTGCAGGCTGTAGTCTTCCTCTATGCTGCAAGCTCTCCTTCCCTTTCAAGTGTGGCTGGGGAGCTGACCCAACCCTCTGCCCATTCCTCAAGGATTAATCCTGGGAAGCAATGTAGCAACCAATGTTAAGTCTACCCCACAGCAGGCCTCCTCCCCTGGAGCCTCAGGCCAGGGGCTGGGCCTCTGGTCTTCTCTAACAGTAACTTTCCCAGGGTCAGACTTGGTCTTGGAGGGGTGAAGGACATCCAGTCCAAAGAGAGCTAGCGTGCCCTTCCTCACTTTCTGCACCTGCTCCCATTTTCTATCTTCTGTTTTCAAAAACGCCCAAGCCAACAAGGTTGCCTGTGCTGTGTGGTTCAGAATGGGGAATCTGGGGCAGGACTTGCTTTTGGTTGTTGGGAGAACCAGGACATAATAAACAGCTCCTATTCACCACCTCAGGATTTGATTTCCAGTCATTTCCCTAATATCCATCCAATTTAGTCTTTATAAATATTCCTTCAACTTATTACATCACAAGATGGTAAAAGTACCTATTTTTTTTTTTTTTTT
>CM053410.1:60910270-60954254 GCA_028644305.1 Xerus rutilus
TAATTCACTTGTTTAATGAATATTAAGCCCCACTGTGGGCAAGAGGAAGAGAACGCATATGTATTTTGGGGGGTACTGGGGATTGTACTTAGGGGCACTCAATGACTAAGCCACAGCCCCAGCCCTATTTTGTATTTTATTTATTTTATTTAGAGACAGGATCTCACTGGGTTGCTTAGCACCTTTTTAAGTTGCTGAGGCTGGCTTTGAACTTGTGATCCTCCTGCCTCAGCCTCCCAAACCGGTGGGATTATAGGTATGCGCTAACACGCCTGGCTGAGAGGACACATGTAAAAAAGAAAAGAAAAAACCCAGCTACAAGGATAGCGGAGGCTTTGCTCCCAGGGAAGGGCCCATTGCCTGCTGCGGAAGCCATAGCAGAAAGCCTCCCCTCCAGGCAGAGTCCGGGCCTGCTTCATGGAAGACGTGGTAAGGCTTGAAATGGGCCCTGAGAAATGGCCCAGGAGAAGCCAGGGAGGATGTTAGGGTAAGTGAACAGCACTCACCCCAGGACTTAGGGGTCAGGGGTGTGTTTGGGGAGCTCCTGGGCTGCTTGGGAAGCTGCAGGGACAAAGGAGAGAGGCAGAAAGATGGGCCAGAAGGAAGTCAGGGCCCACAGGAGGAGGCAGCGCTGGACCAGTGGCCCATCCTGTCCTGCAGAAGCCTCCCCAGACCTGAGAGCCGCCCTTCCCTCCCTCCATCTCTAGGTCCATGGAGAATGGACACCCACCACAATCCCAGCTCCCTGCTACCGCGAGACACTGGGCTCTGCTTCTTCCACTAAGGAACAAGCCAGGAGGATTCACTGGTGTTCCAGATGGGAAACTGGGATGCAGCCTGGGAGGAGTCAGGCTAATACACAGGATGTAGCTGGGTCCTGCAGGGGGTTGGAAACCCAGGTTCTGTGGCTGTCCAGGCCCTGGGCTTGTCCCTGAGTAATGCTGCTGCTCCTCATCAGTCTCTGTCCACTCTGGGGGTTTCAGGGCCAGGCCACATAGAGGGCTGCTGGCGTCACTGGGACAGAGCTGCTTTCCCACAGCCCCCTTCCTCCAGCCCCTCTGTTCTGCCTCTGAAACCTGGTCACCCTTCACCCACCTAGCTTGGTCCCATGGGTGGGATTTATTACTGGCTGCCCTGCCATCGGCCCTAAGGTAATAAATCAGAGCAGAGCAGAATCACAACCATCTCAAGTGCACAGTGTATAAAAGAAAGGCTCAGGAGCCACGGGCTTCCATGGATCCCAGAGAGCCCAAGACTGAGCGGAAGCATGGACAGACGGAGCAGAATGCCCTGCTGGGGACTCTTGCTGGTGCTCTGGGGCTCCTGCACCTTCGGTCTTCCTCCGGACACATCTGCCTTCAGACGGTAACCTGGGCAGAGAAGGGGTGGCCGGGGCGCAGGGGTTCCTACCTTCCTAACACATCCAGCTTTTGGATACACGGGGTCATCCAATCCTCATGACCAGCCAGTCAGGGAGGTATGGTACTGTTCAGAGAGGTCAAGTGACTTGTCCAAAGTCACACAGTCAACAAATAAGTGGCACTATTTCAGGGCCTGGATACCATATCTTTTAATCTCTTCCTAGAGCTTTTGATACCTGCCCAGAGCTCCTTGCTAGGCACTGTGGGGCACTCAGAGATGATTAAGACATGCCCTTCCCCACAAGTAGCTCAGTCTAATTATTAAGAAGTGCATGGGGGGCTAGGGTCATAGCTCAGTGCCTGGCATGTGTGAAGCACTGGGTTCCATTCTCAGCACCACATACAAATAAATAAAAAATAAAGTTTCATCAACAACTAAAAAAAATACTTAAAAAAAAAGTGCGTAGGTAGTTAAGTCTACCAAGTAGGTAACATATCGAGTAGTTGAGAGCAAGTCTTATAGAGTTGTTTTGGTTTTTATTCTGCTCTACTAGAAGAACAAATTAGCTCTGAAACCATGGGCAAGTTAACCTAAGTCTCAGTATATCATTTTTAAAAACAGAGATGTAACAGAAGCTACTTCGTAGGGCTGCTTTGAAGATTTAATGAGATAATGCATGTAAGGCCATGAGCATCATGCTGGGCACGTGTTAAGAACCCAAATGCTGTTAGTACCACAGGGCAGATTATCACAGACCTTAAGAGAAAGGCTTACAGCAGCCCCAAGCATGCAGAGAAAGCCCTGACATCCATTTGGTGCCAGGCCTGTGAGAACAAGCAAATCCCTAAGACTGGAGAAGAGGAGGCGGCAGAGCCAGAGGCCTTGTGGAGAACCAGGCTGCAGATGGGGCCTACAGGGGTCTCTCTTTTTTTTTTTTTTTTTTTTTTTTGGTACCAGGGATTGAACTCAGAGGCACTCGATCACTGAGCCACATCCCCAGCCCTATTTTGTATTTTATTTAGAGACAGGGTCTCACTGAGTTTCTTAGTGCCTCACTGTTGCTGAGGCTGGCTTTGAACTCACGATTCTCCTGTCTCAGCCTCCCAAAGTGCTGGGACTACAGGCGTGCACCACCGCACCCGGCTATAGGAGTCTTGAAGGCAAGTGGGCAGGGCTTAATAGCAGCAATAGTTGCTTAGCCTATACAAGGCCTAATATTTCACAGGAGGTTTTCACATGTGCCATCCCAAACTATGTCCCAACAACTCACCATTTTCATTTTACAGATGAGGACTCTGAGGCTCAGGGAGGTCACTGGGAAGAGGCTGAGGCTCAGCATACACTCAGTCTTTGTTTCCAAAGCCTCTCTCCACTGCTCCAAGGCTCTCAGCTGCTGGGTTGGGGTGTGGCATAAGAGGATGGGTGTTTCCCGGCAGCCCCATCCCAGGATACAGGTAGAGGGAGGTGAAAACATGGAACAGGAAGAAGGGAATCAAGCAAAGGGTGGAGAGGGAGTCAATTCTGGAGACAGCCACCTGCTCCATGGAGAGCACCAAGCAAGCCTCTGGAGACAGCCACCTGCTCCATGGAGAGCACCAAGCAAGCAAGCCTTGGCTACTACCATTAAGCCCTTCTTCTAAATAACTTTATCTTATTTATTTTATTTATTCATTCGTTCATTCATTTATGCTTTTATTCATTTATTTATTTATTTTTATGTGGTACTGAGGACTGAACCCAGGGCCTCACCTGTGCTAGGCAAACGCCCTACCACTGAGCCACAACCCCAGCCCTGGCCCACTTTTATAGAGGAACTAATGGGGACTCAGAAGATGCCCAGAGAGGTTAGATAATTCTCAGAATCACACAGGGGCTCCAGGTGTTCCCCCACAACCACAGTGTCCTCATCTCCATGCAGCACCGCCCCTGTAGGCCCTATGGTGCTGGCTGGAAGCACATGTGGGGAAAAGGAGCAGAAGTCAAGGTAAGGAGCGCCTGTGTAGGTGAAGCCCCTGGGGCAAGCTCCCAGGTGGGGATGTATGCTGGGCCTGAAGGGTTACAGAACTAGGTTGGGGCTGAGGAGAAGGAAGGGACTTTCTGAAAGAGAAGTGGCAACAAAGCAAAGGTCTAGAGCAGAGACTCTTTGCAGCTAACATAGGAAATGCACCTTCTTTGGAGTCAAACCTCCATTTTCCTTCTGTAGAATGGGACTAATAAAAGCATCCACCACCTGGGAGGGCTAAGGATCAAAATTGTGAAAATATTTTGTGAGCAGTCAACTGTGATAGGCATACAACTCATTTCTGCTATAATATTATCTAGATAGGCATGAAAGTTGTGTTCACATTCATGGGCAAAATGAGGGGAGGGTAGCTGGACACGGTGGCACATGCCTGTAATCCCAGCACTTTGGGAGGCTGAGACAAGGAGAATCGCGAGTTCAAAGCCAGCCTCAGCAATGGTGAGGCGCTAAGCAACTCAGTGAGACCCTGTCTCTACATAAAACAAAAAAAAAAAATAGGGCTGGGGATGTGGCTCAGTGGTCGAGTACCCCTGAGTTTAATCTCCAGAAAGCCCCCCCAAAATGAGGGGAGGGTCAGTAGAGGGCTTGGAGAATGGGAATGGATAGAAAGTGCAAGCACAGGAGGACTTGCCGCTGAGAAGGGAGAGGGCATCTCCACCTGTCTGGGAAAGTCCACAGCAAAGTTAAGTTGGGCTTCGGTCCTGGGACCCCCTGGCCACCAGCTAGAGACATCTTCCTCAGGTTTCAGCAGACAGCTTTCATGTGGGAGCCCAGAGGACCCTGTATGGGAAAGAGGGCCACACACAAGCTTGGAACCCCTGCTCCACCATTTGGGAGCCGCGGCCGCCCCTGTGAACTTTCCCTCATCTATCAAACAGTATGGCCAGTTTGCCGAGTTGTTGGGAGGTTTGCTTGGCGGGGTGTGCGCTGTGGCTGGCACTGCCCCAAGCAATTCAGCATGCTGAGTTCCTAGGTCCCTTTTTAATTCCACCTGCCAAAGGTGATCTGAAGGCATCTGTAGAAGTCTAGGGTGTGGAACTAACGCCCAAGACACATCTTGCCAAGGGCAAGGTGCACTGCCAGTCTGGAGATGCTGGCTGGTCCCTGCCCAGCACAGTTCAATGGGTCCACTTCATCACAGCCTTGGCTTCACGCCTGTCCCCAGGGGTCCTGGAGTCGCCTCTCCACTCCCCATCCCCCCACCCCACACCCTGACCCTTCAGTCTGCTATGTGCATCTGCTGCCACCTACAGGCCTCACATGGCACTGCATCTCCTGTCCAGCTTGGGGTGGGGCAGGGCAGGGCGGCAGTGTGACTCCAGCCTTCATCCACAGGAGGGAATGTCAGTGTGTTTCTTATTTCTCCACCTGCTGGAGTTCCTTAAAGGCAGGGATGATCTTTACATCTCATCCAGCGTAGTGAGGCACAGAGTAGGTGTTCAACACATGATGGATGGGTCGATGGAGGAAAAATAGCCTTGTCTAATAAAAACCAGACATAAGGAGGAAGTTAGTTGAAGGTGATTTAATACCTGTTCTGGTGACTCAGAGGCCTGCACATTCTCCTTCAGAAGCCCTGGAGCACAGAAGTGAATTTTAAGTGCTTGGGTTAAGGTTAGCATAGAGGTACTAAAAGCAGATACCCAGGACTCTGCCATTATTGTGGGGGAGTACAGGGCTCTTCTGTTTTCTTCTTCCACTCTGGGTCAGGATCTTCCTCAAGAAAATGCCCTCAGTTCGGGACAGCCTGAAGGAGCGAGGCGTGGATATGGCCAGGCTCAGTGCTGAGTGGGGCCAGTTCACAAGGAGGCTCTCCTTTGGCAACAGCACCTCACCAGTGGTCCTCACCAACTACCTGGACGTGAGTGCCTGGCCCTGTGGCTCACTGCCTGACTGTCTCCTTTCTCTCTTGGACTTAAGACATTCTTTGCCTGTGCCACTGTTCCCTGGTTCTGCTTGAAAATCCTACAAAACTCTCGTTTTACAGCTGGAAAGCCTGAGGCACAGAGGACAGGAAAGAACCCAGAAGCAACGTTAGGTAGGATCAGTCCAGGTCTCAAGCCAGGCATCCCTGGTGGGAGATGTGGGAAGGGTGTGCAGCTGGGGTCCTCGTGGCCTATCTCTGCACACCCTGATGGCTCCTGCTCTGATGATTCCTCAGGGTTAGGTTCATTTTCACTGTTCTTATTATGCTTTCTTGTCTCATTGAAGCTTCTACATCCTGGAATACTAGGGGACAGTGCTAAGTGCCCCCACAGTGCCTGCAGGACAATGAAAACCCAGAGAGTCTGTATGATCTGCCTAATCTCCCCCTGAGAGCCAAGAGTGGAACCAGGCAAGACCCCAAGCCCCAAGGGTCCCCAAGCCCCTTCAGCACCCTCTTTTCTTTTACCCCCACAGACCCAATACTATGGTGAGATTGGCATCGGCACACCACCGCAAACCTTCAAAGTCATCTTTGACACGGGTTCAGCCAACCTCTGGGTACCCTCCACCAAGTGCAGCCCCCTCTACACTGCCTGTGGTGAGCTACAGGCCCCACGGGGCTTGCCCCAAACACCCTGCCCTGCTACGCTCAGGCAATCCTGCCCCCACCAAGTCCATCCTGCTACCCATCAGCTCCTTCCTCTCTGCCTCTGTGCCTAGTGACCTGGAGAGGAGAGATGGTATCTCTCATTTTCCTGATATGACCACTGAGGTAAAATAGCCAGCTCCAAGAGCCACCCAACTACCCAGAAGGCCATTCTTCAGTCTCCTTGAGACTGAGACAGGACCAAGTTCCCTCCCTCCCTCCCTTCCTTTCTTCTCACCTGGATGTGTGGGCACGCGCACCTGTGGATGTTGGGGATTGAACCCTGGGCCTCACATATGCTAGGTAATAGGACTAAATTCTCAAACCCGTCCTAGGCCCTTGGGTTCCTCCACTCCCAAGTTTTACTTACTCCATGCCCAGAATTTTCTCTGGCATGATCAGCACGGGCAATTCCTTTTAAATGCTTCATGTCAAACTAAAGTCTCAAAGGTGTGAGCGTAAAACGAGGCCCAAGAAACAGCCCTTGATGGATGAAGCACATGTTCCAAGGCTCAACCTCAGGACCCCCCATTCCTGCTCCTAAGTCCTCAGCCACACAAGCTGTGCCCACAACCCGCCCTGTCTTCAAGCCCTCTGCCTGGGCTGCTCTGGTGCAGGCCTGAGTCTATGTCCTTCCACCAGAGATTCACAGCCTCTACGACGCCTCAGAATCCTCCAGCTACATAGAGAATGGGACGGAATTCACCATCCACTATGGATCAGGGAAGGTCAAAGGCTTCCTAAGCCAGGACGTAGTGACTGTAAGTGGGGCTGCCCCTGGTCATCTGACCACCTACCCTCCTGTCCAGGGCCCTGCTGCCCCTGCAGGGCCTACACTGGAGGCAGGTGCACACAGTCCACCTTAGACCCTGGAGAGCTGAGTGTCCCTCTGCCCTGCTGCTTTTAGCTGGAGCTGCAAAGAAGCATAAGCTGTGATGGAGCAAACCCAGGCTCCAGGCTACCTTTGGGTGATTGACAGGAATGTTTGCATCTAATTTGCATGTAGGGCTTGTCCTGAGCTCCAAAGCCTCTAGCCAAGGAAACTGCCTGAGGTCACCAGCTCTGACTGAACTCTGAACCAGATCCTGGACTGAAAACCAGGCTATTGTTGACACTGGGGTCAGGCTTAATTCTAGGGTCCACCACAGCTAAGGTCAGAGTTTGAGGTGTAGTGTCAAGGCCTGGCTTCCTTTTACATTGGGCTAGTGTCTGACCCCTCCCCATTCTGGAGTTTCTTAACCCCTATTATGCCAGTGTTAGGGGAGGGGTACCCATGGAACCTGAAATAAAACCTGTGAGCCCCTATCTCCTCTCCTTGTCTGTGAAATTGGGGGGAAAGACCAAGAAGAGTGGACCTTACTGTGCTGAAGAAATCCTTAGCCTGCAATGGCAGTAGGGACTGAGGCCGGTAGGACTGGGCCTCAGTCCCTGCTGCGGCACTCTTGGCCTCTCTTCTCTCACTGCCTGGAAGGACTACCTTTACAGCCTGTGCCCTAGGAGCCACAGGCCGCCCCAGCTCTCTCTCTGGGATGACCCCACAGCACATGTTTGTCGAGGGAGAGGCTGTATGTGGAAGGGATGTTAATGAAATAGTCTTACCCCAAATGGCTGTACCCCAGAGAAGATGTGTCCTTGGGGTTCCTAGTGTGGAAGCTCAGATCAGACCCCAGCTGGGGTGGGCAGTGGGCTTGTCTCCTCTGGTTCTTCTTCCCACAGGTGGGTGGAATTACGGTGACACAGACATTTGGAGAGGTCACGGAGCTGCCCCTGATACCCTTCATGCTGGCCAAGTTTGATGGGGTTCTGGGCATGGGCTTCCCTGCACAGGCTGTTGGCGGCGTCACCCCTGTCTTTGACCACATCCTCTCCCAGAGAGTTCTAAAAGAAGATGTCTTCTCTGTCTACTACAGCAGGTGGGTCCATGACTCCTGGACCAAGAGCAGGGGACAGAGGAACAGGAGGAGCTGGGGAGTAGGATTTTTGTGCTGGTGATTAGATGATTAATCAGTACACAGAGCTGTACTAGCTAGTATGGAGGCCACTACCGAAATATAAATGAATTAAAATTAAATAAGTAAACAAAAGCATTAAGTTCCTTAGTGCACTAGCCACCTTTCCAGTGCTCAGCAGCCACGGTGGATAGTGGCTGCCATATTGGATAGCACAGTGTAGAACAGTTCCATTGCAGCAGAATGTTCTAATGGATTGTGCTGCCCTGGAACAAGAGAATACAGGGTGGAGATTACTGCAGGCTGGAGATGCTTCCTCTGAGGACTATGGCTCCTCCCATATAGCCAGCCAACTTCAATCCTTTATCAGCTTCTGCATTTATTTGCTCACTCATTGATCCAATCAATGCTATGCACCACACACTGTGGTGGGCTCAGCCAAGACAGTGAACAGGGCAGAGGAGCTTGCAGTCTAACACAGAGGAAGAAAGGCCACAATGTGATGGGCACCCAGGAGCATGCTGCTTAAAACCACGGTGCTTCTCAATTCTAGGCTGAGCTGACATGCAGTTCAACCTTGAGAAACTGTGCTCAGCTCCTGAGCAGGGATGTGATTTGCTGCAAGCTTCTGGATTTAGAAAGATGGTCTGAGCTAGACACAGAAAGGTCATATGGGTAAGAACATGAGTCCAGGCCAGGCGCAGTGGCACACGCCTGTAATCCCAGCGGCTCGGGAGGCTGAGGTAGGAGGATCGCGGGTTGAAAGCCAGCCTCAGCAACTTGGTGAGGCGCTAAGCAACTCAGCGAGATCCTGTCTCTAAATAAAATACAAAAAAGGGCTGGGGATGTGGCCCAGTGGTTAAATCCCTAGTACCAAAAAACAAAGAACATGAGTCCAATGGTCCTGGAGGGGAGGGGCAGAGTCCAGAGCAATCTCAGAGGTAAGAGGAGTCTCTCATTGATGACAGAAAGGGAGGCCTTGAGAAAAGGCCACTAAAAGGTTACCAAAGTCAGGGTCAGGCTTGGGAAGAGCCTTTTTACAGGAAGTAGGGGCAAGGCCTTTGGGCAAGCAGTTATGGAGTGGAGTTTCTACAGAGGTGGGTGTCAGAAAGTGAAGGTCACAGAACATAGGCTGCCCTGGGAAATTCAGCAAGGAAGGGTGCGTGGGGTGAGATCCAGAGAGAAGCAGGGACAGGGAGGTGGGTGTTTTTAAATGCTAGAGGATCCTCCCGCAGTGCTTGTGGGTGGAGGAAGAAGCCAATGGAAAGCAAGAGATTGAAAATGTGAAGAGGAGATGGATGTGGGCACAGAAGCCAGGGCTGCGGAAGGGATGAGGGTCTGGCAGACAGGAGGAAGGCAGACTTTGTTGAGCAGAGGCCTTTTCCCTTACCTTGGGCTGGGAAGAAGAGGACATGCAGAGAGAAGCTGGTGCCTTAGGCAAGGGCAGAAGGGGCCTTGTCACGGCTGCACACACATACATATAGAATGTGGAAAAACACAAGTAACGACACTTGCACAAATGAAAATGGGCACACGTACAAATTCAAGAAAAGCACATCATATACACATACACACTCTGGAAACCAGCCCCCTGAGGCCCAGGAGGCGCTGTGCAGCATGGAGGAGAGGAAGGCAAGGGGAGTCAGCTCCCCAGCAGGCATCAGGAGCCCTGGCTCCTGCTCTCGCTCATCTACTCAAGGAGAAAGTGACTTCAGGCAAGTGACTTTATCTGTTGGGGTGACTCCATCACCTGAAGTTGGTAAAAAGAGCATGCCTAATCCCCACCTTGCCAAACTGCAGCACTGGTGAGGCTCCCCTGAAATAATGAAGCTTCTTCTTTGGTGTATCTCCCTCCCCTCCCTCCCCGCAGAAATCCCAAGTAAGGAGATGAAACCCCCACATGGCCCTGTACTCCCTGAGCACCTGACCCAGAATCACACATGCCCCCTGCACCCAAAGTTCCTTTCAGCCAGCCTGGGTCCCACCAGATGCCAGTCTCTGCCCCTCCATCCCAGTCCCCCCACACCCTTGCCTACCCCCTCCCACATGGCCTGCCCAAAGCCCCCCATGCACCAGCTCCACCTAAGGTAGGAGGTTGCATCTATTCACTGTCCCTGTACCTGTGCCTTTTCTGTGACTTCTCTGGGGATTTTTGAGGGGTACGGCTGGACTACTCTTGAAGAAACTCTGGCTGGGCGTGGGGAATGACCAGAAAGAAAGGAAGCACCACGTTCTTCTGCTTGCTAGTGACAGCTCCAGCTTTGCCATCCACCCCCCGCTGCTCCTTCACCCAACTCTCCCTTGTCGCTGGATCTCAGAACGGCTGCTCTTTCCTTCAGGGATTCCCACCTGCTAGGGGGAGAGCTCGTGCTGGGGGGCAGTGATCCCCAGCATTACCAAGGGAATTTCCACTACGTGAGCATCAGCAAGACTGGCTCCTGGCAGATCACAATGAAAGGGTCAGGAATCCTTTCCTTCTCCACTCTACAAAACGGTGCTGCTTCTGGGGTTGGGCTGGGTGGGGACAGGGCAGACTTACCATCCTGCCCTCTCTGCAAATAAGGCATGGCCACTAACTGCTCTTTGCCTGCTTTGTCCAGGATGAAGAACACAGATTTGAGGAGCAGGGTGGGGGAGGGAGCCTAGGCAGGAGCTGAGAAGTCACTAGGCCCTGTGCTGCGAAGGGGGGGCACCTTCCCTCATCCACTCACGGCCTCAACCCTCCTCCAGTGCATCACTGGACCACTGGCATGGATTCCTGTCACCATCCTCACTCAGAAAAAATAAGCAGCTGAGGGTACCCTTCAGCTTTCTGCCTGTCTGATTGTGGCCTCCCCTTCAGGGTGTCCGTAGGGTCTGCCACTTTGCTGTGTGAGGAGGGCTGCATGGCAGTGGTGGACACTGGAGCATCCTACATCTCAGGTCCCACCAGCTCCCTGAAGCTGATCATGGAGGCCCTGGGGGCCAAGGAGCAGAGCACAGATGAAGTAAGAAGCTAAAGGGTGGAGTCCCAGGGTGGGTCACCCCGGACCAAGTCCCCACATCACCCCAAGCAGCATTAGGTCCCAAATGAGGCCATTTCAGGCCTCCTCCTTGTCACCTCTCACACTCACCACACATGTGGCTAGTCCCTCATGGAGGCAGGGCTGGCATAATACCCAGTCCTCTCCAGCAGAGGGGCCAGGCCACGAGCGTGGGGCTCTTGGTTTGCTGAGAGTTCCCACATTCAAAAGGGCTCCCTTTACCCCTTTCCTCTCCAGTATGTTGTGAACTGTAACCAGGTGCCCACCCTCCCTGACATCTCTTTCCACTTGGGAGGCAGGGCCTACACACTCACCAGTGCCGACTACGTGTTACAGGTGAGGTGCAGGGAGGAAGGGTAGGCAGGGGCCCTTGAAGGGGGACAAGTCACAATACACAGATTACAGCCAGTGGTTCCCAAAATTGGCTGTTCATGTTACCTGCAGAGACTTAAAAAATCCCAGTACCCAGAAGCCGGGCGCAGTGGCTCAAGCCTGTAATCCCAGCACTTAGGGAGGCTGAGACAGGAGAATCGCGAGTTCAAAGCCAGCCTCAGCAATGGCGAGGCGCTAAGCAACTCAGTGAGACCCTGTCTCTACATAAAACACAAAATAGGGCTGGGGATGTGGCTCAGTGGTTGAGCACCCCTGAGTTCAATCCCCAGTACCAAAACAAAAAAAAAAAAACAAAAAAATCCCAGTACCCAGGCCCTATCCCACATCTGAAGTCAGAACCTCTAGGAGAAGGACCTGGGCAGTGTGGTTTCAAAACTCCCCAGGGGGTTTCAGGGTACAGCCACATTTGTGAATCACTGAATTTGGTTTGTCCCTGTAGCTCCATACATTTTCTTGTCAAATATTCCTGATAAACATATAAACATATGTATATATATATATAAACATATACATATGTTCACATATATATATATATATTTCTTTTTTATTTATTTATTTTTTTGGTACCAGAGATTGATCCCAGGGGCACTTAACCACTGAGGCATATCCCCAGCTCTTTTTATATTTTTTATTTAGAGACAGTCTCACCAAGTTGCTGAGGCTGGCTTTGAACTTGCAATCCTTCTGCTTTAGCCTCCTGAGCTGCTGGGATTACAAGCATGTGCCACCATGCTCAGCTACTCCTATATTCTTATCCTCTTTTTATGCTTAGAGAAATCACTTCGAGAAATCTAGAGTCAGCAGCTAAAGCCAGACTGAGCTCTTGAAAGCAGCTCAGTGCCTGAGGGGTTGCTTGCCTGGCTGTAGTGCAGTGCCTGGGTACAATCCATGCAGAGTTAAGGTGGCCGAGATGTGATGAAGGCCCAGGGTGAGGGAGGAGAGCAGGCAGACTGCCGCTGGAGACGGCTGCTGGGCTCATGCACAGTGAAGGGACGATGGTTCGTGCTGGGCAGTGGAACAACCCTCCTGCTTCCTGCCAGGACCCCTACAGTAATGATGACCTGTGCATACTGGCCCTCCATGGCCTGGACATCCCACCACCCACGGGGCCCGTCTGGGTCTTGGGTGCCAGCTTCATCCGAAAGTTCTACACAGAGTTTGATCGGCATAATAATCGTATTGGCTTTGCATTGGCCTGCTGAGCCCTCCGCTGCCCAGGGAAACCCTGACTTGAGCCGAGTCCCTCTGCCTTGGTCCGTACCCTCATGTGGGGACACTGGATCGGAAGCTCCTGCTGGATGCTTGCCCTGCACCCAGCACCAGCCCTTCCCTACTCCGAGGACAAACAGAATAAAGACTTCATATTCACAATCCATTGCATCTGGATTCACTTGCGTTTGGAACAGAGGGAGGGGAAGTTGCATGGTCGTGTGTGAATAGGAACGTGACAAAGACCAACAAATTCCAATTCACCCCCTCGCACAGGTCCCTACATGCAGAGATGATGCCATCTGTTTGTTGTCAACAGGGCTCTGGTGGAGTTTGTTTATACAAACCTGGGTGGAAAGACTGTGGAGGGTCAACCTCGGTCCTTTTCAGTCCCTAAGGGACCGAGGCTAATGCTGCAGCAGTAGCTGTGTGTCAGAAAGATGCCTCTAGAGCACAGGAGCCCTCTCCCAGCCCAGACTGTGCACTGCATGCTGCAAAACTACCTTCATCTGCTTCTCATTCTTGCAGACTCCGCCCCTCTGCCATGTGGCCATTTACACAGTCTAAGGCACCACCATCTAACAATGTAGACCAGCAGAGACTCAACCAATATGCGCTCTTCGTTCATGGGGCAACAGGCACACAGAATAGTAAGCATTTGCCCAAGATCACTCAGTAAAGAATCAGGTAGTGAAGAATCAAGCCTAGCACCCAGCTTGTCAGACTCAGGTCCTGGGGCTTTTCCACCTGATCACGCACAGCTGGAACTGTTGCAAGTACAGAGCTCACACATGCTAGTACAGGGTCATGTGTAGGCGCACAGACACTAACACTGCTATCCTCCATCTCATGGACTTGGGACTCCTCAAGCTGAAGTCTCTTCTCCCACTGTCACCCCACAGACTGTGCAGGGTGTGTAGGTTGGGAAATGAGAAAGGAGCAGCCACCTGAAGCCACTAATGCTGTCCCTTAACTGTAGCTGCTCAATCCTCTTTTGACTGAAAAACATGAGCCTGAGTGTTCCAACCAGGCCCCTGGTACCTCTAGGAATGCAGCCTCCTGGGACTAAGTGGGAGCCCAGTGATGGCTTTATTTTCTCAGTGCAAAAGGAAAAGCTGGAGGCAGTGTTCTTTCCAGCTCTGAATCCTGAGGCTCCATGACCTCAATAGGCAGGACTCCATCATCTGCTATGTTGTCCAATACAGTGGCCACATATGGTTGTTTACATTTAAGTTAAATACAATGTCACACTAGCTGCATTTCAAGTGCTGGATAGCCACATGTGGCCATTAGTCACTGCATTAGACAGAACAGATACTTCTGTGGGGCAGAGCTGGGTTCTCGACAGAAAAAATCATAGGGTCTTGTGGTTAAGAGGTTCCTGAGTAGGCCAAAGGGACAACTTGGGGACACAGAAGCAGGCCCCTTTTCTGTAGGCACCTGGTGGGGCAGAGAGAGATGGTGACTAGTGAGGTCCATGAGGCAGGACAGTGAGTGACCCAGGCCTCACTATGGCAGAGGGCTGGCTGCCATCAGGAGGTGACAGAAAGACCAGTGAAGACTACAACTAACACAGTGGCTTCCCACTAGGCTGGCCTGGCCTCTCCACATCTCCTCTTCCTCATAGCAACTGCTCTGGCACACCTTGTCAGCTCTGTCTTTGTGTCCCACTCCCCAGACATTGCTCGTCCTGCTTTGGCCCTACCTGTGCCAGACCTCTACCTCTTCTCCGGAAAGACCATTCCAGAGTCTATCCACCTCCACGCCCCTTTGCCCAACAAAGCACTGGGATCATGGACACCTGCTAGGCTACCACCTGTCCCCAGTCAGACTCTTGAGTCAGGAGGGAGGCTTTAAGAATTTCTTCGTAACCAAAACTCAGTCTTGCTCAAAGTCTTGGACTAGAATGTGCCCAAATACTCCAATGCACTGGAAGGTTCCGTGACCTGTCAGAAGACAGTTTAGTCTGTCGGCTTACCATGCCCACCTCCAAAACCATCACCCAATATCCCTCTCCATTGAATGTGTGTGTGTGGGTGGTGGTGGTGGTGGTGGTGGTGGTGAGTGCCTGGAACTCCCAGCAGGGAAGGAAGGGCCTTTAAGATGCAGCAGGGGCCACTCCTGCAGATCCTTTTCCAGGGGTCTGAGTCCTTTTCAGGGACTGAGCTCAGGAAGCAGGGACCAGGATGGGTGGGGGAATTCAAGATGATGTCTTGGGAGAAGCCGGATCTCCATAATCCAGGATGAGGTAGGGGCGCCGAAGCGCCCTTCCCGCCCCTGCCCAGCTGCTTGGAAGACCGTGGAGAGTGCCCGGAGCGGCCCCAGCAGGGACCCACGGGCGGATCCTCCAGAGGCCCCGCCCCCTTGCGTCACCGCCCCCCCGGGGGCGTCACCCCCGCCCGGCGCTCCAGGTAGCAGCGACCACAGCTGCCCGCGGTGGCGGCCGGCGCTCCCCCGCGGCCCGCGGGCCGGGGCGGGGGCGGGCAGAGGGCGTTCCCGTGGCCCGCCGCCCGTGATGTCACAATCGCTGCGGGCCCCGGCGTTCCGGGGTCGGCTTCGGGCGCCGGGCCGCGAGCCGGCGATCGAAGCGGGCAGCTCGCTCCTGAGTCATGGACTTCCCCTGGCCCCTCCTCTACCACTCCCACTCCCTCGCCGGGCCCCCCCGCAGGGGCTAGCGCTCGCGCGGCGGCTCCGAGGGGGTGGGGCTGCTGGGAATGGCTGTGCCCCCTTCGACTCCTCTGCCGTGCTCGCCCTTTTACCTGCGGAGGCAGGCGCCTTGCCCGCAGTGCTCATGGGGCATGGAGGAGAAGGCAGCGGCCAGCGCGGGTTGCCGGGAGCCGCCGGGCCCCTCGAGGGCCGCCGCTGTCCCGTGCTTTAGCGTATGGGTGGACCAGGACGACATCCTCCCGGGCGCCTTGCGCCTCATCCAGGAGCTGCGGCCGCATTGGAAGCCCGAGCAAGTTCAGACCAAGGTAGCCGAGTGGGCGCGGGCCGGGGATGGGGCCCTGCCGAGGCTGCAGCTGGGCTGCGTGGACGCCTGCCCATGCATCCTTCCGGGTGCCGGTCCTAGGGGTGCGCGACTGCTGCGCAGGAGAGGTTTGGGACGTGGTTTGTATGCATGTTTATCCCACCATCTATTTTGGTCTCCGAAGCGAAGCCAGGCGCACGCCTCCTTGGACCTTCCACACACACCTCCTCCTGGGGTTCTCTGCTGGCGGGAGGTCCACCTGCCCACTGTCAGCATGCTGCGCGTGCGGGCCCCACCCCCTGTCTCTGCGTGCTGGTGCCCCTGGCTGCCCAGAAGCGTTTACCCAGCCAGCTGTGAAACCTGAGGAAGCAAGAACTTTTAAGGGAGCCCCATCACCACCACCACACACGTTGCTACCCCTTTTGCACCCCCGTGGTGGCAGTAAAACCTCCAGGTCCTGAGCAGTCTCTGTGGGTCCCAGGAGCCACCCTGTGAAATCCAGCCAGCATGGAGCCCCTCACCATGACTGCAGGCTGGGGCTCAGCACCCGCTTGCACACACCCCAAGAGGCGCCTTCCCCACGCAGCTGGAAGCACGTTCCCTGACACACCTGTGGGCAGAGCTTCCCACTGAGCAGCGCCAGGCTGACTCCCCAGCTGGCCTGCATTCTCTGAAAAGAGGCCTCCACCTGCCCACCCACCCCCACGCCCCCTCGGGGCTGCCTATGGAGGAAGGAGCTGAGCTGTTAGGGCTTCATGCTGATGGGCCTTCTAGGTAGAGAAAGGCAGAGTTCTGGGGAGATTGCTGGTCTTGAATGTGCAAGGCTGACAGAACCCTCCTGAGAGTGGGCAGCATTTTCAAAAGGCCCAGTTTGGTGTGTTAAGACATCAAGCAGCCTGTGTTCTGGCACACTCCTGTAATCCCAGCAACTCATGAGGCTGAGGCAGGATGGGAAGTTCAAGGCCAGCCTCTGTAACTTAGCAAGGCCCTAAGCAACTTAGTGAGACTCTGTCTCAAAAAATAAAAAGGGCTGGAGATGTAGTTCAGTGGTAAAGCACCCCTGGGTTCAATTCCCAATGCCTGGGGTGGGGGTGGGGGGAGCAAGTGGATCTGAGGTCATTTGGTTGACTGACCAGCCTAACATTTCAGCTGCCAGTCTCTCCCTCTCCCAATCTCAGTTTCCCCACCTAGAATTAGTTCAAATGTCCTCTAAGGCCCCATAAAGCTCTGTGCCCCTGACCAACCTATGGTTTCTTCCTCCTCATAACCTTGCCCATAGAGCTTGTGCTCCTGCCTAGTTGTCTCCTATCTCTACTGGTATGGAACTCAGAGGCTCCAAGGACCTCTCGCCTCCAAAGTCCTGGGATGGGTGCCAGCCTCAGTACCTTCCTTGTACCTCTGCTGCTGGATAGGGCAAGGGACAGCAGAGGGCCGTCTGCCTGGCAACAGTGAGAGGCAGCTGGTCAGGACGTTCCGTCCTGGTGACTCCCAGTCCTCCTCTGCCGTGTTCTGGTCCATGGGATTTCTTTCAGGACAGGGATGGAGGAATAGGGAGGGGAGGCGACTTCTACCCACCACCCAGTGTAGACTTTCCTCCACTGCCAAATCACATCCACTAGGGTCAGGCCCAGGGCAAGAAGTGTGCTTGGGCTGAGCCCAAGCTGCCATTTTCTTTTTTTTTTTTCCCTTGAGCTCTCTAGTCTATGCCAAGGTTGGGGACAGCACTGGGTTATATGTTGTTGTGCCCAGCATTCAAATGAGCCCCTCCTGCTGAGGCACTGGGGGAGAGACAAGAGAGATCCTGCCCCACCCACCCACAGCTGTCCTCTCCCTGTGCCAGCGCTTCACTGATGGCATCACCAACAAGCTGGTGGCCTGCTACGTGGAGGAGGACATGCAGGACTGCGTGCTGGTCCGGGTGTATGGGGAGCGCACAGAGCTGCTGGTGGACCGGGAGAATGAGGTCAGGAACTTCCAGCTGCTGCGAGCACACGGCTGTGCCCCCAAACTCTACTGCACCTTTCAGAATGGGCTGTGCTATGAGTACATGCAGGGTGTGGCCCTGGGGCCTGAGCACATCCAAGATCCCCGGCTCTTCAGGTAAGGAGGGTGCAGGGTTCCATTCGTCTCTGTTCCTCTGGCCTTGAGCTTTGAAATCCTTGGCCAACTTCATTGCTGTGGAGTGATCTCCATGGTGGAGAACAAGATCTGTGAGCTCCCTAGATTACTTGAACATGTGTGTGTGTGTTGTGCATTGCTTTGCAGAGAGGCAATGGCTTTCTATGGGTTTTCATTGGAGTTTGCTAGAAGGATAAGTTGTGGGGGAGGAAAGTGAGTTTTTTTTTGGGGGGGGGATGTGATGCTGGGGATTGAACCCAGGGCCTTATGCATGTGTGGCAAGCATTCTACCAACTGAGCTATATTCCCAGCCTGGAAAGTGAGAATTTTAATGAACATTGGACCAAAGTTTCTGGTTCCTTAAATGCAGCAGAGAGATCTGCTTCCTGATCCTATGCCTCAAATCTCTGTCCATCCCTGGTCTGACCTGGAAACATCTCAGAACCTTGGAAATGAAGTCCGAGCCAGATCCACAGGGCACTCAGGTTTTCCTGCCTCTCCTCACCTTCTGCAAGAGCTTAGGTGTGCGAGGAAAATAGGCTATATCTAGGGTGTTCATGGCTTTATGGTCCAGAGAGAATCCTCTCTGCTGCTGGTCTGAGCTCCTTCTGGGCTCCCTGACAGTGTGGGAATCCAGGTTTGGGTAGCTGCTGAGGTTGCCTTGCAGGGGCTTAAAGAACCCATGACCCTCGGGGGAACCCCCTCCCAGTAAATACCTGGATATGTAGTGCCCAGAAACTGTACTTAACCTTTAAACCCTGTGGATGCTTCTGTGAGGCCCATAAAAGGGATAACCAAAGAGTCCCCAGCGTACTTCTCTGAATATACCACAACAGGGGTACCAGGCCATATCTTCCCTCTTCCCTACAATGCTGTGAGTCCTGCCGAGCGCATCAGTGAGTGAGATCTGAGGCAGGCTGAGGTTACTGGGGACAGCAGTGCAGGGCCTGCCTAGGATCCTTGGTTTCTGTTCTGCCCAAAGCAAGGAAAAGGAGACTTCTAAATACTGAGGACAAACAATGAGGCTCACCTTGAGGAGGCCAAGGGTGACTTTGCTTCCTCACCTGCCACCCAGTCAGCCCAAGTAAATGCACTTGGCTCTCCAGGGACTCAGGAAGTCTGAGAGCCCCCCCACACTTCCATGCTCCTGAGCGCTGCCTCAGGCTGCTGGGGCCCGTGAATTGTGTTTTGTAGCTGTGCTGGAGTAAGAGGCGTGCACACCTGTGCAAGGATCGCTTCGGGCTCCAGCAAACAGCTCCAAATGCACCCAGCCTGGAGATGTGAGGTCAGAGGAGGGTGTGGAGAGGCCCTGTTTCTCTCCCTGAGCTCCTCCCAGCTCCCCCTTGGTCTTGTGCAAAGAGGCTCAAATATTGGCAGGTCCCCACCACTCCCAGTCTCCCTCCGCCTCTGTGAACCTCATGCTGTCACTCATCCTCTGGATGGAAACAATTGCCACTGTCAGGAAGATTGAAGAGGGATTTAGGTTCCATAATAAGAACTTGGCATTTGGGGGAGAGCCAGACATCCGGAGAGGTGAAGGAGGTAGGCCCTTCCTTGATTTTTCCCAGGACAGACCATTTTCCTTCGGGTGAGGGTGGATGTCTGAGGGGAAGGCCTCACCCTCCTGAGTTCCCCTGAACCTGCAGCCCAGCCCCTCTGCTGAGGCTCCGCAGCAAAAAAATGCTGAGTGTTGAGGTTACTTTCATTGCTATTCAGACAACAGTCCTATTGATATTCAAGGAAACGCTCTGTTCATGCTCTGTTCTGAATCTTCCTTTGGGAAGGAAGGCTGGGCCTGGGTCTCAGGTCTGTTTCCTTGCCTTACCCAAACCCCTGCGGACCCCTCCTGCCCCGGACCCCTCCTGCCCCAGGGCCTCTAGCTTCCAAACAACCAGCCTTCCTTTCTCACCCACGGGGCTGCTGCCACACCCCCTGCTCCTCCACCTTTTAGGAGGTGGGACCCTTGGGGGCTTCCGGAGGAGCCCTGAAACTGCCCTGCCATCCCCATAGGGCATGGCCTGCCCCTTCGCTGCACCTGGCAAGGAGAGGGGGTATCCCTAGGATAGCTCGTAACAAGGTTTTAAGCAGCCCATGCGTTTGTTGTCTTTCTGGTGATTATTATTCGGGCAACAGGCAGAGGCAAAAAGCTTGGAAGGTTGAATGTTGGAGGCTTGGCAGACGGATGGGGGTGGGGCTGCAGAGGGAGGGCTGGCAGAGGGCTGGGAGTCCCGCTGGGACACAGGCCTCAGCCATGGGGTCCTTATCGAGGCCCGCCCTCCCTGACCAGTTAGCCTCCAGCCACCCCCACCCTCTCCCAGCAACCTTCCCCACCGCCCACTCCTCCTCTCCTGGGACCTTGGATAATGTCCACAGGAGGACTTGAAAATAGAACGCTGGTTTGTTTTGCGTCCTTGGCATCCTGCCGCCAGCATCCACTCCCTGTGGCCAAGGAAGGGCTGCCCCAGCCAGCTGGTTTCCCTCCCCACCTTGACCATCCTGATAAGATGCGTGTGTTACTTCCTGACCTGCCACCATCACCCATTGATCTTTTGGTGGAAAGGGACTGGCTGTCACCTCCCCTGAGAGGATGGGACAGAGTCCAGGGGTGGAGAGAAAGGGTACCACCCCTAGCCCCAGGTACCCCTGCTTTCATGGCTGCTCTGGAAACGTGGGGGGTGGGGGCAAGATTGACCTGGGGCTGAGAGCCCTCTGCTCTGACCTGCTCCCTGAAGCAGCCCCAGCTCTGGGACCAGAGGCAGAGCTGCTGGGCTGAAGGTCTTACTGCATTTTCTGTTGACATTCTCTTCCTGGGGGAACTTGGCTTCTGAAAGACTTGTATCCATCCTATACCAGGCCCTCTAGCTAGTGTCCCAATGAAACTTCCAGCCCTTTCTGGTCGAGAGAGACCCGAGTAGGGAGGGCATGCCCAGCACCGACACTCTCTACCCCTTCTGTTTTCTGCTGTAGGTTAATTGCCTTGGAAATGGCAAAGATTCACACCATCCACGCCAACGGCAGCCTTCCCAAGCCCACCCTGTGGCACAAGATGCACAATTATTTCACGCTGGTGAAGAATGAGATCAACCCCAGGTACAAAGGTCTGGGAGGGTGCAAGGCTGCCACTGTCTCTGCTGCTGTAATCTGCTTTCTTGTCCCTGTTCTTTTGGCTTTAGTCACCTCCCTCTCCCTTTACAAGAGGTTTAGGGGACCTTGAGATGGGGCCAAGAGCTTCTCTTTGGTCCCAGTTGCTGGGCCTCTGTCTTCAAGCTGAGTTAGGCTGGTTGATTACATCTTAAAAATGTAGATCAGCAGTTTTATACACATGCGCTCATTTCTCCTTGAGTCTTCTGATTGTGGCAGGGACTAGGGTCAGGGAAAACTTCTCTCTCTGTTACTTAAAGGAAACTGAGGCTCAGAGACAGAGTTTTCCCCGGTGTCAGGCTATTAGGCAACTCTTCTATTTTCCAGCCCAGGGTTCTTTCTGCCTGAGCTGCTCTCTGGACAGTGGGAGGGACTGAGCTCAGAGCCAGTCAACAGAACAGCTCAACAGCCAGCAAGCCCTCAGGACATGCAGGTTCCTGCTGCCTGCCTGGCCTCCTCTCAGGCCCACATGGCTGACACTTGCTATTTCCTGCACCACTCTTTCCAGGGACCGAGGTACAGCACCCATCCTGACACTGCCTTTCCCCAGGCAAGGCAGGGTGCCCTGAGCTTTTCCTTCAGCTCTTTGGCCAGACAGACCTGACTCCTAGCACACCCTGGGTGCCCAGGAAGGACAGAGGCCTATCTGCCTCTCCCCTCCAAAAGTCAGAAAGTCAGCCCTGAATCTCTGATCTCTCCATGCACTTTACTAGAAT
The DNA here is from genome assembly GCA_028644305.1 of Xerus rutilus. Taxonomy (NCBI): domain Eukaryota; kingdom Metazoa; phylum Chordata; class Mammalia; order Rodentia; family Sciuridae; genus Xerus; species Xerus rutilus. The sequence goes on from CM053410.1 coordinate 60,931,745, forward strand.
TAAACATTGCTTTTTAAAAAATATATTTTAAAAGTTAACATAAGTGTACATATTTATGGAGTACAGCATGATATTTGGATACATGTATAAAATGTGTAATGATCAGATCAGGTTCATTGGCATAGCCTTCACCTCGTTGGTCATTTCTTTGAGTCAGGAATGTTCAGAGTCCTCTCCACTAGCCATTCTGAAATATGTAATTAACTTGAACATCACTTTCCTTCAAGATGTTCATGGGAGTAGTGTTCAGACGAAGTCTGAAGACTCCTTCCTCCTCTAAGATGACAGTCATTAACTATCGCGATTGTGTCTCTTGAACACAAACACGTGACTTTATCTCGATCCTCCTGCTGAATGATTATCAAACACTGCTTTGGGACTGTTTGTCCAGGCTGGCCCCAGCCTGCCCTCTGTTTGACCATGTTCAGACCTGTGTCACATGTTATCTCTGGAACAAGGACTGCCTTCTCCCCGAGGACTAGAATGACACAGAGAACAGGACCCTTCATCCACTACTTGGTTTGAAAGATGGAAAAACCGAGACCCAGAGAGGGGATGGGACTTGCTCAAGGTCATTGCTGGTCAGTGGCAGCTCAGGAATTGGAGTGCCTCCTGGTGCTCACCCCTGATCTTTGATACTGCAGTGTCCTTTGACTGTTGTCCCTGTGTAACCTTGGAGGTGACCTTGTTCGGGAGGAGAGTGCTCCCTGGAGAAGAGCTGGCCAACTCCCTTTGCTCTTACCATGCCTTTGATGTTGGACAAATTAAGGTTTAACTTCTTAGAGCCTCTTTAGGAGATGACCCCTGCCCTAAGCAGGGCAGTGCTGAGCAGTGATTGACACTAACTAGGTAAAGCACCTTGAACTCAACCCTGGCTTATCCAGTTCTTCATTTCACAAACATTGAGTGACTGCGATTTAAGACAATAAAAAATTTAAAATGACATTGGCCCTGCCCTCAAGGAGCTTAGGAGCCATCTAGGTAAACAGGACATGCCCATGCTTGACTACAAAAGAAGACAAGGTATTGTATGCATGTGGGGTGGGGATGAGGGCAAGGAAAGTCTCTGCAGAGGTGGTGGCTGAGGTGAGCAGGGGCCACTCTAGACGGAGGACAAGGTGACTGAGCACGGTTTGCCCAGGGAGGCCAAAGCGGTGAGGCTGGCAGGAGCAGGTCTTCAGGAGGGTCCAGAGCTGGGTGGGAGACAGGGCTGTAGAGGCATTTTGGATCTAGAGGGTGGACTTAAATGTCAAGCTAAGGAGCGAGGACTGAACTGAGTGGACCCTGGAAAGTCATGAAAGTGTTTGAGCAAGGACTGTGGCTTAGGAAGGAAGCTGTGAAGTACCATAAGGGACAGATTTGGGTGATTGTTGGAGCCAGATGGGGACTGGAGGTAGGGAGATTGGTGGGGGAGTGTTGTCATGAAATGAGCAAGTTCTAGGACCAGGGTTCCCAAGTTCGGAGCAGAAGGTCCCCCAGGAGTGCCTTCTGAACACATTCCCAGCCCAACACTGGAGACAGGTGGGGAGGAATCTGCATTTAGGTAGACTCCCCAAGGGACTCTGCCCTGGGAATTACACTTTGAGTAAAATTGCTCTAGAACAGCATGGTGGGGAGAGGCACGTGGAGAGGAGAGGGTGTATCAGAGACCTGGAGCTATGGAACTAGAGCTGATAACTGTGGTGTCTATTTGGCCCTGCAGGTGTCCAGGGTGGTTCGAGGAATGTGGGACTGATAACCACTTCAGGGACATCAAAAGGAGACACTGGCCAGGCGCAGTGGCGCACGCCTGTGATCCCAGTGACTGGGGAGGCTGAGACAGGAGGATCGCAAGTTTGAGGCCAGCCTCAGCAACTTGGCAACACCCTGCCTCAAAACAAAAAAAAAAAAAGAAGGAAACAAAAAAGGCTGGGGATATAGCTCAGCGGTAGAGCACTCCTGGTTTCTATCCCAGTACTAAAGGGAAGGAAAAAAAAAGAGAGATCCTGATGGGTGGGCTGGTGGGAGGGCAAAAGTGAAAATCCAGGAAGTTAGAATGCTCAGAAGGTCCCCTGAAGGGAGAAAGTACTTTTGGCCTGTGTGATCCGAGACCTGAGTGACTGAGAGCCAGGTAACAGTCCCTTCATCAACAGGAGTTCCTAATGTGTCCCTGGGACACTCTAGCCCCTTCCTCCTCTCTTGTCACTGAGGTGCCTGGGATGGGGTTTCTGGAGAGTGGCAGTGGTCACTCTCCAATCCCACAGCTCTGCCAACCCCACAGCCTTGGGAGAATCTGGTGGCATCAGGACTGAAGGTGGCAGAGCTGATGGAAGTTCAAGTGCTCAGGGGAGGGATTCCTGGTGTTGCGGAGGCTGCTGGGGAGATAGGAACCAGGACCGTTGCCACAGTAACCATCTTTGTGGCCTTGGGGTTGGGTATGGGGAGGGGTCAGGCAGAGGTCAGGGACCAGGCAGCAGGCATGTGGATGTCAAAGCCATGTTTTTCAGACTGGGACCTGGGCAAGCCAAAGGAAGCCTCCTCCTCCTTATCTTTCGATGGTCTCAGTCCAAGAAAAGAGGAGTCTTCAAAAGAAGTAGCTCCTTAAGGAGCACCAAGATTGAAATCTGTCGCATGCAGAGCTGTGGACGGAGATAAGTCCAGTGCGGGTGAGGGGAGCCCCCTCCCCTCCGCGGCCTTCCTAGCTCCCAGAGGCCTCCTAGAGCTCCAGAGCCCAAGGCACCAGATCTTCAGGGAGGTGCACAGCCTGGCCTGGGTTGGAAAGCTCCAAGTCCAGAGCTGCATGGAGGCTGGAGGAAGCTCTGTCCTTCCTGGAGCCTTAGTTTCCCCAAGGGGTTGGACCAGAGGACTGGGATCTCCTCAGCTTTAACCTTCTCAAAGCCAAGGAGGAGCCGGGCATGGTAGCGCACGCCTATAATCCCAGCACTTTGGGAGGCTGAGACAGGAGAATCGCGAGTTCAAAGCCAGCCTCAGCAATGGCGAGGCACTAAGCAACTCAGTGAGACCCTGTCTTTATATAAAACAAAATAATAGGGCTGGGGATGTGGCTCAGTGGTCGAGTACCCCTGAGTTCAATCCCCAGTACCAAAAAAAAAAGAATGCTTTGGTCACTGAATGCTCTTCCATGCTTACCTCATTCTCCTTCACGGGCCTCAGCTAGCCCAGGCACAGAGAGACAAGGCCCAGATTCCTAAGTGGAGATGATAAAACCCATGGTCTTGGGTTTTTGAGCACACACAGACCTGTGTGCATCTGAGAGGCCAAAGCTCAGAGCACCTGAACATGGTGTGCCCTCACCAGACTTTGCGTGGACTGCACCGATTGACCAGTTCATTCATTTCTCAATGCTTATTGATTTAATCAGAAATGGCTGGCAAAGTCAGGTGGGGCATGTTTGTTTTCCTGCTCTTAACTTGCCCAGTCTGGCAGGAGTCTGGGACAAAGAAACACAATTCAAGGTGTTTCAAGGGACCCATTATTGGGGAGCGTCAGACCCATGTTCTTCCTTTGGAAGACCTTTCCGTGCCCTTGGCATTGAAGAAGTAAGCCCAGCAGTACTTTGCCTTCTTGCTGGGCCAGAGTGGTTCTTCTATGAAACATGAGGTTAGGCCAGATGGTCTCGGTGCCTTCCACCTGTGACTGTCAGCTGCTGGAGTATGAGGGGGACACTCCAGGACATGTGTCTGCCACCTCAAGAGAATGCCATTGCTCCAGCACCTGCAGGGCATAGTTACTCCTGCACTGGAGAGACCTCGGGAGGGGAGTCTCTTAGCTGCAGGTTCTCCTAGGGGTTTTCCCAGCCTCCTGGGCCCAGGTCTGCTTTGCATCTCCCCCACTCCTCTGTGGCCCCCTCCTCCCTTAGTCTGGAATTGTCCCATCTAGGCCCTCGCTCTCACCGCCCTGTTCTTTCCCAGCACCTTCTTTGTCTACCTTCTTATCCTTTTCACAAAGTGGCAAGGATGCCATTTGGTCAGTGACTTAGGTTTTGATCAGCTTCGTACTGTAAGCACAGAAATTGGAGGGACAGGAAGCCTAGTGCTAGCCGACAGATGACAAAGGTGAGGGTCTGAGAGACTGGCCATTTGTCCTCTGCAGTCAGAGAGATGAGGCTGGATCTCAGGGGCTTAGAAGCCAGCACCAGCCCATCTGTATTTGCCCTCCCTCCACCAGTCACCTTTCTGCCATTATCCAGCCTTTCTGCAGATGTCCCTAAGTTGGAGGTGTTAGAATGGGAGCTGGCCTGGCTGAAGGAGCACCTGTCCCAGCTGGAATCCCCCGTGGTGTTCTGTCACAACGACCTGCTCTGCAAGAACATCATCTATGATAGTACCAAAGGTACAGCTCTCTGGCCTGGCTGGGCAGCAGCGGGCATTGGGGGTGGGAGCGGGGGCTGGTCCTTAGGCTGGGACTTGGACAAGCAAAACAGTTAATTTAAAGAAAAGGAAACATGAAATTCTCCTTGAGAAAAATCTACCACAGGAAAGAATTCAGAATTGTGGTTTGGGGAGGTCCTCCACATTAGCCATTCCTCCTGACAATTCTTTGGGCTTCTGAGGACATCATGGCTACCCAAGCCTTCAGAGGGAGTGAGCCTCCTGGTTGTTCTGACGAGGGCATTGCCCCCCAAAAGTACACTTGTCCCTTGGTATGCATGGGGAAATGGTTCCAGTACCCCTCAAGGATACTTAAATCCCTCCTATAAAATGGTGCCAGGCTGGTGAGGGAGCCTTATGGTAGAGCCCTTGCCTAGCATGCAGCAGGCTCTGGGTTCCCTCTCCAACACTGCAAAACTCAAAAAAAAAAAAGGTATAGTATTTTCATAGAACCTGCTCACATTCTCCTGATTTCATTCATTCATTTTTCATTCCAGGGATTGAACTCAGGGGTACTTAACCCCTGAGCCACATCCCCAGCCCTTTTTATATTTTATTTAGAGACAGGGTCTCACTGTGTTGCTTAGGGCCTCACTGAGTTGCTGAGGCTGCCTTTGAACCTGGGATCCTCCTGCCTTAGCCTCCTGAGCTGCTGGGATTACAGGCGTGCACCACCGCGCCTGGCTCCTGTATACTTTAACCATCTCTAGGTTACCCACAGCACTTAATACAGTGTAAATGTTATGTAAATTGTTCCTATATTATGTTATTTAGGAAATGACAAGAAAATGCCTGCACATGTTTAGTACAGAAGTTAATTGGCTGTATGGATGTGGTACCCGTGGATATGGAGGGCTGGCTGTACACAGCTCTAGCTCTGACGCCTAGTCAGGCTGAGGACAGATGTTTTCAGCTGGGAAGAGCTAGAGGCAGAGCTGGGGCAGTGCAAATGGACAAGTGGACAGATGGAAGCTGCAGAGGCCAGCAAGAGCCAGGAGGTGCATTCTGGAGACCTGCGGCATCTTGACCAGGGCCCTGTTCCCAGGTCTGGGCCAACCTTATTGCTTCCCCTGTGTCTCCCAGGTCACGTGCGGTTCATCGACTATGAGTACGCTGGCTACAACTACCAGGCCTTTGACATTGGCAACCATTTCAATGAGTTTGCAGGTGAGGGGGCGTTCCTGTTGGACTTACATCCAAGGCTCTGTTCTTGTGATGGGGGCCAGGTCCACAGGGAGGACCAGAGGTGATTCCATGGAGGGTGGCAACTAGATAGTCCCTGTCCTGTGAGTGTCACAGCTCCAGTGAGTGGAGGCACTTCCTGGCTGTAGTGAGCTGCAGGTCTCACAGTGGGGAGGCTGGACCACCCCACACACAGCCTGCCTCTGCCAACCTATGTAGCAGTTTGGTATGAATCAAGGAAATGATTCCTGTGTGGGGACCCAGGAGATACTTGGCCTGCATGTGAATTAGAAAAAGTCCCCCTCCTCTGGGCAGACAAGGCCCATTCCAGCGTAGCCAGTACCGCATAGGATGGCTTGTTTCTACTTGCCCCTGTCCCAGCTCCTTTATTCTGCACAGTTATACATAAGGGCCCTGCATGCCAACATGGGCAGGATGGGCTATAAGTAGCTGTTTGCCTGCAGACCTGGAGAGAATAACTAGATAGAGCTACTTAAAAATTATATACACAGCTTTGCTGCTGTGTGACCACTGGGCAGATTACTGACCCTCTCTGTGCCCCTGTAAAATGGAGATAACAGTATCTCCTTCATAGTAATGATATGAATCACATGCACTCCTCAGCACAGACTAAGCAAACAGTTGGTGTTTGCTGCTGCTATTAGGCAGGGCAGCCTTCCTGCAGCAGCCAGGGAGACCAGAACAGGAATGGAAGAGTCTAAATGAGGTAGGCCAGATTCAGAGGGTAGGCAACTGTTCTCTAAAGGCATGATTTGTACAACAGGACCACCATTTATATAAAGGAAGCAGGGTGGGTTTTTCTAGTTCAAGGGCTTGTGATAGACAATCAGGACAAGGAGGCGACTCATAGATGGAGCCAGGCTTTGGGGCTGGTGGGGTGTTCCCTGACTGGCAGGTGGGGTGCTCAGCATGACACGGCCAGCCCCTGGAGCTCAGAATAGGTGAGCTGTGCCCAGGCCACCTGTAGAGCCACCCCCTGGCCAGCCTCAGTCACTCCCCAGCCTAGCCCAGGCCAATCAGGTGCCTTCTGGAAACCCGAGTGACCCCATCTGTCTAGTGCTAACTGTGCCTGAGGCGGGCAACTCCCTGGGGCAGCTGCACCAGGAACCTGAGGGAGGATGGGGCCTCAGCTGGGCAGAGCAGCTGAGATGCTGGGTGTGGCCTGAAGCAGTGTCGCACTGGCAGAAAGGATCATTCTTATGTGTTTTGAGTGCCCCTTACCCACGGCCAAGAGCAGATGCCAGCTGGAATTTCTCTCGAGGGATAGATAGCATCCTGCTCCCCAGTGGAGCAAAGAAGAAGGACTGTACGGCCCGGTGGTTGGGAGCTTGGAACCTGGGAGGGGCCTTCTGGTTTCCCCAGCAGGGACACAGGATCCTAGGCACTAGAAAGTGAGAGTCCAGCCTGAGCCCCCCTCTAGCTGGCTGTGAGACCAAGCAAACGTCTTCCCCCCCGGAGAACCCCTTACCACCCGTACTCCTGGGGCTCTGGAGATTGAGTGTGTTTCTCTGAGGATACCAGACATGTTCAAAAAGGAGAGGGAGGAAGAGACCTTGGGAAAGGTGCCCCAGGCCTGGTCCTTTCTTAAACCACTTTTTCTCATCCTGGCCCCGATGCCAAGGTCTCTGCCACCATGCCTGGTGCGTGGTGGGACTGGGCTGGCAGCTTGAGGACTTCTATAAAGGCGGTGCTGGTCCCCGGGTGCCCAGCCTTGCCGCCTGTCAGAATCCTCTGGAGAACTGGACAGGCTGGGGTGGGGGTACTCTCTAAGGGATGTTTTTAAGTAGCCTCTTGACACGGTGGGTGCAAACAGGTCTAAGCAGCGTTTGAAATTCACCAAGTCCAGTTCCCTCACCTGAGAAATGAAAAGAACGTGGGCCAGAGAGAGGGCAGGGCTTATCCAGGGTTGGCAGGGCCTGGTGGAGACCTGAGGCTCATGGCGTCCATCTGCCCTTTGGCCGAGGGCTTTCTATGAGCCCTGGTTTCGTACAGCGCTTAGGAGAGACGGTGGTGCCGTCGCCATCCTGGGGGATTCCGGTCACTCTGAGGGCAGTGTTCCTCTATACCTCCTCAGCCCAGAGACGCAGTGTCTCCAGCTGGGATGGGGGAGACCCCCACCCCACCCTACCCTGTGCCCCATCCGTGGACCTTCGAGGTCAGAGAAGGCACCTCCCCAGGGTCCCCTTGGCCCAGCCTGCAGGACGGAGGAGACTGCAGAGTTAGAGGAGGAGGGACACTGCTGAGCTCCAGGAGCACCCAGGTGGCCCTCCCAGCACCTTCTGTCTGGCCTGCTTCGCCATCAGGTGTGAATGAGGTCGATTATAGCCAGTACCCGGCACGGGAGACCCAGCTGCAGTGGCTGCTCTACTACCTGCAGGCACAAAGGGAGACAGCTGTGACCCCCAGGGAAGTGGAGCGGCTCTATGTGCAAGTCAACAAGTTTGCCCTGGTGAGTGCTTGTGACTGAGAGGGGTTAGGGGAAGGAGAGCCCCCAGCCTCCCACTCAGAGCTCAGGACCAGCGGGGAGGCCTGACCCCCACCCTAGAAGTGGTCTGGGAAGAGCCTTCTTAGGCGTCCCCTTAATACCAAGATGCCCTCTTCCCTGCTCCCTCAGCTCCATCTAGTCTAGGTTCCCTCCTTTCTAGAGAAATACTTCAAATCTCATCTTCCTATTTTAGCAATTCTGTCGTTTGGAGAAGTTCTTTCCACTGTCTAACCTCTGCCTTTTGTGCTGCAGTTAAACCTGTCCTTTTCATTGTCTTTAGCCTTTGAAGGAGATGGAGAATGTCAGGCTCTAATCCTCCTTGGGACCCTCTCCCTGGGCTCCACTTCATGGAAGCCTTTCCATCAGGCTCCTCCTCTCCTACCACCATGCAGCTGGTGCTCAATTTCAAGTGCTGCTTATCCCAGGGCAGGGTTCATGCCAGAGCTCCACTGTGTGTCCCCCGGGAACTACTGACCATGCTTATTAGTGTCAGCCACACATAAGCAAGAAGATGAGTCAGCGGCCCCGAGTTCCATGATTCGTGATGGAGCTTCGTACTCTGTCCTTTTCTGGGATTTCAGACCATCCATTCTCTTCTCTTCTCTTCTCTCTTTCTTTCTCTCTCCCTCTCTCTCTCTCTCTCTCTCTCTCCCTCTCTCTCCCTCTTTTTTGGCACAAAGCTGACTCTGCCATGGGCCGTCCCTCTTTGAGGTTGCACCTTTAGGGCTGACCTTCCTCCTGCTAAGATTGTCTGTGCCCCTTTGAAAGTCAGGAAAAGGAAGGTGAAGGGAGGGGCTTTGGGGTCAACTCGAGTGAGCTGGACACTGGGATGGGGTGGAAGAGCCATGAGGGTGGAGGACCCCTGCCTGGGCAAGTGATGGTGTCATTTTTGGGACCCTGGCTTTCTCTGGCTTTGTGAGCCTGGGGTGACCTGGGGCTCCTTTTCCACAGGGAAAGGAGAGGTTAGTGCTTGGTAAGTTACTGGCCAGCTCTGGACTCCTTCCCCAGCCTTGCCAGCATCCCAGGAGAGGAGGGGGCAGAGGAGAGGTCTGTAGGAGGTCTTCCAGCGCCCTCACCCCTGGTGCCCGCCTGGCCAGGGCACTGGCCACCACTCTTCTCTCACCTGTCCTCCGCTGGCCAGTTGGCCCGCGTTCTGGATCAGGGATTCATCTCAACTTGGACCTTTGGCCTTGACTCCAGGAGAGTCCTGTGAGTTGAGAAGAGGCCATGGGTAAAGTGTGCGTCCTGCTCAGTCAGGCAGGCAACCACGGAAATTCCTAGAAGCACCGTCCTGCTGGTGTGGCCCTTGGGGGAACAGGGGACCCCAGGACCTGGGTTCACTGGTTCTGCTTGTCTTTGGGTTGGTTTTGATTTTGCAGTGCTGGGGACGGAACCCAGGGCCTCCTGCATACCAGGCAAGTGCCTGGCCACTGAGCCACACCCCTAGCCCCTGCTTGTCTTTCTTGAGTAGGACAGTGAAGTCCCCAAGTGCTGTCCAGTGACTTGGCCAGAGCGGTCTCCTCTGCCTGTGCTGGGGAGATCACCATGTCTCTGCCAGAGTGCTAGCTCTTTGTCTTCCAGAGTGACCACATCTTTCCTGCCCTGTGAGACCCGTAACAGGCCTGGGCATGGCCAGGCTGATCTCTCTGATCTGTTTGCAGGCATCTCACTTCTTGTGGGCTCTCTGGGCCCTCATCCAGAATCAGTACTCCACCATCAACTTTGATTTCCTCAGGTGAGTGCAGGGGAAAATGACAGGAAGGTGGGCACTGGGCACAGGGGTGGAGGAGAAGATCCCTGAGGAATGGCTGAAGGTGTCCAGAGCCATTAGAGGAATGCATATCAAAAGCACAAAGAGTTATTGCCTCCTGCCAGTCAGGATCTCTGCTACAAACACAAACAAGACCACAAAATAGGTATTGGCAGGAACGCGGGAAAATTGGAACCTCATGCACCATTGGTGGGAATGTGACATGGTGCAGCCACTTTGGAAAACAGCACATAAGTCCCTCAACACTCAGAAGTGAAGTGCCATGTGACCCCGCGTTCCCAGGATAGAGCCAGAGCTGAAAGCAGGAGCTGGGTGCACTGACGCACGCCTGTCGTATCAGGGAATCTGGAAGCTGAGGCAGGAGGATCGCTAGTTCTAGGCCAGTCTCAGCACCTTAGATGCCATCTCAAAAATTTAAAAAGGTCTGGGGATGTAACTCAGTGGTAAAGTGCCTCTGGGGTCAATTCCTAGTTCAAAACAAAAAACAGAAAAGCAGGATCTCAAAGAAATAATGTTCATAGTAACATTATTCATAGTGACCAAGAGATAGAAGCAACCCAAGTGTCCAGCAGGTTGAAGGCCATATTGTCACATGCTGCAGCATGGACAAGCCTAGAGGACATTATCCTCAGTGAAATAAGCCAGTCAACAAAAAGACAAATACGGTGATGATTCCATTTGTAGAAACAGAGGTGAATGGCAGTTGTCAGGAGTTGGAAAGAGCAGAAAATGGAGAGTGGTGTTTCATGGGTTAGGTTTATTTTTTACAAAATGAAAAAGTTCTGGAGATGCATTGTGTGACCATATAAATCTCCTTGGCACTCAGTACTATGAAAACAAAACTCCAATCTAACATGTTTATGTAAAAGTTGCTCCAGTCTGATCTAAAAAAAAACAAAAAAAAGTTGAAAAATTAAAAAAAAAAAAAATCAATCCTGCCCTGGCCTACAGAGGCCTGGAGCTGGTGAGAAAGTGAGCCCCCAGCAGGGCCACCTGGCACCCCTGCTCACACCTGACTCCTTTCCCTACCTTTCGGCAGGTACGCAGTGATCCGATTCAACCAGTACTTCAAGGTGAAGCCTCAAGTGTCAGCCTTGGAGATGCCAAAGTGACAGCCTCCCTGTTCCTCCCCTTCCCATCTGCCTGGCCAGACCTGTTCTCCAGGGCTCAGTTCTGCTCTGGGGTCTGCACCCTTGGACAAGGTGGGAGAGGGGCCAGGTGGGTGTACATGGAGAAAGCCCCTACTGGATGCCACTGAAGACCTCACTCTCCTGTTTGGAGGGGCTGATAGGACCCAACTATGGGGGTCCACTTCACCTCGCCGGGCTGGGGAGGAAGTGCCTGCAGCCAGCCAGGGCCTGGACCGGAACCACCCCCGGGAAGCACACCGTTCCCAGCCCTAGGCCTGCTGGTATTTGGGCCGCCTTAGATGTTCTTTGACCTTTCCTGGCGGGGGAAGGGGAGGGCTCCTTTCTACCTCCAGCACCCTGGCAGGTCCCCCTGCATGCCCCGCGTGGGAGGTGCTGAGCCCCAAACCGGCAGCTTGCCCATCTGGGACGTGCCTGTCTTGGAGGGGTGGTCTGGAATTGAGCGACAGCTCCGCCAGCAGCTGCCTCTGGAGCCCCTCTTTCCCCACACTGCTTCCCCAGATCACCCTCCTAAGCCTCAGCTCTGTCCCTCTGCAGCCTGCTGGGAGAGAGGGAGCCAGTCACCAGCCCTGGGTCTCCAAAGCCTGGCTCTGCTTTGTGCTGTGGTGTGGCTGGAGGGGACCTGGCCAAGGTAGGGTGGCGTGAACCAGAGCCAGCAGCCTCCTGCCTTGTTCCCTCCCATGCCCTCCAGGCCAGCCTTCCAGGGATCTGCCTCTCCATCTCTACCTTCTGTCCTAAAGTTGGCTCCAGGTCTTCTCACCTGGGAGTGACGGTGGGAGTCCAGGAGCAGAGGGCCAGGGACCTCCAGGCTCGGCATATCAAGCCTGATCAGACCAGATCTTGAAGGTGCTGACTGAGTTTGGTGTCCCTAACACGCAACAGCTCCCACCTCCCTCTGTCCTCACAGCTGGGGGGGGGGGGTTCCAGGCTCTGGCTCATATAGTGATTCATTTGTAAATTATCGTGGTTTTCTGCATTAAAATGCTCATTTCTGGACTGTTCTGTGTCTGAGGGACAATGGCAGAGGGCTTGACTTGGGGATGTGACTAGTACTTCAGAGCTGTACTCCTTGGGCTTGGCAGGAGCCTGCACCCCTCCCACATCCAGGGCCCTGGTGTCAGCGGGTCCCAGGTTCCCGTAGACCTGGGCAGGGCTGGGGCTTCACAGCTTCTCTGCCCGTCTTCTCACTAGACTGGTACAGTGACACTTAGAGGGAGCTAGGCTGTGGGTTAGGAGAATTTTGGCCAGCCAAGGTGATGAGCCAGGAACCCTGAACTTCCTCCTTGGTCCTCACTGGCTTCTGGCTTTTAGGGTGGCTGGGGGGCTGTTATGGCTGACAGCAGGCAAGAGAGATTTGGGGACCCAATCTGTCTGTTTCTCAGAAGGCCAGGAGAGGAGAGCAGAAACTCAAAGATGAGATTCCCAGTGTCCTTAAAGGCAGTAGTGACCACAGCAACAGCCGCCTGCCAGGTGGACTCTGGTTGTTTGGCTTTTGCCTGCAAATGTCGCAGGGTACCATGGCAACCACTGGAGCAGGCACAGCAGCGGAGGACTCCAAGGTCACAGTGATCCTGGCTAGCCAGGCCCACTGTGGAGGGGTGCTGATGAAGGGCATGGGGGAAATGTGTGTCTAGACACAGGAGACGCAGGTGGGCTGGGGGGACTATGCAGGCACAGCACCCTCCTCCCGTCACTGCCACTCCAGGCTAACTGGCATTTGCCCTCTTGGATCAGCACCAAGTGCTGGGCTCCACCCCTGTCCCCTTCCCAGACCCTCTGCAGAGCTCCAGGCCAAGGACTTCTGAACCCGGCCTCCGAGAGAACCAGGGAGGGGGCAGAAAGCACGCTTGTGGCCCACACTTCCTGGTAATGACCAGGACACTCTGTTCCCAACCTCTGTAACCCACCTGACCCTGTCCTCTCATGAAACAGGGGTGGGACTCCAGTCAGCCTAAGAGGACACAGGGCCTGGCCTGTGACGTCTCAGCAGCTGGAACAAGGACAGAGGTGCCCAGAGTACCTTTGACAGTGATTCCTGTGAATGCCATGAGGCCACATAGGACCTTGGAATAGGGAAGCAAGAGGAATTCGGAACTGTGAGGGACAGTCCCCAGATTTCTGGGGTTTGGTTTGGATTAGAGGGAGGGTGGAGATGGCCGCTGGAAGCAGAGATGAGCAGCTCTCCCTGGTGACCACTAGAGGGCCCCTCTTCCTACTTGTCTGCTGATGTTGTCACCAGGAGCTAGGAGGCTGGGCCTGCCTCTGCTTAAGGCTGGTGGGGAGATAGGCAGGAGGGCAAAGCTCTAAGGGATGGGGCTAGGAGAGGCCTGTGGGCCAAGATCCAATAACCAGGACCTTAGTTCTTGGGGAGTCTTCATTCCCACACGTTCCCAGGTTTGTGGCCCTTGAACCCACCACACCTCCCCCTCTCACCCCCCACCCCTCCAATTTAGAAACGCCTGTTCCAGTAGTCAAACCTCTCTGCTTCACTGCTTCCTGTGTTCAGAAGTCCATTCGACTTTTGAACATCTTTGTTGAAAAGTTGTTTTGTTAAGCTAAAATAGTGACCTTTGAATCAGCCCAACTCCAACCCTGTGAGCTACATAGAATATGGACACTCTCTCACACCGGGCAGCTTTAAAGAAGCCATCTTCTGCCCTGCCCTGTCCTAGTCTCTCCTTTCCTGGACTAAAGACCTGGCCCTTTTAACCATTCTCTAAGGACATGTCCACCAAGATCCCTCCAGTCTTCATACAGAGTGTCTGCTTCCAGGCCCCTCCAAATGACAATGGCCTTTTCTAGTGAGGGGCCTGCACTGCATGGTGTACACTGCCTCATCTCCTCCCTTGTGAACATGACCTGTTAATCCAGCCCAAGTCTCTTTCACAAGAATTGCCACTGAGCTTTGCTGCTTCTATTCCATATGGATGGGATTGAATTTTTTAAACTCAGGGCCTCAGATATACTAGGCAAACATCACCTCTGAGTTACATCCCAGTCCTAGCCTTTTTTTTTTTTTTTTAAGTACCAGGGATTGAACTCAGGGGTACTTGACCACTGAGCCACATCCCCAGAAACTTCTTTGTATTTTATTTAGAGACAGGGTCTCAATGAGTTGCTTAGTGCCTTGCTGTTGCTGAGGCTGGCTTTGAACTCATGATCCTCCTGCCTCAGCCTCCTGAGGTGCTGGGATTACAGACGTGCACCACCACCAGCCCTAACCTTTTAACTGCAACAGTTATCTTTAAAATAGATCGTCATTAATAAGCATTTTGAAGAATTTCAGCCATGGCCTCTTCAGGCTTCTGCATTTCTCCTTTAAAGCATAATCCATAAGATAGAGTCCCGAAGCATGTCATTAGAGACCCTGCTTCTTTCATCATTATGGAGAGGGCTTATCTTTTTTTTGGTAAGGGATTGAACTTAGGAGCACTCAACCACTGAGCCACATCCCCAGCCCTATTTTGTATCTTATTTAGAGACAGGGTCTCACTGAGTTGTTCACTGCCTCGATTTTTGCTGAGGCTGGCTTTGAACTCATGATCCTCCTGTCTCAGCCTCTTGAGGCACTGGAATTACAGGCGTGTGCCACTGCGCCTGGCTTTTGGAGAGGGCTCATCTATGGGCTTCAAGGTGTCTGTGTGTGAACCATTTTCTAGAGTGAGAATCCACAGCTTTCTCTAGATACTCAAAGAGCCTTTTCTCCAAGAGTGGGTAAGAACCAAGGAGAAGTTCAATTCTATTGTTTTCAGATGAGGACAGTGAGGCCTAAGTGACTCCCCTACCACCTGTTCTGAGGTTACAGAGTTCCTACCATTGCCTTCCTCAGGACCTGGGCAGGCACACTCCTAGAACAGGGGCCATGCTTCCTCATTTATTGTGTCACTGCCAGGCCCTAGGCCTGAAGCTCCCTCAAGCGGCCACCAGGGGGCAGCAGCACCCAAGGCTGGCAGCCCATTGAGGAATTCTGGACTTGGGCCAGCTTCCCTCTATCCGGATGCAAGGACCAGACTCTGAAATGGTCTGTTTTTATTATGCCATCAGAAAACAAATGTGCTGGTTAAGTTACTCATCGTTATCTTATTAACAAAATAAAGCACTATCTATGTTTACAGTCATAAAAAAGAAACAGCCTGGAGAGACAACGGGGTGACGGGGAAGGGAGAAAAATGGGAGGTAAGCACGGACTCCATCTCTGGCCCTGTGGGATTTAGGGTCACCATCCTGATCCTAGGGCTGTTCCAGCTCTTTGGAGTTAGGTGCCAATGGGATTTGATTTTCTTAGGGAAATAACTTGTGAAGATGATCAGGGGCTGAGACCTGTTACCTACAATCGAGTGTCAGGGAGGGTGAAGCCTGAGTCTTTTCACCCAGCCACCCACCCAGTGCTCCTGAGGCAGGAATGGAGACCAGCTGCTCTGGGGCCCCACTCCAGGGCCTCTGCCGCTGGCCATCAATCCTCCTGGCCCCACTTCTGGAACTCAGGCTGGGCCTGGGGCACCAGGACAAAACTCTTGGAGGCTGAGGCACATTCTCATGCTGCTGGGAGCTAAAAATGGCTCCGTGGGAACTGACTGGCAGAGTCAGAGGGAGTGAAGGGGCAGGCAGGAGGTCAGAAGGCTGACGGGCCCAGGGCCGTCCAGGGGGCCCTACAGAGACCCAAAGAATCCAGGAGGGGTTGGGGGTGGGAGGCTCAGGGATGCACATGGAGAAAGGGCGAGAAAGAGGGTCTTACAGCGGACAAGGACACAGAGAAATGCACACAGGACACATGGAACCTGAGACACCCGGACTGACAAAGAGGTAGCAATTTGGGGACAAAGAGAAGCAGAGAGGAGGCCCCCAGAGAAGCAAGAGTGGCACTGAGAGACACATCTGCAGGAGCTCAGCAGCAGTGCCTGGCACCTAGCGGGCACTCAATAAATATCTTGTGCAATGACTGAACAGATGAGATGCACGGGTCCGCGCACGCGCTCACACAGCGGCCAGAGGCACAATGGGGAGCAGAGATAAAGACGCCGAGGGATAGTCGGACCTTTTTGCACAAAGTACAAAGTGATCCTGGTGACAAAGGAGTGATCTAGGGGAGTATGGGAAGGAGTGTTGGTCCCACAGTGGCTGGTCCAGCCAGGACAAGAATGGGAACAAAGCATGTGACCCAGGGGGACAGGTGTACAGCTGCCAAACCCCCAGGTGGGTAGACCTGCAAGAGAAAAGGGTCAACCAGTGTCCCTGGCCATCAGTCCCCAGAGCCAAGGAGCTCAGCCAGCTCGGCTCACCACCACCACCACCACCACATAAGCCCATGCCCTGAGGCCAGCAGCTCCTCAGGTGTGCCCGAAGGTGCGGTGCGAGGAGGAACATATCTACAAGTGCACGGCTTTGCCCATCTCCAGACACACCCAAGTCCAAGTACCAACAGAGTTCAGGCCGGCTGGCTGTGCCCATCAGGTTGGGGCCAACGCCTTCCCCAGTGGAGAAGGGTCCAGGCCCAGCCAGCCAGGATCAGTCCGTGAGCACCACCAACTCCCCGTCACTCTTCTCTTCACCCTCCGAATCCTCATCCTCGCTGTACCGGTACATCTCGCCATCAGCCACCGAGTGCCTGTCATCGGTGCCCTCACCCTCCTCCCTGAGGCTGCAGGTGTTGACAATGACAGGCATGTTGGGGTCCAGGCTGTGGGGGACACAGTGCTCCACCAGTGGCTGTGCCAGGGACATGCCTGCTGCCCGAGGGTACAGGACATCTGAGGAGCTCATCTGCACCTGGCCAGCCTGCGGGCTGAGAGGTGGGGGAGAGGCGTGGTTACAGGTGCAGCCCTAAACCCAGCTCCAGGCCTCCCCAGGTGCACACACCCACTCCACCTCCTCTTGGCTCTGTGACTCATGCACCCTGGCCCCTGGTCTGCTTTCCAATGGCTGGATTCACTGTCAACTAAGACGGGCACATCCAGAGCCATGGGCGTGCTCAACAGGTAAATTTCTTGGGGGACCGTATGTGAATCCAGTTTTGGGAAACTGTACATCATAATGCCCCAGCGGTATATGACTCCATCGGGGTGCACGCCTTGGTCAAGTCAGGAATCTTTCTGTGGGAGGAATACTTTTAACGTCTCCAAAGAACTACAGGAGCTGGGCGCGGTGGCGCAAGCCTGTAATCCCAGCACTTAGAGAGGCTGAGACAAGAGAATTGTGAGTTCGAAGCCAGCCTCAGCAACGGCGAGGTGCTAAGCAACTCAGTGAGACCCTGTCTCTACATAAAACACAAAATAGGGCTGGGGATGTGGCTCAGTGGTCGAGTGCCCCTGAGTTCAATCCCCAGTACCAAAAAAAAAGAACTATAGGCACCTCTCTCCAGGTACATGTGGCTGGTCCTCCACAGTCACGCACAGCCACACACCTATATCCTCAGTCATTAAGTGCTTGCATGTGATTACTCTCTCTAAAGTCACACACACAGGCCCAACCGCACGCGGATGATACACACACAAGTGTGCACCCTGTGCTCACACACACTGGGCAGACTCGCAGCACCCCCGCCGCTCACAAAAGCCAGCCATACACCAACATCCTGCCTCGCAGCTGTCACACACACACCGTCGCTGGCTGCCTGGGGAGGGCCTGCTCACGGGATCACGTAGCTCTGGCGGGCATCCTGGCGCCGGGTCCTCATCAGGGCCTTGT
This sequence comes from Xerus rutilus, assembly GCA_028644305.1. Classification (NCBI taxonomy): domain Eukaryota; kingdom Metazoa; phylum Chordata; class Mammalia; order Rodentia; family Sciuridae; genus Xerus; species Xerus rutilus. The sequence continues at coordinate 60,949,406 of CM053410.1, forward strand.
ACTCGCCCACGCGCAGCCGCTTGCCTTCCACGATGCACGTGCGCTTGGGCCGAGGCTTGTACTTGTAGTCAGGGTACTTCTCCAGGTGCTGCCGGCTCAGCCGCGCCTGTTCCTCATAATACGGCTGCTTCTCCTGGTTGGTCATGGACTTCCAGCGGGAGCCTGGCCCAGCCCCCAGGGGTAGGCAGTCAGAGCTGGGTTCTGCACTTAGCAAGAACCCCGTCCAATGTGGACGCTCTTTGGATGGTGGACAAATCAATCAATGAAGATGATGCATATAGGAGTTTCCAAATACCAAATTAGGACTTAGCACCCACGCACATGCCATATAACCCAGTAACTTCCAGAAGGAAGTTAGTAAGGCCTCATTTGCATTAATAAAGGCGCAGCCACCCCAGGCTATCAACAACTCAGATGGGTGCCCTGCTCAGGACAAAACACCTGGTATGAAGTCAAGGTATGTATAGCTCAGTGGTAGCACTTCCCTAGCATATGCAAGGGCCTGGGTTCAATCCTCAGCAACACACACACACCCCTGGCAGGATGTGGTGCCGCACGTCTGTAATTTTGATTACTATGGAGACAGGAGGATCACAAGTTCGAGGCCAGCCCGGGCAACTTATCAAGACCTTGTCTCATAAAAATAAAAAGAGCTGGAGGTGTAATTCAGTGGTTGAACACCCCTGGGTTCAATCCCTAGTACTCTTACAATGAAACCAAAAAAAACCTCTTGTCTCAGACAAGATACCTACATTGATATTAGAGGGGACTCAGTCCTCTTCCAGCCCCATCTGCCCTGCCCTACATAAACAGAATGTGTAATTCAAAAAATCTATGGATAGTCCAAGAACACTGATCCCTCCTATCTTCTGCCACAGCTAGTTTCAGGGATCTTGGCAAACAGTAAAATAGGTTAGAGATCAGCCTGGGGGGGCTAAAGAATACATACATGTGTGCGCACAACACACACACACACACACACACACACACTGCTTGAGGTCTTAAGGGAAAGAAAGCATTACCAGAAGAGCCCTACGATGGTACAAGACCCCAGGATCCAGCTGCCCCCATATCCCGACTCCCACACCTCCAATCATATTCCACTGGAGTTCAACATGGTGCAGAATATCACCAAGCAAGCCTCGAGTAGACCCAGCTGACTCCAGCAATGAGAGCCTGAGGAACTATGTTCCCTGGAGCCCCCAGCTCCCCCAGAAGGCCTGCTCTCTCTCTGGTCCTTACCAAGGATCTTGCTGATGCTGGAGTTGTGCATGTCTGGGAAGGCTTGGAGGATCTTCCTCCTCTCATCCTTAGCCCATACCATGAAGGCATTCATGGGTCTCTTGATATGACTGCTATTCCGGGACTCAGGGAAGTGGCGAGAGCCTGGGGGACAGGAAGACATTCAGTCAGGCAGCCCAGAGGGGGACTGGCAGTGATGTCCCTAAGTGACCACCAGGAGGCGCCGAGAAGGCTCCAGCAAGGCAGGAACAGAGATGCATCTCAAGGGCCTGAGATGAAGGACAGACCCAGGAGGAAACTAGAGCTCTAGGGCTCTGTGGAGTCACAAGATGCAGGAAAGCAGACCCATAGATAGAGCCAACAGAGACACCAGGGGACAAAAGAGCCACACTTACCTGGAAGGACCCAACAAGGAACAGCAAGGGAGAGAAGGGATCAGAGACAGATACAAGCCCGGTGGGACGCAGCTATGGGCCCTCCTGCCCGCCTGCCCAGTGCCAGAGCCCTCACCGTCCACGTCGCAGCTCAGCATGGCTTCCTCCAGAGGGTGCACACAGCTCTCCTCCAGCCGTTCCTTGGCTGGGGAGGAGTCCAGGCTGAGGAGGTCCTGGGATTGACAGGGGCAACTTGTACCTTAGTCCCCTGGTGTCACACCTCTCCTCCCCCTGCCCATCCTTTTGGTGGGCTCAAATTTTGCATCTTTTACCTTGGACCCTGTATGCTCCTGCCCACAGGGGCAGGGGATTGGGGGCCCATACCTTGAGAAAGGGGGTGCTGGGGGAGCTTTCCAAGGCCCCACTGTGGCTGTGCAGCAGCTGCCGAGCATCCTGGATGGCTTTGGTGACAGCGTCTCCTTCACCAAGAAAGCCTGCAGGAGAGGGAGGAGAAGAAGGAGGAGAAGCTGGGGGAAGTCATCCAGTGTGAACCCAGACTCCTGGGAGCCACCTGGCTGAGTGATCCCCCTGGTGCTCTGTGGGGCTGCTACATTGGCCTCTGTGCAGTGCCAATAGACTGGACATGAGAATAGCACCCCCGAATTGTGTAACTCGGTGGCCTGAGTCCAACGCTGGAGTGCCCAGACAGATGAGATGGGGGAGAGGAGGGTTTTCTAAGAGCAAGTTTAACGCCTTGTTTTAAAAAATTGTCATCAGAGAGGAAAGGGACATGGCCAAGGTCATGGAAGCAGAGAGCTCACCCAGAGGCAGACTCGGGGGGCTGGACTGCAGGTCCCGCGTGGGGGCCCCGTGGCTGGGCGGGCGGGGCCCACAGTTGCTCATCTTCAGGCTTGGGGAGTTGGAGGCGTTGGGCAGCTCAGGAGCCTTGGGCTTGGCTGTGAGGTTCAAGGGCTGGGAGGGCTCCTGAGAGAGATCCAGAAGATCAAAAGGTAAGAGACGCCAAAGGAGACCCCTTTGGGGACACCAAGGGACAGAAGACACAGGGAAAGTGAGACAAGCATACCCAGGCAGACAAGAAGAGCGAAAAAGAAAGAAAGAGACAGAAGTGCAGGTGACCCAGAGTGAAGGCAGGCAGCCAGGAGGGTGCCCAGGGCCAGCAGGCAGAGGACAGTACCTGCAGGGGATGGTGGGCGGCCATGGCCCCGGGCCTCTTCACTACAGGGGCAGGGGGGCTGTGCAGCAGCTGCAGCGGGTATTCCACTGTGGAAAAGGCGGCAGGGAGAAAAGTCCTGGATGAGCACAGAACAGCGGACACCTGCTTGACGAGGCCCCCGCACCACAGGCACGCAAAGCTCGGAGCTGGCCCAGCTGGTCCCAACCACTGCCCCCAGCTCCAAAGCACTACTGGGGACCTCCTATCCCCTCCTGCCCCACTGCTCCTGCACACTGACTGGTATCTTCACCCTGGGCCTGACCTTCCCAACCCACTCTATAAAGACTTTCCAATGGCCAGGTGTGGTGGCGCACGCCTGTAATCTCAGCAGCTCGGGAGGCTGAAGAAGGAAGATCCCAAGTTCAACGCCAGCCTCAGCAACTTAGTGAAAGAGACCCTGGGGACCTAGCTCAGTGGTAAAGCACCTCAGGGTTCAATCCACAACACCGAAAGAAAAAAGAAAAACTGAGGTCTTAAAAGTTCCATGGTTTGCTCTTGGATTTATTAAATAGCAGCACCAGGATTTGACTCTAGGTCCTCCAGACTTCACGGCCCAGCCTTCCCCTCTCCACAGTGCTCTTTAACCTACCCACCCTCCCTCACTCTCCATCAGCCAGGCCGGTGTCAAGGAGGTGGGAGAGATAAGCCCTGTGTACAAATCACTAACCACATGGCAGGTGGTGAGAGATAAGGCCCCCAGGTGGTATATCAGGAGACTTTGTTCCAGCTAGTGTGACTAGAGCAGGCTTCCCAGGGCAGTTTGGTTGTGAGCTAGGACCTGCAGGATGGGCAGGATTCAGACAGGTAGAGATGGGGTGATGCGGACACGTGGGGAGTGAAACCAGGAGCAAGGGAAGGTCAGGTTTGAGGTCTGTGAGTGCCAAGCTTGGGAATTTGAACTCCGTGCTGCAGACCACAGGGCAACACCTGAGACTCGTGGAACAGGGAGGGGGCAGCAGCGAGGCTGTTCACACTTCTGAAGCAGCTATGGGCAGATGTCCCCATAGCTCACAACCCTGCCTCTGGTCAGTGCCCCTCCATGCCCTACCACCCACAGCCAGTGCCAACATATTCACTACTCAAATGTCCAAGTCTACCCCAACTCCTGCAAAATAAACCACAGGTCTCAAGCTCCTTCTGACTGCCGTCTCCAGGCATGCCCCAAGCCCCCATCATACATTTCCCTCAGCTCCAGCACCCCTTACAGCTTCCACCCCTGAACGCTGGGCCTCTGTCTGGCCATCCCTCTCCTGGGCTCTCCTCAGCTCCCAACTTTGCCCTCGCCCCTCTATCCCTTCACCCAGACACCACCTCCTCAGCAAACCTCCCCAGTCTCTTGATGATTGACACCCTTCTGTCTCTCTCCCCAGACTGTGAGTTCCTTGAGCTCAAAGTTCAGATGTCATTAGCACCAACAGCACAGTGCTGGACACATGGTCACTGTGCTGAATTTCAGTGGCAGAAGAGGAAGCAGGAGTGACATGGTAAAGACGGGGACCAGAGTGCAAAGGCAAGAATGGTGGCCACTAGACCCGGGCAGATGGCAAACCTCAGTTAAGATTCAAGATGCTGCCGGGCATAGTGGCGCACGCCTGTAATCCCAGCGGCTCAGGAGGATGAGACAAGAGGATCATGACTTCGAAGCCAGCCTCAGCAACTTAGAGAGGCCCTAAGCAACCAGGGAGACCCTGTCTCTAAATAAAATGTAAAAAAGGGCTGGGGATGTGGATCAGTGGTTAAGCACTCCTGGGTTCAGTCCCCAATGCCAAAAAAAAAAAAAATTTCAAGATATTAATATTCAGCCGGGCGCGGTGGCTCATGCTTGTAATCCCAGCACTTAGGGAGGCTGAGACAGGAGAATCGCGAGTTCAAAGCCAGCCTCAGCAACGGCGAGGCGCTAAGCAACTCAGTGAGACCCTGTCTCTACATAAAAACACAAAATAGGGCTGGGGATGTGGCTCAGTGGTCGAGTGCCCCTGAGTTCAATCCCCAGTACCAA
>CM053410.1:60954754-60983344 GCA_028644305.1 Xerus rutilus
GATTGAACCCAGGGCCTTGTGTATGCAAGGCAAGCACTCTACCAACTGAGCTATATCTCCAGCCCCAGGGAAGGGTCTTGACATGTGAAGCCCACCACACGGACAAGAATAAAATTAATGACGAAGACATTCAAATATTTAATGAGCCAGGCACAGTGGTGCACGCCTATAATCCCAGTGGCTCAGGAGGCCGAGACAGGAGGATCAAAGCCAGCCTCAGCAAAAAGCAAGGCTCTAAGCAACTCAGTGAGACCCTGTCTCTAAATAAAATACAAAATAGGGCTGGGGATGTGGCTCAGTGGCTGAGTGTCCCTGAGTTCAATCCCGGTACCAAAAAAAAAAAATTTGAGTAATGGGCACTAGCCAATCAGAGGGGACCCTTGGGACAATCAGAGAAATTGATGGATGCCAACCACATACAACTGTATGTACAACTGAAGATCCCAAGCGCTGAGCCCTGTTTTCCATGTTTATCATGTGCTAGGCACTGTTTGAATCCTTTTTACTTATGTTAATTGATTTAATCTTCAAAACAATCATCTGAGGTAGGTAATATTATTATGTCCATTTTAGAGATGGAAAAACTGAGGCCTGAAGGGATTTGAGCCTGGGCAGTCTTGCACCAGAATCCAGCTCTCAACCAGACAACAGGAACCAACTACACAACGTGCCAAGTGTCAGTTATAGTGCTTTAGCTCTATTACTTCATCTGTCCTGTGAAATAGTAACTATTAATTATCTGTTTTACTGATGAGGACAGAGGCTTAAGGAGGTTAGGCCATCGGCCCTAAGATCATAGTCAGGAAGTGGCAAGCAAGAAGCAGAACCCAGAAACTGGCTAATGAGTCTTTTCTTTTTTCTTTTATTTTTGTGGTGTTAGATTGCATATAGGGCCTCGTGCATGCTAGGCAAGTGTTCTACCACTGAGCTACATACCCAGACTGAGTCTCTATCTTTTTTTTTTTTCTTTTGGTACCGGGGATTGAACTCAGTGGTACTTGATCACTGAGCCACATCCCCAGCCCTATTTTGTGTTTTATGTAGAGACAGGGTCTCACTCAGTTGCTTAGGTCCTTGCTAAATTGCTAAGGCTGGCTTTGAACTCGCTTTAAGTAGTAGAATATAGTGGGTGGAGCCGGGCATGGGCGAGGCACTAAGCAATTCGGTGAGACCCTGTCTCTACATAAAACACAAAATAGGGCTGGGGATGTGGCTCAGTGGTCGAGTACCCCTGAGTTCAATCCCCAGTGCCAAAAAAAAAAAAAAAAAGAGAGAGAAAAGAATATAGTGGGTGGCTTTTCTCATACCTGTCAGAGGTCCCAAGGGCCAAGGAAAATCATCTCCTGGAGGCTCTATCACCTGCCCCTAACCCCCACCTGTTCATCCACTGGTGCTCTCCTGATGGTTCAGGGGAACTAGGTCCTGGTCCTGGTTCAATTGATACAAGGAAAGTTAAAAACAAGTGTGGGCAGAAAAGACCCTGGTTTTACAGGCTACAGGCTTCACTTGATCCTGCCAGTCACGACAAGATCCCAAGTAAGTGCAGGTGCGGAGCTCAACGTGACCTGCCCACACCCCTTGCAGGGACAAAAGGATTCAAAGCCAGGGTCCTACCAGCACCTTCCTCCCCAAACACAAATGAAATGCAGCAAGCATTCTGGAGGGCGCAGGGCTGAGCAGCCCAGCCTCCCTTACACTTAGCACTGCTCCAAGCCGCTCCCCTCCCTCAGCAGCGCATCTAATGCCCACACTGTCAGTACATCGATCAGAGCGCTGTGCTGGCAACGCGTGTGCCTAATGAACGGGTGCGGTCGTTCTTATTTTCTTTTCAAAATTTTCTGACTATAAAAGGAATACGTGTTCACTATAGAAAACCTGCAAATTTTAAAGTAACAAAGAAGACAGAAAAATTTTAAAAGTCACCCATTTCTCATCAATCTGGAGGTGGCACTGATCATTGACATATTTCCATCAAACTTTTCCCTGAATGTAGTTTTCTTTTTCACCATTGAGCTCACAAGCAAGTTTTTTGTCCTGTTTCTTTACCCTCACTTAATTGTATATCCAAGGACTTTTCATGTTACTACAAATTAGATATTATTAAAATGTCTTTGGAAAGCCTGTGTGTGTAGTGGGGGGGACTGAATCCAGGGCCTCATGTCTGCTAGGCAAGCGTTCTACCACTGAGCTACAACTCTTGCTCTGGAAAGTCTTTTTTTTTTTTTTTTTTTGTACTGGGGATTGAATTCAGGGGCACTCGACCACTGAGCCACATCCCCAGCCCTATTTTGTGTTTTATGTAGAGACAGGGTCTCACTGAGTTGCTTAGCGCCTCGCCATTGCTGAGGCTGGCTTTGAACTCATGATTTTCCTGTCTCAGCCTCCCAAAGTGCTGGGATTACAGGCTTGTGCCACCGCGCCCGGCTCTGGAAAGTCATTTTTAGTGGCTGTCTTCCACTGTAATTTACTTTACCCCATGCCCCATGGTGGAATGATCCAGCTCTTCAGATCTCACATTACTGAACCATCCTCATCACCCCCAAGGTCATCTACCCTCCCATCACCTCTACAGGGTCTCAGCCATTCTGCCATTGTGACAGATAGAAAAGCAGGGTCCCTGACAGCCAGTGGGCCTCACCTGCCTCCCCTGATGGACCAGGGACAAAAACAGCAAAGACCCTTTACATGGAGGACAGAAGCCACGACCCAGGATTAAAGCCATGAGCAGGGCCTAGAAGCCTGGACCCAAAGCCTGACTGCTTCTACAATAGGGAGCCAAGACTTTGTGTTCCTGGGACCTTAATTTCCCCTTGAAAAAAACAAAGAACGATTGGACATGGTGGCACACACCTGTAACCCTAACTACTCCCAGTTAGGAGGCTGAGGTCAGAGGAAAGCAAGTCTCCTGGGCAACTTAGTGAGACCCTGTCTCAAAATAGAAACTACAGGGCTGGGGCTGGGGCTCAGTGGTGGAGCGCTTGCCTTGCATGCATGAGTCCCTGGGTTCGATCCTCAGCACCACATAAAAATAAATAAAGATATTTTTTAAAAAATAGGAACTAAAAAGGCTGAGGATATAGCTGAGGTGAAGGACCCTTGGGTTCAATCCAAGGGTGCAAACAAAACAGAGCAAAAAAACAAAAACTACAATGAGACTCCACTTCACAACCACTAGAATGGCCATTTACCCACCACCACCAAAAAAAGAAGAAAAAAAAAGAAGGTGGAGGAGGATGAGGAGGAGAAAAAGGAAATAAGTATTGACTAAGATGTGAGAATTGCTGCTGTTGTGGAAAACAGGATGGCAGCTCCTCAAAAATTTAACATAAGGGCTCGGGGTATAGCTCAGTTGGCAGAGTGCTTGCCTTGCATGCACAAGGCCCTGGGTTCAATCCCCAGCATGACAAAAAAAAATTAACATAAAATTACCCTAGGAGGCTTGCCAGGCTCTGGAGGCTTAGCCAGGCCCTATGCAACTGAGTGATACCCTATCTCTAAATAAAATATTTAAAAAGGGCTGGGGATATGGCTCAGTGGTTAAGTGCCCCTGGGTTCAATTCCTGGTACTAAAAAAATCCCTATGACCCAGCAATCCCCACCTGGGCATTTACCCAAAAGCACTAAAAGCAGAATCTTGAAGAGATATTTATACACCCATGTTCATGGCAACAGTATTTTTTGGGGGGTGTACTGGGGATTGAACGCAGGGGTACTCCTCCACTGAGCCACATTCCCAGCCCTATTTTGTGTTTTATGTAGAGACAGGGTCTTACTGAGTTGCTTAGTGCCTCGCTATTGCTGAGGCTGGCTTTGAACTTGAGATTCTCCTATCTCAGCCTCCAGAAGTGCTGGGATTACAACAGGCGTGTGCCACCGCAACCGGCATGGCAATAGTATTCTTGATAGCCAAAAGAAAGGAACAACCTAAGTATACATCAACACACAAAGAGATCAACAAAATGAGATACACCCATACACCCAATGATTAGCCTTAAGAAGGAAGGACATCTTGACACATGTTACAACATGGATGGAACTTGAAACATGATTCCACTTATGAGGTACTTAAAATAGTTCCATTCATAGCAACACAAGAGAAGAGAGCCAGGCACAGGGGCACACGCCTGTAATCCCAGCGGCTCAGGAGGCTGAGACAGGAGGATTGCCAGTTCCAACCTCAGTAAAAAGTTAGGTGCTAAGCAACTCAGTGAGACCCTATCTCTAAATGAAACACAAAATAGGGCTGGGATGTGGGTCAGTGGTCGAGTGCCCCTGAGTTCAATCCCCGGTACCAAAAATTTTTTAAAAAGGGAGAGAGAAAGAGAATAGAGGTTACCAGAGGCAGGGAGAAGGGAAGAACAGACTTGTTGAATGGGTAATGAGTTTCGATTTGGGAGAATAAGTTCTGTGCTGGATAGTGGTGATCATTGCACAGCAATGCCAATGTAACTAATGTCCTTAAACTTTGTTCTATTTATTTTTTTGGAGGTACTAGGGATTGAAGTTGCAGGGGTGGGGGATGCTCTACCACTGAGCCACATCCCCAGCCCTTTTTATTTTTTATTTTTTTTGGTACTAGAGATTGAACTCAGGGGCACTTGACCACTGAGCCACATCCCCAGCCCTATTTTGTGTTTTATGTAGAGACAGGGTCTCACTGAGTTGCTTAGCGCCTCGCCATTGCTGAGGCTGGCTTTGAACTCGCGATTCTCCTGTCTCAGCCTCCCTAAGTGCTGGGATTACAGGCTTGCGCCACCGTGCCCGGCCCTTTTTATTTTTTATTTTGAGACAGGATCTTGCTAAGTTGCCTAGACTGAACTGAAAGTTGCAATCCTCCTGCCTTGGCCTTCTAAGTCGCTGGGATGAAGGTGCATACCACGGTGCCCGGCAGAACTGCACTGTTTGATTGATTAAATGATTAAAATAAGAAACAATGCTATGTATATTTTAACACATTTTTAAAACAAAGAATAAGAAACTGCCAAGTAATTTACTTTCGTAGCACTTTTAATCGCAGACTGGTGACTACCCTAGATGGGCATCAGGGAGGGCAGCAGCACTGGAAGCCAGCTGCCTGGGGACAGCCCCTATACACAGGCCATAATTAAAGTCACTAATTGAAGTGTCTGGAGTTGGCCAGAGTCAGACAATGCCAGACCTGCCGGGCCAGCCAGGTCTTCCCTCACTAACTCTAGTAACAATTAAAGGCTTCCACCTGCAACCTGGAAACCAGGGGTGTTCAGGATGCCTTAGCAGAGTCAAGGGACCTGTGGGGGCAGGAAGTTGGGGACGGAGAAAGAAGTTTGGTCTTCCCTTAAGGTCAGTCCTTCGACTTTCCTGGAAATCCTTTCCTCACATGTCCCTATTCGAGAAGTGGTTTCGAAGCAAGCACAGAACAGATCTGCCCCATGTGCTAAACAGCCCATCTGAGCCCTTCTGAGCCAAAGGACCGGGAGAGGAGGGGAGCAGGGCGGCCCTCCCAGTACGCAGGGTGTACTCCACTTAGGTCATAGACACTGGCATCTGCGGCCCACCCAAAGCATCTTGTCCTTCTCAATGAAGGACAGGCTCCCCAAAGGCCTGCTGGCCCTAAGGTTCATTTGATGTCCCCATTTCCTGATTTTCCACTTGGTGCTTTACTGGTGAACTCTCCCATTCCCACTCCACCAAGCTGAGATCACAGGGCTTCCTGTGTCTATGACAGCGGCCTGTGCTCTGTAGCTTCATTAAGAGTGCAGGCCACACCGATGGCAGCCCACCCCACAGGACCCGAGGGATTTCCTAGGGAGGCTGGAAAAGCCACCAGCATCTTTGTTCATCTTTGTCCAAGGAGGGAGAGGGAGAAGCAACCCTCAGGGCTGTCCCTCCCCAGGCCCTCCCTCTGCCACCACCGGGCCACTGGAGCTCACTGTGCTGCTTCCCTTCCCCCACAGCCTGCAGATCTGACCCAGGGGAAGGGGGTCAATGATGGGGTCACTGGAGGCGCCCAGCTCAAAATCAGCTCTGCACTAAGGAAGAATTTAACCCTCTCCCTCCCAGCTCATGACCACCCACCCTAACAGACCTGCCTGTACGGAGGAAAAATAATTGCAAAGGATCTAGAAGGATCCGGTCATAGTTCTGAGTGTGGTGGAGAGAGCAGAAGGCCTGAGTATGGGCCTGGGCTCTGCCTCAAACTCCGAAAGTCTTTGAACCTCAGCTTTACCATCTGTAAAATGGACGTCAACATGCACACCACCAGATCGCTAGGGGCCTTTGTTATTTTCTAAATGCCACAGCACTTGATACACTAGAGGGTTTATAAAGCCCCCTACACGTGTAAGGGATTTGGACACCTTTAATACACTGTGAAGCTGGGGACAAATCACTTAGCCTCCCAGATCTGTTTTTCCATGTACACAGGACGTGAATTAGTACTCCTTCCACAGACAAAATTATAGGTGGAGGAGACTCCCAGGCCTTTGATGCCGTGGAGATTAAAGTGTTACTAAGCCCCTGATTTCCACTTTGAGGGTGTAGCCCAGGGCAAGCCATGTATAAAGCCCCTTAGCAGCAAGATAATGACAGCTCCCGCCATTTATTGAGTGATCGCAAGCTAAGTGCTTCACAGGTATCTTCTGCGGTGGCAAAAGCCACTTTACAGGTGAGGAAAGAGAAGCCAAGGGGTGGGAGTGGACTCCCACTTAAGGTCCGCCTGACTCCAAGTCCAAAACCAGAGCACAAGGATCTCTGGAAGAGGCTACTTCCCACGGCTGCATGTCACAGGAACGGTCAGCAGGCCAGGCCTCTCCCTACCTCCAGCTGGCCTGTCACCATGGTCACAGGAGGGCAGCCTCACACACCCTTGCTGCCTTCACTTCCTGTCAGGCTCCTGCAGGCGGCCACTCGGGTACTCAGAGTCCAAAGGTTAGTTAAAGGCTGTTTATTATTATGAATTATTGAAATTCACAACCCAGCAGTGGATTTTGTGAATGTGGTGGCTTCCCGCCTCAAGGCAATCCCAACTCGAGTGAATTCCATTGGTTTTATAAAAATTGGCTCTCCTTAGTGAGGACGGTCCCCTTTAGGGGGGACAGAGAAGAGTGTGCTCTGAGGCAGCATGTCATTTCTGTCCCACCTGGCAACGCCCTGCCTGTAGTTGGCTTATGACAATCACTTCCCCTTTCTGCACTGCACCCTGGGACCAGCAGGGCAGGGTCCACACCCCAGCCCATCTCTATTCAGCACCTCTGCCCTGCTCCAAAACCCTGGAACACTTGGGAGAGCAGCTCTCACGCTGGTTTCTTCTAGTAAAGTGGTCACTCCAATAGCAGAGTACAGCCGGTTATAAATCACAGCAGCAAACCCCTGGATAAGCCTCCTGTGTTCTGGACACGGCTCTAGGCACTATTTTTTTTTTTTTTTGGTATTGAGGATTGAACCCAGCGGTGCTTTACTGCTGAAATAAGTTCCCAGTCCTTTTTATTTTATTTACTTATTTTTTCGTTACAGGAATTGAACCCAGGGGTGCTTAACCACTGAACCACATCCCCAGCCCTTTTTATTTTGAGACAGGGTTTCATAAAGTTGCTTAGGACTTTGCTAAATTGCTGAGGCCGACTTTGAACTTGCAATCTCCTTCCTCAGCCAGGCACGGTGGCACATGGTGGCGCATGCCTGTAATCGCAGCACTTTGGGAGGCTAAGACAGGAGGATCGTGAGTTCAAAGCCACCCTCAGCAATGGTGAGGCGCTAAGCAACTCAGTGAGACCCTGTCTCTACATAAAACACAAAATAGGGCTGGAGGTGTGGCTCAGTGGTCGAGTGCCCCCAGTACCCCCCCCAAAAAAAGAAAGAAAAGAAATCCTCCCACCTCAGCCTCCTGAGTCACTGGAATGACAGGTGTGCATCACCACTGCACCCAGCTCTAGGCTGTCTTCACATAAGCCTTGTTATGTACTCACACAAGAGCACTGCTATAGATGGCATTTGACAGCGAGGAAGCTTAAGCACCAAGAAGCTTAGTAACTTGGCCAGGGTCACACAGTGCATCTGCTTGTTGCAATGGAATGAACACTGGGACATGGAGGGAGGGATCCTAGATGACGATGCTTGTCCCCAGCACGCTCTCTAGAAAGGCCCTTCTTCTCAGGATCCTACGGAGGCCATGCTCCTGACACCCGGGAGTCACTGCCCCCGACATCCCATGCCCATCACAGGACAAGCCTCCACATGGAATGGCCCTGGACTAAGTGCCATAATTTGTTCATCACTTCATGGAATCTCTTCATCCTCATGAGGCAGGTACTATTGTTTATCCACTTATAGGTGAAAAAAAAAAAAAAGCAGGCTATAAGAAAGTCTGGAGCTGGGTGTGGTTGTGCAAGCCTGTCATCCCAGTGGCTTGGGAGGCTGAGGCAGGAGGACCCAGAATTCAAAGCCAGCCTCAGCATCTTGGTGAGGCCCTAAGTAACTTAGCAAGACCCTGTCACTAAAAAAAAAATAAGAAAAGAAAAAGGGCTGAGGATGTGGCTCAGTGGTTAAGTGCCCCTGGGTTCAATTCCTGGTACCAAAATAAAAAAAAGAAAAAAAGAAAGTTCTAGGTTAGGCATGGTAGCACACACCTGTAATCCCAGCGATTTGAGAGGCCGAAGCAGGAGAATCACAAATTCAAGACTAGCCTCAACAACTTGGTAAGACTCTGTCTCAAAATAAAAAAATAAAAAGGGCTGGGGAGGTAGCTCAGTGGTAGAGTGCCTCTGGGTTCAATCCCCAATACAAAAAAAAAAAAAAAATTCTAGTATTTGCAGGAAATCACACAGCTCAGAAGCAGCAGTCAGGACTTAAACTCCAGTATGACTCTGCCTCATCCCAGTCTCCCCACTCAAGGCCACCTAAACCTAGAAGGGAAAGGAGCTTTGTTCTCCCCTAGGCAGAGTAGGGACTCCCTGAGGGCAGGGCCTGGTCTCTTCACCCAGGGTCTTTCACACACTGAGGGCTTGATAAATCTCACCAGGTTCTCATTCATTTAAAAATACACTATACTAGCCGGGCGCGATGGCGCACGCCTGTAATCCCAGCACTTAGGGAGGCTGAGACAGGAGAATCGCGAGTTCAAAGCCGGCCTCAGCAATGGCGAGGCGCTAAGCAACTCAGTGAGACCCTGTCTCTACATAAAACACAAAATAAGGCTGGGGATGTGGCTCAATGGTCGAGTGCCCCGAGTTCAATCTCCAGTACCAAAAAAAAAAAAAAAAAAAAATACACTATCCCACTGCCTTTTGAAATGACATCTAGAGATCAATCCTGAACAATGCAAGTTTGCCCAGTCATCAAACTGACATGCAGAGTTTCCCAGGAAAAGTGGCCACATTCACTGAGCCCTAGTGAGACCAAAGCTGTGGGCAGTGTGGGTCAGGGCAACAAGAAAAAGCAGCACATCTCTCAGGACCACCAGCCTCAGCCCCACACCCTGGAGCCCCCTAGCCCAGGCAGGGAAGGGCAGTCTGTCTCAACCAGGCTGTTCAGCAAGACTCACAGGCCATAAAATGCCTTTGAATGGAAAAGAACAGGGTACTGCTGGAATTTTTCATAGACAATGAGAGATGCTTCAGCCTGAATGAATGAGCCACCCATTCTGAAAATTCTCTGAAACATCCTCTGGTTCCCCATTGTCAACAAAGTCCCAGCTCTGTGGCCTGTGTTCAAGGTTCCCACTAGGCTGGGTGGTCTCGGCCCAACTGTGGTCTGAACTAACAGGATGCATTTCCATCCCAGCAGGACTCCCCCTCAGTCTCTGGGCTGGGAGCTCAGCCACTGTTGCTCCTTACTGCAACTGGCCCAAGATGTCCTAAAAAACAGTCATCTTAGTAGAACACAGGCGTCGCTGAGGGAGCCCTGAGTCCCGTTCAATACACACTCACTGAATTGAATCTCAGCGTCCATCCTTCGTGAAGCCTTGGCTAGCCTTGAGCTAGAGAACAGAGGGCAAGTAACCAACCCACCAACCCACCTCAGGGTGCTGTGGCCATGTGGGGGACATACCTCAAAGCTGGAAACCAGGCCCAGGTTCTCACCGCCTAACATCCTTCTTCCCAACCACCCAACACATTCTCTGCAATGACCTTCCTCGAGTCCCACCAGAGCTTCTTATCTTACAGTGAACCTGCCCATCAACAACCAGCCAATGGAACCAAGCTTGGAGATGTGGCTGAAATGCAAAAAAACACCATTTGGGTGGCTCACTCTGAAAGCAGTTTCCAGGCGGTCATGGTGGTGCATGCTTGTAATCCCAGTGACTCGGGAGGCTGAGACAGGAGAATCTCAAGTTCAAGGCCAGCCTCAGCCAACTTACTGAGGCTCTAAGCAACTTAATGAGAACTTGTCTCAAAATAAAAAATTTTAAACCGGGCACAGTGGCTCAAGCCTGTAATCCCAGCACTTTGGGAGGCTGAGGCAGGAGAATCGCGAGTTCAAAGCCAGCCTCAGCAACGGCGAGGCGCTAAGCAACTCAGTGAGACCCTGTCTCTACATAAAACACAAAATCGGGCTGGGGATGTGGCTCAGTGGTCGAGTGCCCCTGAGTTCAGTCCCCAGTACCAAAAAAATAAATAAAAATAAAAAATTTTTAAAAAGGGTTGGGGATGTGGCATGGTGATAAAGCACCCCTGGGCTCAAGCCCCAGTACCAAAAATATTAAAAATAAATAAATAAATATAAGCAGCCTCTGCTCCTCCAGAGGCCCAGGGGATCAGGCACCTCCATCCAGGACCTGAGAAGGTTCTCTCCACCAGCATCCCCTACCACTGCGCTCTGGGGAATGCTCTTAAAAAGAGTGATGTAGTGATGTTAGTCAAGGACAAGCAGCTAGGAGGAGAAAGAGGGGAAACAAGGGAAGAAGGCCAACTTACGTGAGGGGTGGATGGAGGTAGGGGACTTGCCTCCAGGAACGAGGACCAGTGATGAGCCCTGGGTAGCATGAAGGCCAGCTCGAAGGAAGGGGCACTGGCCCTGCCCTCTGCATTCTCTTCCGGGACCCCCACACAACAACCTGCACACACAGCCCAGGCACCCACAGAGCTCTATCTACCGCCCCAATCTCACAGCCACCAAGTGAAATTCCGCCAGCTCAGCGCGTTTGCAAAAAGGGGGTGGTTTTGCTGGTGCACCATTCTTTCCGCATTGGCGGCCATCTTGCCTGCTCCCTCTCTTCCTGGGTTCTAACACACCAGCACTCCTGTTCTTTAAAGGGGTCTTCCCTGTTGCCTGAGAAACTCTGTGACTCTGTTCTGAGTGTCACTGCTCCAAACTTGTTTCACAGAGAAATGCAAAACCCAAGGCTGGAGTGGGGGGCACGAGTGCGGAAGAAGGGCCTGCTCCCACGGCCTCCCAGGCCATCCAGAAGGCGCCTCGACACACAGGGCTGGGCTCACACTGGCCTCGTATTAAAACTATCCCGTAGCACAGGCCAAGACACCACATCGTCAATCATAAAACTGTTGATCCATTCCTCCTTCCTGTCCAGCCTCTTGCCATGTCCCCCAAGCATCTTCCCCCAACACTGGAGAACAGAATGTGCTTGGCTGGAGACCCGGATGTAATAAATTGCTAATAACAGACTCTCAATCTGGAAAACAAAATAATCGGCCTCTTCCTTTCTGCTCCTCTCATCCTCAACACTAGATCCTCCTTCAAGGCTGTAGAGAGAAAGAAATGCCTCCTCAGGCCACCATCACTGGAAGGAAAATCAACTCCTCCCACCCTTAGGACCCCCCAGACCCACTCCCCTGCCCAGGCCCCCTTTCATAGGCACAAGCCTGGCCCAACCGTCTGGTATGTTTTTGTGCTCGCCCTCCCCCACCTCCGCCTTCAATCTCTAATTTTGCTTTATCCTCACATTTATTGAGCACCTGCTGAGTGCCAAGCAGGTTGACACCTGTTCCCTAATGCAGGTGAAGGGACAGCTGCTGAGGAGAGGCAGGGAGGCCTCTGTTCCTGCTAAGGAACAGCAATGAAGGGCCAGCCCTCCATGGCAACCCCAGGGAGGTCAGATCAGACAGATGACAGGGACAACCCCAAGCTGACTCTGTTCCCAGTGCCCAGCCCTCCCTGTAAGAGAGGTCACAAGGGCCAAACAGGACAAGAGTGAAAAGACACAGACAAGAGCAAAAGCATGGAAGCAGCAGGAAAGGACAAATCTGAATGTGCCCAGGGATACATTATAAAATTGTGTTCAGTGTTGGTTATGTGCAAATTGCATGTAAATAGGGACAAGGACTCTGGAAAGATCCAAGTGTCCCTGCTTTTTTTTTTTCCTCCTCTCTCTGACTTGTGCGGTTTCCAGGGTACCCGTAAAGCCATCTGACCACCTGGCCAGAAGAACCTAGAGTAGTGTCCCCAGCCCTGCCTCCAGTGTCCCCTTCACACCAACTCCTCTCCTTGGCCTCAGTTTACCTTGTGGCCACCTGAGAAACACAAGCGCAGGGAGGAAGGGGCAGTGGGATTCTGTCCCCACCAAGCACAGTCACCGTGGCAAGTAAGAGAGGCAAGGACGAGAATGGAAGCCTCTGCCAGGTACAACATCCTTCTGGATCTCGTCTCGGGCCAGGCTCCCTGTGGCTGTCAGGAGACCCAATGGGCTCCAGACATTCCCCGACGCTCTGGGCCCTTCCCATCGTCAGTTTTTCAAAACCAATGGCAAGATGCCAGGGCAGGAGGCCAGGAGACAGCAAGATGTCAGAGCGGGTTGTCAGTTGTTCTGCACAGGGGTCAGACACGCCATCTGGATCAGCCTCCCTGTGCATCCCTGCAGATGCACAGCCAGGAGGGACTAGGAAAGCCCTGCCACCTATGCAAAGCGGAGCCTCTGAACCGCGACATTCTCATCTGCAGAATGTAGGGAACCGAGGCTCGCCACCCCTCCTAACTCAGAAAGTGATGGGTTCCCCTAAGTAAACCTCACAGGAGCACGCCATGAGGGCACAGCACAGCACAGCACAGGGACAAACTGTGGCAGAGTGTCTCATGCCACAGCTGGACTTTGAAACTGCAGCCAAGACTGCGAGGGTGGTTGTTATTATCCTCCACATCAACCCAGCAGTCTCCTTTTCGCTCAGAAGGGGTCAAAATGGGGCTAGGGACATAAAACTCAGATGGTAGAGTGCTTGCCTTGCATGCACAAGGTCCTGGGTTCAATCCTCAGCACCACACACACACACACACACACACACACACACACACACACACACACACACAAAAGGTCAAAATGGTCCTTCTCAAACTGCGCGTGGTGGCGCATGCGTAATCCCAGCACTTTGGGAGGCTGAGACAGGAGAATCGCCAGCCTCAGCAACAGCGAGGCGCTAAGCAACTCAGTGAGACCCTGTCTCTACATAAAACACAAAATAGGGCTGCGGATGTGGCTCAGTGGTTGAGTGCCCCTGAGTTCAGTCCCCAGTACCAAAAAAAAGGTCCTTCTCAAGTTGCAAAGGGGTGAAAGTGAGGTTCCAGGAGGCTAAGTGACGGCACCAGGAGGTGGCAGGCACCACCCGTGTCAGCAGCAGAAGCTACTCTGGGGCCTGTCTCCCCAGGTGCTCTCAAACACCAGCCAGCCATGGAGGAGAGGCCAGGGCTCTGGGAGGCTTCTCCCCAAAAGGAAAGGCAGGACAGGTACAGTTGAAAAGAGGGTCCTGCACTCAATGCTGCCCCCTGTCAGGGTCAGGATCCCTCTACTTCATCCAGCAGGCTCTGGCTGGGGCCCCTGGAAGGCGAGCACCAGCCCCTAGTCCAAGTCAGGGATCCTGGGTCTCCAGCCTGACTCATCTACCCAGGTGAAGGGCAGCCTGGCCCGTCACCACTAGGGAATCATGGGAAGAAGGACAGAGTCTGTGCTCTCTTGTTAGAGATGGAGACTGAGGTCCATTTGCAACACGGGCCAGCTCACGCACACCATCTGGTGTGCGCCTTTTCCTCTCATCCTCACTAAACCTTTCCACAAAGGGGAGAGACCATCGCCCCCACTTTTTGGATAAAAAAAGTGAAGCTCAAAGAAAGTAAACAGCCCAGTATCAAGACTCAAAATCAAGAAGCTTCGTATCTAGAGCTTTCTGACTCTGACACCCCAGTGTGTTCTCACTCCACCATCCGACTCTCTCTGAACTGAAGAATATTCCAGAGGGAGTGAGGATGACGTGTGCATGATGTAGTAGGGTGGGGAGGAGGGGAAAAGATGCTGAGTGGCAGCCATACTGGCACCTCCCATGCTGTTCAGGTCCCTTCACACAGCCCAGGCCACCCCAACAGTCACCTGCACAAAACTGCGTCAGGCACAAACATGCACTTTCACACTGCAGGGCTCTGGCTCCCACGGTGCCACTAATACTTCACTGGACTGCAGTTATTTGTTCCCTTGTCCATCTCTCGGGTTTTGGCTGGAGCTAAACTCCTAATACTTTCTCAGAGACTGGATAGTACAGGCATCTCACACACACCCCTTATTAGGCGCCACGCATAGTTTCACATCTTCACAGACCCCGGCATTACAATAGCTCCATGAGCATGAGGCAGGTACCACTATTACCACCCCCATTTTACAGTGAGGAAACAGACTCACAGAAGTTAAGTAACCATATCTAAGACCACACAGGCAGCCTGGCTCCAGAAGCCACCTGTCCTCTGGCTCTGTGTCATTCTCCAATGCTTCCCGAGTCCTTAGCGCAAGGGTCTGGCACAGGTAAAGGTTTATTTTACAAAGAGGTCAAGAGAGAGGAAGATGTTACCACATCCCAGGCCCAAATCTCACATGGAACCCCGACTTCTATCACTTCTGACAATACTTCTTCCTTCTCAAAAGCTCCAGGTGCTCTTGCCATCTCTTGGGTGGCCCAGCAAGGCACAGTGATCTTGCTATCTTCCCAGTGGGGAAACTGAGACCCATGGACGCCTCAGGGCCGGAGGATTTGTTCAGAGGTAGGCCTGTCTTCGCAGCTAAGGCACATGGACTGCCTTTACCTCTGCCTCAAGCAAGAACAAACACCAAGAGGCAAGGGATCTGCAAGAGAGCACCCTGGCTGACCTGGTCACTGGGCTCTGGGCGGAGCCTGAGGGGAGGCAGGAGAGGGGGCTGCTCCCTGGGCCAGGCAGGGGAGGAGGAGACAACAGGCCCTTTGTGTCTGCGAGCTCCTGGGACACCTGTTCTCCCCTCCTGCCTGCCTGTGGCCTCCCTTCCCAGGGAGCCTGTGTGCGGCCTTGTTTATCCTGCAGCCCTGGCAGCCAGGCTGCCTGCACCCAGCGTGGGGCTCCGCAGCCCCTGCCAGCACCTGCCCGGCCCTGGCAGCCCCGGAGGCTGCTGGCCAAGCACAATCACCCTGCTGTTGACACAGTTGTTGATTTTCAGGAGGGTAGGGAAGGACGGGAGGAGAGGAGAGAAGCAGCGAAGGCATTTCACGCCAGTCTGGCTAATTTGCAGTTGGCCCGAACATTCCTGTGAGTGTGCGCACGCGTATGTGCACACACACCTTGGAGATGCTCGGGTTCCAATTCCCTGCTAGCCCAAGCACCACTGGAACCATACCACACCACAGGCAGCCGCTCCCCAGTGCCCCACACACAAGCACACACCAAAACTCAGGTTCCAGTGCCAGTCAAGGCCTCTGCGTGCCAGGGGCTCCGGCCACCTGTCTTCAAGTGCACACTCACTCTGCCCCACAGTCATGATATGTCCAGGTCCTTGGTGAGGGACAGGACCATCTGATATGCCCTGGGAGACCCAAATGAAGCCCATAGGAGATGGAGGGGGATCTGCTCTTAGACTCTTCTCTTGCCGAACTATCTCCTGATCTAACAGCCTAAGTCTGGATTAGGTGGCCCTCCTGGATGCTCCTGATGCACCCTGCACTTCCCTTCCTCACATATTTCAGCCATTATTGTATCTGTTACTCACTTATCTTTACCCTTCTCAAACCTGGGAAAGGCCTGTGAGGGTCTTCTGGTCTTCGGCCCCAGTGTGGTGGGCACAGGCCCAAAGCCAGCCCTCCTGTATATCTGTTGAGTGGACAGAAGGAGGAAGGAGCAGCCCCTGCAGAAGGCCACCCTGCCTCCCTCATCCTCTAAGTTCCCATTTTAAAATCATCTTTTCAATAAGGCCCTGTAGGTAGCTGGTAGGTAGCTGGTTAGCGTAGCTGGTTAAAAGGCTCTCCACTAGCCCATGCACCTACACTGGTCAAATCTGACTAGCTGGTTATCTCCTTAGAGATCAAACAGTAGGGATCCCCTACAGGACAAGGGACAGAGGAGTTTTGATGATGGGAGAGGGAGAGAGGAAGGCAGGGATACAAAGACTCCATGGGTTGAGAGATAGAAAGAGGATCTGGGGAAAGCTTGCTGTCAGATGATGCAGTAACCTCCCTCTTGCCCTCTTGCCCACTGTCTGAGAGCTCGTAACCCAATCCGCCATGACTCCGGAGGTCGTTCATACTTCTACTTGTGGTCAACGAGACAGATGACCTTGACTTAACAAAGAGGGTGACCATCAGCTCCACAGACCCTCTCGCACTCGCCAAACACACTCAAACACAAGCCCTCCAATTCTGGTCCCCCAAGTCTCACATCCATCAGTGACCAGAAAAGGGTAGAACAGCCGAAATCACCCCCCACTGGGGGTGCCATATTGAAGAATTTGGATCTGAGGCCTAACAAATCTGGTAGAAGAGAAGGGGAACCTATATTATGAAAACCATAGATCTCTGGGGCTTGCTCTGAGCTAGTTCCAACATGGCCATCGTGTCCAGTTGCACAGGCAGAGAGTGTACACTGTACCACCCAAAGAGCCCCATCACTCATGACAATTCTCTAGCAGATGGCAGTCAAGTTCATCCCTTGTCTCTCTCAGATACCAAAAGAGAAAGCCCTCCTGCCACCTACCGCTACCCAAGGCAAGGTTTGACACAGGGCCCCTTCCTGTTCTCTGACCCTATTTCCTGATCTACTACCTGGGAGTTCGCTGGCCAGGGCACCTGTTAACAGAGGCTGAACCCTTCACCCTAACTAAGAGAAAAGGCCTCCGCCTCCCCACTAGGGAATCCCCCTCGACCCCACCCTTGGCTCTTTCTCTACTCTTCCTCTCTTCCTCCAGCCCCTCACCCTGGCCAGACTCTCCCATGTCATCTGCTCCTGGGTGGAGTGTGCTGAGCTACCACAATTCTGCAGAAGGCAAAGGGAGGGCGGGAGGGTGAGCAGGGGACTAGAATCCCAATCTGCCCGGGGTGCCCGAAGCTCTGCAGGATTGAAGCTCAAGAGGTGGGAGAGCAGAGGCCCCTCTGCCACTCCTCCACTAGGGGCCTCTGTTCCGGCTTTTTCTTTTCCTCTCAGGCATTTCCCCTTTCCTTCCTGACATTGCTCTGAGGTCTCCCAGGACCACTCAGAGGCCCTGCCTGGCTCCCCAGGGGCCAGATGAAGCTGACACGGGCCTCCAGAGCACAGGCCCCATCTGCCCATGTGTGTACACACATGTGCACACAAGCGCACACACGCACCTTCCACACCAGTCAAGAAAAGGAGAGCCCTGCAAGCCAGAGAAATGGCAGGAGCTGAGAGGCCCCTCCATTCTGCTTTCAGCTCTTGCCGTTCACATCCCCCTCACTGCACCTGTGCAGAGAGCCCTGGCCTACCTGCTCACAGGCTTCCTCCCAACCCTCCCCACTAACCTTTTATTTCTACCCTACTCCTCAAGGAGCAGGCCCAGAACCAAGCCTCACGGGAATGGTTCAGTGACAGGGCTGAGGCGGGCAGCGGCTGTCCAGGCAGGGTACAACAGAGAGCTTCACACTCCAGAGACAACCCGCCTTTGCTCTGCAGAGGGCTGTGTCCTGCCTGTGAGGCCATGAGACTTCATTCTTTTGAGTCCTCATGAGGCAGCTCCAGCCAAGACTTCCCTCCCGGTTCAGCCTCTCCCATGTACCAGGGCCAAGGCTGGAGGCCTCAGGAACCCCACAGCCTCCTAGTCAAGGCCCACCAGGGATTCCAGGGAACCCTTAGCTGTCTTTTTTATTACCCCTCCTACCTGGGACCCTCTTGATCAAACTCCGATCATGGAGACACAGGTTTGTTTCACTGGCTATTCTAGATATATTTTAAATCCTTTTCACTCTGATAACAAAAAAAGTCACACATGACGATGCATTCTTTCTAGAAACTATAGAAGAAAATAAATATGAGCCACAATTTTTAAAAAGAAGTTAATGAAGCTGGCCCTGGGTGGGCCACAGCGGCTACTGGATGGGGGCTGCTCTGCCTGCAGCGGCTCTGCCCTCAATTCCCCACCTGCCCTGGCCAGGAATTACAAGAAAATCCCCTGCACTGGCTGCTCCTTCGAATGGCCAGGCCTGGATCCCTACAGCACCCACCTCTGCCCCAACTTGGCCTGGGATGGCAGCGGGGAACTCCTCACCCCCTTGGAGGGGGATGGGAAGGGGCAGGAGCAAGCCCACTGAACTAGTTCCCACCCCATCCTGTTCCACAGGCTGCACATTCCATTCTGAGTCAAGCAGGAGGCGGGGACTGGGGGAGGTAAGGCAGAGGGGAGGAGGCAGTCTGGCCTCCTCTGGGGCGGATCCCCCAGGGAGCTCCAGGCCTGGCAGGGATTACAGACCAAACCAACAGGGGGAAGGGCGCCAGGAGTGCCGCTGCCCAGATGTGGTCCCTTCCCCTTTCTCCTCTCGAGCCAAAGCACTGAAATCCTACCTTGGACATGTCCCCAGAAGACACAGGGGCACAACGTGGGGGGTAACTCTAATACCCTTCCCCCCAACTCTGCCCCAACCTCATGGACAGCTTATGGGGCTTCGTGCCAAGGCCATTTAAATGCTAAGGCCATTGCTGTGGGGAGCATGGGGTGGGGGAGGAGTTTGAATCCTGTTCCTATCAAGGGAGCTGAATTCCAGATTTGATGGCTTCCCTGTGTCAGACTTTCCAGTGAGACCAAAAGGGCCTGCGTAGTGAATGCTATTTAGAAAAGAAGGTAGCAGCTAGGGATACTGTCTCTACTTCTTCCTTCTTCTCCCTACTATCCCATGCACCCCCATCCCCAGGGTCAGAATTCTTACATTTGGGCACAAATCTCAGCTCCTTTTCTAACTCGTCCCATGTGCACACTCGGAGCCCTGCCAACTCCTGGACAGAACCAAGAATACACCTGGAGTCCCAGGAGGTGTCTGGGAGGTTCTATGCCATGAACCATGCGGAATGGACAGAACTCTTTCTTTAGGGGGCTGGGAAGGCCTTCACCACAGCAAGTCTTTGGAGCCCACCTGGTCTCTTTGGGCCAGGTCCCTGGGTATGTAACAGGCACTCAGGAGAAACTACCACATCCAGACGGCTCAGGAAATTATACGCATTTTTAAAAATTTATTTATTTATGTATTCTTTTTTGGTACCAGGGATTGAACTCAGGGGTACTCGACCACTGAGCCACATCCCCAGCCCTATTTTGTTTTATGTAGAGACAGTATCTCACTGAATTGCTTAGTACCTCGCCGTTGCTGAGGCTGGCTTTGAACTCGCGATTCTCCTGTCTCAGCCTCCCAAAGTGCTGGGATTACAGGCGTGCACCACTGCGCCCCGCTTACTTATTTTTAACTGAGGATTGAACCCAGGGTTGCTCTACTATTGAGCTACATCCCCGGCCCTTTTTGTTCTTTATTTTGAGACAGGGTTACTTAGGCCTCACTAAATTGCTGAAGCTGGGCTCAAACTTGTGATCTTCCTGCCTCAGCTGCTGGAATTATGGGATTACAGATGTGTACCACCACGCCCGTTCAAGTATATGCATTTTAAAGGAAATCCAGTGACCCCATCAGAGAAGCTGGCAGAAGTTGGAGGTGGCCTTGCGGAGCTGGCCTATAACAAATCTCTTAACCAAGTCTTCCCAAGGTTAAAGAAGAGACGGTCAAGACGAAGGGTCACCAGGCCAGGAACAGCATCCACAGCATGCGCTCCATCTCGAGGCAGAGAGATAACGGGAGACGCAGAAGCTATCCTCCATGAATTCTGGTTCCCCATCTGGTGACAAGCATTGTGACAGCCACCCTGGCTAACATATCTGGGTTCTGGGAAGAGACTAGCAAAGGGTGAGGGCTGCTGCGAGTTCAGGCAGGAGCAGCCCTCTTAAGCAAACAGTGCGCACAAAAATAACTCCCATTCAAAGCACGATTTACTGTGCAGGCCGGGCCTTCCCAGCACAGAGCTCTTTTCAAACACAGCTTCACCCTTGAATGTGCTGGGGGAGGGGGCACCCTGGTCCAGCTGCTCCTCAATCCACTTTTTTCCGGTGGTGTCAGCTTCCTGGAGGCTTACCAGGGAACTGCCCAACTAAAGGCCATCTTGAAACACCCCTAGAGAGGAGAAAACCTTAGTAGACCCCTCAAGTACACTTCTCAAGGGGAAGAACACCTAGGTCCCTTGGAGGAATGGGCCAGTATGGCAGCAGCAGAGCATGACTGCCATGGGCTTCTCAAGAGCTCTAAGAAAGGGGTATTCTCACTGCTGTTGTTCCATCTCACAGATGGGAAAATGGAGGTTTGGAAATGATAAATGATGAATGTCTCTCCTGGCTCTAAATCCTTCTCACTGTATACACGTTTCTCTGAATCTGCTAATTATCAAAGTAGCACAATGTCCAGGTTGGGGCTCTTCCCATCAGGAAGAATGATGAGGATAGGATGGCAGATGGAACCCGAGGCTGGAAATCACTCTTCACCCTTACTGATCCTGACACTCCTCA
Organism: Xerus rutilus; assembly: GCA_028644305.1. Classification (NCBI taxonomy): domain Eukaryota; kingdom Metazoa; phylum Chordata; class Mammalia; order Rodentia; family Sciuridae; genus Xerus; species Xerus rutilus. The sequence continues at coordinate 60,975,510 of CM053410.1, forward strand.
TCACAACGTCAGAGTTGGGGTGGTAAGCCCTCTTTAGGCAAGAGGATAACATATTAAGCAAACTGTTGTAAGACCTGTTGGCTCTACTTAGGTGGACCTAGGTCTCCCATTGGTCCATCGTAATCCAAAGTACCCTCCCTCTCAGTTCTCAAGCAGCCTGCCCACCCACCCCCAATTCCATTCCCACTCCCTTTCAGGCCAAAGCCATCTCTCTTTTTCACATTTTTTTCACTTATAAAATTAATTTATGATCATTGTAGAAAAATAGAAAAACCAACAGAAGATTTAAAAAGGAAATAAAAATTATTCATATGTCCAGTGTCCTAAGTTAACTTCTGCAAACATTTGATGCATGTGTCTGTCTTCTATGGATGTGTGCATAATGGACATGTGTACAAAGATAATTATATCTTTACAAAATTGATACTTGTACAGTTTTATATCCTTTTTTTTTTTTGGTACTGGGGATTGAACTCAGGAGCACTCGACCACTGAGCCACATCCTCAGCCCTATTTTGTGTTTTATGTAGAGACAGGGTCTCACTGAGTTGCTTAGCGCCTCGCCATTGCTGAGGCTGGCTTTGAACTCCCGATTCTCCTGTCTCAGTCTCCCTGAGTGCTGGGATTACAGGCTTGCCCCACCTCGACTGGCTCTATATCCTGTTTTTTTCTCTTCTTTTTATATGCATTTTCCAGGTGATAAGCTTTTCTTTGTTAACTATGCTTTTTGGTTTTTGTTTTTGTTTTGGCATTGGGAATCGAACTCAGGGGTACTCCCCACTGAGCCACATCCCAGCCCTATTTTGTGTTTTATGTAGAGACAGGGTCTCACTGAGTTGCTTAGCACCTCACCATTGCTGAGGCTGGCTTTGAGCTGGCCATGTGCTACCATGCCTGGCTTGCTTTTCGTTTTTTTTGGTAAAGTTTATACTTGCACATGGTACTAAATTCAGAAAGGACAAAAGAGCCTACAGGAAAAACAAATCTTTCCTCCCTCAGCCACCATTTCCCTCCCCTGGGACAATTATGATTACTGCTTCTTGTGTACCAAATAATCTTTTAAAATCATAAATCAAGCCGGGTGCGGTGGCTCAAGCCTGTAATCTCAGCACTTAGGGAGGCTGAGACAGAAGAATCGCGAGTTCAAAGCCAGCCTCAGCAATTGCGAGGCGCTAAGCGACTCAGTGAGACCCTGTCTCTAAATAAAACACAAAATAAGGCTGAGGATATGACTCAGTGGTCAAGTACCCCTGAATTCAATCCCTAGTACCAAAAAAAAAAATCATAAATCAAGACTATTTCAGTTGGGCACAGTGGCGCATGCCTGTAATCCCAGCACTTAGGGAGGCTGAGACAGGAGAATCACAAGTTCAAAGCCAGCCTCAGCAACAGCGAGGCACTAAGCAACTCAGTGAAACCTTGTCTCTATATAAAACACAAAATAGGGCTGGGGATGTGGCTCAGTGGTTGAGTACCTGAGTTCAATCCCCGGTACCAAAAAAAAAAAAAAGACTATTTCACTTTCCTGCTTTCTAATGGCTTCCCATCCCTCTGGCAATAAAAGACAAGCTTCTAACCAGGTGAGGAGGAACCAGGTCTAGCCCTCTGATCCTCAGGGTCTCTCCCTACAGCCACATAGCTGTTTGTTCTTCTCTGTCTTCAGGTTTTCATTTGCTATTCCCTCACCCTGGAATCCCCTTCTTCCTGTCTTTGTGCAGCTGGCTCCTCCTCAGTCTTCAGGCTTGTGTGGGGCTGTCCTCTCCCCAGGGCAGCCTTCACTAGCCTCCCAATCCAGGGCCACCTGCCACCTGACTCCATATCCTCTGTCCCATCACCCTGTGGTACTTCCCTCACATCACATATCATGAGCCACGACTATCTTGGTTCCTCTCACTGCCCTTTAGAAAGAAGTCTCTCCTGCAGAGCTTGGTGGCACAAGCCTATAATCTCAGACTCTGGAGGCTGGACAGGAGGATATTAAGTTCAAGTCCAGCCTCAGCAACTTAGCAAGACTCTGTCATAAAATAGAAAATAAAAAGAGCTGGAGATATAGCTCCATTGTAAAGCACCCCTGGGTTCAATCCCCAGTATCCCCCTAAAAAAAAAGAAAGAAGCCTCTCTGAAGGCAGGCATGCTACCTGACTTGTTCACCTGTAACCCACTGCCTAGCACAGGGTCTGGAACTTAACTGTCACATTCTTTTAGTAAGTTTCTATTAAAGGAATGAAACAGGGTGTCTTCAATGCCGAGGTCTCATCACTGAAAGCTACCACCACCTGCAGGGTCTCCAAGCACCAAGAATTGACCCTCTGGCCATCCTTCCCCATGCCGGGGGCAGGTTAAGAGCGTAAGAGAAAGCAAGACAGAAGCCTGTCCCAGGCAGCCCGTCACCCTCCCTCTGGCTGTCTCATTTGTGCTTGCAGTGGTCACAGACAAGGAGCTTATGCCTAACCCAAACTCCTAGAAAATCCTCCAACTACTAGTGGAAATGTAGAGGTGGCAGGTTTGTCCCTCATTTACCTAAATCCCATATCCAATGTGCCCTGGCAGCTGGGCCATTCCAGGCTCCCAAGTGAGTCCCAGCAGCAGGAAATGCAGACGCCATGCAGGGAGCACAGCTCCTCCAGGGACAGTCCAGCCCATCCCACCTGACTCTTCCCCTGGGCTCCTGCACCTGGACTCCTCTCTCTGGAAATTCACACAGCCCCAGAGACACAAATGCACATCCAATCCTGAGCCAGCAGCCTTAGCCAAGAATGCCCAGGGGACACCCTTTTGGAGACACTTCCTTCCTGGGGCCCAATTTCCATGGAAAGAATACTGCGGTGGAACCCTGTCTGATTTTTTAAAAGAAAAGATGAAATGCTGCTCACAAAAACTGTGAAGCAAAGGAGGAAAAAATAAAGAAGAAAAAAGACTCAAGAAAATGGAGCCCAGCACGGTGGCGCACACCTGTAATCCCAGCACTTTGGGAGGCTGAGACAGGAGAATCGCGAGTTCAAAGCCAGCCTCAGCAAAAAGTGAGGCACTAAGCAACTCAGTGAGACCCTGTCTCTAAATAAAACACAATTTAGGGCTGGGAATGTGGCTCAGTGGTTGAGTGCCCCTCAGTTCAATCCCCGGTACCAAATAAATAAAGAAAAAAGAAAAAGGAACTAGATGAGGAGTAGGAAAGATAAGTTTGATTTGAGGAGCCAGAATCAGAAATGGAGAACAGGAGTTCAGTGAACAATTATTAAAACTGACTAAGTGGGCACAATCCCAGAGTGCTCCTCTGGGCTCTACACAAGTTCACTTAATAATGGTACAGGTTAGGGGTATAGCTCAGTGGTAGAGCATTTGCCTAACAAGCACCAGGCCCTGGGTCCCATTCCCAGCACTACCAAAAAAAGAAAGAAATTCATAATAATGCAGTAAAAGCTAATTTTTGTAGTACTAGGAATGGAACCCAGGACCTATGGCATGCTGGGCAAGTGCCCTACCACTGAGCTACACACCAGCCCCAGCAGCTAACATTTACTAAGTGTTATGCGCTGGGTTTTTTCATTCTCAAGATCACCATAAAGATCACCATGAGGTGAGTACTGTTCACATTAGCCCATTTTAAAGATGAGAAAACTAAAGGATAGAGGTTGGTTAAACTGCCCAAAGTCACTTATAGCAGCACTGGGGATGTAACTCCAGCTGCCTGGAGCTTAATCACTAGGCTACACTTGGTTCTCAGTGGTCCGAGTAAGTGGGCCCCTACCCTCCTGTAGTTCATGCCTTCCAAATCAATATCCTTCAAAGGATCACTATATGCCAGTTTCAAAGATGGGAGCGCAATTCTGCCTGTTTTCATAGGAGAAAGTCCAGAAAAGTTGAACTCGCTCGAACTCACGCTGCGCTTTGGTGGGGAACTAGGACTCAGCTGTGCTGAATCCCAGCATCTAGCAAGGCACTTACTTCCTTAAGGGAGCACAGTGGAAACTGGGGCTCTGGAAACCCCGCCCAGAGCAGCAGCAGCATCTTCTCTGGCTGTCTTTAGCCAGACCCCTTCACCAGCGCCAGCGCCAAGGCGCTCGGCCCGGAAATTCCCACAGAGTTAAAGCAAACTTCCCAGGAAAACTCCCCGGCTTCCTCCAAGCCCCTGTCACGGAGGCGGCTGCCAAGAACGCCAGCGGAGTCCTTGCAGCTGCCGTGGGCCCTTTAGGGCGGGAGCTGAGGCTCCAGCATTGGGGGTCCTCCCGGAAAGGTCCAGGGCTGAAGTTCAAAATTCACTTCCCACCCAGGCCGGACTCGCGGCCCTGCCTGGGACTCTCCAGCAACCCCAGTTCACCGAACCTCCCCAACTCCAGTTAAGTAATGGGGCACCTCCAGCCGGAACACCCGAGGCGGACAGCGGGGCGATCCCACGGGCTATCCCAGTGCGTCTGGGAAGTAGAAGCAACCCGAGCAAGCGCGCGCACACACGCGCGTGCACACACACACACACACCACACACACGTGTGAGTGTGTGTTTACGTACAGAACGCGCGGGGTGGGAAAACAATGGCGAGCCGCTGGGACTGAGCGACCACCGCCTCCGCATCTCCCTATCCCTAGGCACAATTTGCTTCTGCAGTGAAATAAGGGTGAAAGGACCCCCTCCAACATCCTAGGGTGGGAGGTAGGGGTGGTAAGAAGAGGCTGGGATGGGGTACGGGGGGACGCGAGTAGCAAACAAACAGGAGGCGGCGCCCGGCTGGTCCTCTTGGGACCGAACCTGGAAGGGTGGGAAGGGTGGGAAGGGGTGCGCGGCTGCCCCCATCCCGGCACCCCACACATTCACAGCGGAGGAAGCTCTGATTCTTGTCTCTGGTCCCCGAGCCCCATGCAGGGCGCGCGCACATCGCTTCGGCTTCCCGCTGGGAAATCCTTAAACTGGGCGCATAGTCCGGCTGGTGAAAAAGACCTAGCGCCCGGCGGCTCGGCGAGGAGCCGGCATGGGGCTGGGGGTGGGGGAAGGCCCGGAGCTCGGCTAGCGTGGTGCGCACACATACACATAGCCACCCACGGCCATTTCAGGCTGCCACTCCTCTCCACAAGGACCGAGCTCTGCCGGCGAGGAGCCGCCACTGGCTGGCGTTGTTCAGGGTCGGTGAGGGTCCGGTCCTCCTCGAAAAACTTTGCAAAGGAGAGAAACTCGGAGGGAAAGAGGATCGGCGTGTGCCCAGAAACGTGGGGACGCGAGTGTCAAACTTCGCAGGGCTGGGGACAGGGGTACCAAGGCGCGCGGGGCGCACTTACTACTCAGCCAGGCGCTGGGGTCGGGGCTCGGGGCTCCGCGCTCCTGCTCCTCCTCTGTGCGATCCTCGCGGCTGGTAGCCTGGGCTTCCCGCTCACATGCCCCGGCGACGCGGCTGGCGGACAGAGCTGGGGCGGAGAGGCTGGGAGGCGGCACGCCCCCCGCCGGCCGCGGAGGAGTCGCTCTGGACCGGCGGTCACCCGGGGTCCGCGCCCCACGAGGGGCCACCGTCCCGGGAGGCGAGCTCGGTTCCGGCCGGGCGGCGCCCTTCGCCAAGCCAGGCCGCTTTCTGCACTCTGCCCTCTGCCCTCGGCTTGCGGCCGTCTCGCTGCCTTCCGCGGTCCTGCTCACGGACTCGCCCGGACGCGCGCCGGCCGGCCCTCCCGCCCTGCGGGCTCTGCGGCTCCGCGCCTGGGTTAGCCTCCGAGGCTGAGCGCTGCGCCCCGGCCTCAGACCCCGGCTGATCGCTCCTGGGCCCGGGTTCCAGGACCCGCGCTCACAGTTCAGTTCCGAGCCTGGACTGGAGCAAGGCGCTCGCTGCTCGCGGCTGCGAGGCGACTCGACAGCCTCGGAGGAGAAAGAGGGAGGGAGACCGTGAGCCGGCAGGGGGAGGAGGAGGAGGAGGAGGGAGAGAGGGTGGGGAGATGTAGAAGGAGGGAGGGACAGAGAATTTCCTCCTCCTCTCTGCAGCCGGGTCCATCCAGGCATCAACAGCTGGAAACCTCTGTTGGGAAGTGGACTCTTGGCCGCGGAGTGGGTGGAGATGAAGTGAAAGGGTGGAGAGAGTAGGAAAAAAAAAGTGGATTCTGCCCACTCCATCTGCCCAGGTATGAGGATCCTACAGAAAATCTTCGCTTGGAGCAAGATCTAAGAAGTTATCTATCCACTCAACCTCCAAATTCCTTCAACAAGACAGATTTGGAATTTTTTAAAACCTCGTTTGAGAACCTCCCTTAAAAACCTGATCTCACCTGCAGCTGGACAGCTTCCTAATGTCTCTGGCCTCTCCCTAGTACTGTCCTTTGCAGTCTCTCGAACAAGCCCTTTATTTTCTCCTGCCCAGCTTTTTTTCTTTTTTCTTTTTTTGTGGGGGGTGGATTCTCCTCTTTCAAAGTATTTACTTAATGTCTACCATATGCCTGGCCCATTAGGTGCTAGGAACAGCAGGATGAATGAGACATTGTCTGCCCTTCCTGGATTTCCATTTTTATTTATTTATTTATTTATTTATTTTATTTTTTATTTACTTGCTTATTTAGTACAGGGAATTGAACCGAGGGACACTCTACCTCTAAGCTACATTCCCAGCCCTTTTTATTTTTTTTATTTTGAGACAAGGTCTCCCTAAGTTGCTCAGGATGGCTTCACACTTGGAATCCTCCTGCCTCCACCTGGCCAGTAAATTTGATTACAGGTGAGCATTACCCATCCAGATGCTGGATTCACAGGTTATGAAGCAAGAAGTGAACACACAACTCCAGCGAGTGGAAAGTGCTCAGACAGGGCAAGCTCATGGGCAGGTGGCCCACCAAGCACCCCAGAATGTAAGGACTGGAATTAATATTTTTGGGGAGGCCTCATCTGAACTAGTCTTGGAGGGACCATTGAAATAGGAACGGTTAAAGGAACAGCAATTATGAAACTGCAAATAACCCTGTATGTGTGTAATGTGGGTGGCTGGTCCTCAGCAGGTGATGGCCAATGAGGCTCCTAAGGCCTTCTAAGGGCTTTGGATTCCATCATTCCTCCACTGAAAGCAAATGAAAGAGAAAGAGAAAGAAACGGAGACAGGCCTCAACAGACTGAGTGATTCTTTTATAAGCAGCGGAGGGGCACATTTTCAAGAGGAAAGTGGCAACTGGTTACTACAGGAGTCTGAGGGGTATTTATTTATTTTTTTATTGGTACCAGGGATTGAATCAGAGGTACTCGACCACTGAGCCACATCCCCAGCCCTATTCTGTGTTTTACTTAGAGACAGGGTCTCACTGAGTGGCTTAGCGCCTCGCGGTTGCTGAGGCTGGCTTTGAACTCGTCATTCTCCTGCCTCAGCCTCCCTAAGTGCTGGGATTACAGGCGTGTGCCACCTCGCAGGCTGGGGTCTGAGTTCTATAAGGTTCAGTGAGGCTGAGTCATAGCAGGGATGTGTCTGTTGGGCAGTCAAGGGAACAGTTGTAGATATGGGAAATTGGGAAAGTCCAGAGCTCATTGTTCTCCTTTTCTCCCTGGGGGTTGTGATTTTCCATATCCTGCACCCAAGGCCTTCCCTGGCTAACTCCTTTTATTCACCTTTTGGGTCTCAGTGTGGATAGCAACTCTTCCAGAAGCCTTTCTTGATGGCCATATCTGGGTGACATGCCCCATCCGTGGGTTCTGGAAACTCCCCAATTGCAGATAGCATGGCAATCACCCACGTCTGTCTTCCCTACTAGACTGTAAGCTGCACAGGACAGGGATATATCTTTGGTTCACTGTTAGATAAATCTGTGTGCCTAACCAGGATTCTGCAAAGAGCAATCCCTTAATAAATAGCTTGTTGATTAGTTGGCTGATTGAAGGGAATGGGGGG
>CM053410.1:60983844-61015798 GCA_028644305.1 Xerus rutilus
AAGTGCTGGGATTACAGGCGTGTGCCACCACGCATGTAGTTTTATCTGCTTCCACAATCCACTTTTTTACTTCAATCCCCAAAACTGTTCACTGCACTTGAGACCCACATGCTCAAACACACCCTTGACATTTCTACTGAAGGGTGTCACAGACATCCTAAACTTACGTTTAAAACTAAACCATTAACCACCATCATCCTGGAGCCTGTTTGTACCCTCTGCCATCTGCTCATCTCAGTGACTCGTACCACCCTTTTTCAGTGGCTTAAGGCAAAAACCTGACAGTCATCAGGTTTTTGATAGGAAAAACCTAGATAGGAAAGATTCTTCTTTCCTATCTAGTCTATTTAGTGCATACCACTGGTCTTTCTCCAAAAACACGTTCCAGTTCCTCCACTTCTCTGTCTTCACTGTCCCCACCTTAGCCAGCCTACATCCTCATCACTCAGCTAGACTACCACAGCCTCACTGCAGCCACACGGTAATACTAAGGCCAGTTACATTCCAGAAAGTTCTTGCCCAGGAAGATAACACTGCAAACCAGTACATAACTTTCAGTATTTGCTTCAGGAACTTACTGAAAATCAATTCATCTCAACAAACTCCCCCCTTCTCTGGACAATAGTTTGCTTAACTGGGCAAACCTCTGGTTTTTGCTTGTTTCTTTTGGTGTTGGTTTTTGTAGTGCTGGAAATTGAACCCAGGGCCTCATGCCCTACCTGTCAGGTACATCCCTAGGCCAAACTGCCAGTTTATCAACAACTGTTTATTTTTGGAGGCCTGGGGATGTAGCTCAGTGGTACAGTGTCTGCCTAACATGTGTGAGGCACTGGGTTTAATCCTCAGCACCACATAAAAATAAAATAAAGGTATCGTGTCCATCTACAACTGAAAAATACTTTAAAAAACACACACAATTGTTTATTTTTCAAGATCATCCCTTCAATGAATTCTCCAACTCCTTCATGGTTATATCACAACATTTTTCCCAGTCTCAATCAAATCCTCCTGTGGAAAGATCTGCTTTAAGACTTCAATCTCTGCCGGGTGTGGTGGTGCACACTTGTAATCCCAGCTGCTTGGGAGGTTGAGGCAGGAGGATCGAGAGTTCAAAGCCAGCCTCAGTAACTTCACAAGGCCCTAAGTAACTTAGTGAGACCTTGTCTCAAATAAAAAGGGTTGGGGATGTGGCTCAGTGGTTAAGCGCCCTTGGGTTCAATCCTTGGTACAAAAAAAAGAAAGAAAAAGAAAAAAAACCTTCAATTCCTATAAATATCTCCCTATAAATACCTCTTCACCTGGAAAGTACTTGCCAAACCCTGCTTTTCCCCTTTGAAAGACAGGCCCCTTTCCATCCCCTGAACTCAATATCCCTGCTTTCATCTTTCCTCTTCCCTCCATCTAAAGTCACCCTCCACCCCATCCCATTTCTATTCTCTTTCCCAGGCCCCTGTCTGCTTCCTTTATAGCACTTACCACAATTGGTACTTATTTAATCTCTTTCCTGTTTTCCTGTACTTTCTCTGCTCTCCTTTGGACTATAGGCTTTGTGAGAGAGGGGCCTTGTCTGCCCTGGTCTCCATTTCACTTCCAGAGCCTGTGGTAGATGCTCAAAAAATAGTTGCTGAAAGAATGACTCAGATTGGCTTCCAGGGTACAGTCATCAAGTGGGCTTCTGGGCCACAAATGGTGCCTGTGCTGGGTTCCTGATGGGTCCCCTTAACCTCCAAAATTGGAGACTAGATGCCACATGCAAATGTCCTCTGGAGAAGCCATAAAAGGCTTAAATTTGCAGAATGGTGTGAATTACTTTCCTCAGCGGCCCTGTAAGTTCGGGAGAGAAAGCTCAGGGAGAGAAAGTGAGCTGAGGAGTGGGGGGAGGAGAGGATGCACTGAAATTCTAGTCTGCCTGAGGTCCATCTCGTTTGCTCCTCCAACCACCAGTGCCTGCACCTCCATGAGGGTCATGTTCTCTGTGAAGCTTAGAGAGAAAGTGGCTCAGTCTGGTCAGGGAGGCCCAGCCTAATAGGGTTTGTCTGGTACCAGCCCTTCATCCTATTGACTAAGCAAGTCCTTTTCCAAATACTGACCACCAGAGATGAGAGACGGTGGCTCAAGCCTTGGAGTCTTACCATGGCTCAGCCCACAGGGTCGACTTTTCTGAGTCAGCACTTTCTGCCTTTGGGAAGGACTCCAGTGGCTTCTACTTAGTTCTATTTGGGTTTTCCAGAGAGTCACACACAGGTACAGAGCTAATCAAGAAAGTAGCAGGTGCTGGGCAAGGTGGCTCAAGCCTGTAATTCCAGTGGCTCAGGAGGCTGAGACAGGAGGCTCGTGAGTTCAAAGCCAGCCTCAGAAAAAAGTGAGTTGCTAAGCAATACAGTGAGACCCTGTCTCTAAATAAAATACAAAATAGTGCTGGGGATGTGGCTCAGTGGTTGAGTGCCCCTGAGTTCAATCCTCAGTACCAAAAAAAGAGAAAGTAATAGATGCTGGGACTCTTATCCCACAGGGATACTTATATAATGGATGTGAGTGTGGCTTGACCAAGGACTTTTATAAAATCTCCTCAGAGATTCTAATGTGCAGCCAAGGTTGAAAAAGTCTGGTTTAACCCAAAACTCCTCTCTCTCTCTTTTTTTTTTTTGGTACTGGAGATTGAACAAAGGGGTACTCAACCACTGAGCCATATCCCCAGCCGTATTTTGTGTTTTATGTAGAGACAGGGTCTCACTGAGTTGCTTAGCGCCTCACTTTTTGCTGAGGCTGGCTTTGAACTCGCGATTCTCCTGTCTCAGCTTCCCAAAGTGCTGGGATTACAGGCTTGAGCCACCGCACCCGGCTTCTCTGTTTAACCAAAGTGTTTTTATTTGTTCTTTTTAGTTACACATGACAATAGAGTCAAACTCTTCATGATGTATCCACAACTCATCTGCCCACTCCATGTTTCTCAAACACCGCACAGATCCTACTATATAGGCCGGGTGGAGAACCACTGCTGTAAGTGGAAAACAAACAAGTGAAAAACAGGTAACAGCAATTATAGTATTACTGTTACTTTAAAGTATATATCTACATATTAAAAAACCTGAAATTATATGTTCTAAAATATTAATGTGTGTAAATTTATTTATTATTTTTAAATGACAAGTAATTGTGTATGCTTATAGGGTATAATGTAATGTTTTGATCTATGTATACATTATAGATTTACTTAAGCTAACATATCCATCACCTCACCAATTAATTTTTTTGTAGGTAGAACATTAAAAATCTATTTTAGCAAGTTTGAAATGTATAGTGCATTACTATTATTGTTGTTGTTATTATTATTATTATAAAAACTGGTCATCATACAGTGCACTAGATCAATAAAATGTATTTCTCTACTCTGAAAACAGAAAGAAGAAGGTGATAGGCTATTTATGGTGGCACACGCCTCTAATCCCAGCACTTTGGGAGGTTGAGACAGGAGGATCGCGAGTTTAAAGCCAGCCTCAGCAAAACCGAGACACTAAGCAACCCAGTGAGACTTTGTCTCTAAATAAAATACAAAATAGGAATGGGGATGTGGCTCAGTGGTTGGGTGCCCCTGAGTTCAATCCCCGGTACCAAAAAAAAAAAAAAGGAATAGGTAGCCAGGCAGGATGGCATACATTTACAATCCCAGCTACTTGGGAGACTAAGGCTGGAGGATCCCAAATTTGAGGCCTACCTGGACATCTTGGCAAGACTCTATCTCATAATGAAAAATAAAAAGGGCTGGGATGTAGCTCAGTGGTTGAGCACTTGCCTAGCATGCTCAAGGCTCTGGGTTGAATCCCCCCACCCCCACCCTGAAAGAGAAGAAGGGGAAGGGGAGGGGAAGGAAGAAGAAGGTAACCTTTGAGTCACAGAATGTTGTATTTGCCTGTCAGAATCTGAAAATACAAGATCTAAAAAGAATCAGCCTTCCAGAAGCATCTCCTTCAGCTCCATCTTTGAACAACAGAAGAAACTGAGACACAGAGAAGAGGGGTATCTTGCCCAAGGCCCAAGATTCACAAGATCTTCTGTCTGTCAACAGCTCTGTGAAGACGGGACAGTTCCATTTTACAAAGGAGGCAATTGACACTCAGGTGAAGGAAATGTTCCGAGACCACATAGTGAAGGGGCAAAAGCTGAAAGTTGAACCCGGATTTTCTGGCTCTCAGATCCATGCTTTGTCCAGTACCCCACGCTGCTTCCCTTCTCAGAAGGTTTTACGGTCCTTACGAAACTGAATAAATCCTCTGGCTTCACTTACCCTTAGTTACTTGCTTTTATCATGGGGTTCAGAGCTCACCTAGCTGAGCAGTGCACTCCGATTAGTTTTGCCCTACATAGCACCTCTGCTGTACTGGTCCTGAGGGTAACAGTTGTTTTTCGGGAACCTAAAGACTGCCTTTGCCTATTTCAAACCTGGTGAAACCATCAGCCCTTCACTTGGGTCAGCACAGTTCTATGGGTGACCTTTTGATGTCAGAGGTAAAAAAATTCTACCCTCAGAATGTGCTAACGGTGCCATTTTCTGAATGTGCTTTCCAGGAAAAGCCAGGAATTTTGATTATGCTTGTACACACCATTGGTCCCATGTCCCTTTTCCTTACCTTCAATCACGCCCCTCCCCCCATGCTTTAGACTGCTCAACTTCTTCTTCTTCTTTTTTTTGGTACCAGGGATTGAACTCAGGGACACTCGACCACTGAGCCACATCCCCAGCCCTATTTTGTGTTTTATGTAGAGACAGGGTCTCACTGAGCTGCTTAGCGCCTCGCCATTGCTGAGGCTGGCTTTGACACCTTGCTTCTTTATCTCATAAATACCCCTAAATCCTATCCTTCGTGGGGATGGACTCAAGACTTGGGCACTCCTACCTCCTCACATTTGACTGCCTCATGAATGAACTGTCTTTTGCCAAAATCATTGCTTCGGTGTTTGGCATAATGCATGGTGGGCAAAATGGGCCACATGCACTAACATTTACAATCTGAACTATATAAACCAGAACTTGAATGTTTGTCAGTACATTAGATTCTAGCCTGGATCTTCGAAGTAGAAACAGCCCTCTACTTTCTGTGTAGCAGTTAGCCAGCTAGCCCCCAACTGAAGAACTTTCTCCTAGAGAGGACCCAACCCATACCATCCCACAATTGCACACACACACATATAGGGACCCCACTGAGTGCATGGGGTCAGCTAATGCTGGAGACTTGTGTCCTTACACACACAGACACACACACACACACACACACACACACACACACTTCCAGAACCTCTCCACTCCATCCTCAGAAGTTTAGCTACTTGGGGACCTGAGAATGGGAAACGGGCTGGAGCACTCATTTTCACCTTCAAGGCTAATGTTCTCTCTCTGTGCATATTTATCCTAAATGCTGAGATGGGGTTTGGGGGTAGCAATCAGGCTGCATGGCTTACTGACTCACTTGGAATGGGTGCAGTGAAAAGGCTGGGCCACCTTCCTCTCTCAGAGGGACACCCACACCCACATGCACACACACATAAACATAGAGATCGCTCTGTTTTTTTCCTCCTTTTCTCATCTTCTTCCATCTCTTCCCATGGAGGGGGCCATTGGGCACCACCTGAAAAAGTGGGCTCTGCAGAGCACGCTGGTGCTCCTCCTTTCCCCCACCTCCACCCCCACCACCTGGTTTAGAGTGCCCCACCCCCACAGTCACTTTTTTTTTTTTTTTAACCCTCCTTCCTGTCTGGAGGAAACCTAGATCCCCATCCTGGGAGGGACTGGCAACAATTAACAAAGGCACCATGGAGTAAAGACAATTAACAATCCAGAAAAGAGTGGAAAGAGAGGCTTTGTTCTGGTCGTCATGGCAACGGCGGGGGGGGGGCATCCAAGGAGGCTGATCCTTTCACTTTCCTTTCATCCCTCCCACCTCCCACCCCTTTGGGTTTCTGCCAGGATGACCGAGGGAGATCCTGAAGGGAACAAGGCTGGGACAAGCCAAGTCTGGAGACTAAAGACTTGAAGGGGGTGACCCTAAGGCTTGTGCTCTACCTAAGAGCCCAGTGGGGAACTAAGGCTAGACAGGAAGCCTTGGGACCGGAATCAAAGGCATTCAGAATCTTCCTCCTCCTTCTCTGAAGGGCTTACCTTGTACTAGGAACTGTACCCAAGTCTCAAGCTGGCCCTGAATGGACAGCTCATGGTCCAAAAGAGCCCCGTGGCTGACCCCTCCCTGCTCATCAGGACATGTGGGAAGTGGAGGCCGCAGGCAGGGTTGGCCACATAGCTGGCAGGGCCCAGTGCAAGAACCCTTTGTTCCAGAATTACCTAAGAGTTTTAAGATGGTGACAACGGAGCTTGAAAACAAGGGCAGGGGCCCAAGGTAAGAGGATAAGGATTTTCAGACCTCTCTACTCCATACACTTCTTATCCTGTGCTGCAGTCTGAATGTTTGCGGGTCCTCAAAATCCATATGTTGAAATCCAAAATGTGATGGTATTAGGAGGCAGGGCCTTTGGGAAGTGACTAGGTTCCTGGATGGGATTAATGCTCTTATGAAAAAGGCTCCAGGGAGACTATTTACCCCACTGTTTACCCATGAGGACACACAGAAGGCACTATCTCTGAGGAACAGGCCCTCATCCGACCCTGAGTCTGCCAGTGCATTGATCTTGGATTTTCCAGCTTCCCAAACTGTGTGCAATTAATTTCTGTTGCTTATAAGTTACCAATTCTAAAGTATTTTGCTAGAGCATCCCAAATGGACGAAGATATCTATCTTTGCAGCTAGAGAGAAAACAAATACAGAAAACCCATTCCCTAGGGTGGGTACATTCTGGTGACTGATGGTGACCAACTCTCCTAGCCTCCCTGTTCAGAAAAGGCAGAAGAGAGCCGGGCGCGGTGGCTCAAGCCTATAATCCCAGCACTTAGGGAGGCTGAGACAGGAGAATCGCGAGTTCAAAGCCAGCCTCAGCAATGGCGAGGTGGTAAGCAACTCAGTAAGACCCTGTCTCTACATAAAACACAAAATGGGGCTGGGGGTGTGGCTCAGTGGTTGAATGCCCCTGAGTTCAATCCCAGTACCAAAAAAAAAAAAAGGCAGAAGAGAATAAAGTGTAAGCTCTAAAGCTCTGCTGGAGTTCAAGTTGTCTTGTTCTGGGAGACATCTTCAATCTCACCAGATGTTTCTACCCAGAGTAGTAGTGTCTTAGCACAAGCATCTGAGCACACCAGCCCTGGCCTCATAAGGACCTTCTCCACTGGCCATAGGGGACTAGCTGCCAGGAGATTCTCTGCCCTCTGCAACCCTAACATCATAAGGGAAAATAGGCAGCTGGGGATGGTGGCACACACCTATAATCTCAGCAGCTCAGGAGGCTGAGACAGGAGGATTGCGAGTTCAAAGCCAGCCTCAGCAAAAGCTGAGCAACTCGGTGAGACCCTGTCTCTAAATAAAACACAAAATAGGGCTGGGGATGTGGCATAGTGGTCGAGCGCCCCTGAGTTCAATCCCCAGTACCAAAAAAAAAAAAGAAGAAGAAGGGAAATGGGCTAAGGATTCCAGAACCTCATCCTTCTAAGGCTTAGCCTTACTACCCTGTAGGTTCCAGGGAAATGAAATACTAATCAGAAGCTAAAATCAAAAGGCGGAGTGGAGAAGGAGACAGTTGCATTAGAGGCTTCAAATCCAACAAGAGGCAAAGAGTCCTGCTCTCTGCCTGAGGGGTGTCCTCCTGGGACACCTTGGAAGGACGCTACTATGAGGTGAATTGTGTTCTCTCCCCCAAGCTCATGGGTCATAACCCCCAGCACCTGAATGTGAGGTGGATTCAGGGTCTTTAAGTTAAAATGCAGTCGTTAAGATAAGCCCTACTCCAAAATGACTGGTATGCTTGTAAGACCAGAAAACTTGGACACAGACACATACAGAGGGATGACAATGTTAAGAGTCATGGGGCCAACTACAAGTGATAGACAGAAACCTGGAGCAGATGCCTTCTTACACCCCTCAGAAGGAACCAACCGTACCATCATCTTGATCATGAACTTCCAGCCTCCGAACTGTGAGAAAATTCAATTCTGGTTTGTTTTGTTTTGTTTTTTTGCAGTGCTAGGGATTAAACCCGGGGCCTGTTGCAATGAGCTATATACCTCAGCCCCAATTTCTGTTTTTGAAGCCACTGACTCTGTGGTACTTTGTTAGGGGAGCCCTAGCAGATTGATACAGATGCTTAGAGCCTGGGTGGTCTGCACGACCTTGAGGCTGCCTGGACTCAAAGAGTAAGTCCTCCAGAGGGGGTAGGTTTTTGTACTTTCGTTGCGGCATCATTTTAACTTGAAACAAAATTGATCTGTTAGTCTCTTTTCCCCATAGCTGAGTCTTTTGGATTTTTTATTTCTTTGGTATCGGTTTAAAACATTTTATTGTTTTAATCCCTTTAGTCATTTATTTTCTGGTTTTAATGATTTTACTTATCTCTGTATTTTTAATCTGTTCTCTTTCTTCTAGCCATTTCATATTATTTCCTTTTATCTCATCTTATCTTCTAGATTTATTGTTATTGTATTATCTCTTTATTCTCCAACTTTTATTCCTAACCTTTGCCTTATCGTGTCTTTGTTCTATCTTTTAATTTCTTCTTAGTTTATTTGGTTTATTTTTAGCTCATATTATTACTTTATTGCCTGCTTTCTCTTTTTTCCACTGTTTTTTTTATCATCTTTTTATTTCTTCTTAGTTTACTCTATCTTTTTATTGACTGCTGTATTATCTTCATTTTTTTTACTGTTTTCAATTCTCTCAGCTGATTAAATGTGGAGGATGGAAACACAGCCCTCAGGGGAGACCTTCCGAGGCCAGCCCAGGCCCAACCTGAGGAGGCTGGATGCTCTGCCTTCTCCAGTTGGCCCTCCTGGAAACCACTAATGGATGCCCCATTTGCTCCACAGTTGGTCCCTCCTCTCTGTAAGAATCGGTCTATGTAATATGAAAGACTCTGGGGCAAAATTCCTCCAGGAAGACCTTAGATTTGCTTATAGTCTTATAGTGATAGATAACACATTAGAATGGTTGGAATAGACAAGCTTTTTCACATTATATGCCATCAAATTGCTCCATATAAGGGGCTCGGGCTATAGCACAGTGGTAGAGAGCACTTATCCAATGTGTGCTAAGGCCCTGGGTTCAATCCCCAGCACTGCATTTTTGTTTGTTTGTTTTACTTGCTCTGTGAATACCACATCATCTCAAATTTACCATTGCTAGACGTTAGACCAAGTCTATAAAGGGACCCTACTACTTCTCAGAGTGGTTAGAAATTTCACTTCAGGAAGCTCTGGCCATGTGCTGCTCAGGTTTAATCTGAGCAGGAAAACAAGTGGTCTGGATCCTTGCCACAGGCCTTAGGAGTCCTTAGGAGGCACAGTGGAATGTGTGCCTTCTGGAATTCCTCTTACATCCAACTGCTCTCATTCATTCATTCATCCAACAAATACATGCTGAGAATCTAGTATATGCTCTAAACTGCACTAGGCAATGGAAAGAAAATGATAAGCAAAAAGAACTAGGGTCCTGGGGCTGGGGGTATAGCTCAGTTGGTAGAATGCTTGCCTCACATGCACAAAGCCCTGGGTTCAATCTTCAGCACTACCACCAAAATAAAAAGATCTGAACAGCCAAAAAAAAAGAACTAGGTTCCTGGCTATCATGAAATTTATCTGTCTGTAGACTGGAGTGTGGCTCAGTGGTAGAGCACTCGCCTAGCATACGTGAAGCCCCCTCCCCACAGCACCACAATTAAAACATAAAATAAGTAAATTTAAAAAAAAGTTTGCTGTAATCTCAGTGGCTAGGGAGGTTGAATCAAGAGGATCACAAGTTCAAAGCCAACTCCAGCAGTTTAGTGAGACCCTAAGCAACTTAATGAGATCCTGTCTCAAAAATAAAAAATAAAAAGGCTGAGGTAGAGCACCCCTGCTATAATCCCCAGAACCAAGAAAGAAAGGAAGGGAGGAAGGGAGAAAGGGAAGGGAAAGGAAAGGAAAGGAAGGTGGGGGAGAAAGAGAAAGAAAGAAAAAGTTTGTAATCTAACAAAACTCTATCTATTACCAATGATTTGTCTTCCTTCCATGCAAGATTACAGGAGGTTCTTTTTAAAAAATCTTATTAAAAATTTGTATTACTTTTTGCATTATTAGGGATTAAGCCCAAACCTAGCATGTGCTAGGTGAGAGTTCTACCACTGATCTACATCCCCAGCCCTTTTTATTTTATTTTGAGATAGGGTCTCACCAAGTTGCCCAGGTTGGCCTTGAACTTGTGATCCTCCTGCCTCAGCCTTAGCAGTAGCTGGGGTTATAGGCATGCGTCAGCGTGCCTGGCTACAGGAGGTTCTCATGTCAGATACTGCCAGTGGTCCCGCAGTATTTCTTTTTCCTTTCTGGTGTAACACAAGTTTTAGTCAAGAAACTGACTGCCCAGGGGCTGGGATCGTGGCGCAGTGGTAGCGTGCTCGCCTAGCATGCGTGAGGCACTGGGTTCAATCCTCAGCACCACATAAAAACAAAATAAAAAAAATATTCTGTCCACCTACAACTAAAAAAATAAATAAAATTTTAAAAAAAGAAAAAAAAAAAAAGAAAATGACTGCCCACTGAAGACTGCATTTCCCAGCCCCCACTTACGAGGAAGCATGGCCATGGGCCCAAGTTCTACCTGAAATAGAACGATATATATCATTTCCTGTTCTGCCCTGTAAAGCAGAGTGGTGTGTACTTCCTGGTTCCGTCCTCTAGGACTAAGGCAAAGTGATATATGCGAGTTCCTGGTCTTGTCCTTCAAAGAAAGGGCGTATTCTCCCCTTGTCTCTTTCTCTTGCTCCTGGCCAGAATTTGGGTACCATGGCAAGAGCTGGAACCATCTTCCCAGGCCATGAGATAAAAGAAGGGCATTGAAAATAAGTGGAGAGTGTAGGTCCCTGATATCATGGAGCCCTCCCAAAGTCTGGCCATGTTTATTTCTAGACAACGAATGAGAGGCTAATAAACTGCTCTCTTGTATAAGCCACGGTGATATGGGCCTTTGCTAGAGTAGCTTCGTCTGTTCTCTTTATCATGTAATTCTCTCCCAAAATCTTCCCTTAGTTTAAGAGATAGAAGGAATACATGGCCAGGCTGGAATCATACTCCAGGGAACTTTTAGAAAATAATTGGATATGTCCCTTCTGGGTTACTCCTATAGGCAAGAAAGAGAGCCCTTCCTTGTCACCAAGGTACATGATGGTGGTGACCTGCTGCACTTCATGGCTGGGCCTCTGAGTCTAGAAAAGCCTGCTCACGCTAGGTCTTGCTCATGCCAGGTCTTGCTCATCCTGTTCTCTGGAGTCCTGGAAAAGTTGGGACTTAGCAATTGTCCCCACTTCACACATATTTTTTATGACAAGCCAAACAATCTATTCTGTTAAAAACAAGCTTTCAGCCGGGCGTGGTGGCACACGCCTGTAATCCCTGCACTTTGGGAGGCTGAGACAGGAGAATCGCAAGTTCAAAGCCAGCCTCAGCAACGGCGAGGCGCTAAGCAACTCAGTGAGACCCTGTCTCTACATAAAACACAAAATAGGGCTGGGGATGTGGCTCAGTGGTTGAGTGCCCCTGAGTTCAATCCCTGGTAGCAAAAAAGAAGAAAAAAGAAAAGAAAATGCTACGGAAGCCTACCACTGGGAATTTAGTTTTCCTCCCATTCAGTGAGGTGACAGTAGCTCTACTCCATTCACCTCTGTCTTCTTCACTGCTGCATCTCCAGTCCTCAGAATAAGTAAACCAAGAGTCACAATTCTGCATGATTCCACTGCCAAAAGATGCATCCTTCTAGAAGATTCTTTGAAGTTGTTCCCTAATATCTAAGATATTTTTCCCTGAGCTGAATAGAGTTCTCAGTAAAAATTCCTATCATTTTTTATTTCAGGATATAATAGTATGATATCTATAAAAAGGACAAGATTCAGCACTATGGAAATCAGTATGGAGGTTCCTCCACAGAGTGGGAATGGAACCACCATATGACCCCTCTATATCACTCCTCAATATTTATCCAAAAGAATTAGCATACTATAGCAATACATGCATATCCATGTTTACAGCAGCACAATTCACAATAGCCAAATTATGGAACTTGCCTACGTGTATGTCAATGAATGAATGGATAAAGAAAATGTGGTGTGTATACATAATAGCATTTTATTCAGCCATAAAGAAGAACAAAATTATGTCATTTGCAGGAAAATGGATGGAGCTCAAGAGTATTGTTAAGCAAAATAAGCCAAACTCAGAAAGTCAAGGGCCATGTGTTTTCTCTCGTATGTGGAAACTAGAGAGAAAAAAAGAGAAGAAGTCAGGGGAGTCTCATGTAATTAGAAGAGAGATCAGCACAATAGAGTAAGGAGACAAGTGTACAAAGGAGGGAAGGTATTAGGAAATGAAATTGACCAAATTTTGTTTTGTGCATGTACACATGTCACAATGTATTCCACTATTATGTGTAATTATAATGCACCAGTTAGAAATTAATTTTAGGGTTGGGTATGGTGACACATGTCTGTAATCCCAGCAATGCAGGAGGCTGAGGCAGGAGGATTACAAGATTGAGGTCAGCCTCAGCAATTTAGCAAGGCCCTAAGCAACTTACTGTCTCAAAAATGAAAATAGAGCCAGGTGTGGTAGTGCACACATCTATAATCCCAGTGGCTTGGGAGGCTGAGGCAGATGGATCATGAGTTCAAAGCCAGCCTCCGCAAAATTGAGGTGCTAAACAATGAGAACCTGTCTCTAAATAAAATACAAAATAGGGCTGGGGATGTGGTTCAGTCAAGTGCCCCTGAGTTCAACCCTGGGTACCCCCCAAAAAATAAATAAAATAAAAATAAAAAGTGCTGGGGATGTTGCTCAGTGGTAAAGCACCCCTGGGTTTGATCTCCAGTACCAAAAAGCTAAAAATAAATAAAAATTAATTTTCCAAAAGAGGACAAGTTTCTAGGAAATTATTTCTAAGAATTAGGTCCTTCTCCTTACAGTTCTGTGTGAAAAATGAGACAAAGGTCAATTGGCCATTTTCATCTCAATAGTCATGAAGCTTCCAGATTCTTTTAGAAATCTTTTTAATAAATGGAGGGCTGGGCTAGTTAGACCTCATTAGTCACACAGAAATTGCGTGCCACTTGAGCCAGGTGTGGTAGAGCATGCCTATAATCCCAGCAACTCCAAGGCTGAGGCAGGAGGATTGCAAGTTCCTGGCTAATCTGGGCAGCTCAAGGAGATCCTGCCTCAAAATTTAAAAAGAAAGAAATTGCAAATTGTATGCAAGTTTATTTCTTTTTGGAAGGAGGAGGTGAAGGTGGTGCTGGGGATGGAACCCAGGGTCTTGCACATGCTAGGGAAGCACTGAACCACTGGAGTCACTACCAGGCCCAGATCCCAGATTCCTTTTTTTTTTAAAAAAGTCTTAATTAAAAAGTATGAATTTTAATTAAGCATGACACTTAAATTAGGACTTGTTTGGCACTGAAAGAAATATTTACCAAAATATTGTTGTCCAGGGTAGATTGGTTCTTGGATGCTAAAATCAACAGATGCTCAAATTACCTTATATATAATGGCATATATTTGCACATAATCTATGTATACCTTCCTTATAAGTCATCTCTAGATAACTTATAAATGCACATGTCACGTAAAGAGTGGTTAGGCTGTATTGTTTAAGGAATAATGACAAGAAAAAAATGTCTGTTCTATACAATACACGTTCAGTACCAGATTCTTAAAATTGTAAGCCAGGCGCAGTGGTTCACGCTTGTAATCCCAGCACTTTGGGAGGCTGAGACAGGAGAATCGCGAGTTCAAAGCCAGCTTCAGCAACTCAGTGGTCAGACCCTGTCTCTACATAAAACACAAAAGAGGGCTGGGGATGTGGCTCAGTGGTTGAGTACCCCTGAGTTCAATCCTCAGTACCAAAAAAAAAAAATTGTAGTCAGTGAGGGAATTGTGGTAGTGAATCCCCAAGATGGCCCCCAGTGATTCCCACCTCTTCCTGTTCATGCCCATGTCCTTGTGTTATCTGTTCCCCTTGAGTTTGGGCTGGTCTTAGTGACTCAACTTCTAACAAATAGAACAAGGTAGAAGTTACATGTGTGATGCAGAGTATTTGGGTCATTCACCCTGGGCTAAGCCACCTGCCATCGCAGACAGCCCTGAGGAAAGCACCTCATGGTGAGGAATTGGGGCCCTTCTGCCCATAGCCACATGAGTGAGCTTGAAGTCAGATGGGTAATCCCAGCAGGTCTCCAGAGACTGCAGGCCCAGCCAGTGATGTCATGAAAGACCTCCCGGGAGACAATGAGCTAGAACCACTCAGCTAAGCCACTCCTGGATCCTAACTCTCAGAAAGGAGGTGAGACCATGATAGCTGGGCACAGTGGCGCACACCTATAATCCCAGCCCTTTGCGCAGCTGAGACAGGAGAATCGCTAGTTCAAAGCCAGCCTCAGCAATGGCGAGGCACTAAGCAACTCAGTGAGACTCTGTCTTTACATAAAACACAAAATAGGGCTGGGGATGTGGCTCAGTGGTCGAGTACCCCTGAATTCAATCTCAGGTACCAAAAAAAAAAAAAAAAGAAAGAAACTAGGTGAGGCCATGAATGTTTATTGTATTAAGTTGCTAAGTTTTGGAGTAATTTGTTATACTGCAGTAGATAAGGAGATAACAGATAAGAAGGTCAATGCCAATAAGACAACTCAACAACTTTTTTTTTCTTTTTGGTGCGAGGGATAGAGTCCAGGGATACTTAATCACTGAACCACATCTCTAGCCATTTTTATATTTTTATTTAGAGACAGAGCCTTGCTAAATTGCTGAGGCTGGCTTTGAATTTATGATCCTCCTGCCTCAGCCTCCCAAACCTCTAGGATTATAGGTGTGTACCACCGTGCCCAGCTCAAGACAACTCAACAACTTCTAAATATATATATATATACCTTCTATGGATGAGATCAGCCACCTACAAAACAGAAATCAGAGCTGGGCATGGTGGCTCTTACCTGTCATCTCAGCAACTTGGGAGGTCGAAGCAGGAGGATTGCAAGTTCAAGGCCAGTTTGGGCAATTTAGCAAGACCCTGTCTCAAAATAAAAAATAAAAAGGGCTGTGGATGTAGCTTAGTGGTACAGCACTTACATAGCACATGCTAGGTTTAGAGGTTAATCCTTAGGAATGCAAAAAGTGATACAAAATATTTTTTTAATTTAATAAATAAAACATTTTAAAAACCTCCTGTAATCTTGCATAGCATGCAAAAGGCCCTGGGTTTGATCTGTCATCACACACACACACAAATCCAATAATGGGAATCTGGGAGAATATCTACTCTCTAGAAAGCATGATCGAATCATCTGCATAATCTATGTTCTCCCACACCTCCTAAAACAAGACTGGACAAAATTAACTAATTGATTAACTGGTGGCTGCTTATTGAGATTTACATTGTTTTCTATTTGTTGTATTTAAACAAATTTTTATTAAATTCACGAAGCTCTTTCTGGAGCCAAAAAGCGTTATTTTGCATGGTGAATCCATTTTAAACGTCTTCTCTGCAGTCTTCCTTGGCCATGCCCTACCCCGTCCTCATCATCCCACCAGCTGGCCCTCAGAGTTCTGCTCTCTCTCTGGAGTTCTCATGCGCTCTGAAAAGATCTCTGCTTTGGCACTTGTCCCTGAGTTGGCCAAGAAATTGCTGTCTCCCTCAAGAGGCTGGGAGATTTTTGAAAGCCAAGACTGAGATTTATTCATCTTTGTTCTTAGACCAGAATACAATCTCTGGCTCATAGTATAAGCTCACCAAATATATCTTACATGGGCAAAGAAGAATATATTAATGAAGGAAGGAAGGAATAAATGAATGAATATGTTGGCCTTGGAAGAAAGCCAAGTGGCCTGAGGAAAATCGCTTCCCCCTCTGGATTTCTGTTCACCTATAAAATGAAGTGGAGGAAGATGATGTGTAAGATCCTTTTTTACTCAGACCTCTGTGGTTGATGATGGGAGAGGGGAGGGGAAACCTATACCCTTCCATGACCTTCAGAAAGCAATGCTGGGAAGAAAATAATAAAGACAAGAATGGAAATTAGTGAAATAAGAAACAGACCAAAACTAAAGGAAATCAATGAGAGTAAAGGCTAGTTCCTTCAAAAGATCAATAAAATGGATAACACTCTAGCTAGATTGATCAACAACAAGAGAGGAAAGACACGAGTCACCACTATCAGGAATGAAAACAGCACCACTTCAGATCCTCCAGGCATCAAAACCATGACAAGGGAGAATTATTAACAACTTTATAGAATAAATGTGGCAACTTAGATGAAATGCACAAATTATTCGAAACACATATCACCAAAACTGGCCCAAGAAGAAATAGAAAATCTGAATAGCCTTCTCTGTAGACAAATTTGTATTTATAATTATTTAAAAACTAGCAAAATTCTATCAGAGGATTGAGAGGAATAATCCTAATCATACACAAATTGTTTCAGAAAACAGGAGGAAGGGATTTTTCCCAACTCATTTTCAAGTGCAACAATACCCATGACCAAAGATATTATAAGGAACCTAAACTATAACTAGTATCTCTCACGAACATAGACACAAAAGCCTTAACAACATTTTGGAAATGGAGCCCAGGAATAAAAAAAAAAAAAAAAAGATAGTATATCAGGACCAAGTATGGTAGTCCAAGTACAATGGTTTCTGTTTTTGTTTTTGTTTTGGTGTTAGGGGTTGAACCCAGGGCCTCTTACATGCCAGGCAAGTGCTTTACCACTGAGCTGTATCTCCAGTCCTGAAATAGTAAAGGAAGCAATAAAACTATCTTTATTCACAGATGATATGATATGTATGTAGAAAACCCAAAGAATTTACCAAACTATCAGAACTAATACGTGAATTGAGCAAGATTGCCGAATGCAAGGTCAATGTACAAAATAAGTTGTAAGAGACTGGGGATATAGCTTAGCAGTAAGATGCTTGCCCAGCATTGTGAGGCCCTGGGTTCAATCTCCAGCACTGTAGGGAGATTTTGTGTTTCTTTCTCTCTCTCTTTTTTTTTTCTTCTTTTTTTTAGGTACTGGGGATTGAACTCAGGGGCACTCAACCACTGAGTCACATCCCCAGCTCTATTTTTGTGTTTTATTTAGAGACAGGGTCTTATTGAGTGGCTTAGTGCCTTGCCATTGCTGAGGCTGGCTTTAAACTTGTGATTCTCCTGTCTCAGCCTCCCAAAGTACAGAGATTACAGGCGTGCACCACTGCACCGAGCTGTATTTCTATATAGTTAGTAACAAACAATTGGAGCATGAAATATAAGGGCACTGTTTACATTAGCATCAACAAACATGAAATATTTAGAGAGAAATTTAATGAAAGATTGTAAGACATTTATAATGCAAATTATGAAATATTTCTGAGAGAAATCAAAGATCTTAATGAATGTAGAGCTATGTCAGGTTCATGTATGAGAAGATTCAATATTGCGGAAATGTTCTCCAAAACTTATCTATAGATTCAATGCAATCCCAATCATAATCACTCAGTAATTTTTGCAAAATGACAAGTTAATTCTAAAATTTATGTGAAAACTCAAAGGACTTAGAATATCCAAAGTTATCTTGAAAAAGAGCAGCGAGGAGGAAGAAGTGGGGAGAGATGGGAGGTACTGGGGAGAGAAATGGAACAAACCATGTTATGTGCATGTATGAATGTCACAATGGGCCCCACTATTATATATAATTGTGATGCACCAATAAAAACATTTTGAAAAATTATTGTAATTATTATTGGAATTATCATGTTTACCTGGTAGATATTTGATCTCTTCACAATCCAAATGTGGTAAGGAGAAAAAATAAATACATTAAAACATGAAAGAAAGAAGAGAGAATAGCAAAGTGGGAGCCATATCCCCCAGTGTCAAGATCTACAATGCAGTTGAACACAGTGGCCGCCTGAGGCAGGAACAAGTTCCACACCAGCCTGGGCAACTTAGCCAGACCATCTCAAAAGAAATCATAGGGGGCTGGGATTGTAGCTCAGCAGTAGAGAGCTTGCCTCGCATGCGTGAGGCCCTGGGTTCGATCCTCAGCACCACATACAAAGCAATAAAATAAAGACATTGTGTTCATCAACAACTAAAAAAAATTAAAAAAAAAAAAAAGAAATCATAGAAAGAGCTGCGGGTGTAGCTCAGTAATAGAATGTCCCTGGGTTCAATCTCTGAAATCACTAAAAAATAAAGTAAATTAATAGATAAATAAATAAAAAAGACTCACTATGAAGCTATAGTAATCAAGTCAGTGTGATATTAAGGATGGATCTACAGATCAACGAAACAGAAAAGAATACAGAAAGAGACCCTGGACGTTTTGTCAATTGATTTTTGGCAGCTATATAGTCTTAAGGGAAAAGAATATATACCTTGTCCCTGACCTCATAAAAGACACAAAAATGAAGTAGAAATGGATCATAGACCTAATCATAAGAGACAGAATGATAAAATTCTAAAACAAAACAAACAAACAGGAGAAAATCTTTCTGACCTTAGGTTAGGCAGAGGTTTCTTAGGACACCAAACACATTCAGCCATAATAGAAACAACTAAATTTTTTTTTTTTTTTGGTACTGGAGATTGAACTCAGGGGCACTCAACCAACTGAGCCACAAGCCACCCAGCCACCACCCAGCCCTATTTTGTGTTTTATGTAGAGACAGGGTCTCACTGAGTTGCTTAGCACCTCACCATTGCTGAGGCTGGCTTTGAACTTGCTATTCTCCTGTCTCAGCCTCCCAAAGTGCTGGGATTACAGGCTTGCGCCACCGCACCTGGCTGAAACAACTAAATTTGACTACCCTGGAATTGGAAACTTCTCTTCGAAGGACACTTGTAGGAAATGAAAAGGGAAGTCACAGATCACAGCCTGGAAAGAAGTATTTGCAATTCATATATCTGACAAAAGACTTATATTCAGAATATATAAAGAACACCTACCATTCATTAATGAGAAAACAATTCATTTTTTTTTTAATGAATGAAAGATTTGATCAGTCCTTTCACCTGTCCCTCACCCCAAAAAATCCAAATAGCCAAAGGCAACTTCAACGTTGGTAGCTAGCAAGGAAATGCAAATTACAACCACAATGAGCTCTCACTACACTTCCATCAGAATGGTTACAAGAAAAAAGACAATACCAAGTGTGGACAAGAATGAAGAACAACTGGGATGTCGTTCATTAGGTTACTGGTGGGTACCTAAAATATTACAACCACTTTGGAAATCTCCTATAAACTTAGTATATACTTATCATAAGACCCAAATATTCCTCTACTAGATATATACCCAAGAAAAATTAATATATATATATCCACAAAAACTTATAACAACAAATGTTGAAGGAAGCTTTATTCCTCCTAACAGCTCCAAACTGGTAACAATCCAAATGCCCATCAGCACGTGAATGGGTAAACAAATCATGGTACAGCCCCACTATGGGATCTGCTCAGTAATAAAAAGAAAACAAGCTACTGATAAATGTAACAATTGTGTGGAGCCAGACACAAAAGTGTCAATTCTCTATGATTTTGTTTATATGCAAACCTGGAATTTGGGGACTATTCTATAGGAACAAAAACCAGCCAGACACAGTGTCCCACACCTGTAATTCCAGCACTTTGGGAGGCTGAGACAGGAGAATCCCGAGTTCAAAGCTAGCCTCAGCAACGGCGAGGTGCTAAGCAACTCAGTGAGACCCTGTCTCTACATAAAACACAAAATAGGGCTGGGGATGTGGCTCAGTGGTCGAGTACCCCTGAGTTCAATCCCTGGTACCAAAAAAAAAAACCCACAAAAAACCCAGATGGGTGGCTGCCTGGGGCCAGTGGCTAGTGGGAGAGACTGGTTGTGAAGTGGCATAAGGGAACTTGTGGAGGGGGTGGACATGTTCTATACCTTGACTGTGGTAGTGGTGGTTACACGGATTTATACATTCATCAAAACTCATTGAACTATACACCTAAAAATGGTATATTTTATTTTAAGTAATATCTCAATGTTGCTTCCCACTGAGGAAAAGTGGGGGCTTGTCTTTGTCTCCATCTTTTCAGCCCCCGTCAGCATATTTTTAACATCTTTTACCCCAAGTCCTCCTGCAGCATGGGCTTCTCTGCCTGTGAAAGGCCTCTCTTTCCAGCATGTCCTCATCTCCCCACTCCTGGCCACAGCCTGTCTTCATCTGCCTACAGTATCCTCTACCAGCTGGCTCTAGGGATGAGCTGTCTGTGCTTCCCCGGGCAAGGGCACAGGGCCAAGGCTAAGCAGATGGCAAATAGTGTTTAGCTGGTGTGGAGCTGTCCCTCAATGAAATGGACGAGCCCACCTTGCTTGCCGGATCTTGGCGAGGACAAGCAACTGCACACCATCTCTGACACTTTTGCCTTAAGACTTCGGCACTTCTTGTGGGTCACCAGGGCCAGCTTTCCCTGGCCTGCCTGTGGCACAGGCTTCTTGGTCTCCTCCTTACCTCACCCTTTCCCAAAGCTCCCTTCTTCCCAAATCTTCTCCTCCCCTAAGGCGCTATTCCCTCTGAGAAATCCAAATAGATCTTAAAAAGAAAGAAACCTGGGGCTGGGGTTATGGCGCAGTGGTAGCGTGCTCGCCTAGCACGTGGGAGGCACTAGGTTCAATCCTCAGCACCACATAAAAATAAAATAAAGATATCCTGTTCACCTACAACTAAAAAATATATATATATTAAAAAAAAAAAAAAAAGAAACTTGGGCTGGTGGTGATTCCAGCGTAGGTCCCTGACGACCAGCTTTGAGAGGGAGCCAGTTGAATGCCCCTTAGGATCCCATGAGAAAGAAAACCCTGAGCTCGTCATGTTTCTCTATCAGGCATGGCCGGATGACCTTGTCACTCACCTTATTGACAAGTCTACTCTTGGCTACCACTCAGCCCTTCCCTGGGGATAAGCGCACAAACTCCCTGGAGACATAGGGTGCAATCCTGGCGAATACAGAGAAAAGAGTGCCAGGAAGACCAGAGGGTTGGCTCAGGCTCGTCTCCTGCATTTGCCTCTAGATTCTTCTTTGCAGCTCTATTCTAGGTAGAGGCAGAGCTTCCTATGTACTGGGCTCCATAGGCTCAATCAGAGCCACAGGACTTCTGGTCAGGGGTTGTGGGGATTTGGACAATTACAGCCTTAGGGGAGCTTATAGCTCTTTGCCACGGGCCCCTTGACCTCCCACTTTTGGACCGCAAAAAGGATGCAACTACCCTGGTCATGGGAATGGCTGCGCCATAGGACTTGAAGACAATGGCTTGGCCAGAGCACGTGGGCGAGCCCAGGAGGCTGGCTCGGGTCTGCAGCTTCCTGGGAGGAAGTGAGGCATTGTTTCGGGGGCTGTGTGGGCCACTGGAAGTCAGCACAATGGAGGGAGCAGTGGGTGCCAGGTCTAGCCCACCGGCAATTGGGAACTTGTTTATTGCTTTAATGACCCCATGGTAGATCCACCTGGAAACAGACCTGCTAATGAGCAGAGGAGGCAGAGCTGGCTCAGCCCCAAGGGAAGCCTGTCGGGCCAGCTCCCCTGGAGGTGCTGAGGGTGTGTGTGGTCTGAGACTGGGAGAGCTGGGAAGTAGAGACTGGGTTCCGTCTGGGAAAACCACAGGGAGATCTCATGCTTCTCCATCCCTGTCCGCCTCCTACTATGAGGTCAAAAGAAGGTGGAGTGGGGGAAGGGAGAGGAGATTGACAAAGGGAGGCACAGTCAGGCTCCCAAAGGCTGGTGGCCTTGAACCAGCTGTCTGAGCTTTCTGGGCCTCAGTGTCCCCATCTTTCAGGAAGGGATACCAAAATCATTCCTGCCGTCTCCCCACTTCCCCCCCGGGTGTTGGGAGGATAAGGTAAGATCAGACGCAGCAAATGCTTTGAACTCCTCGGAAGAGAAAAGCCTTTCAAACATCAAGGCTTTGCACTGTTTGCTCTTTTCCCCTGTGGCTGGAACCTGGAAGCTTGGAGAGATGTATTGTCTGGGACTTGGTTTTCCTAGACTGTTCATCAGACACCTGCCAGGGACTGAGATAAAATTAAAAACTGCCCCTGCATCGAGGACCTCTGGGAGCCATGGGTGGGCACATAGGGGCATTGGTGTGCTGGAGCCAGCTCAGGCCAGCTCACAAGAGCCCAGTGTTAAATGCTCAGGACTGTTATTCAGTCCATTTGTAGCCTGCAGTTGGCTGTTATAGAAATTTTTCTTCCATAGATATCAACAAACTATGAATCGGGGGTTTTGTTTGTTTTGCAGTGCTGGTGATTGAACCCAGGGCCTTGTGCACGCTAGGTTTTTGTTGTTGGTTTTGTTCTGTTTGAGAGCTGGTTTTCCAGCAAAGCCCTGGGAACAAGAGTCTGTTAAAATCAGATAATGCTGCTCCAACTCCTGCTTGGCCCACCCCATCCGGGTCCCACAGAGCTGTCTCAACCCAAGCTGTCTCAACCCAGCTGTGGCTTACTAGCCCTCCCAACACAGAGCCCAGGACACTGGTGGCCTGATCAGGTAAATGACTCTAGTCCAGGCAGTAGTGAGACAGGATTAGTCTAGAGATAGAGGGTGCTGGAATCCAGTCCTAGAAAGAGGAGAATTTGTTTCCTCTGTATCACACCAACTTCTGGAGGTCAGGTAGGCAAGGCAAAGCAAAGCTCCAGCGGGTGTTTAAACTGTTCTGGGTTTTTTTTTTTTTTGCCCTGGTTTGAATGCAACAATGAGTGGAGCGATTGGCTGGAGGACAGAGGGAAGGGGGGCACCTGGGTTGAGCCCATTAGAATACTCTCTTAGAAGAGCATAACTCAGGGATCTCATTAAGTATTGAGGGAATTGTTTAATTGCTTGTGTTTTAGGGGTTTGTTTTTAATCTGAGAAGTTTCTTTTTTGAGGGGTGGTGCTGGGGATTGAACTCGGGGGCACTCAACCACTGAGCCACATCCCCAGCCCTATTTTGTGTTTTATTAGAGACAGGGTCTCACTGAGTTGCTTAGTGCCTCACTGTTGCTGAGGCTGGCTTTGAACTCGCAATTCTCCTGTCCCAGCCTCCCTAAGTGCTGGGGTTACAGGCTTGCGCCACTGCGCCCGGCTTCTATTTTGTGTTTTATGTAGAGACAGGGTCTCACTGAATTGCTTAGCACCTCGCCCTTGCTGAGGCTGGCTTTAAACTAGGATCCTCCTGAACTTCTGGGATTACAGGCATGTGCTGCCGCTCCCGGAATGTAAAGAAGTTTCTTTACAGGCTGCAAAAGGGTGCTTGCCATAGAGTCTACTGAAGGCCTTTGACATGACAGGAAGTGGGAGATGGTGAGGTGAAGGAGAAAGCTGTCAGTGACGTGGGATGGGCCAAGGCCACAGCTCTGGGCCTGGAAGCCAGGAACCCCTACATTCTATCTCTGGCTCTGCCATTTGGTCCCAGGCACACAAGTTCCTCACAGAACCTCCTTTCTCAGCTGTGCTCTGCTTTCTTCCTCAGGCCACCTCTAAAGTCCCTGGCACCC
Source organism: Xerus rutilus (assembly GCA_028644305.1). Classification (NCBI taxonomy): domain Eukaryota; kingdom Metazoa; phylum Chordata; class Mammalia; order Rodentia; family Sciuridae; genus Xerus; species Xerus rutilus. Next base: position 61,007,492 of record CM053410.1, read on the forward strand.
TTCACGGTCGATGACGCCTAGTCTGTTCGTGGGCTTCTTTCATCTGTGTCCCTATCCTTACAACGCAGCTCAGAAGAACTTGTGATTCTGAACTGAATGCTTGTGTCTCCTTAAAATTCATAGATTTGAATCCTAACCCCCAATGTGATGGAAGTGGGACTTTTGAGAAATAATTAGGTTTGAGGATATCATGATGGGGAGCTCCAACGATGGGATTAGTGTTCCTAAAAGAAGAGGAGGTGACCAGAGCCTCTCTCCAGCACATGGGGCAGCAGAGAGGCAGCCCTGGCAAACCAGCAGCAGCAGATCCTTACCAGGAACCCAATCAGCTCGCAGCACCTCCATCCTGGCCTGACTTCCCAGTCTCCAGACTGTGGGAAATAAAGGTCTGATATTGAAGGCCCACCCAGTCTGTGGTATTTTGTCATAGCAGCCCAAACTAAGACAAGGTGCTCCCCTGTATGTGGCGTAGTCCATCTTTTGCAGTTAAAGGCCTTTGCTCGAGTTCAGGCAGTCCTTGTCTCAAACCCCGGCCCTTGCCTCTTGCTGGCTATGTGACTGAGGGCGTGTTAATTTCCGTGATCCTATTGCCTCATTTGAAAAATAAAAGAAATAAGCGGACGCGGTGGCATACATCTGTAATCCCAGCTACTCGGGAGGCTGAGGTAGGAGGATCCCAAGTTTGAGGCTAGCCTGTGCAACTTAGAATAAAAAGCTAAAAGGGCTGAGGATGTAGCTCAGTGGCAGTTCTGTAAAATAAATAAATAAATACAAGTGATCAGGGTTCTTGGAAGGATAACATGAGCTGATTCACGTCCACTCCTGGCACAGACCCTGGCACCAAGTGGAGCATGCAGTGATAGTATCTGTGGTCACCCCACTCTGAGAAGGGCACTGCTCTGCTCTTAGAACAAAATGACATGGCAGACCCAAGAAGGACCTGCTGCTAAAGAGAATCCCCTTGTCGGGGGATGCTCTGTACCTCCAGGTGGTCTTACGAGGGGATTTCAACTCAGCAAGTGAAAGTCACAATACCCCAGGGGAGACCCCAATATTGTTAAAAGGAAACTGCCGGGGGCTGGGATTGTAGCTCAGCGGTAGAGCGCTTGCCTTGCATGCGAGAGGCCCTGGGTTCGATCCTCAGCACCACGTACAAAGCAATAAAATAAAATAAAAAAACATTGTGTCCATCTACAACTAAAAAAATATTTAAAAAAAAAAAAAAAAAAAAAAAAAAAGGAAACTGCCTAATTGCTCTGAGACTGAGAGTCAGGGGACTGAGCTTCTAGTTTTGACTCAGGCAAATCACTTAGCCACTCTCTCCTACTCCTCTTGTTTGTGAAGTGGAATTCATCTCTGCCCTGCCCCGTAGCCCAGGACAAATGAGGTCATGCTTATGAGCAAAGTGAAGTCAGTAAAAACGTTTTAAAGGGCTCTATAAAAATAAAATGTATTATTATCACAAATAATAATGTAATTAATCTCCATGGCCCAGGGCAGCCCTAGGAGATTTATTTATGAGTAGAAGAATTTCTTCTCTTCCCCTTCTTCTCCAGGGAGCTCCCCCACCCCACAGCCTTCTCTGCACCTCCTGGATGGAGTGCAGCTAAACGTCCAGCATAGCTCACTGCCCAGTCTTCCACCCACCCCCTTGTCTATCCACTGCGGAATCTAAATGTATTTTTAGGGAACCCCCTTCCTCCCACCCATTTCCTTTCCAGGGCCTGCCTGGGAAAGTGCTCAGGAACTCAGGAAGGGAGGCTATTGCAGGGAATAGCCTCTTCTACCCGGGGCTTTGGTCCTCAGACCAACTTCCCAAGAGGGCTGAGCAGGGCCCAGAGGCCCAGGGACTGAGATGCCCAGTGGCAGGAATAAGGAGAATGAGAAAACCCATGTGGATTGTCCGTGAGGGGAAACTTCTAGAAGCTTCCAAACAGAGAAGATGAGCAAACAGGCTGGTCACTGTCCCTGGTTCTGTCTCAGGGCAGGCTGAGGCTCAGGGATCCAGGCCTTAGGCAGCTCAGTCAGAAAGCTGGGGGTGGGGCAGGCGGCTGCACTGGCTCCTCCCTCCTGGGGGATAAATAATCTTCAGCTGCAACAATAGAGATCAATTATGACCTAATCGCCCAGCCCTATTCCAAAGGCCCAGGGGTGGGCCTCCTCTTCCAGCTCCCTCCAGGTTTAATTATTGAAGTGCCTTTGGACTTTGGGAGACCCAAAAGAGAAAGAAGATCTGCAAATAATTAAGCCAGGGAATGGCCTTCAGAACTGAAGTGTCTGTTGGCGTGGGGCAGAGGGTACAGGATATGGCAGGTCCCCCCTTGGTGCATCTGTGTGGGTTGGGCTTGGGGTGCGGACAGAGAACCAGAGCAGAGGCAGCTGAGGCAGACAAACACTCCAGCACAGGGGAGAAAATGAAGCGAGACTGGAGAGAACTAATCTCCTGAGCACTGACTCCAGTGACCTGGGGGATCCTCCACGGGAGAACCCAGAATTCTCTACGGTGCTCATGGCGCATTTGCAAATCTCACAACTGTTGGCAGTATCCTTCAAAGGACTAAAAGAACTCAAGACAACACTGGATGATTCACAGGACTGTAGTTCCCACCACTATAGTCTACACAGAGTCCATACAAACACTGCCTGCTATTCCCCCTAGAGCAGATGGGTCCCAATTGGCGCTGGGCTGTTTCTACCTGACCTCATCCTTGGTAAAGCCTTGCTTGCTGCATTACCTCTGGCCTCTCTGCCTGACAGCAGATTGTATCCTGTCCCACTATACCAGGTCATTCAACTTGCCCAGGTTCACATTCTGCATGACAGAGGTCACTGAAATACATGAGAATCCATTGTAGCATCAAAGGTGGTTTTCACACAGGGATCTGGACCTGTAAATGCTGCCTGGTGCTCAAGTTAAGCACTCTTGCAAGGTTAGGCTAAGCCCAATGGACTTCCTTAGGGAAGTTGTGTGCCTATAATTCATTTGGCCATGGGTGTCTTCCCTGGTCGTCCTTTTCTGATAGAAGTACCCATAAGGTCCCTAGCAGGATTTCCCTATCTCCTCACCATCGTTGACTCTGGATTCCTAAGCAACCCTTATGGAATCACAAACTTACTAGAGCCTGAAGGTATAATAGAGGTCAATGAATCCATTTTACAGATGAGGAAACTGAGGCACCAGGAAGGGCATTGGCCTTCTGTCTTCTTGTCCAGTGTTCTTTCCTTACCTAAAGCTGGCTCTCTGGACTTCCGTTTGCTTTCTAAATGGTTTTTTCACATTATATTTTGCTAGGCAGCCATACCTTTATTGATGACAGTTTTATATCTGTCCCCATATTGCATTTTTTAAACGTGATGATGGGCCCTCACCCTGGATTGAACTGTATCCCTAAGGAGCCCACAGAGAAGACAGAACAGAAGTCGCCTGTGAGCATGAGACCATCCTCCACCTGAGCACTGTGGCTCCACTATGTTTTAAAATTACCTTGGTGTATTTATATATTAGTGTTCTTTTCTATTTTAAAAATGCTTTTCCATTGTGCTTTGGCTCACTGGGCAATGCTGTTCTCCCGGTTGTACAGATAGGCATTTCAATCAAAAACAAGAAAAAAAAAATCCACGTGTTTCTATTTCTTTATATATATCTCTGCTTTTTCAGGAAAATAAATATTTTTTGAATTGAATTGGAAAAATTTTTTGAGAAAAAATGTTTTTGTACCTTGTATGTTTTGCTGTTATTGTTGTTAAATAAGTGCTTTCAGTGACAGGGCTTTTGTTCTGAGAAAGGGCTTTTTATGTTGGGGGCGGGGGCCGGGGGAGATGCTCTGTATCCAGGGGACCATGTGAAGAGTTTTCAAAGCTGGAGAGTCTTGAGTCATGTAAGCCAGCAGTGGTCCTATTGCTTCTCATCTTCTTCTCCTCCCTCCTTCTTCTCCCCCACTGTGTTTCTGCCCCCTAATTCATACGCTGGCTCCTGTCACCAATGCTGCCAACCATCATCTGACCTTCCCCCATTCCATGGTGGGTGAACCTTCCGGAAGCCCTATAATGCAGGTTTGTCAGTCCACCAAGGGAGTGCAGAGGTCCATGGAACCCAGTGATCCAGCCTGAGAAGGTAAATAGAAAGCTGGGTGCAGTGACACATGCCCGCAATCCCGGCTACTCAGGAGGCTGAGGCAGGAGGATCACAAGTTGGAGGTCAGCCTGGGCAATTCAAGAAAAAGGGAAGGGAGGAAGGAAGGGAGGAAGGAATGGAGGGAGGGAGGGAGGGAGGGAGGAAGGAAGGAAGGAAGGAAGGAAGGAAGGAAGGAAGGAAGGACGGAAGGACGGAAGGACGGAAGGAAGGAAATATGACTATATCATCACATAATAGCTTTGGTTTTTTTCCCCATATGTATTTTAGCAGTATGTAAAAAATGTAAAATTTTTTTTTTTTTGGTGCTGGGAATTGAACTCAGGAGCACTCAACCACTGAGCCACATCCCCAGCCCTATTTTGTATTTTATTTAAGGACGGGGTCTCACTGAGTTGCTTAGCATTGCTTAGAACCTTGCCATTGCTGAAGCTGTTTTTGAACTCGCAGTCCCCCTGTCTCAGCCTCCGGAGCTGCTGGGACTAGGCGTGCGCCACTGTGTCTGGCCAAATAGAAAGCTTTCAAGGGTCCCAGCACCAGGCAGCTGAGTTCATTCTTTGGCCGCTCTATCCACCAAGTTTCAGTACTCCATACCCGCAAATAATACCCCATGGATTCAACAAACCAAGGATTAAAACTATTTTTTGAAAAATTTTTTCATCTGTACTGAACACGTACAGACTCTTTTCTTTGTTATTATTCCTTAAACAATATGTATAATAGCTATTAATATAGCATTTTTACCATATTAGGTATGATCAGCAATCTAGAGATGGTTTAAAATATATGGGAGCTGGGCACAGTGGCACGTGCTTTAAATTCCAGCAGCTAGGGAGGCTGAGGCAGGAGGACCGTGAGTTCAAAGCCAACCTCAGCAACTTAGTGAGGCCCTGAGCAATGCAGCGAGACCCTGTCTCTAAATAAAATATAAAAATAAAAAGGGCTGGATATGTGGCTCAGTGGTTAAGCGCTCCTGGGTTCAATCCCTGGTATAAATAAACAAACAAACAAACAAATAAATAAATAAAAATAAAGTATATGGGAGATGTGCTTCAGTTATGTGCAAATACTATACCTTTTATTAAGAAACTTCAACATTAGTGGAATTGACATCCACCAGAGGCTCTGGAATAATCCCCTGAGGCTGCGGAAGGGTGGTCGTATTTCCAGTGCTCATAAATTCACCTCAAGGATCATAAATTAATTAATTAATTAAAGGTACATTGACAACTAAAAAATAAATGGAAAGAATCTCTCACTTTCTCTCTCTCTCTCTCTTTTTTTTGGTACCAGGGATTGAACTCAGGGGCACTCGACCACTGAGCCATATCCCCAGCCTTATTTTGTGTTTTATGTAGAGACAGGGTCTCACTGAGTTGCTTAGCGCCTCGCTGTTGCTGAGGCTGGCTTTGAACTCACGATTCTCCTGTCTCAGCCTCTCAAAGTGCTGGGATTACAGGCGTACGCCACTGCACCCAGCTAAGAATGTCTCCTCTTGACCGGTTAAATAAAGTGGTGAGTTCTGTGACCCTTGTTGCACCCACTACATGATTCAGGTCAGGTATAAGATGCCTACTGTACACACCCTCTCTCAAAGAGGGAGGAAGTGGTTCGTAGCAATTCTGAAACTCAGCCAGGCAGAGGGACTGATTCTCCACAGCCCTTGGCTTTGCCTTTGGCCACTGAGGTGAACATTCACATCTATTTGTAGTGGAACAGGAACAGTAGTGTCAGCCCCAAGGCCTTTTTTTGTTTGGTATTGTCTCTAGAGTATATGAAAAAACTCAGGGGCTGAGAGTGTAGCTCAGTGGTAGAGTGCTTGCCTAGCATGCACAAGGCCCTGGGTTAGGGTCCCAGTGCCACCAAAATATAAATATAATTTCATTAATGAATAAACAAATTTATTTATTTACTTATTTTTAAATTTATTTTTGGTAGCGAGGATTTATTTATTTTTGGTACCAGGGCTGCTTAACTACCCCATCCCTTTTTTTAAATGTTTTATTTAGAGAAAGGATCTCTCTAAGTAGCTGAGGCTGTCTTTGAACTCATGATCCTTCTGCCTCAGCCTCCCGAGCTACTGGGATTACAAGTGTGCACTGCCACACCCTGCTAAGAAATACAAATAATTTTAAAGAAAAAATACCGTTTAGAAACCCAGCCTTAGTAGCCTAAACTACAGAAATTTCAGTAATAGTAGCAATTATTACTATAGGGAAAAGCCTAGGGCAGGTGGGTATGGTTGGCAGAAAAACGGTCCCTTCCAAAGGTGTTCACATCCTAATCTCAGAATTTATGAATGTTTCCTACATATCAAAAGGGACTTTGCAGATGTGCCTCAATTAAGGAGGCTGAGGCAAAGGATCGCAAGTTCAAGGCCAGCCTGGGCAACATAGCGAGACCCTGCCTCAAAATAAAAAATAAAAATGGCTGAGGATGTAGCTCAGTGGTAGAGCACTCCTAGGTTCAATCTTTAGCAACCCCATCCCCCACACACACAAAGTGAAAGAGAAGGCACAGGGGTCAGAGGACATGTGACCTCAGAGGCAGAACCTGGGGCTTTGAAAATGGAAGAAGACCATGATCCAAGCGATACAGGCTGCCTCTGGAAGCCGGAATGGGCAAGGAAATGGATTTTCCCCTAGGGTCTCCCGGAGCACCATCCTGCCTACCCCTTGCTTTTTGCCCAGTGAGATCCATGTCAGATTTCTGACCCACCAGAATGTAAGATAGTAGATCTCTGAGGTTATAAACCCCTAACTTTGCGGCAATTAGTTCTAGTAGTAATAGGAAATTAGAATAGGGGATAACATTTTGCTCCTACCCTGTAGCCATTAAAATCTGCAGGTCATTAAGGTCTAAAGGGTAGGAGCAGATCAAGGATAAGCAATATTTATGTTTAGGACTTGTTAGGTTTATGGTCCCCGGGGACAGATACACAAGAAATAGGCAGGTATTTGAGAGTGGAGCTCAGGAGAGAAGTCTAGCTGGGGAAAGAGACCCAGGGACTATCAGGGTTTGGGGAGAAATGGAAATCATAAAAATGAATGAGAGCGAGAGGAGATGAAGAATGGCGAGAAACCCTTGAAGGAGAAAGAATAGAGATTTGACTACCTCTTCCCCCAACAAAGGTGGTGAAATGATAGCTTAGTGAGCACTCTGGGCCGTTCTCTGGGGTCTGCTCTTTATTTTCCAGTCTGCCTGGATCCCTGGAGTCTGTCTGGAAAGCCTCCTGAGATGGGGTACGTGTTCCCTGGATCCCAGGAGGAAGGACGAGGACGCAGACAAATACATACCTGTGCAGCTGCCTCTCAGACTGTGTGCAGACTGCACGCTCTCCAGTCCTCGGGGAACCAAGGGGCAGAGGGACCAGAAGGTCGAAGCTGTCTTTTTCACTTCCTTGGCACTCGGCCCAGGGACCTAGATTTATCCTGCACTGAGAGCATGGTTTAGGGCTCTTCCCCTGGGGAAAGACCCAGGTGGGGCACCTGAGCTGAGCTGGGAGGTCCTGGCCCTGTTGGGGAAGGAGGGAGATGGAGGGTCTTAGGTACACACCTTCCCGTTCAGATGTAAAGGCTAAAGCCTCCTTCCCTGTGAAACTGTTCATAGCAAGTTTATCACTTAGACATTTGTTTGAGTGCTAGGGACGGAACCCAGGGTCTTTGCATGCCAGGCAAGTGCTCCATCACTGAGTCACACCCCCAGTCCAGGAATGCTTTTCAATGACAGAGAAACAGAAGAGCCAACTAATAGAAACTTAAATATACTGGGATTTATCTTTCTTACATAATAAGAAGGAAAGATTGCCAACAGCAGCCATTGGGTTTAGGGAATAATAGTATTGAGAATAACGTACTGTATTTTTTTTTTTTGGTACCAGGGATTGAACTCAGGGGCTCTTGACTACTGAGCTACATTCCCAGACCTATTTTAGGAACAAGGTCTCTAAATAAATACTGATTTGCTTAGCACCTTGCTTCAGCCTCCCAAGCCGCTGGGATTACAGGTGTGCGCCACTGTGCCTGGCTACATACTGTATTTTTCTTGGTCTTTTTTTCAAAGTCACAACATGGATGCCATAGCTCCAGGTATTACATCCCCTTTCAAAGGAGTATGAGGGTTGGGGAAATAGTGCCAGATGTATCTGTTCTATTTATTAAAAAAAAAAAAAAAAA
>CM053410.1:61015898-61029361 GCA_028644305.1 Xerus rutilus
TTGTTGACTCAAATCAAATTGCCACTCCGTTTCCTTTTCTTTGTGTTGCGGGGGGGGGGGGGGGGGGGACGGGGGGGGCGCTGAGGCTATGGCTCAGCGGTTGAGCGCTTGCCTCACATACGTGAGGCACTGGGTTCGATCCTCAGCACCACATAAAATAAATAAAGATATTGTGTTCATCTACAACAAAAAAAAACAAAATATTAAAAAAAAAAAAAAAAAGATCATCTTTTTGTTGCCGGGGGTTGGAACCTAAGGCCTCACTCTTGGTAAGGAAATGCTCCACCACTGAGCTATACTCCCAGCCCTGAGTGTGCATATTTGATGATGAGTGTGTATTGTCCTAATTATAAAATAGTTAAAGTGTTAACAATCATTTTGTAAATTTAGATGTGTTCTCAGTTTAGGTAAGTACATTATCAGCACCCTAGGAGAGAACTCTGGCCTGGATGTTCCTGAATTCCACAGGTAGAAGTTTTGAAGACTCTGGAGGGGTCACTAGTGCATGAGATGCCTAGTAAAAGGACTTGAGGAACAGTGGGAGGGGACAGAGCTGCAGGTTTCCACTGTGTGGAACAAGGATTGTCTCTTGACTCTCCTCTGAGGCCTGGGCTCCTAGCATCCAGTTTCTTTCTTTCTTTCTTTTTTGGTACCAGAGATTGAACTCAGGGGCACTCGACCACTGAGCCACATCCCCAGCCCTATTTTGTGTTTTATGTAGAGACAGGGTCTCACTGAGTTGCTTAGCGCCTCGCCGTTGCTGAGGCTGGCTTTGAACTCGCGATTCTCCTCTCTCAGCCTCCCAAAGTGCTAGGATTACAGGCGTGTGCCACCACGCCCAGCCTCTTTTTTTTGTTGTTGTTGGTACCGGGGATTGAACTCAGGGATACTCGACCACTGAGCCACATCCCCAGCCCTATTTTGTAGAGACAGGATCTCACTGAGTTGCTTAGCACCTCGCCCTTGCTGAGACTGGCTTTGACCTTGCAATTCTCCTGTCCCAGCCTCCCTAAGTGCTGGGATTACAAGCATATACCACTGTGCCCAGCTCTAGAATCCAGTTTCTTAAGGTGAAAAAAAAAAATAGAAAACAGGCAGAGAAAAAAGATAATAGGGCAGTCAATTAAAAAGATGATGTAAATTAGAAGAAATAAAAAAGATTATTAAAACAATATAAAAGGTGGGGCCAGGATTGTGGCGCAGTGGTAGAGTGCTTGCCTTGCATGCACGAGGCACTGGGTTCGATCCTCAGCACCACATAAAAACAAATAAATAAAATAAAGATATTGTGTCCATCTACAACTGAAAAAAAACAAAAAATAAATAAATAAACAATATAAAAGGCAGTGTGCAATTGAACGATTAAATGAACTAAAAATAACCCACCTCAGGGGCCAGTCAGCCCAAGGTGGCCAGGCACCACAGCGGGGCCCTGTGACACCACCCTGACCTGGGAGGGCCCCTTTTACTACGCAGTCCTCAGAGACACAGCTGCCCCTCACAGGTCGCTGCTAAGCTGGATCTGTGGAGGACTGTCCAGATCAAAGAGTGAAGCCTGGAGACCCTCAGAGGGGCATTGGAACAGGGAGCCACTGTGCATGAGCTAGGACCAGGTCCCTTCTGTGTCCACAGGCAGCCCCATGCCCGCGTGCTGTGTGCTTCCTGGGCCTGCCTACTCCCTCAGAGAGATCCCTGGCTTTCTTCTGGGGGATCCTCTGAGCCCCAGGCACCCTTGGGCCACTTTTCCCACTTACCCCCTCCTGGAGTCTGCCTGAGGAACAGGCACGGCTCAGCCTGGCTCTGAGCAGCGCAGGTCACCAGCCCCTCCCACATCACCACCTTTCTCAGACCTGGGGTTCTTCAGTCTGTCATCACCCCAGCAGGTGACTTCAGCCTGGCTGTTAAAGGGCATCTCTGCCAGACTGGGAGAATAGAAGGCTCGGTGGTCCTTCCAGCACCTTCTTCCTGGGCCTATTGACCGTGGTTACAAGGGCCACATCCTTACTTCTTGCTGCTTGATTTAGAGGAACACTGCCTTCCACATCCCTTTGGAAATGGCAGTCTGTCACTCAGGGCAAGGTCAAGTCCACGTCACTTACTTCCTCACTATGGAGCATTGGAGCCCTAGAGCACATGGGACTGGGAAGGTGGTTGAGGCCCAGGGTCCAGTCTCCTGGGACAAAAATATTTGCCTAGTATTAAATCCCCACAGTTCCTGCTTTGAGACCAAGTGTTTCTTAAGTCTTCAAAAGTCCCCAAACCAATTCTTTTTTTTAGTACTGGGGATTTGGACTCAGAGGCACTTGACCACTGAGCCACATCCCCAGCCCTATTTTGTGTTTTATGTAGAGACAGGGTCTCACTGAGTTGCTTAGCACCTCACAATTGCTGAGGCTGGCTTTGAACTCGCGATTCTCCTGTTTCAGCCTCCCAAAGTGCTGGAATTACAGGCTTGCGCCACTGTGCCCGGCTCCCAAACCAATTCTTGGCCAAGGCTTGAATTTAAAATGTTGACGACTCTCCACCACACAGAACCCTCGCTGGGAAGTAACTTTCCCCAGTGCAGAGCAGTCTGGCTCTGTGGGAGGGAGGCAGGGCGAATTGCCAGTGTCTAAACCCCGGGGGTCTCTTCATGACCTCAAAAGAATAAAACAATAACAATAAAACTGAGAAGATTAGATGAGATAAAAGAATGTAATATAAAATTAAATAGGACAAAATAGAGATAAGGAATGACTAAGATAAGTTCAAAACAAAACAAAACAAAAACTAGAGGACTAAAGACTAAAAGGATAAAAGAAGTAAATGAGCTTTTGAAATTATATAAAAATATAATCAACAATTTATAAGATTAGGAGTAGAAGTTATAAAACAAAGATTCACAAATGTTCCAACAGACCAAGGCACTGGGCGATCTCAGCAGCCAGCAAGGTGTTGTCTTCCCTGTCTCCCACAGAGTAGGGGTTTGCACCCCTATTTTGCCACTCCAGATCCCTTCCAGACTACATCTTGTGCTTAAAACCTTTGCATCTTTACTTCTAGCTCATGGTTTTTGCTGATATCCAGAAGGTACTGTCCAACTCATCTCTCTGCCAGGGTTTTCCAAAGCAAATGTTGTTTGGAAATCATAAAGTATAAGTTCACAATTCCTAATTCTCAATTCTGAAATGCTAAAAACCCTGAGAATGAAAAACACTGTGACCTCTTATTTGCAGGCAAACCCTGACCTGAACTAAGATGAAGCTATTTATAGAGTCAACATCCATTTATTCCCCTGCAGAAGCATGAATGTGCATGATTACCAGGCGCCGCTGCAGACCCTGCGTGGAGAGCTGTGTAGTACAGAACACGTGGGTCTTGTCTTTCCATAACTCCAAAACACATGTGGACTTAAGGATTCAGGTAAGGTCCAGGTGTAGTGGTGCACACCTGTAATCCCAGCAACTTGGGAGGCTAAGGCAGGAGGATATTAAGTTGGAGGCCAACCTCTGCAACTTAGTGAGGCCCTAAGCAACTTAGTGAAACCTTATCTCAAAATGAAACATAAGTAACTGCGGATGTAGCTCAGTGGTTAACTGCTCCAGTAACACCCCTCCCTCCAAAAAAGTTTCAGATAACAGTGGACCTTCAACAGATAGAAGAATGGATAAACAAATTGTGGCCTGTTTACACAATGGAATACTATACAGCAATGCCAATGACCTTGCTACAGTATAAGCAACATCAAGTGGAGAGCAAGAAGCCAGACACAAAAGGAAACCTTCATTCCAACATGAAGGCCTTGTTTTTGTGTGTTTATTTCTTAAATTTCATTGAAATAAAGTTAAAAAACAAGAAACCTCATCAAGCAGGATTCTTTCACTAAATATAGGCCAGTGCCCGCCCCAATTCCCTCTTCCTGTTGGAGCTGCAGCAGACCCCTTTGGATAGTGTGGCCAAGCCCCCATGCTGACAGCTCCGTGGCCAATGCAGGCCAGTTTCCTCCTTCCCCGCCTTCCTCTCTCTGCCTTTGTTCCAGCTCCTCTTTGTTTGCCCTGATGGAGTGGCTCAGAGGATGGTGGCAATCTTGTTCTTTCATGCTTTTGTCCCAACTCCATTTGGGGTCCCTCTCCACCCTCTTCCCTGGCCATTCACATGGGCTTTTTATCTTCCTTCCTTCCTTCTCCTCGTTGGTTGATGGGCTGCCCGGTCCCCACGCGGCCTGGACTCTTCCTGTACTTGTGTCTCCACCGTCTGATCCTTGGGATCCACGGGTCTGGGGCCTTTGTTTGGGCCGCAGGGCTTTCTCTCTGCCTCTCTCTCCCGCCACCCTCCCTTCCTTCTCCCTCATCTCGATGTCCTTTGTGGGACATTTACTTTTATCTCCCTTTGATTTGCTCTCTCCTCTTTGTAGAGGGAGAATGAAAGGCTCAGCTAATTGTAGCAGCGGGGCAGTGGTGCCCGGCGCCCCTTCCCAGCATTGTCCCCACCAGGGCTGAGCAGGAAGGGAAATGAGGACAGTGCAGCTCCCACAACCCTCAGCTGCTCCAGATCTCTCTCCCCATGGGTTTTTCTTTCCCAGTTTTCTTCAGGGGAAATAAGACAGTATTGAGGCCTCGTCCCCATCCCTTAGTGGGACCGGCCACCTGCCCATGTATGATGTCCTCGTACACTGGTGCGCGCCAGCCAGGAGTGGTCAACCACACAGGCAGTGTGACATCACAAGACAAAAAAGTGGGGTAAAGGGTATGAAAGGGCAGTTATACTGACATCTTCAACAGAGGAACTGATGTCTGAATGGGGCCAGGGAACAGCATCTTGTGACAGTGATGTCTAAGCTGAGAACTGACGGGGACATAGAGGAAGCCGTCAGGTGAAGGAGAGGAGGAACATCTTTTTCCTTTTTTTGGTGCCGGGGATTGAACTCAGAGGCACTCAACCACTGAGCCACATCCCCAGCCCTATTTTGTGTTTTATGTAGAGACAGGGTCTCACTGAGTTGCTTAGCGCCTCGCCGTTGCTGAGGTTGCCTTTGAACTCATGATCCTCCTGCCTCAGCCTCCCAAAGGGCTGGGATTACAGGCGTGTGCCACGGCACCCTGTTTACTGACATGTTCTTGATGGAGAGTGGCGGGTCGTATTCGTGTTTGGGGTGGTGTGGAGAATAGACTGGAGTGGAGCACAAAGGTATTGTCTTAGAGTTCTGGAGATTCGAAGAGCAAAGTCAGCCCCACTGGGCTAAAAGTTAAGGAGTAGGCAGGACTGGTTCACCTGGAAGTTCAAGTAGAAAATCCATTCCCTTCTTTTCCAGCTTCCTTGGGTCACGACCCCTTCCTACATCCTCAGAAGACACCACTCCCATCTCTGCTTCCGTTGTCACATCCTGTCTTGAGAGCTGGTCCTTCTGCCTCTCTCTTCTAGGACCTTTCAGATTAGATTGGGATCATCTTGATAATCTAGGACAACCTTCCCATCTCCAGATCGTTAACTTGGTCCCATCTACAAAGTCCTTTTGGCATGTCAGGCAACATATTCACAGGTTCTGGTGATTAGGATGTGGATATCTTTGGCAGGCCATCTTCGGCCCACCCCAGGAGACTATTGTGCTATTTCAGTATCAATATAGGTGATCTCAATTGCTTAAACTGGGTGTCAGCAGCAGAGATGGAGACAAGGGGAGAGACCTGAGATAACTTGTGGAATTAGACTAATTGGTGACTGATTGGATATGGGAGGTGGGGGAAGAAGGAGGAGCAGGGATCGCATCTAGCTTTGTGGCTCCATCAACTGATAAGATGGAGATGTCATTTAAGAGACAGAGGTGTGTCCTCTTGTGAGGAAAAATGAAGTGTGGGGAACGGAACACAGGGAGAGATGAGATTGCACTCTCTCTGAAACATCCACAGAGAAATGTCCAAGGGGCAGGCAGGTGTGTATCTAGAGTCCAGAAGGATCTAAGAGGCTGGGATAAGCTACTGTAGGGGTCAGCAAACTATGGCTAGCAGGCTGGCATCCTGTACTGTAAACAAAGCATCCTAGGAGCATAGCCCAGCCATTTGGTCCTGTATCCCTATGGCCCTTTTGCAGTATGGTGGCAGAGCCAAGTGTCTGCAGCAGAGACTGCACGGCCCACAAAGCCATAGTCCTTTCAGGAAAAGTTTGTGCCCAGGCTGGGTTGTTGCTCTGGAGAGTATGCTTAGCATGCTCAAGGCCTTGTGTTTGATCTCCGGCAACACGCACATGCACAAAACAGAAAAAGTTTGTACCAAAGGTTCAGAGGTGGTACATAGGCTTATACTGTAGCCCACAGCAAATATATGGAGTGAGAAGGGAAGCCCCAGAAACCCAGTATCCAGGGAATAGGACTAATAGGAGGAGCTATAATAGATGCTGAAGTCGGGCAGGGTGGCACACGCCTGTAATCCCGGCAGCTAGGGAGGCTGAGGCAGGAGGATTGCGAGTTTGAAGCCAGCCTCAACAACACAGTGAGGCCCTAAGGAACTCAGTCAGACCCTGTCTCTAAATGACATACAAGCCAGGTGCGGTGGCACACGCTTGTAATCCCAGCACTTTGGGAGGCTGAGGAAGGAGAATTGTGAGTTCAAAGGCAGCCTCAGCAACGGCAAGGCGCTAAGCAACTCAGTGAGACCCTGTCTCTACATAAAACACAAAATAGGGCTGGGGATGTGGCTCAGTGGTCGAGTGCCCCTGAGTTCAATCCCTAGTACCAAATAAATAAATAAATAAAAATACAAAAAGGCTGCAGATGTGGCTTAGTGATTAAACGCCCCCCAGTTCAATCTCTGATACTCAAAAATAATAAAATAAAAAAATAACAATAATTATAAGTAGGTCCAAGGAGAGCAGCCAGAGATGGGAAGGCAGACAGGAGAGCTGTTCTGCTGCAGGACACAAGTGAGGCAGCATTTATTAAAACATGTCTATAAATTATTTGATATTCACTCCTCTGAAAGGTGCTATTGGGGGCTGGGGTTGTGGCTCAGTGGCAGAGTGCTTGCCTAGCATGTGTGAGGTACTGGGTTTGAGTGTCAGCACCACATATAAATAAAGGAATAAAATAAAGGCCCATGAACAACTAAAAAAATTTTTAAAAAAGAAAAGAAAAGTGCTATTGAGTGGTGGAGCACTTGGTAGCCTGTGTAAGGCCCTGGGTTTGATCCTCAGCCCTAAAATATAAAATAAAATAAACACAAGATGTTGTCTGATTCTCTTCTCCTGAAGTGCAGGTTGGACTTGGTGAATCACTTCTAAGGAAGTGACAGTGTACGAATTTGGAGACGAGGTCATAAAATGCATGACAAATTCCTCCTCTGTCTTTCTGGGGAAGTGGCTGTTCTATCATGAGAATACACGAATCGCCTATGGCGAGAGATGACCACATGATGAGGAACTGAGGCCTCCAGCCAACAGTCAAACAGAACTCCAAGGCCACGTGAAGGAGCCAGCTTGGTAGGTCCCCAGCCCTAGTCAAGCCGTCAGCCGACTGCAGCTGCTGCCAGGATCCTGGCTGCAACCACATGAGAGATTTTGAAACCAGAACCACCCTGCTAAGTCAATTGGGAATTAGTGGCCCACAGAAACTGTGAGATCATAAATATTTGTTGTTTTAAACTACTAAAGTTTTGGAGTCATTTGTTACATGGTGATCGATAACAAATACAAGGAAGTTTTTCAAGGGCAGAGTGATCTACTACGTCTGTACAGAACTTAGCTTGGTTTTGTTTTGACCTATAGTTAGCTTCTGGTGGGTCATGTGACCTGTAGGATTGTTCCAGAGTTAAGGAACTTTAACTCAGCTTTTGCAGGATGCCTTGGCCAGGATAAGCATGACTATGATGAACAAGCGAGAAGTCATTTGCTTTTCACTTACGTAATTCTGGAGGGAAGAAAAAAGAGCCTCTGGGGATGGTTGTAGAATGTCAGTTTTCACTTCCAGGCTAGCTCTGCCCACTGCAATGGGAATTTGGAAGAGCCTGGTTTGGAAATATATATATATAAGGGCACCAACCTACAAGCCATCTCAGTGCCTTTGGCCGTGAGGCTTACAAAAGCACAAATACATGCACATTCTCTGCGCTCTCTGATTCCTCTGGTGAAGCCAAGACATGTGTTCATGGCTTTATGATTTTCAATAAATGACCCAGAGGGCCTTGTGCTGTAATGGTCATGACCAGAGTAAGCAGCTCTTGAGAGGGAGAATGTACCAGAAATCTGACTTCTGTTTCCACCTCTCACCTAAAATTTGTCTCTCAAAAGCATTGTGGGGGGCTGAGATTGTAGCTCAGCGGTAGAGCGCTTGCCTCGCATGCGTGAGGCCCTGGGTTTGATCCTCAGCACCACATACAAAGCAATAAAATAAAGACATTGTGTTCATCTGCAAATAAAAAAAAAATCTTAAAATTAAAAAAAAAAAATGCATTGTGGAACTTTCTATGCCCAAAAGTTGGGCATAGACACTTTCCTGAATTTTTTTTTTTTTTTTTGGTACTGGGGGTTGAACCCAGAGGTGCTTAACCACTGAGCCACATCCCTAGCCCTTGTTTAAAATATATTTTTTTTATTTAGAGACAGGGTCTCGCTTAAGGCCTCGCTAATTTGCTGAGGCTGGTTGAGTTTTTTTTGGGGGGGTGGGGATTGAACCCGGGTACTCAATCACTGAGCCACATCCCCAGCCCTATTTTGTATTTTATTTAGAGACAGGGTCTTGCTGAATTGCTTAGCACCTCGCTTTTTGCTGAGGCTGGCATTGAACTCACGATCCTCCTGCCTCGGCCTCCCGAGCCGCTGGGATTGCAGGCATGAACCACCACGGCTGGCTCCTCAGTTGCATATTTTTTGACAGTTGGTGAGGGAAGCAAGAACCCCTAATGTTTAGACATCCCCTGTGCAATGAGTTAACTCATCTCCTTTGTAATTAAATGATATTGGTTATGTGCCATCCTTGGAAAAATTGAGAAAATAATCACTCAAATAGTTTTCCGTGTTCTATGGTTCAGACAGGAAACCCTGGTTGAGAAAGACCTCAGGTAGGTGTGTTGGGGGGGTTACTTCAGCTTGAATATCTGTAGTTGACTTAGCATGATATGGCTCAGCTTTTGCATTTGTTCTTTTTTTTTTTTTTTTTTTTTGGTACTGGGGATTGAACTCAGGGGCACTCGACCACTGAGCCACATCCCCAGCCCTATTTTGTGTTTTATGTAGAGACAGGGTCTCACTGAGTTGCTTAGCGCCTCGCCGTTGCTGAGGCTGGCTTTGAACTCGCGATTCTCCTGTCTCAGCCTCCCTAAGTGCTGGGATTGCAGGCATGTGCCAATGCGCCCGGCTTCTTCCTTCTTTTTAGTTTGTCTTTTACTAAAGTTTTTAAGTTCCACTTATTTACATTTTTTCTTTGTTTTAACTTTATTCAATGCTGTGTGTCTGTGTGTGGTGGTGCTGGACATTGAACCCAGGGCCTCATGCATGCTAGGCACATGCCCTGTCAATGAACTGCTCTCCCTGTCCAAATGCTTCCTTTAGAATAACTTGTTTTCTCTCATTTATTTTTAATTTTTTTTAGTTGTAGATGGACACAAATATTTTATTTATTTATTTATTTTTATGTGGTGCTGAGGCTTGAACCCAGCACCTCCCAATTGCAAGGCAAGCGCTCTACCGCTGAGCTAAAATCCCAGCCCCTCTCTTCATTTATTAAATAACCACAGTTCTAATGGGTAACAGTGCAGCGACAGCATAACCAACTGTTCTCACAGTTCCTCAGTGCAGAGGCTGAAGGTTTCTTCCCCTCTACTTCACGCCTCCAGCTTCCTTTAATGGGTACCACATTCCCTCTCTGAATTCACAAAACTTCAACGTGATTGTAACAGGAGACCCACTGGCTAGAGGCTCCCCTAAGATCAAGTTTGATAGATAGCATTCTAAGATGGCCCCTGCTGAGCAACCCCTGTATAGTCCTTGCCCCTGTGTGAGGGTGCAACCTAAGGATGATGGCGTGCACTTCTATGAGTAGGTTGTGTTTCACGACAAAAAGAAACAGATTCAGACTGGGTGTGATAGCGCACACGTGTAATTCCAGAGGCTCAGGAAGCTGAGGCAGGAGGATCACGAGTTCAAAACCAGCTTCAGTGACTGGGTGAGACCCTAAGCAACTCAGTGAGACCCTGTCTCTAAAATATTAAAAAGGGCTGGGGATGTGGCTCAATGGTTAATTGTGCCCTTGGGTTTGATCCATGGTCCCCTTCCCCCATAAGGAAAGAGTGAAGGGATTCTTTTTTGTGTCTGTGCTGGGGATTGAACCTGGAGCCTTGTGTGTTTATGCTCTGCCATTGGACTACACCCCTAGCCCAATGGCGAGAGGATTCTGTAGCTGGATTTGAGGTCCCAAATTAGTTAACTTTGAGCTAATCGAAAGGGAAATTATCTTGGGTAACCTGACCTAATTAAGTGAGCCCTTTGGGGACAGGGCCCAGCTTTTTTTTTTTTGGTACTAGGGATTGAACTCAGGGGTACTGGACCACTGAGCCACATCCTCAGCCCTATTTTGTGTTTTATGTAGAGACAGGGTCTCACTGAGTTGCTTAGCACCTTGCCGTTGCTGAGGCTGGCTTTGAACTCGCCATTCTCCTGTCTCAGCCTCCCTAAGTGCTGGGATTACAGGCTTGAGCCACCGTGCCCGGCTAGACAGGGCCCATCTTAAAGTTAGATTTGAAGTGTGAAAGGGATGCTTCTTGAAGAAGTAGGCCGCCATGTTTCAAGTGCCTGCAGAGAGAGCTTCAGGGCAAGGACTTGAGACCATCCTCTAGCTGTCCACAGCAGTCCCTGGCTGACAGCGGGCAAGGAGACAAGGACCTCTGCTGTACTACTGCAAGGAAACCAACTCTACCAACAGCCTGGGGGCGATCAGAAGTGGACCTTTCCATAGCTATGCCCCAGAGAAGAACAAACCCCACTGACACTTTGATTCCACCCTGGTGGAAGCCTGAGCAGAGGACCTCAGTAAAACGGACCAGACTCTTGACCAAAGACACTGAGAGAGCAACTTTGTGTTGTTGTGAGCCACTAAACATGTGGTGTTTTGTTACACAGTAATAAGAAATGAATATCTGATGTGCCACCATGCTGGTAACTTTTTCTGAACTTCTAAAATGGAGCTGTTGCTGGGCACAGTGGCGTACATCTGTGATCCCAGTGACTCTGGAGGCTGTGGCAGGAGGATTATAAGTTCAAAGCCAGCCTCAGCAACTTATTGAGGCCTTGTCTCAAAATAAAAAAATAAAATGGGCTTGAAATGTAACTGTCTAGTGAAGTACACCAAGTTCAATTCCCAGTACCAAAAAATAAAAAATGGAGCTGTTTGCTCCACCATACTATGGAGTTTCTCTCTGAAGGGGCATGGACTACAGTCTCCATCCTCTTGAACATTGGTTGAACCCTTTATATTTATTTATTTATGTATGTATTTGGTACTGGGGATTGAACTCAGGGGTGTTCGACCACTGAGCCACATGCCCAGCCCTATTTTGTGTTTTATTTAGAGACAGGGTCTCACTGAGTTGCTTAGCAAGCCTTGCCGTTGCTGAGGCTGGCTTTGAACTCGTGACTCTCCTGTCTCAGCCTCCCTAAGTGCTGGGATTACAGGCTTGTGCCACCGTACCCAGCTGGTTGAACCCTTTATCCACATTCCCACACATCAGGATGAGGAGCTATGTTAAAAAGTTTCATGTAAGGGAGGATCTCCACATAAACATGGTTAAAATTAATGAACACACATGTGGTCTTGACCATAAGACGCTAGAAGGAAGTAAATAAAGTACAAGAATGCAAACTTGCTGTCACAATCACATTTTCAAAAAAATCAGCAGAACAAAGCTGCCTATTGCATATGAGCTTCTTATTAAGTGGCTTGGACCTTCCCCCACTGACAGTGGCTTGAACCCTCCCCCACTGAGAGGCTAGTTCCTTGTTCTCTTCCTTTGAAACCAGGCAGCTTGTGACAGCGGTGACACTATATGACTCCAAGGCCAGGCTGCCAGCACATTCGTTCTCAAAGCTTTCAGGCCTCAGGTACGCAGTCAGATGACCCTGAGGCCACTATACTCTGAGCAACCCCAAATTAGTCCAAGCTGAGATCTCGTGACCAATGTCTGGCCAGTCCCAAACTCTTCAGATCCCTCATTGTTTGGTGCAGCCAGCTGCCTGGAATCATCGGAGACTGCAAGGCAGAACCGCCCAGCCAAACCCTTCTCACATCCCTGACCCACAGAAGCAGAGATAGAATAACACAATAGCCGTTGTTTTAAGTCATTAAATTTTAGCATGGTTTGTTGTGAAGCCACAGATAACCAGAACATGTGATCTTGGTCTTAGGTCAGCCTGCCCCCTCCGTGGCTCTATTTTTTTTTTTTCCCTTTAGTTCTGGAGATCAAATCCAGGGCCTTCCTGGGCTTGGTGGCATAGGCTTGTAAGGCCAGCTATTCAGGAGGCTGAGGGAGGAGGAGCTCAAGTTTGAGATCGACCTGGGTGACTCAGTGAGACCCTGTGTCAAAATTAAAAAATGGGAAGGGCTGGGGGTGTAGGTGAGCGGCAGAGAACTTATCTAGTATAGGCAAGGCCCTGGGTTCAATCCCCAGTGCTGGGGGGAAAAAAAACAAAAAACAAAACAAGAAACCCCAGAACCTTGCATGTGCCTGCTCTTGGTGGCCCCCTTTCTATTCTTAACTTCTCAAGGTATTAACCCTGTCATCCTCCTGAGTAGGATTATAAAAGGCCCTCTTAGGGCACCTGGGGTATCATTCAGTGTAGAGTACATGTTTAGCATGCACATAACTGGGTTCAACCCCCAGTATCGCACACACAAAGGCCCTCTTAGTGTATGACTGCCTCAGGCTCCTTCGGTTGGGATAATCCTCAATGGCTCTTCGGTCCTGGGTCACCTGTATTTTTACTGGGTGAACTGAGGGACAAGACCATATGTAAAAGTAATACTGGGGCCAGAGAGGTATAAAACATGACCACCACCTCAAGGAACTACAATTTCTTTAGTGTTAAAACAAAACAAAACAAACAAAAAAACCTCAGGTGTGGTGGAGCACCCCTGTAATCCCAGCTACTCAGGAGGCTGAGGCAGGAGGATCACAAGTTCAAGGTCAGCCTGGGCAACCTACTGAGACCTTGTCTGAAAATAAAAAAATAATAACTTGGGACATAGCTCAGTGATAGAGCACCCCTGGGTTCAATCCCCAGTATCATTGAAAGAATAAAAAAGGAGAAAAAGTCAAACATGGATGAATTATCTGCCCAGATAACTTCAATAGCATCACGTTGGCTCTAGGTAGAAAGAATGGATTAAGCCAGGCGCGGTGGCTCAAGCCTGTAATCCCAGCACTTAGGGAGGCTGAGACAGGAGAATGGCGAGTTCAAAGCCAGCCTCAGCAACGGCGAGGCGCTAAGCAGCTCAGTGAGACCCT
>CM053410.1:61039613-61058874 GCA_028644305.1 Xerus rutilus
CGGCTTCTTTGGTCTTTTATTTGGAGTCAGTCAGGGTCTTGTTAAATGGCTGAGGCTGACCTCCAACTTTTGGTCCTCCAGCCTCAGCCTCCCAAGAAGGTAGAATTATAAGCATGTACCACCACCCATATCCCCAGGACCTCTGTAATGATTCCCAAAAGTTCTCTGGCTAAATCTGGTGCTATACCTGTCAGGCAAGGTTGACAATCTTGTCAAAAGTGTTATTTCCACTGTGTCTTGTAGAGAACCATCGTGGGCTGTCAGGTGGCATTGCAGCCAGCGATGAGGTAGTTCTGGCATTGGGAACTCCGGTGGCACCCCCACAGGAATAGACCACCTGATTCAGGTGAACTTCCCCCTCAGCTCTGCCAAAGATCCCACACAGCACCAGAGATGGGCTGACCTGCTGTATCCACACAGTCCCTCTGAGATGGGTGTGACCTGCCAAGATGCCAATCAACCTGCAAGACACCAAGAAGCAAGACTCCACCCTTGAAACCTGATCCCTGCATTTGATGTACCCTTTTAAATAAACCACGGGAGCCATTTTGTCTTGTCTTGCCCAGCTCCTGAGTGGGCTGGCATCTGTTAGGGGCTCCATCCTTCTGAAACTATAATTCTGTCTTTGTGTTTTGTTCTTTTTTTTTTTTTTTTTTTTGGTACCGGGGATTGAACTCACGGGCACTCGACCCCTGAGCCACATCCCCAGCCCTATTTTGTGTTTTATGTAGAGACAGGGTCTCACTGAGTTGCTTAGTGCCTCGCCATTGCTGAAGCTGGCTTTGAACTCGCGATTCTCCTGTCTCAGCCTCCCTAAGTGCTGGGATTACAAGCGTGAGCCACCACGCCCGGCTTGTGTTTTGTTCTTTACTAATTATTCTAGACTTCATTTTCTCAGGTGACTTACATTCTCCTCGGCAGGAAGAAGAATCCCCCAAAGGAGATGCTGGATGTCTCCCCTTAGTGTCTAACATTTTTCAGTTTATCTCTTGGCTGTTCGTTGGGGGCTTTGATGATCAGGTAGACGTTATCACCTCAACCTGGGCCTGTCTGTTCTGGAAGGTCAGTTTCTAAACTCCTCAGACTCCTCAACTCACTGGTTGCCTTGGCAACATCATCACCAAACTTTCTGCAGACAGACCCAGGGAACCAATCTTGGGAGCCAGAAAAGGGACGGCAACCTTGCCATTAGTGTACTTCGGCCACAGGACTTTGATCTCACTGAGGTCAAACTTGGGTGGCATGGTGATGGATGAATTCAGATTTGGGACAACTAAAGAAAGTAGTGACTTGGCCTCCTCAGAGTCAAAAGCCAAAAGAAATTTCTTCTTCAATTCATTTCTCTCTTTTTTCATTTTACCATAAGCAGTCAGGAGAAACCAAGCTGCTCCTTCAGTCCTTTGCTTAGGAATCTCCTCAGCTAAATTATGATCGAGTCCCTCTGCTCGCAAGTTCTACTTTCCACAAAACAGTAGAAAACAATTCAACCAAGATCTTTGTCACTTTATAACAAGAATAGCCTTTCTTTCCTCCAGCTTCCAGTAACGTATTTCTCATTTCCACCTGAGATCACACTGGAATCACCTGGAACATTCACATTTCTAACATCAGTCTCAAAATATTTCCAGCCTCTTACCTGTTACCTACTTCCAAAGCTGCTTCTACGTGTTTAGGTCTTTGCTACAACAGAACTCCACTTCTAGGTACCAAGAATAGTATTAGCGGGGTTCTCCAGAGAAATACACCAAGGGCGTGTGCGTGTGTGCGCGTGCGTGCAGAAAGACACAGACGCATGCAGTGAGACACAGAGAGAGTGGGATTTATGATAAGGCTCATGTTATTTCAGCGGCAGAAAACTTTTAAAATCTGTAGTCAGCAAGCTATAGACCCAGGAAAGCCAATGCTATAAACTCAAGTCCAAAAGCAGAAGCCTTGAGGTTCCAGAAAAGCCAGAGTTTCCTGTTAGAGTCCAAAGGCAGAAGACAGAAGTCCCAGCTGAAGTATATAGGCAGGAAAAATTCCCTTACTCAGTCTTTTCATTCTATTCAGGTCTTCAAATGACTGGAAGAGGTCCACCCAACATGCGGAAGAACAACCTGCTTCATGCAGTGTCCCCCCCCCACCCCTCCCCCCTCCACTCCCCCATTTCCCCCTCCTCCTCCTCCTCTTCTTCAATGGTGCTGAGGATGCAATCCAGGGTCTCAACCCCTGCAGTGTGCTACCTCTGAGCTACAGGCCCAGTGACTTTAGTCAGCTTTCTGATATAAATGTTAATCTCATCTAGACATGCCCTCCCACACCCACCTAGAACGTCTGACCAAATGTTTGAGCACCCTGTGTCCTGGTCCAGCTGGCACATAAAATTAATCATCACAGGATCACACAGGGAAACCATAATAGATTATTTAAACCCATTCCCCAACAAGCTTCGACTGAGCATAGGCCAAGTATAAAGTTCCACTTGAAAGATTATTTGAACATGGTTTCATTCTGTTTGGTCCAATGGACTCCAGTGCTGGAATGGTCTGTTATCACAGAGGATGGAGGTCTTCCTGTAGATGCAGCTGGATGACCTGGGTAGGTCCATGTTTTCTACAGTTCTAGGTGATGGCGATACCACATGATGTAGGCAGGAGTCAGGCGGGCAGATGCTGTTTTAGATCACGGCAAAAGCATAGGAATTACCTGGGGAGCTGGTAAAGATGCAGATTCTGAATGAGTTGCTGAGGGAGACCCTGAGATTCTGCATTTCTAACAAGTTCCTGGGTGATGCTAATGCTACTGGTGCAGAGACCACTTTTTTTTTTTTTTTTGGTACTGAGGATTAAACTCAGAGGCATTCAACCACTGAGCCACATCCCCAGACCTATTTTGTATTTTATGTAGAGACAGGGTCTCACTGAGGTGCTTAGCACCTCGCCATTGCTGAGGCTGGCTTTGAACTCGCGATTCTCCTGTCTCAGCCTCCCTAAGTGCTGGGATTACAGGCTTGAGCCACTGCACCCGGCTAGAGACCACATTTTAAGTACCAAGGAACTCCATGAGCTTGAAGGTCCCTTCTGATTCTATAAATTCAGTCTAGTCCAGCAAGTGTTCATTAAGAACTTATTGTGCGTGTACCCTGATGCCATAAGATGACCAACAGAGATCTAAAATGTGTTTACTGCCTTCAAGGAGCTAACTCACATTTAGAGAGCTGGACAAGAGTTGGGCATGGTGGTGCACACCTGTAACCCCAGCAGCTCGGGAGGCTGAGGCAGGAGGATTGCCAAGTTCAAAGCCAGCCTCAACAAGTTAGCAAGGCCCTAAGCAACTTAGCAAGACACTGTCTCAAAATAAAATATAAAAAGGGCTGGGAATGTGGCTCAGGAGTAGAGTGCCCCTGAGTAAGATCCCCAGTACTGCCAAAAACCAAGCAAACAAAAAAAAAACAATATTAAGCCAGGTGCGGTGGCGCACGCCTGTAATCCCAGCACTTTGGGAGGCTGAGACAGGAGACTCGCAAGTTCAAAGCCAGCCTCAGCAACAGTGAGGCACTAAGCAACTCAGTGAGACTCTGTCTCTAAATAAAACACAAAAATAGGGCTGGGGATGTGGCTCAGTGGTTGAGTACCCCTGAGTTCAATCCCTGGTACCAAAAACAAAAAACAATATTAATAATAAAGCCAGACAAGGACAGGAGATGTGGCTCAGTGGTAGATGAAGACGCCCTGGGTTTTATCTCAGCACTGCAAAAAGAAAAAAAGAAGAAGAAGAAAGCAAGCAAGTAAGCTGGACAAATAGCCACAATGTGTCCCGCAAATCACTTTATCAACTTTTTTCCAGTTCAACCTTTGAGCGTCTAGACTCTTAGGAAGACATTCTCCTTGAAATTCTTATATCAATCCCTTCCCAAGAAGTTTGGTCTCAATTTTTTTTTAAGAACCCAAAGACCCAAAAATAGTTTAGCCACTTAAAAAATAACCTCAACAGAATAAGAAGATGGCTTAGGTGAAAAAAGCAGAGGTGTCATGTAAGCCTGTGGCATCAGCCAGAATGGGCTGCGACCTTGAGAAGCTGTGAGCCCAGCCCTAAGCACAAGGAAGCCCCTTCTGACCCATTCCTCCAGGGTCCAAGCTCTTCTAGGGAGGAAGGCAGAGGAGACACCGAGAGGGGAGATGCTAACACTGTGGCTGAGGGTCACATGCACCCTGTGGGTGGCCATCAGGCTATGGAAGGGTCAGTGTATACCAAGTGGTCGTCTCCAAAGCTGGGACTGGTTTCCCGATCCCTTAGGTTCAGCTCAAACTGGCAGAGGACTCTGCCAGGACTCAATGCAGGTAAGGCAGGGGAAGCTGGGAGCGAGTCAAGTTTATGGGGAAACCATAAACAGGGATGGGAGGAAGCAGTGGCTGTGGTAGTGGGGGGGACACTTGGTGGCACAAAGGGGGAAGAGGGTACTATGTTAGAGTGGGACCCTTAGGGCCTCGGCTTCTAAACAGCATCACCAGCACCAACAGCCATGGCACCATGAAGGCCTTAAAACAGTGAACTGCTCAGGCTGGATTTGTGTCTCTGGGCGAGGGTAGCATCGCCTCCAGGACCAACCCTGGCACGCCCCAGTCTTCCTGCCCCTACTTGCCCGGCCCTGACCTCCGCTCTCCACGCCTTCCCTCCTAGGAGGCCCTGATAAAGTTGAGGGCAACTGGAAGCCTTTAAAGAGACCCTCCTGGGTTGGTCCCTAGGTCCCCTCTCGTCGCTCCCCATACCACCACCACCACTACCACCACCAGACTGGTGACTTGGGCTCCAAATGGCTGGAGCTGGTGGGGGCTGGAAAACCGGGAGGGGGAGGGAAGGGAAGAGGAGAATCAAACAGAAACCTCATCTTTCTATCAGCAGCCATGCAAGCAATATTGTTCAGCGTGACACAAAAGCGGCACTGAAAATAGCAGCAGCCAGAGCGGGGCTGCCAACCACTGCCTGAGATAACGTCTACTTGGAGACACTGGTGTCTTTGTGGGGCTGTCAGTGTCCCTATTGTTCCCCAGCCTATTGCCTGGGGAATATTGTTCCCGGCTTTTGTCTCCCCCGGTTCACTTTTGTTTGCCTTTACTTACCATTTCATCCTGCTCCCTCGGTGCTCCCCCATTCCCTCCTTTGTTTCTCCCTCTCCAGCCTGCCTGGGGCTGGGGATTGGTGCCCGGAGACAATAGGCCCGGCCCCCTCCCAACCTGCGGCCCCACCCCACCGCGCACCCGCGCTCCCTCCGCCCCTCGCTCTGCTGAGTGGCACCCAAGACGCCTGGAGGGCGGGGCCGGCCCCCTCCCCCAGGGCAGCGCGAAGAGCAGCCCCGGGCAGATCTGCCTCCCAGAAGAGCCTCAGATGCCGGCGTGGGTCCCTTCGGACGCGGATCTCCCTTTTTGTTTTTTTAAAGCAGAATGCATGTGGGGGCTTGGACGTGCTCCTGCTCCACGTCCCCCAGACCCTCTTTCAAGTGCCCAGCATGCACTTCTCTGACCAGGGCACTGTGCTTTCTTCCTCCTCCCTCTCGGCCTCACGGATCAAAGCTACTTCTGTTTATTTGCACATTCAAATCCAGACTGCCTCCAGTAACCCGATGCCGTCAGGCGCCAGGATGGTGCGCGAGAAGCCCCGCCCCGACGGCTGCACCCGGTGAGGGAGGGGACAGGGGTCTCCCAGGGTCAGAGCTGGGAGCGGAGGAGCTGTGGGCAGTGAGAACAATCACATGCCCGGCCCTTCAGCATGGCCCTGGGGAGCCTCGCCTCCGTGATGGGGGAAACTGAGGCCTCGAAAGGGATTTAGAAAATACAGCTCCCAGACCCTGAGCCCGCTGGCCCACCTCCG
This sequence comes from Xerus rutilus, assembly GCA_028644305.1. Taxonomy (NCBI): domain Eukaryota; kingdom Metazoa; phylum Chordata; class Mammalia; order Rodentia; family Sciuridae; genus Xerus; species Xerus rutilus. The sequence continues at coordinate 61,045,461 of CM053410.1, forward strand.
GTGTCCTCTCCCGGTCCTGCGGAGCCGGTCCCTCTTGTGCCTAGCTAAGAGAAGGGCCCTAGGGAGCGCTGAGGGAGCCGGGGCTTTTCCTTCTGCCTCTCCAGCTTCCTGCCCTGAGAAGATGGGAACCCACCACTGCTCTGGAAGCCTCTCCTCCTTGGGGCAGCCAGGGGCAGGGGTAGAGCCTTAGGCCAGAGAGAAGGCTGCACTCTCACATTGTTCTGGTTCCAAGGACAATGGGAATAGTCTCCCCAGAGCCATTGTTTCAAAAGCTGGAAATTGGGTAAGGGATTTCCGGAAAGATTGAATGGAGGCCAAGCTTGGCTGTGAGGAGACCCGAGGAAGAGGAAGGGGAAGGGGAAAAGGCGGGGCCGTCTGGAGTGAGGGAAAGGACTCCCAGGCCCAGAGGCGAACTTGCCCTGGCCACGTCGCTGCTCTCAGTCTCAGGCTGCCCATTTTCTGATTCTTGCTCTCCCTTCTCCAGCCAGGATCAGCTCTAGATTCTTCTTTCATTTTCTATTTTGGTACTGGGGATTGAACATAGAGGTCCTTTACCACTGAGCGTCGTCCTTGGCCCTTTTTTATTATTTATTTTTTTGGTACTGAAGATTGCACCCAGGGGCGCTTGACCACTGAGCTACATCCCCAGCTCTTTTCAGTTTTTTTATTTTGAGACAAGGCCTCCCTAAGTTGCTTAGGGCCTCCTTAAGTTGCTGAGGCCGGCCTCAAACTTGCAATCCTCCTGCCTCAGCCTCCTGAGTCGTCAGGACTACAAGCGTGCACAGCGCCGCCTAAGCATGTTCATAGTACTCTAAGCAGAAAGAAAAACAAAATACTTTGTCCCTATCTTAAGGGCAAGAACTGAGTCTGGTCCACCTTTATAACCCCGGCCTATAGTCCAGAGTGAGTGCTCAGTAGGTGTATGAATGACAGCGAAAGCATTATGGACTCAGAAGGCCACCTGGACTGGCCCTGGGCTTCTGCGAGGGTAGGTAAATAGAACTAAAAGTTTGAGGTGAGAAATATTTGAAGGTCGAGGCTAGCGAGGATCCTGGGACAGAAGGGTGGTTCAGAATGTGGGTGTGGTCACGGGCAGCAGTGCGGAACAACATGGCTACTGGCTTTTCTCTTCCCATTCATCCTACAGGGTCTGAGCTCTCAGAGATGCAGACGTGATCGCATCTTGCCTGGGCAAAACCGGAACTCCTCAGGACAGGGCCATTCTGATTGGTCCCAGGACTCACTGCAGATAAGCAGTGCCTGGGCGGGTACTTGGTGAATGTGGAACTCAATTAGCTGACAATCTAACCATTTCTACAGTGCTTCCTGAATGGCATTAAAGTTTTGGGATAGTCAGTGATTTTGACAGTTAATGTTTTATCCATTTTACTGATACTGATTAGATCTTTGAAAATTGGCGAGGGCCATAAAAATCAAAGCATTCACATTATACCTGGAATCCCAGCAGCTCAGGAGGCTGAGGCAGGAGGATGGCAAATCTGAGGCCAGTTTCAGCAACTTAGAGAGGCCATGAGCAACTTAGTGAGACCTTATCTCAAAGACTAAAAAGAGCTGGGATTGTGGCTCAGTAGTCAAGTGCTCCTGGGTTCAACCCCTGGTAAAACAAACAAACAAACAAATAAATAAATAAAATAGAGTCATATCCCATCTAACTGGAATGAAGATGAGAACTGGGAAGTAAGCTAATGTGGACTGCAGAGCAATCAAAAGTGGTGCTATAAGACAGGCGTGGTGGCGCACGCCTGTAATCCCTGCACTGTGGGAGGCTGAGATAGGAGGATCGCGAGTTCAAAGCCAGCCTCAGCAACAGCAAGGCGCTAAGCAACTCAGTGAGACCCTGTCTCTACATAAAACACAAAATAGGGCTGGAGATGTGGCTCAGTGGTCGAGTGCCCCTGAATTCAATCCCTGGTACCAAAAAAAAAAAGTGGTGCTATAACGGCAATTTATTCAATAGAACAAACATTTTCCTTATAGCTAGGAACGGTCAATGAAATATAAGTAGAAGAAATGGAGTGTCTGGAAATTTCTCCTAAAGGGGACTGCATGCAGGAAGCATACCCTTTTGTTTTTCCGGTGGTGGTGGTGGGGATTGAACCCAGGGGTTCACATGCAAGACAAGTGCGCTACCAACTCAGCTATATCCCCAATCCAGAAGTATATCTTTGTCCTTCTCATCTTCTTCTTTGTCCAATGTAGAATGTAGCTGTGATGGTTGGAGCTCTAGCAGCCATCTTCTGACCACAAAACAAGGTGGAAGTTGTGTTAAGTAGGGCCAAACAAACAAACAATAACAAAAGTGCATGCACCCCTTATAATTGACAAGCTACAATGTTAGTCTCAAATCGCCTACCTATAAAATGAGATATCCCATTATTTACTAGAGCATGCGAATAATCCCATGTGTTTTCAAAGAAAAGTTGCAATTTGAATTTGGAGGAGCTGCTGGAGAGAATACGATTATTTTGTATAATAAAGCAGTAGGAACCAGCCTGAGGTGGCTGGAGGGCAGTGAAGAAGCCAAACAACAGATTAGATTACCTTAGGTGAAATGGTAGTTGACAGCCTGAAAGAAGGGGAGTGGGCTCTAAAAGGAGGGATAAGAACTAAAAAAAGAAGTTGGGGCTGGGGTTGTGGCTCAGTGGTAGAGCGCTTGCCTGGCCTGGGTTCGATCCTCGGCATTGCATATAAATAAATAGATAGATAGATAGATAGATAGATAGATAGATAGATAGATAGACAGATAGATCCATTAAAAACTACACAATATTTTTTAAAAAAGAGCTAAAAAAAAATAGAAGTTTATCCATATTAATGACACTTAGTCAAATAGTCCTACTGACTTCATCAGGGCCTGAGGGGCATCAGGCTTTTGCAATAATACAGAAAAATGGAGGATCCAAGTGATGAGTATGTGTGTGTCATCAGTGTGAGGCCCCTCATTCAGCATTGCAGAAACCAACAGGTGGTGGCGCACGCCTGTAACTCCAGCACTTAGGGAGGCTGCCAAAGGAGAATCCCAGTTCAAAGCCAGCCTCAGCAACCGCAAGGTGCTAAGCAACTTAGTGAGACCCTGTCTCTACATAAAACACAAAATAGGGCTGGGGATGTGGCTCAGTGGTCGAGTGCCCCTGAGTTCAATCCCAGGTACTAAAAACAAAAAACAAGAAAGGAAGGAAGGAAGGGAGGGAGAAAGGGAGGGAGGAAGAAAACAGGCCAAAACTCTACCTCCTTCTCCAAACACGTAAACTGAAACAAAAACTCATAGCTACACTTGAAACCAAGAAAAGGAAGTCTTAAAAGCTATCAAAGAGGGAAGACAGATCATTTACCAAGAAACAAGAATCAGATCAACACGAAACTCTGTCATGTGAAGCAGCAGATATCAAACAATAATGGAAGAGGATCTTTCAAATGCTGAAATAAAATAATGTTAAATGTAAAATTCTATGCCTAGTAAGACTATTATTCTAGAGTCAGAGTAAAATAAAGACAATTTTATATACAGGAGAACTCAGAAGTTTTACTAATGACAGACTCTCATTGAAAGAACTGTTTGAAGCCCAGCACGGTGGCACATGTCTGTGATCCCAATAGCTTGGGAGGCTGAGGCAGGAGGATCAAGAGTTCGAAGCCAGCTGGGCACGGTGGCTCAAGCCTGTAATCCCAGCACTTAGGGGGGCTGAGACAGGAGAATCGCGAGTTCAAAGCCAGCCTCAGCAACCATAGCGAGGCACTAAGCAACTCAGTGAGACCCTGTCTCTACATAAAACACAAAATAGGGCTGGGGATGTGGCTCAGTGGTCGAGTGCCCCTGAGTTCAATCCCTGGTACCAAAAAAGGAAGTATGAGGACCAGGTGTGTGGCTCAGTGATAGGGCACCTGCCTCACACGCAGAAGGTTCTGGGTTTGATTCCCAACATCGCAAAATAGGAAAAATAAATAGGAAGTACTATATGAACAGGCAGTACCTCCAAACCCCAAAGCCCAATCATCACATAGGTGCATGTGTTGCTCTCCCCAGTTTACTTGCAGCTGGCTCAAGGTTGGAGTCTCTTGCTTTCTTGGTTCTGGGACTTAGGGAAGCAGAAACTACTGGGAAGAAGCTGTCTTCACCGCAGAGTGAAGGAATCAAGTCAGAAGAGTCTCCACATGTTGGAGGGCCAAGTCAGCCATAAATGGGATGTGTCCTGCAAGTCACAAGGCAGTGGGGGCGGGTGCATGTAATTCTGTCAGGAAATGGAATGAATGATTTTAGAACAGCAAAGAATCTACTGTGACAGGCCAAAGGGCTAGAAAAATATAACTGTTAGCAACTGTTGATTCTGGGGAGGAGAAATATATGTAAGTATATTCTGAATTTTCCAAGTTCTCAAAACATGAAAAAAAAAAGAAGAGAAAGGAAAAATGTTAGATTCACAAGAACACATATTTTTGTCGTTTTGAAAGTTTAATATTAATTTTGTGAGCATTTGCCCATATTGCTAATAGTCCTCCTTATTTACCTTTTTATAACAGTTGGAGATCTAATTTGATTTAAAAAGGCTGTAATGGATGAGATGAGATGATATAATTTTGGTGCTGAAACTATGCACATTTACCAAGGAATCTGAATGTCTGATACCTTATTGTGTGTGATTGACACTGAGTGCCATACTACCTTTTTTTTTTTGTACTGGGGATTCAACTCTGGTTCCTTACCACTGAGCCACATCCCAGCCCCTTTCCAGCCCTTTTTATTTATTATTGTGAGACAAGTTCTTATTGAATTGCTTAGGGCCTCATTAAGTTGCTGAGGCTGGCCTTGAACTTGCCACCCTCTTGCCTCAGCCTCTCAAGCCACTGGGCTTACAGGTGTGCACCACTGTGTCCATAAATATGAAAATAGAAAACTTCATATTTCAAATGAAAAGATGCCAAGAATATTGAGCACATAAAGATAACGGACAGGGAGAGAATCATGAAAAATTGGTGCTTAAACAACAACTCAAGTATTTTCAATTGTCAGGAGAAATCAGGCAGGCTGAAATGAATCAAAGGATGGCCAGATGCCTTCAGTGAGGAATAATGCTTAGGAATAGCACACATTTCTAGGTTATCTGATTCTTTTTTTTTTTTTTTTTGTGGTACCAGGGATTGAACTCAGGGGCACTCGACCCCTGAGCCACATCCCCAGCCCTATTTTGTGTTTTATGTAGAGACAGGGTCTCACTGAGTTGCTTAGCGCCTTGCTGTTGCTGAGGCTGGCTTTGAACTCGCGATTCTCCTGTCTCAGCCTCCCAAAGTGCTGGGATTATAGGTGTGCACCACTACACCTGGCTTAGGTTATCTGATTCTATAGGATTTGAACCTTTCATTGTCTTTAAGCTATTTTATAACATTATAAGTTGTAAAAACTGATAGCAATACAAATATTTTATTTTATACACATGAAAATGAACTTTGCCAAGTGAAGAGATAATAGATTTCTTTCTCCTTCCGTATCCCAAAAAGCCTGTTTTGCATCTGTAAATTGATTTCATAGCTTACATATATGTGGTCTTTGAATTATTTTTTGGGGGGTGGGCAGTATTGCACAGTAGGCAAGCTCTGTACCACTGAGCCACATCCCCAGCACTTTTTATTTTGAGACAGGGTCTCACTAAGTTGCCCAGGCTGGCCTTGAACTTGTGATCCTCCTGAATAGCTGCAATTGAGCCATTACACCTGGCTTGAATTCTCTTTTGAATTTGTTGAAACATCTTACTGATTCCTTCATTAATTTAGTAACTTAAATGAAAATATTTGATATGGTTCATTTTATACTTGTATGAGAGTTGTGGTTTTACATTTTTATTGTTTTGGTATTGGGGATTGAACCCAGGGGCGCTTAACCACTGAGTCAATCCTCAGTCCTTTTATTTTTTATTTTTATTTTTTAGTTGTCAATGGACTTTATTTAATTAATCAATTTATTTATATGTGGTGTTGAGAATTGAACCCAGTGCCTCATATATGCTAGGCAAGTGCTGTGCCACTGAGCTACAACTCCAGCCCCACAGCCCTTTTATTTTTTAAAATTAATTAATTAATTAATTAATTATTTTTGATACTGGGGATTGAACTCAGGGGTACTGAACCACTGGGCCACATGCCCAGCCCTATTTTGTGTTTTATTTAAAGACAGGGTCTCACTGAGTTGCTTAGTGCCTTGCCATTGCTGAGGCTGGCTTTGAACTCGTGATTCTCCTGTCAGCTTCCCAAAGTGCTAGGATTACAGGCATGCGCCACCTGCCCAACTATTTTATATCTTATTTAGAGACAAGTTATCCCTAAGTGGCTTAGAGCTTCATTAAGTTGCTGAGGCTGGCTTGAAACTTGCAATCCTCCTGCCTCAGCCTCCCGAGCCGCTGGGATTATAGGCATACACCACCACACCAGCCCAGCCCTTAAAAAAATTTTTTTTATTGGTTATTAGTTATACATGGCCATAGGATCCATTGTGATAAAATTAAACAAGCATGGAACATATCATATTCTAATTAGGACCTCATTCTTATTTTTTAATATTGTTTTTAGTTGTAGATGGACACAATATCTTTATTTTATTTATTTTTATGTGGTGCTGAGGATCAAACCCAGTGCCTCATGCATATGAGGCAAGCACTCTACCACTGAGCCACAATCCCAGCGCCAGGACCCCATTCTTGTGGGTAGGCACGATGGTGGCATTCACTTAGGTATTTTCATATGTGTACCTAGGAATATTATGTTAGATTTATTCTACTATCTTTCCTATACTTTTTTTTTTTTTTTTGGTACCGGGGATTGAACTCAGGGGCACTTGACCACGGAGCCACATCCCCAGCCCTATTTTGTGTTTTATGTAGAGACAGGGTCTCACTGAGTTGCTTAGCACCTCGCTGTTGCTGACGCTGGCTTTGAACTCGCAATTCTCCTGCCTCAGCCTCCCAAAGTGCTGGGATTACAGACGTGCGCCACCAAGCCCGGCTTCTACCTTTCCTATTCTTATCCCCGCTCCCTTCCTTTTTTCCCCTTTGTCTAATCTACTGAATTTCTCTTCTCCACTCCCTCCTCCCCCACATGGTTTATGGTTTATCTTCCACTATCAGCAAAAGCATTCTGCCTTTTGTTTTTCGGGACTGGTTTATTTCATTTAGTATGATAATCTCCAGATCCATCTATTTAATGGCAAATGGCATAAAGTCATTCTTCTTTATAGCTGAGTAATATTCCATTGTGTATAAACACCACATTTTCTTTATCCATTCATCTGTTGAAGGGCATCTAGGTTGGTCCCATAGTTTAGCTATTGTGAATTGACCGGCTATAAACATTGATGTGGCTCCATTACTGTAGTACACTGATTTTAAGTCCTTTGGGTATATGCTGAGGAGTGGGATAACTGGGTCAAATGGTGGTTCCACTTCTAGTTTTTTGAGAAATCTCCATACAGCTTTTCAGAGTGGTTGCACCAATTTGCAGTCCCACCAGCAATGTATGAGCGTGCCCTCTCCTCACATCCTTGCCAACATTTCTTGTTACTTGTATTCTTGATAGTTGCCATTCTGACCAGTGAGATGAAATCTCAATGTCGTTTTAGTTGGCATTTCTCTAATTGCTAGAGATGTTGAACATTTTTTGTACATTTGTTGACCATTAGTATTTCTTCCTTTGAGGAAGGTCTGTTCCCCTCCTCTCTCTCTCTCTCTTTCTCTCTCTTTTGGTGTTAAGCTTTTTTGAGCTCTTTATATATCCTAGAAATTAATGCCCTATCTGAGATGTGGGTGCTCAAGATTTCTTCCATTCTGTAGGCTCTCTCTTCATGTTCTTGATTGTTTGCTGTGAAGTTTTTCAGTTTGATGCCATCTCATTTATTGATTTTTTTTTTTTTTTTTTGGTACTGGGGATTGAACTCAGGGGCACTCGACCACTGAGCCACATCCCCAGCCCTATTTTGTGTTTTATGTAGAGACAGGGTCTCACTGAGTTGCTTAGCGCCTCGCCATTGCTGAGGCTGGCTTTGAACTAGTGATTCTCCTGTCTCAGCCTCCCTAAGTGCGGGGATTACAGGCTTGAGCCACCGCGCCCGGCTTTCATTTATTGATTTTTAAATTTTACTTCTTGTGCTTTAGGAGTCTTGTTGAGGAAGTCAGTTCCTGACCCAGTATGATTGTTATGAGCCATTTCCCCAGTCCTTTTTCTATTTTATTAAGAGACAGGGTCTAACTAAGTTGCTTAGAGCCTTGTGAAGTTACAGAGGCTGGTTTTGAACTTGAGATTCTCCTGCCTTGGCATCCCAAGCTGATGGGATTCAGACATATACCACCACACCTGGTTTATGGTTTTATATTCATAAAAATTGCCTTTCAAACTTTTCAAAATAAAAATAAACTATCCTTTAACACTGAATATCTCAGAGACTTTATTTGAACATTTATAAGTAGTCAGCCTCTGAAGCTACGTTTTTGCAAATATATGTGACAATGTTTTAAATTATTAAATGGTGCCTTTTCCCTATGTCTTTCCTTGACTGGTCTCATTTGTTTCATTGGTCTCTCAGTAATTTGCTTAGTCGGTTGGAATTGCCCTAACAGAATGCCATAGACTGAGTGAATGTTATCATTTAGATGTGGTGTCCCCCAAATGCTCACATGTGAGTCAATGCAAGAAGGTTCAGAGGAGAAGCGGGGCACAGTGGTGCACGCCTGTAACCCCAGCACTTTGGGAGGCTGAGACAGGAGCATCGCGAGTTCAAAGCCAGCCTCAGCAATGGTGAGGTGCTAAGCAACTTAGTGAGACCCTGTCTCTACATAAAACAAAATAGGGCTGGGGATGTGGCTCAGTGGTCGAGTGTCCCTGAGTTCAATCCCTAGTACCGCCCAAAAATTAAATAAATAAAATAAAATAAAATGAATGTGCCCTGCAATATATTTTCATTGTTTGGCACTGCTCTAAGTGTTGAAGAGCCCCAGGGCTGTCTCTGGTTCTCAATTCTTTGTCTACTTTCAGTCTCTCATTCACTTCTATGGCTTTAAGTATTTTATCTCTGTTAACAATTCCCAAATCTGTACAGCTGTCCCTCTTCTATATCCATAGGGAATTTGTTCCAGGATATCCACAGGTACCAAAGCCCCAGAGCTCAAGTTCCTTTTATAAAATGGTGTAGTATGTGCATATAACTCATACACGTTCTTCCATTTAAATCTCTTCAGACCACTTATGATTCCTGATACAATATCAAGACTATGTACAGACTCTTTTTTTCTGAATATTTTTCATTCACTGTGGGTTCAATCCATGGCGCAAAAGTGGTGGAGTCCAGGATGGCTGTGCTGCTGGCCCAGACCTCTTCTGAGAGATTTTATTTATTTACTTATTTTGGGGTACTGGGGATTGAACTCAGGGGCACTCGACCACTGAGCCACATCCCCAGCCCTATTTGTGTTTTATGTAGAGACAGGGTCTCACTGAGTTGCTTAGCGCCTCGCTGTTGCTGAGGCTGGCTTTGAACTCCCAACTCTCCAGTGTTGGGATTACAGCCTGGCAGGAGAGACTTACATGCACTTGCCTGGGGAGTGCTCCACTTGGAAGTCCAGTAGGTACCCCAGGCTGGCTCTTCCCTTGCCTTCCCCATCTTGATGGATGGAAATTTTTCCCCTCCAATTGCTTAAAAAAAAAACAACCGAGAATCACCTTTGACTCCTTTCTTTCTCTCAAATGCCACATCCATTTCTTCCTGTGAGCTTCTCTTCAGAGTCCCTCCGGCATCCAACCATTTGGCACTGCTTTCCCTGTTAGCTGCCCACCCTGGCCCACACTGCCAGGATAGAAACAGGCCTCTCCGGCTCCTCCCTCTGTGCCTCGAGTCTGTTCTTGATCCTTTCAGATGAGCCCTGTCACTCCTCTGTTCAGTATCTTGCCATGAGTCCCCTTGCCACTCAGAGAAGACATCTGGGACCTTACAACAGCTGCCAGCCCTCCGTGAGCCGACTCCAGTTCTCCTGTGGTTTCCTGCAGCCTTCCTATGTGCCGGGCACTGGCTGCCTTAAGGCCTTAGTCTTCCCCTTTTGGCCTGGAATGCTCTGCTTTTCAATATCCCCATGGTGACTCTCCTTCAGGTTTGTTCTGATGCCACACTATAAACCACGTAGTTTAAAACTGCAACTTCGGCCGCACCCCAATCTCTTCACCTACATCTACTTTGTCTTTTCTCCAAAGTGTTTACTTACCCCGCAACACCTTAGGGGGATTCACTTACTTATTGTGTGTGTTGTTATTCCGCCCCTCCCCCAAGCTTCTAGAATGGACGCTCCTCCAGGGCAAAGCACTTGCGTCTGCCTAGCTTCCTGCTGCATTCCAGGCTCTTACAACAGCATTTGGCACAAAACCAGACACCCAGAGGAGTGGGAGGCTAATCAAAGTAGTTTGGTGATTCTAACAAGGTCCAATAAGACAATTCCAGTTCAAGACTGCCAAACTGGAAGCAGAAAAGAATGGCGGAACCACAAATCGGATCCTGAAATCCAGATCAAAAAATCAATGCCTTCCCAAGTCCAAATACAGTCTATGGGTGAAATGCTGAGTTGCTTCTTTTTTATGTGAGAATGGTTGATACACTTGATTGGAATCCTGAAAATCTCACTGGGGACATGGAAAAAAGCAGTAAAATTGCAGAAACCTGACCTTGGACCCTTGAAAGGACCTCTGTCCTGCTCATTCTGCAAAAAGAGGGAATCTTCCATTCCAAGGCTCAGACTGGAATGCAGTTTGGGGGAAGGGGCAACATTCCCGGGGAGATTAGAGAAGATAGATTCTTAGTGACCCCCTTTCTACCTCTTTGTCCTAGGTCTATGCCTGGAGGCTAAAGCCATTAAGCAGAAAACAATTGGGGATGCTAATAAAAGGGCGACCTGCCATCCTGGCCCAGACCTGGCTTTTCTGCTCAGTAGGGGTTAGGGTGCATGGCAAGGTCCTGTAACCCTGATGACATTCTTTCATCCATAAATAAATATTTTTTAAGTTTTCATCACAGTCAGCAGCATTTCTTGGCCTTGGGGAAACAACAATGATTAATATAAGGGCCTTGTTTTTCTGGAGCTTATGTTCTGGCTGAGAACAGAAAATAACCTAAGTAAAATGTGACTGAGATTAGCTCAGGGGTAGAATGCTTGCCTAGCATGCACGAGGCCCTGGGTTCAGTCTCCAGCCTACAAACAAACAAATGGACTAAGATCATTTTAGATCAGGGAACTCCCAGGCATGAAGAAGAAAATTAAAATGAGAATGTGGTGGGGGAGGGACTGCTTTGGATGGGGTGGTCAGGGAAGGCCTCTCTGAGAAGTTTTGTTGATATGAAAACAAAAACAAAACAAAGCAAAAAAAAAAAAAAAAAGCCTCAGCAAAGGCGGGGTGCTAAGCAACTCAGTGAGACCCTGTCTCTAAATAAAATACAAAATAGGGTTGGGGATGTGGCTCAGTGATTGAGTGCCCCTGAGTTCAATCCCCAGTACCCCCTCAAAAAAACAAAAACAAAACTATATAACTGTTACCTCTAGGTGAGGACAAATCTGATAAACACAATCAGGAGGTAAAGGAGCGGAGAGAGTTTCAGGATTTGTAGCAAGGAGAACATTGGAGGTGAGCTGCAAAGCAGTGTTCTCTCCAAACAGAGAAAGTGCCCTTTGGTTGGAAATTTGCACATGCTCAGATAGGGAAGACTCATCATCACACGTAGAGGTAGGGACATTTCTGAGCATGCTCAGTTTGAGGTCATAAGCACATGGTCAAAAAGAAAAAAGATGGCGGTTAAGGATATGGAAAAATCGCAACCCCCAGGGAGAAAAGGAGAACAATGGGCTCTGGACTTTCCCTATTTCCCATATCTACACCTGTTCCCCTGACTGCCCAACAGACACATCCCTGCTATGACTCAGCCTCAATGAACCCTATAAAACTCAGATCCCTGTAGTAATCAGTTGCCACTTTCCTCTTGAAAATGTGCCCCTCTGCTGCTTGCTACAGCATCTGTCTGTGTTTCTTTTTTTTCTTTTTCTTTTTTTTGGTACTGGAGATTGAACCCAGGGGCACTTGACCACTGGGTCCTATTTTGTGTTTTATGTAGAGACAGGGTCTCACTGAGTTGCTTAGTGCCTCGCCATTGCTGAGGCTGGCTTTGAACTCACGATTCTCCTGTCTCAGCCTCCCAAAGTGCTAGGATTACAGGCGTGCGCCACCGCACCCAGCTCTTCTCCATTTCTTTTTCTTTCACTTTCATTTGCTTTCAGCAAGCACATTTCCTGAGCATAGAATTTAGTCCTTGCAAGTTTCTCCAAAAAGCATTGGCCAAAACATAAGGAAGGCACCTGAACAATCTTCTAAAGGGCAGCACGTCACCCCCAGAGTATAGCAGCCTGTCCTTAGGTGTGCCAGCCTGGCCTTGTGGCTCACGCTTGCAATCAGTATAGACACAACACTTCACTGTAGGCGTTCCAGGAAGTTCTCTCCACAAACAGCAGTTCTCTAGCAGAAATCAACCAGGTGTCCTATGATTCAATTCCATTCTGTCTTTATCTATTGGGAGACAGTGTCAGAGCCCACAGGTTAAGGGTGTCATCCCACAAGACTGTCACCCACTTCAGACACCAATCACACGTGGTGCCAGGTTGTATTCTATAAATAAAGGTTCCTACAATCCCCCTCCTCAGGTTTGCTCATGTGCTAAGATGGCCCACAGAACCCAAGGGAACCCTTCATGTTTACCAGTTTATTATAAAAGATATAGAAGAACCAGATGAAGAGATGCACAGGGAAAGTATGGGGGAGGGGCTGCAGAGCTTCTGTACACCCCTTGGCACCTCCACGAGCTCAGCAACCTAACTTATCAGATCTTCTTCAGATTTTTTTTTGGAGGGGCGAGGATTGAACTCAGGGGCACTCCACCACTGAGCCACATCCCCAGCCCTATTTTGTGTTTTATGTAGAGACATGGTCTCACTGAGTTGCTTAGTGCCTTGCCGTTGCTGAGGCTGGCTTTGAACTCATGATTCTCCTGTCTTGGCCTCCCAATGTGCTGGGATTATAGGTGTGCACCACTGTACTCGGCTGAAGTTTTAATTAATTAATTAATTAATTATCTTTATTTATACTAAGGATTGAACCCAGAGGTGCTTAACCACTGAGTCACATCCCTAACCCTTTTTTTTTTTTTTTTTTTTTGGTACTGGGGATTGAACTCAGGGGCACTCGACCACTGAGCCACATCCCCAGCCCTATTTTGTGTTTTATGTAGAGACAGGGTCTCACTGAGTTGCTTAGCGCCTCGCCCTTGCTGAGGCTGGCTTTGAACTCGCAATTCTCCTGTCTCAGCCTCCCTAAGTGCTGGGATTACAAG
>CM053410.1:61058974-61095266 GCA_028644305.1 Xerus rutilus
CCCTAACCCTTTTTATGTTCTATTTTGAGACAGAGTCTCACTAACATGCTGAGGCTAGCTTTGAACTTGTAATCCTCCTGCTTCAACCTCCCATGACCCTGGGATTACAGGAATGCACCACCATACCCAGCCCTTTCAGGTTTTTAAAGAACATAATGTCCAGACACCCCTCCTCACCTCCTTCAACCCTCTAATTCTCTAATTATGTGATCTTTCTGGTGACTGGCTTTGTCCTAAACTCTCTGGGGGCCACACCCTAAGTTATATCATTAGATAAACCTAGGCGAGATCATGCTCAAAAGACATTCCTCTGATTCAGGAAATTGCAGAGCTTTTAGGCACTCTATAACAGGAAATGGAGGACAGAAACCTGGGCCATTTCATGTCATATCATAGACCAGATGATGAAAAAGATCCAGCCATGGATAGAACAGCAAGCATCAAAGTTCTGGGCTGGAACCAATGCTCGTGGAGCCCACAGGAAGCCTACGTGACTCAGGAAAGAGAGCAGGCGAATGAGTAGAAAAGGGACAGAGATGGAATTGGAGAGGTAGGATGGAGTCAGACCATGCCCTGGGAAGACAATGGGAGTTATAAAGAAGTGAGTTCATAGTCTGATTTTTATTATAAGGGTGACTATAAAGTTAATTCAATAGTCCAGGCAAAATCATGTGCAGTGTCGCATGCCTGTAATAATGCCAGCGGCTTGGGAGGCTGAGGCAGGAGGATCGCAGCTTCAAAGCCAGCCTCAACAATTTAACTAGGCTCTAAGCAACCTAGTGAGAACCTGTTTCTAAATAAAATATAAAAAGGGCTGGGGATATGACTCAGTGGTTAAGCACCCTTGGGTTCAATCCCCAGTTCCAAAAAAAAAAGTCCAGTTGGAAGATAATCACAGGTTGAGCAAGATAGGTAGCGGTTGTATTGGAAATAAAAAGATGTAAACATTTCAAAGAGATTTTGGGTATTTTAGAGTGTGAAAGAATGCACCAGATAGTTAATGAAAATGATTTCTAACAGTGAAAACCAAGAGGTGGAAAAGGGATAAGAATATGCTAGTCCTATATTTACCAGGTTGGCATTAGGATTATTCTGAAGGGAAGACAATTGAGAAACAGCAGACACCAAAAAATCTCTCTGCCCTCCCCAACATTTGCCTAAAAGCAGGACATAAATTTCCATGTGTAAAGGTGTCTCCCTCTTCTGTACCAGGAAGAGGTGAACACCTATTAGACTTTTAATCACCAGAGACAACTTTAGACTTTTAGCCCAAAGTGATGCAGAGAAATCTTGAAAGCCAGCCTCCCTAAAGTACCCCTTACTGTCCATTAGTCCCCTTGCCTCACCCCTGCCTCACCATATGTAGTGTGCCCTCCCTAAAAGCCTAAACCCAGCGGGGCATGATGATGCACACCTGTAATCCTAACAGCTGGGGAGGTTGAGGTAGGAGGATCGTGAGTTCAAAGCCAGCCTCAGCAATTTAGTGAGGGCTTAAGCAACTCATCGAGACCCTGTCTCTAAATAAAATGTAAAAAAGGGCTGGGGATGTGGCTCAGTGGTTAGTCGCCCCTGGGTTCAATCCTCAGTGCCAAGAAGAAAAAAAAAAAAAAGCCTAAAGTGCAGGCTGGGGGATCAGCTAGGTGAAAGAGCGCTTGACTAGCATATGCAAGATCCTGGGTTCAACCCCCAGGACCCCAAAATCAAAACAAAAAAAACAAACAACAACAATAAAAAGCCTAAATCCCGTTTTTTTCCTGTGTCTTGTCATTTCTCTACAAATTAATTGTTCTTTGCGAAGGGGCTACATAAGTCCCAAGTCCTAACCACCCATTGAGCCACTGACCACTGAGTTCCTTCCAGGTGTAGGATGCATGCGTTACTGAACTCTGTTCAATTTTTCTTGTTAATCTGGCTTACTTCAGTTTAATTTCCAGATTTCCAGCCCCAGAACCTAGGAGGGTAGAGGAAAGTTTTTTCTTCCCCTGAAGTGGATATGCACTGTCACAAAAATAGTGTTTATATTTCTCAAAGTGGCAGTAATGAACATCTTTATTTATTAAAGAATCAAAGGTACGGTCAATCCTTGTAGCATATAAAAATAAGCATATGAACATAAAATTATGCTTAGTAATCAGTGTTTCAGTATTGTATGTTGGAAATGATGTCAGTGTCTAATGAATATCCATTAATCAACTTAATTAGTTAATTAATTTTTCAGTACTGAGGATTGAATTCAACAGTGTTTTACCACTGAGCCACGTCCTCGCCCCTTTTTATTTTTTATTTTGAGACAGGATCTTGCTAAGTTGCGTAGGGCCCCACTAAATTGCTGAGGCTGGCTTTGAATTCTTGATCCTCCTGCCTCAGCCTCCCCAGTTGCAGGGATTACAGGCAAGTGCCACTGCACCCAGCAAGGCACATTAATTTTAAATTTCCGGGCCGGGGTTGTGGCTCAGTGGCAGAGCACTTGCCTTGCATATGTGAGGCCATAGGTTTAATTCTCAGCACCACATATAAATAAATGAATAAAATAAAGGTCTATCAACAACTAAAAAAATATTTTAAAAAAATTTTAAATTTCCTAGTAGCCACATATTTAAATGTAAAAAGAAACAGATGAAATTAATTTAAAGTATATTTTATTTAATCAGAGATAGCCAAAATGTTTGCAATCCTCCTGCCTCAGTCTCCTTTGTAAACCAGAATAACTGTGTGCCACTATGCCCAGTTTAATTAGCTGAATTTAAATTAATCTGACTTTTTTTTTTTTTTTTTTGGTACTAGGGATTGAACTCAGGGGCACTCGACCACTGAGCCACATCCCCAGCCCTATTTTTTGTGTTTTATGTAGACAGGGTCTCACTGAGTTGCTTAGCGCCTCGCCGTTGCTGAGGCTGGCTTTGAACTCGCGATTCTCCTGTCTCAGCCTCCCTAAGTGCTGGGATTACAAGCGTGAGCCACCACGCCCGGCTTAATCTGACGTTTAAATTACTAAAGACCTTGGAAACTACAAGGTAATTATCAATGACATTTACCAGAATAACTATTATATAAGGTTAAAAATGAATTTATAGTTTTATAATCTTAAACTTTAAATAGAAGTAATGTTCACTTATTCAATCAGTATAAATTAAAGAGTATATCTAAGTAGAATAAAAACATACACTTTAGCTGGGGATGGTGGCACATGTCTGTGATCCCAGCGACTCAAGAGGTTGAGGCAGGACGGTCACAAATTCAAGGCCAGCCTGGGAACTTTGCAAGACCTCTAGAAATAAAAACTGCTCGGCGCGGTGGCTCAAGCCTGTAATCCCAGCACTTAGGGAGGCTGAGACAGGAGAATTGCGAGTTCAAAGCCAGCCTCAGCAAGGGCGAGGCGCCAAGCAACTCAGTGAGACCCTGTCTCTACATAAAACACAAAATAGGGCTGGGGATGTGGCTCAGTGTTCGAGTACCCCTGAGTTCAATCCCAGTACCAAAAAAAAAAAAACTAAGAAGGGCGGGAAATGTAGCTTCATGGTAAAGCACTTTCCAAGCATGTGCAATCCTTAATACTGAAAAAAAAAAGAAAGAAAAAAGGAAAAAAAAGGTATACTATAATGTACATTAATTTAATTACATGTATGTTAATTTAATTTTATGTATGTTTAATGCCTATAACTCAGATAAAACATTACTTTAACACTGAGCTACATTCCCTAACCCAAAAGAGCTGTTTATTAAACCAAAATTATTAAACTAGTTTAGTTTGCCAGAGATTTACCTCAATTATGTTAACTTGAGTTCTTAAAATGCTTCTGAGTTAGTTTCTATAATATCTTTTTCTTTTTAACATTAAAAACATTAGAGGTTCAATTTCCTTAATTTCTAGAAATTTTAGTCCTGGTGTGGTACCCATCTGTAATCCCAGTGACCTTGGAGGCTATAGGGAAGAAGATTGCAAGTTCAAGGCCAGCCTTAGCAAATTAGAGAGAGAGCCTATCTCAAAACAAAAATTTTAGAAAAGGAAAGAATTGGCTGGGTGTGGTGGTGCCCACCTGTAATCCCAGCACTTCGGGAGGCTGAGACAGGAGGATTGTGAGTTCAAAGCAGCCTCAGCAATGGCGGGGCGCTAAGCAACTCAGTGAGACCCTGTCTCTAAATAAAACATAAAACAGGGCTGGGGATGTGGCCCAGTGGTCAAGTATCCCTGAGCTCAATCACCAGTATCCCCCCAAAAATTGTTTTCTAGGAGTTTTAGGAATATTCCATTTATATAGGGCTTATTTATCTCTAAGTCAATCAAAACAGAACTCTCCTAAAAGACTGTTTTTTTGTACCTATTTACTTTATGGGTTTGTGTGTGTGTGTGTGTGTGTGTATTTTTGTTGTTGTTTTTTGGTACTAGGGATTGAACTCAGGGGCACTTTACCACCGAGCCACATCCCCAATCCTTTTTGTTTTGAGACAGGTCTTTCTAAATTGCTTAGGGCCTCACTAAATGCTGAGCCTGGCTTTGAACTTGGAATCTTCCTTCCTAAGCCTCCTGAGCCACTGGGAGTATAGGTGTGTGCCATTGTGCACGGCTCCCAAGAGATTTATAATCTAATTTGGTAAGACTATCTGGAGGTAGGAAAACACTATACATTCACACAAGGAAAGATAAGGGCCTTTCCAGAATTATAGGCATACAGACATACAGGAGCAAACGTTTAGAGATTCATTCTAAATTTCAGCCATGGATCAACCATAACAATGAGGTGGGTCCCACAGCTAGAGAGTGGCAGAGCCAGAGTTCCAACCTTGGCCATCTGGCTCCACATGGACAAAGTGGTCAGGTTAGTCACTTCCAAGAGCCCCCATTTTGCAATAATGGAGGAAACCAATTAAGGTACTGTCAAGATCTCCTCTTAGAGCCGGGCACGGTGGTGCAAGCCTGTAATCCCAGCACTTAGGGAGGCTGAGACAGGAGAATCGCGAGTTCAAAGCCAGCCTCAGCAATGGCGAGGTGCTAAGCAACTCAGTGAGACTCTCTCTACATAAAACACAAAATAGGGCTGGGAATGTGGCTCAGTGGTCGAGTGCCCCTGAGTTCAATCTCCAGTACCAAAAAAAAAAAGATTTCCTCTTAGAAAAGGGGAGACGAGGACATTTCTGTAAGGCCCCGCACATGAATCCCAAGGCAGCTCATGCTATGCTCTGCCAGACAGGATACTGACACCACCAGCAAATCTCAGTGGTATTAGGTATTAACACAAATTAACAACTCCACTTTAAACGCAATAGAAATAGCTTATTCTGAGCTACATATGAATGACCAAGACCCACAGATTTAGGTTACCCTTGACTTGCTCCAAAGTGGAAAAGGTTTCATGAACTTTTATAGTCAAAGAACAAAGAAAGTCATAGCCCATATTCAACAAATACCTCTGTGGGGGCGTGTGGTAGGCGGGCTATGGCAAAGCGGGAAGTCTTTTCTATAGGTTTCAGATGTTATCTTCCAGCACTCTTAGCTTTAGGGCTGGTGGAGGCTAGTGGTCTGCTTTTCATCAAACTGTATAGCAAACATTTAACTAAGCTGAACAATACATTCCATTCTGAGAGGTTTACCTAACAACAGTCACGAGAATGTTAGGCCGGATACAAAGGTTAAAAGCAAGTAGCTATTTTTCTAAAGGACCCAAGATAGAGGAAGATAGCTTTGGCCCTCGGCATGCAACATTCCATCTCTCCCAGATGTTCCACTCAGCTGAGATCCGTCTGCTGCATCTTTGTTTTATGTATTTATTTATTTATTGGCACTGGAGATTGAACCCAGAGGCGCTTTCCTACTGGTTGGCTTTGAGCTTGGGATCCTCCTGCCTCTGCCTCCAGAGCTGTGGGGATTAAAGGCGTGCGCCTGGCCATCTACGGTATCTTTAATACAGATGCAGTTCACTGGACAACTTCAGCTTCACATAGGTCAAGTGTTTATTTGATCAGAGAATGAATTTGTTTCCTGATCAAAGGTCAATTGCCACAAATTCTGCCCTTGGAGAGGCTAAACTTTGTCTGGTTCCTTTCAAACCACAGGGTGGTCAATACCTGTAAATGTTATTATTCTTTGATTGATAATGCCCAATTAATGGCTGCAGAACTGCTAAAACAATTCCTTGTTCCTTCAAAAACCATTTTGGGTGCGTGGGGTGGGGGTGGGGTTACTGAGGATTGAACTCAGGGGCTCTCGACCACTGAGCCACATCCCCAGCCCTGTTTTGTGTTTTATGTAGAGACAGGGTCTCACTGAGTTGCTTGGAGCCTCGCCATTGCTGAGGCTGGCTTTGAACTCGCGATCCTCCTGTCTCGGCCTCCCTAAGTGCTGGGATTACAGGCGTGCGCCACCGCGCCCGGCTCCTTTTAATTTTTTATTTTGAGACAGGTCCCACTAAGTTGCTTGGGCCTTGCTAAATTGCTGAGGCTGATCTTTCTCTGCTTCCTCCTCCTGCTTCTGTATCACGGCTGGTTCTTCTTTCCCCACCCTTTCCTGAACACACTTCTCTTCCTGGATGATGGACCCTCACAAAGGCTTAAAAAATAGATGGGAATGAAGATCATTTCCCACATCAGTGGACTTATAATTTTAAACCTTGGCCAAAGTCAAAGCTATGTAATCCAGCTAAAGACTTTGGTAATGTTGCCAAGGAAAGACAAAAATTCACCAAAGAATTTAGCATTGTTCCAAGAATTCATACTTTCCTGGGACCTAAAGCTATACAACCTATTTAGAAAAGGCAGGATATATTTTTTCTAATGCATATATTATATGTTAAGGCAGGATATAATTTTTAATGCATATATTAAATATATGCTTCAAAATTTGAGCATCAATGAATATTTAAATATCTTATAAAATAGCATAACATCTCTTAGCTTTCAATGAAATTTTTCTCGTAAAATTTTGGTCAAAAAGTCAAATTTGTTAGTGGTAGAACACTTAATTACTGTGCAAGACCCTGGGTTCTATCCTCAGTACTGAAAAAAAAAAAGTCAATCTGTAAATAGAAAGAAAAAATTCATCCTAATTTCAGAAACTCTTCAACTACCATTGTCCAGGAGCACTCTAGTTTTCATAAGATCAAAGATATATCAGTCTTAAATGATTTTTTTGTTGATGCTCTTAAAGTGGCAGATTTAGTTTAAAAATAGAAGATGCTATGTTCGCTTCTCTAAATTATCTTCAAAGATCTTTCAGAACACTGGAAAGATAGTTGACATAGAAAAGAAATATACAGAACATATTAGTAGCTCTTTTGATTAAGGAACTAGATAGAATTGGAACAAGGACACTTCTATGTTTCATCTAGGCAAAGGCACCTGGGTTATAAAGAAGTGACACTGAAATAACAATTGCTCTGCATTAGTTCAAAAGGTAGGATTTAGGGGGCTGGTGTGGTGGCTCAGTGGCAGAGCACTTGTCTAGCATGTGTGAGTCACTGAGTTCGATTCTCAGCACCACATATAAATAAATAAAAGTCTATTGACAACTAAAAAATATTTTTAAAAAGATAGGATTTAGGCAGGGCAGAGTGGAACATGTTTGTAATCTTAGTGGCTTGGGAGGCTGAGGCAGGAGGATCACAAGTTGAAAGCCAGCCTCAGCAACTTAGTGAGCCCCTGAGCAATTTAGTGGGATGGTGTCTCAAAATAAAAAATAAAATGAGCTGGGGATGTGGCTCAGTGGTTAAGCGCCCCTAGATTCAATCCCTGGTACCAAAACAAAAAAACAAAACAACAACAACAAAAAAACGGATTTAAAGAGACAAAAGAAAAAGTTTGGCTGCCAAAAGGATCCCCCTTCTATAGAAGTAGCTGTTGTGGTCTGCCCACAATTGCCTGTAACACAGAAAAAAGGACGTTTCCATGCAATTGCAAAACGGAATGCTTTATTCCCGCCAAAAACCCTCCCGCTTTTTTTTGTTGTTGTTGTTCTCTTCCAGAGTAACAAAACATCCTTTCAGTGGTAAGAATCTCGTGCACCTGGGACTGAATGTTTGGGCTGCTTCTGTCTCTGGGCCTCTCATCAGTCCTCAGCTTTACTGCTTAGTGATTTCACTCAAGTGAATTTGTTGTAAATGGTTTGCCATAATTTGGCGAATAATTTGATAATGGCAGAGATTACCCACCATCTGATGCCTTGCTGCCAACAATGCAGAATATGAACCCAGCCCCAATAGCCTCTGGGCCCACACAGTTCAAATGTGGGACATATAATGGACGCTGGACCCTTAACAGTCTCAACTGATCCCGTTATCGTCTTCCAGAACTGGTCCAAAATCTATAACAAGGAGGATCTGAAGGTCTTAGTCCATCGTACCTCTTTACTGCCAGAAAAGACTCATGATTCCTCGCTGTAGCCCTTGGACTAACCCCACTCTGCTCATTCAAAAGGGCCTGTAAGGTCGTTGAGAGCAGTGGCACACATCTATAATCCCAGTGATTTGGGAGGCTGAGGCAGGAGAATCGCAAGTTTGAGGCCAGCCTCAGCAATTGAACAAGACTCTCAGCAGTTTAGCAAGACTGTCTCAAAATTAAAAAGTAAAAAGGGCTGGGGATGTAGCTTAGTGATAAGTTCCCCTGAGTTCAATCCCCAGTACAAAAAAAAAAACAAAAAAACCCAAACAAAAAACAAAAAAAACTCAAGTTTCTGCAATGGCCATGAATCCAATTGTGCCTTCTCAATTCCTTGTAATTTCCAATCCCACTTCCATTCTATCCTCAATCCCTGAGACAATTACCTACTTTATGGTATCAGGTCTATTTCTCACACACTTTGGAACGCTTACATAATATCTATTCATATTCATTTGAGAAAATCAACAATACATATGAATAGTTATTCCCAAAGGGTTTAAAAAAGCACTCTCTTATTTTTCTCAAATACTCAATGATGACCCCCAAGACCTCCAACTTCACCAGGAATCTTTTCTCACACAATGTGATGACCTGGTATACTCTCCAGATGGAGCGCCTTGCAATACCAATTCCTTCCATTTGCAGGGTGTCAATGTATGAGAAACACGATGTCTCTACGAATAAATTTCAATTTTATAATATCCAAGCCCAATATCTAGGCCAGGACATCACTCAAGTCTCTTTGTCCTCATAGATTGGAAGCTCTTGGGGACTTGCTTGTCCTCAGTTACCAAAAGAAAAGGTCAAGGATTTCTCAGTCTCATAGGATACTGCAGAATCAGATTCTTCATTTTCTAAATTGGCTGCTCCGTTTCATGTTCTGATAAGAGCAGAAATACCTGAGCCATTCCTGGACGGTCTCACTAGAGCCTGTTTTCTGTAATGTAAAGAAAACTCTTCAAAACACTCCTATCCTTGAACTCTCCAGTTTCTAGAAACTTCTCTATGTATACATGAAAGATCAACACAAGTCTTGGAGCATTCCGAATCAAAAGCTCAATAGACAAGATAGTCCAAGGACCCACTTTGTGCTCTCACTAGACCCTGTAGCAAGAGTCACCCTCCCCATTTATGTTGTGGCAGCAGCTGCAAAGTTAACTGAAGCTTTTGATGATTTTAGAATTTCTGTTTAAACTCATGGTCCCTCATGCTGTTCAAACCTCACACTTGACCAAAAATAACCCCAAATTTTCTGCTTCTAGACTGATCTTCCATGGAATCCTCCCCTCAAATGCAGACACTTCTATCACAGCAGTACCCTAGACCCCTCCACCTCTTTCCCTCCCAGAGAGTATGAATCTCATGACTGTCACACATGAATTTGGGAGGATTCCTTGCCTCACTTTGATCTTGATTTGATTTAATTTCTTTTTTCTTTTTTTGTACCAGGGATTGAACAGAGGGGCACTTGACCACTGAGCCACATCCCCAGCCCTATTTTGTGT
This sequence comes from Xerus rutilus, assembly GCA_028644305.1. Classification (NCBI taxonomy): domain Eukaryota; kingdom Metazoa; phylum Chordata; class Mammalia; order Rodentia; family Sciuridae; genus Xerus; species Xerus rutilus. The sequence goes on from CM053410.1 coordinate 61,068,850, forward strand.
TTTATGTAGAGACGGGGTCTCACTGAGTTGCTTAGCGCCTTGTCGTTGCTGAAGCTGGCTTTGAACTGGAGATTCTCTGGTCGCAGCCTCCCAAAGTGCTGGCATTACAGGCATGCGCCATGGTGCCCGGCTTTTGTTTTGTTTTGAGACAAGGTCTCACTAAATTGCCAAGACTGGCCTCAAACTTTCAATCTTCCTGCTTAAGCTCCAAATTGCTTGGATTACAAGCATGCATCACCGCACCCAGTTTACACAGAAAAATTTACAATCTGTTATTGGGAAGTTCAAGGGTAGGAAATGTTTTGGACAGAGTTCATTAAGTTATAGAAAGCATTCTCTAGTGAGTATCTCCAGGGGAAGGGCTCAGGTATTTCTGCTCTGTAGAATATGGTCTGCGGTATATGGTGCCATGTGTGTGAAAAAAAGAATATCCTTGTTAGAATTTGGGTCAACTATAAAGCTAGTAGTCACAGTCCATAAGACTGCTGTCATCTGACACCAATAGAAAGTTCATGGTATTTCCCAACCCACCCTCAGTTTTGATATTTGCTAGAAGAACTCACTGTAAATATTGTTCTCACAGCTATGGCTTACTACAGGGAAACAACACAGATTACAGTCAGCCGTGGGAGAAGCACTTTGGCCAGAATCCAAGAGAAGTACCCAACAGAGCCCCTGTTTCCCTCTCCCTCTGGAGAGAGCCCTCATTATGTCCCTGACATTGGTGTGTGACAATATGCAGCAAGTATTGACATCCAAAAAGCTCACCTGAGCTTCTGTGACAGAGTTCTTATTGGGACTTCATTACACAGGTGTGACTAATGGGTGGCCCATGGTTGAACCCAGTTTCCAGGTTGACTGATGCTGAGTAACTACAGCCGCCACCCTGAGACCATTAGGTGTGGCTAGTTCCACCCTGAGATCTGATATGTCCAGTTCCTGCCCCAAACAAAGACACTCCCATCAGAGAGGACACAGATGACTTCCCGGAAGCAGAGTGGAAAGGCCACGCCTCTTTGGGCCAGGCCAAATTCTTTTCTTTTTAAAAATTTTTTTAGATGTTGATGGACCTTTATTTTATTAATTTATTTATATGCGGTGCCAAGAATCGAACCCAGTGCCTCACACATGCTAGGCAAGCGCTCTACCACTGAGCCACAGCCCCAGCCCCCAGGCCAAATTCTTTACTATACCATTCTGTTACTGTGTAGAGGTGTTCGAAAAATGTCCATCTGGTCCAGTTGGTTGATAGCAGGGACTGAGTCTTTTACATCCTTACCTATTTTCTGTTTATTTTTTCTGTGAACTACTGAGAGGTGTTTAAAATCTCCAACTAAAATAGTGCTTTTGTCCATTTCTATTTCTATTTTTATTTTATTTATTTATTTTTTGGTACTGGGGATTGAACTCAGGGACACTCGACCACTGAGCCACATCCCCAGCCCTATTTTGTATTTTATGTACAGACAGGGTCTCACTGAGTTGCTTAGCGCCTCGCCATTGCTGAGGCTGGCTTTGAACTCGTGATTCTCCTGTCTCAGCCTCCCTAAGTGCTGGGATTACAGGCATGCACCACTGCAGCAATGAGCTCATTTCTATTTTTAGTTCTGCTAATGTTTTCTTCATGTGTTCTTGGCCCAGAATGTGTATAGATATTTAAAATTATTAATGTCCTTCTCTCTCTTTTTTTTTTTTTTTTTTGGTGCCAGGAATTGAACTCAGGGGTGCTCAACCACTAAGACACATGTCCACCCTTTTTTATTTTTTATTTAGAGACAGGGTCTCACTAAGTTGCTTAGGGCCTCTCTAAGTTGCTGAGGCTGGCTTTGAACTTGCAAACCTCCTGCCTCAGCCTCTCAAGTTGCTGGGATACAAGTATTTGCCACCATGCCCAGCATTAATGTCCTCCTGATAAATTGACATCTTTATCATTATAAATAACCCTCTTTGTCCCTGATGGCATTCTTTATTTGAAATATACTTTGTCTGAGACTAATATAGAAACTCCAGCATTCCTTTTGCTTTTTCTTTTTTAAAAAAAAAATTTTATTTATTTTACAGTAGAATGCATTGTGACGTATCATACTTAAATGGAGCACAATTTCTCATTCCTCTGGCTGTACATGGTGCAGAGTCACTCCAGCAATCATACATGTATATAGGGTAAAAATGTCTGTCTTATTCTACTGTCCTTCCCTTGCCCACAGTCCCACCCCTCCCCTTACTCTCCTCTACACAAACCAAAGTTCCTTCATTCTCCCCTATCCCCCATCCCACTATGGATCAGCATCCACTTATCAGAGAAAATATTCAGCTTTTGGTTTCTTGGGATTGGCTTATTTCACTTAGCATGATATTCTCTAGTTCCATCCATTTACCTGCAAAATGCCATAATTTCATTCTTCTTTAAGGCTGAGTAATATTCCATCATGTATATATACCACATTTTCTTTATCCATTCATCTGTTGAAGGGTATCTAGGTGGTTCCATAGTTTAGCTATCGTGAATTGAGCTGTTATAAACATTGATGTGGCTGTGTTACTGTAGTATGCTGATTTTAAGTCCTTTGGGTATAAACCAAGGAGTAGGATAGCTGGGTCATAAGGTGGATCCATTCCAAGTTTTCTGAGGTATCTCCACACTACTTTCCATAGTGGTTGCACCGATTTGCAGTCCACCCAGGGCCTCTGGCATGCTAAGCATGCTCTCTACCACTGCGCTATTCTCCCAGCCGCTTTCTTTTATTATTCTAGCTTCATTGGGAGATGTATGTAAATTATCTTTACGGTAAACAATTCACTAGCTTTTATTATATTAGTATATTCACAGAGTTGTTCCTCCATTACTACTATCAAGTTACTTTTTTTTTTGACAGAGTCTGGCTAAGTTGCCCAGGCTAGCCTCCAACTTGTGATTTTCTTTCCCCAGCCTCCTAAGTAGCTGGGATAACAGGTGGCACACACCTGAATCAGGACTTCATTCCTAGCTGGTGAAGTGAAATGCACTTGGGAAACTGAGGTAAGAGGATCACAAGTTTGAGGACAAACTGGGCAACTTAGTGACACCCTGTCTCAACTTAAAAAGGGTTGAGGAATGTAAGGTCATCCACTGATAGGGCACTTGCCTAGTATGCATGAGACCCTGGGTTCCACATTCAGTATTAAAAATAAATTAATTCCTTTTTAAGAATTTTATTGTACGAAAATACCACTTATACATTTTTTCCCCACTTTTTGGCTCTTATGAAAAATGGTCATCCTGTGAAAAACACAACCTGACGTTACTTTTCTTTTCATCCAGTTAAATAATTACCAATAAATTACTTTAAAGATCTATTTGGCTTTTTCTAGAATGATTTCAAGTTCCTCCCCCAAAACTAACACACAAGACACTTCTATGCTGGCTGTGGTAAACAGGGCACCTTCTACAATGGGTGCTGTGAATCTTCCTTTTTTTTTTTTTTTTACACTGGCACATGGCTCAAGTTTGACATGGCACCTGGCTCCAGGAACTCCATTCTGCTTTGGTCAGGCCACAGGTGGCCTCCCCTAAGTTGGTTACCAAACCCTTTTATTTCCTTAGAGCGTAAAAAGCCCCTACATCTAATCTGTTTTCTGGAAAACTCAATGCATTAAAGTATTAATAAAAGTTAGGTGCTTTTCTCCTACAGAAAAGAAAAGAAATATGGTGCTATGAGCATTCATGTACAATTGTTTGTGTGACCCATGTTTTCAATTTGCTTGGCATGTACCTAGGGATTTTACCTAGAAGTGAAATTTCTGTATCATATGGCAACTCTATGTTTAGTTTTTTTTGTTTTGTTTTTTTGGTCCTGGAGATTGAACTCAGGGCACTCGACCACTGAGCCACATCCCCAGTCTTATTTTGAATTTTATTTAGAGGCAGAGTCTCACTGAGTTGCTTAGCACCTCGCCGTTGCTGAGTCTGGCTTTGAACTCATAATCCTCCTGTCTCAGCCTCCTGAGCCACTGGGATCACAGGAGTGTGTCACAGCGTCTGGCTTAGGTTTAGTTTTTTGAGGAACTGCACACTGTTTTCCAAAGCAACTGCACCACTTTACATTCTTAATAGCAATGTATGAAGATGCCAATTTCCCCCAAGCCTTCCCAATACTTGTTATTATCCTTCTTTTTAATTATAGGTACTCTAGTGGGTGTGTAGTGGCATCTTATTGTTTTGATTTCTATTTCCCAATTGACTATAATGCGGTGGAGCATCTTTTCATGTGCTTAACAGCCATTTGCACATCTTGGATAAATGTCTACTCAAATCTTTTCCCCTTTTGTTTTGGTTTTGCTTTGTGGTACTGAGGATTTGAACTCAGGGCTTCACACATGCTAGGCAAATGCTGTACCACCGAGTTTCCTCTTGCTCTTTTTTAAAAAAAAGTTTTTTTTTGAGAGAAGGTCTATGTTGTCTTGAACGAACTTTCTTTTCTTTTTCTTTCCTTTTTTTTTTTTTTTTTTTTTTTGGTACCACAGATTTAGAGATAGGATCATGCTGAGTTACTGAGGGCCTTGTTAAATGGCTCAGGCTGGCTTTGAACTTGGGATCCTCCTGTATCAGCCTCGGAGTTGCTGGGAGTACAGGCGTGCGCCACCAGCCCCAGCCTGACCTTGAAACTTTTTATCATCCTGTCTGAGGCTCCCGAGTAGCTGTGATTATAGCTGTGCATCACCGGGCTGGCTCCTTTGCCTATTTTGAGATTGGGTTACTTATCTTTTCATGGTTGGATTGTAAGAGTTGTCTATACAGTCTGGAAGTAAGTGCCTTATCAAATACGTGAGTGGAAAATATCTCCTCACATTTCAGGTGTTGTCATTTCACCTTCCTATTTGTCTTTTTCTTTCTCTCCTGCCTGTCTTTTTGTACTGGGAATTAACCCTAGAGCCTTGCACATGCTAGGCAAGGGCTCTACCACTGAGCTACATCCCCAGTCCTTTTAATTATTTTATTCCTTATCTATCTATCTATCTATCTATCTATCTATCTATCTACCTATCTATCTATCTATCTATCTATCTATCTATCTATCTATCTATCTATCTATCTAGGGTACTGTGGGCTGAATCCAGATTCACTTAACCACTGAACCACATCTCCAGCCCTTTTTATTTTTATTTTGAGACAAGATCTCACTAGGCTGCTTACAGTCTCACTGAATTGCTGAGGCTGGCTTCGAACCTGCGATCCTCTGCCTCAGATGGGGAGGTGCTAAGCCAGCCTCAGATGGGGAGGTGCTAAGCAACTCAGTGAGACCCTGTCTCTAAACAGAACACAAAATAGGGCTGGGGATGTGGCTCAGTGGTTGAGTGCCCCTGAGTTCAATCCTTGGTACAAAAAAAAAAAAAAAAAATTTGTAAGAAAGGGCTGAAATAGTGCCAAGAGGAACATTAGTAATCTTAAATGTTTATAGTAGAGCAGAAGCTAGATTGAAGTAAGAGGTAAGAATTCCCATCAAAAAGTTACAAATCTAATAATGGTGTGAATTCAAGGAAATCATTTTAATTGAATTCTGTCTAGATGGTAGGGAATTTACTTGAACAAATCTGGATGTAATTAAAACTGAGTAAATTAAAAAAAACAACTTAAAATTCATCAATGGGTTGTATCCTAGCCCTCATTTTCTGTTACTATAACCGAATACTACAGACTAGGTAATATCTAAAGAATAGAGGTTCACTTAGCTCATGGCTCCGGAGGCTGGGACGTCCATGAGCAGCATCTGCTCCTCATTTGGTGGGGGCGCCTGCTGCATTGCACCATGGAAGAAAGCATCATGTCAGACAGAGCAAGCGAGTCAGCGGGCGTCTCTACTCCCATCATGGAGTCCCCATCCTCATGACCTAATTGAATCCTATTTACCTCCCAAAGGCCCACCACCTCCAAATACCATCAGCATATGCATTTAAGAATTAAATTTCAGAGCTGGGTGCGGTGGCTCAAGCCTGTAATCCCAGCACTTAGGGAGGCTGAGACAGGAGAATCGCGAGTTCAAAGCCAGCCTCAGCAACGGCAAGGGGCTAAGCAACTCAATGAGACCCTGTCTCTACATAAAACACAAAATAGGGCTGGGGATGTGGCTCAGTGGTGGAGTATCCCTGAGTTCAATCCCTGGTACCAAAAAAAAAAAAAAATGTAGGTTCTGATGGGTATAGGTATACTAGCACCCACCTGCCCCGCCCGGTGGGCATACTTCCTGCAGCAACCCCCACTTGGCCTCCTCTCCTGCCTGCCTGCTAGGCTGAGCTCTGCAGAAACCAGCATTGATGGTATCTTGTCTCCTGATGGTATCAGGAGACAAGGGTGCCTGATCCCAGGTATGGGGCACAGAGCGGCACCCACCTCCGGTAGTCAGCATTTGCTTACCCACCTGCAACCCACAAATCTGGCAATGCTATGATTGGCTGGAGTGGAAGAAAGCTGTTTAATTGACTGTCTTTTCATTTCTCCAGGGTCCTAAAAGCCTGTGACTTCTCTCCATCAAAAGGGTCTTTTTCCCAACAAGCAATAGATTAGTAAAGAAATAACTTTATTCCAATAGGTTGTATAATGCTCTCTCTGCTAGAAAATCTTCTGGAAACCACGCAACTCTTTTTCAAGTTTTCCTTTATTAAAAATTCCAAATTTTATTTATTTTTCATAAAAACATCTTAGTCCTACTTCATTATGGCCTTTGTTGGGTACTGGGGATTGAACCCAGGGCTTCATACACACTAGGCAAATACTTTACGACTAGGCTATATCCCTAGCCTTATAGCCATTTTTATTTTATTTTTAATTTATTTTTTGGTACCAGGGATTGAACCCACTTAACCACTGAGCCACATTCCTAAACCTTTTTATTTTTTATTTTTTAAATTTTTTTTAGTTGTTGATAGACCTTTATTTTATTTGTTTGTATGTGGTGCTGAGAATTGAACCCAGTGCCTCACGCATGCTAGCAAGCGCTCTACCACTGAGCTACAACCTCAGCCCCTTTTTATTTTTTTATCTTGAGACAGGGTCTCGCTAAGTTGCTTAGGGCCTTACTAAATTGTTGAGGCTGGCTTTGAACTTGGGATACTTTTGCCTCAGCCTCCTCAGTCACTGTCTGGAAGGCCTTTATCTTTGCTTGTGTGAATGTGTAGTTTTCCTACCTCCAAATAGTCCTACCAAAGTAGATTATAAGTCTCTTAGGAGAGTTCCATTTTGATTGAAAAATGAGTATTATATAAAAGTAATATTTCTCAAATTCCTAGAAAAAATGTTTTTTCTTGACACTAGGGATTTAATGCAGGGTATTTTACTACTGAGCTACATCCACAGCCTTTTCTTATTTTTTATTTTGAGACAGGGTTTCACTAAATTGCTTAGGGCCTTGCTAAGTTGCTGAGGCTGGCCTAGAACTTGCAATCCTTCTGCCTCAGTCTCTCTAGTTGCTGGGATTACAGGTATGCACCACTGCCCAGCCCTATAGCCATTTTTAAGAGGAATGTGGCAAAAGTCATATCTTTATCTCTTTTCCCCATTTCATATGTTCAGAATTATAAGGGTCCTAAACAAACAATTCACAAATAAGAAGTCATTTCATATATAGTTATTGAATAAATAAGTATTTTTCACATTCAATGCAATATATACACACCACATCCTATAACTTCTCCTCCTACCCCACACAGACATTCATAATTTAGACTCCTCCACTTCTAGTTCCTCCTTGTGAATAGGCTATACTGGGCCTCCTGCCTACCAGGAACTCACTTTGTCCAGTTCCCTGCTAGGACTCAGATGCCTGTCAGTTTCATCTTTTAGTTGTGGCCAAACCTAAGAGATTATTTCCGAAAGGTAGTAAATACTATGAAGGCCTGGAGAAATTTTAACCAACTTACAGACATTAGAAAAAGCATACAGAGGCATTTCATGGGCTTCAAGTTCATGCATCTTAAATGAAAGCAGCCACCCAGAGGACCGTCTCCAAGTGGAATCCACCAGGAATCATGGAACAGCACCTACGCCGGCCGGAGGGACCAAGGCTAGAGAGAGGTGATAATTTTCTAGCCAGTCATCTTTCCTTAGGGCTTTGGAGAAAAGTCTCTGAGGAGGAGGTTTGGGGACCAAGCAGGAGGAAATGGAAAGCAGAGAGTGTTTAGCCAGATGGAGAAAACAAGCCACCCCTGAGCTGAGCTGGGCACTCCCTTCCACAATGGGGTGTGGAAGGTAGAACTTGAACTTCGGGGGCAGTTGACCCCAACATAACAAATCAAAGCAGTAAAAGCAAATCAGAGCTCAGATGACGTGTTTAAAGTGAGGGAACAGGAAAGGCTTTGAACTTGGTTCCATTCTTACTGCTGTTGTGACATTGCTGAGGCAAGGCACAATGAACCTCCAGCCTCCATATCTTTCATAACAGCAGAAATTTCCCAGGCAACACTGAAGTAGGACCTAAGTGAACCACACTTGAAATTCTTGGTCCCACATGCATGTGAGAAAAATGCTGTTCATGTCTAACTTCTAGGACACTTTATGTTCAGCCAGAGTTTACATGAATTTTCCTACTTGATCTTCACAATAACCCTATGACATAGTAGTGTTTTTTCATTCTATAGGAGAAACTAAAGTATAGGGAGATTAAAGTGGTAGAGATGTAGTAATGTGACCCCAGTGGCACTAGCACCCTTAGAGCTCAGGACTTTGGACATCCTGTCACATGTCATTTGCGTTACTCAATGGTTTTCAAAGCTTTTTTTTTTGGTACTAGGGATTGAACCCAGGAATGTTCTACCACTGAGCCACATCTTCAGTCTTTTTTCCTTTTTATTTTGAGACAGGGTCTTTCTAAGTTGTTCAGGGCCTTGCTAAATTATTGAGGCTGGCCTTCAATTCATGATCCTCCTGCCTCAGCCTCCTGAGCCACTGAGATTACAGGTGTGCACCATAATTCTCAGCAGTTTGCAAAGTTTCTTTATCAAGGTCTTTAACAATCCCGTAGGGAGTGATACTAGCCATATTATATTGTTTTTTGTGTGCACGTACAAATATGTAACAACAAATTCTACCAATATTTATAAAAAAATAAAAACAACAAAAAACCCCCAAAATGACAAAAAATAAACAAATATACTACAACAACAACAACAAGAAAAACAGTAATCCCATAGGGATCCATGGAGTTTTGTGGAGGTTCTTAGAGCAGCCCCCAAAATCTTTTCAAACCATTGCTCGGTCGTGCCTGACTTTGGTATAGCCCTTTGATTTCAAGTACATTTGATTCCTCCAGCCATCCTCTGGGGTTGTTGGACTCCCTTTCCTCTGAAGCCGCAATGATTAGGAAGGGTAAATGATACAGAGGGAGAGAGGGGCCCCTGGTGCCTTGATAGCAAGCCTCACTTATGTGAGTCCAGCCTCGCAGGGCTGTGGTGGGGGACGTGAGCAAAGCAAAAGGAAGTCTGTTACTGATGATCCGCGCTATGGAATGATAACATAACCGTTCACCTTCCTGTCGAAGATTTTGATATGTTTTCAGTTATGAATAAAATTCTCTCAGATTGGTTTTTAGAGTTTTTTATTTTTTTTGTTTTTGGTTTGGGTTTTTTTGGAGTGCTGGGGATTGAATCCAGAGCCTCACTCATGCTAACTCAACCACTGAGCTCCATCCCCAAACCTTCAGATTGGTTTCTGAAAATTCCTGTAAGACTTGTAGCTCTTAAAATTCCAGTGGTAGTCAGGCACGATGGCTCACGCCTGTAATCCCAGCACTCTGGGAGGCTGAGACAGGAGGATCGCGAGTTCAAAGCCAGCCTCAGCAATGGCGAGGCGCTAAGCAACTCAGTGAGACCCTGTCTCTACGTAAAACACAAAATAGGGCTGGGGATGTGGCTCTGTGGTCGAGTGCCCTGAGTTCAATCCCTGGTACCAAAAAAAAAAAAAAAAAATCCCGGTGGTCCTCTCTGCACCTGCAGCCTAATACACTTCCATGGTGACTGCTTTGACAGTGTGGCCATATTCTTTGTTTCTGTGGCTACCCGTCATCTGAACCTCCTCCCCATATTTGGGGAATTCTCCACCATTCGAGCTTTAGTAAAAGACAGAGCCAGTATCCCAATCTAGGAGTAGAAGGACTGGACACTTACTGTCTCAGCTGCTCTTGCAGCGAGGGAGTAAGCGTAGCACCCCTGGCTTGGTCAACTGGACGTGTCCATCTGAGATGTTGACTCAGGAAATAGCAGTGTAAAGAAAGAAGCAGGGGGTGCTGGGGATATAGCTCAGTTGGTAAAGTGCTGGCCTCGCATGTATGAGGCCCTGGGTTCAATCCCCAGCATCACCAAAAAAAAAAAAAAAAAAGAAGCAGGGAAGCACAGAGTTTATCCTACCAACAGCAACATCCAGTTTCCATGCCAGGCTGTTGTCCACCAGTCTGGTACTGGCAGCAAGAAAGGCTTTGTCAGATTGTTTCTTTGGTATGGTTTTTTTTCTCTCCCAGGGCTGGGATCAAGTGCAATTCCTCATACTTTTGTTTTTTAGTCCATTTTCCATTGTTTTGTTTTGTTTTGGTACCAGGGATTGAATTCAGGGACACTCGGCCACTGAATCACATCCCCCGCTCTATTTTGTATGTTATTAAGAGACAGGGTCTCACTGAGTTGCTTAGCACCTCATTTTTGCTGAGGCTGGCTTTGAACTCGCGATCCTCCTGCCTCAGCCTCCCGAGCTGCTAGGATTACAGGCATGCGCCACCGCATCCAGCCCCATTTTCCATTGTTACCACAAAATATCCAAGGCTGGAAATTGTGTAAAGAAGGGAAGTTTATTTAGCTCACAGTTTTAGAATCTCAAAGTCCAAGATCAGGTGGTTCCATTTGTTCAGCCTCTAGTGAGCACCTCATGATGGATGGTATCAAGAGAGTGGGAGGGACGTGAAAGAAAGAGGTTATATGGTGAGATAGGAAGCCAGAGAGTGGGGAAGGGTCAGGCTAGCTCTTTTATAACAACCCACTCCTATGGGAACAGCTAAGTTACTCGAGGAGACCTGTATTGATCCCTGTGGAGGACAGCACTTTCAATGACCTCATTACCTTGCACTAGATCCCACCTCTTAAAGGTCCCACACCAGGGACCAAGTTTCCAACACATGAACACTTGAGGAATATACTCAAACCATATTCAAACCACCACACTCAACATTATAAACTTTTAAATTAGGATATGGAATCTTAACTCTCTAGGTCAAGATAATAGGTTAGTCATTTGCTGGTAAATGCGTAGGGCTGGAGAACATCAAGCAAAGTGAAGTAAGCCAGACTCAGAAAGTGAAGAGTCAATTTTTTTTTTCATATGCAGAAGCTAGAGAGAAATAAGGAATAAAAAATAAGGTAGGAGGGGCTGGGGTTGTGGCTCAGTGGTAGAGCACTCACCTAGCATGTGTGAGGCACTGGGTTCGATCCTCAGCACCACATAAAAATAAATAAATAAAATAAAGGTATTGTTGTCCATCTACAACTAAAATAAAATTTTTTTTTAAAAAGGTGGGAGTGGAATCTTATGAAAATAGAAGAGAACAGTGGCATAATGGAAAGGGATTGAGGGAGAGGGAGGAGGGAAGGAAAGAGGAGGGACTCTGGAGTGAAACGGACCGAATTTTGTTCTGTGCATGTATGAATACATCACAGTGGACTCCACATTTATGTATAACTATAATGCACCAATTTTTTAAATTAATCATTAATTTTTGCGGTGCTAGAGATTGAATCCAGGGACATTTACCACTCAGGTACATCCCCAGTCCTTTTTATTTTGAGACAGGGTCTCGAGAAGTTGCTAAGGCTAGCCTTTAACTTTTTTTTTTTGGAGGGTACCAGGGATTGAACCCAGGGGCAGTTCAACCACTGAGCCACATCCCCATCCCCAGCCCTTTTCTGTATTTTATTTAGAGACAGGGTCTCACCAAGTTGCTTAGGGCTTCACTAAATTGCTGAGGCTGGCTTTGAACTCGAGATCTTCCTGCCTCAGCCTCTCGAACCACCAGGATTACAAGTGTGCACCATCGCACCTGGCCGAGCCTTTAACTTTTATCCTCCTGCCTCAGCCTCCTAAGCCACTGGGTTTACAGGTATGTGCCACCCGCTCAGTACCTCATGTCCTCTAAAAGATCTACAATTATCACAGCTTTGATGGAACAGTTTGAAGATCTTCAAACCAATGCATCAATTTAAAAAGCAATAAATAAATAGAAGGAAGACCAGGGGAGAAGAGGAATAGGATCAAGGAGAGTGAGAAAAAAAGGGGAGAGAAAGGGGAAGTGCTGGGGACTGAAATGGAGCAAATGAGGCTACATGCATTTATGAATCTGTCAAGAGCACCACGAGATTATAAACTACCATAAAGCATGGTAAGAAGTTGATTACAGTTATCACATATTATGTCACATCAAAATGTCATAATTTCTCATAGATTTTTACATGAATTGTTGATAAAAACACAGAATGAGGTAAAGCCTAATCTTTAGAGATCTCTCCCCAGTTGAGATTTATCTTTTGTTTTTTTTAAATATATTTTAAGTTGTAGATGGACACAATACCTTTATTTTATTTACTTATTTTTATGTGGTGCTGAGGATCGAACTCAGTGCCTCTCACATGCGAAGCAAGCGCTCTACCACTGAGCCACAACACCAGGCCTTATCTTTTGTTTTTGTTTTTGTTTTTTTGGTACTGGGAATTGAACCCAGGGAACCTTACATGAGCCTACATGAGCTACATCCCCAGCCCTTTTTATTTTTTATTTTGAGACAGGGTTTCACTTAAGTTGCTTAGGACTCTAAGTTGCTGAAACTGGCTTTGAACTTGTGATCTTCCTGCTTCAGCCTCCTGAGTCTCTGGGCTTATAGGCATGTACCACCACGCCTGGCTTGAGATTTATCTTATTAGTACTTGGGTTTAACTTTTCAATCAACACTAATAAATTCAGCCAACTGCTTTTCAGGGAAGAGATTATGATCTAGTAATTAGCATAATGGACTGATGACACATTCCTATGAATGGATCATTCTGACACTTTGCCACGGACCTTGGACAAATCAATTCGCTTCTTTTGAACTCATCTGGAAAGTGGGAAGGCTTCACTAAGCTTACTTCCTCTTCTGAAATCCTGTGTCTATTACCCAGTCCATATTTCCCCACATGGAGGGGAGCATTGTATAATCTCTTTAACCATCCATTATCTTTTTCAAAAACAGGGAAAAATATTTTTCTTTGGCCTAATTAATGGCATTAAGCAAAGGTAAATATCATAATATTCTCGAGACAGTGCAATTTCAGTTCATTCCACAAACGTTTTTTGAGTGCATCCTGTGTCAGACATTATAGTAAGGGGCTTCTAAAATAAATCAGCAACAGGCCAGGCATGGTGCCACACACCTGTAATGCTAGTTACTCAGGAGGCTGAAAGGACTTGGACTACAGCTGTGTAATATAGTACCCTTGGGTTTCATCCTCAGTACCAAAAATTTTCAATTCAATTCAATTCAATTAAAAGGGGTGGGGAATATTCCTTAGTGGTGGAGTGCTTGCCTAGTATTAGTGCTTGCTAGGTCCTGGATTCAAATTCTTGTACTGAAGTCGGGCGCGCTGGTGCATGCCTGTAATCCCAGCACTTTGGAAGGCGGAGGCAGGAGAATCGCGAGTTCAAAGCCAGCCTCAGCAATGACGAGGCGCTAAGCAACTCAGTGAGACCCTGTCTCTACATAAAACACAAAATAGGGCTGGGGATGTGACTCAGTGGTCGAGTACCCCTGAGTTTAATCTGCAGTACCAAAGGAAAAAAAATTCTTGTATTGAAAAAAAAAAGAATAAAGAAAAGAGAAAGAGAGAGAGAGTGTGTGTGACAGCCCTTAGAGATCAATAAAAAAATGAAAACCAACTTAATAGAAAAATGGGCACAAAAGGAACAAGCAGTTTGCAAAAGAGAAAACACAGGTGGCCAATAAACACAACCTCATTACTAATAAGAGAAATGCGAATTAAAACAACAATTAGATTCCACCATGTTCAGCAGACAGAAAATCATTTTAAATTCTACAAAACCAAATATTGGTGAGGATATGAAGAACTTACATACTGCTTGTGGAAGGTAAATTGATTGGCACAACTACTTTGGAGAGTGATTTGGCAATCACTAATAAAGTTGGGCTTCCAAATTACATATAAATACTCTAGAGAATTCATATGCATATGTACAATGAGAAATGTACCAGAATATTCAATACAATATTGATGTAACAGAGAAAATTGGAAACAATCTAAATGCCCATCAATAGGTAAACAGATAACTATAAATTGAGGCTATTCAATGAAAAATATTTGTTAACCAACATAGATTAATATAAAATAATCTTGAATGGAAAAAGCAATTTGTGGAATAATATTTATAACATGACACCATTTAGAAACAGGCAGAAGATGGGCACATATTACAGTATATATTATGTACATAAAAACAAGCAAGAAGCTGGGCATAGTGGCTCATGCCTGTAATCTCAGCGGCTTGGGAGGCTGAGGCAGGAAGATGGCGAGTTCAAAGCCAACCTCAGCAAAACGAAAGGTGCTAAGCAACTCAGTGAGACCCTGTCTCTAAATAAAATACAAAATAGAGCTGGGGATGTGGCTCAGTGGTCGAGTGCCCCTGGATTTAATCCCCAGTACCTCCCTCAAAAAAATGCAAAAAAAATTATATTATTAGGATAATGAACTCTACTGGGAAGAAAGAGAAAGGAATTTTATCATAGGAGTGGATTTGACTGTATCTATAATGTTCAACGTCTTACATAAACACAACATCTGAAGTGAACGTAGCTAAATGTTAGGGTTTGACAAACTGCATAGTGGACACATTGTTTTTCAATACTTTCCTATTTGCTTGAAATCATTTGTAATTTAAGTGGAAGGAAAGAAAGGAAGAAGGAAGAAAGGGAGGGAGAAGGGAAGGAAAAGAATTTCTCCGCAGCCAATTTCCTCTTCAAGACCATGATTTTTACTGCTGTTCTCCACAGTGGAGGAACATGATAGAAAATGCCCTGTTTTCCAAACGGTTGAATTCTGGTCCCTTTTGAGTTGTGTGAGTTTATTCAAACCATATAACTTAAAAAGATACAGAGTAGGATTACTTGAATTGGTATTGCGTTGGTTTCCTTACTGCAAAATAGGAAAAGAGTAAAACCAGCACTCAGAGCGGTTGTAAAACTTACCAGAGGCAGCTTATGTAAAGGAGGTGCACAGCGCCTGTCATATAGACACCTGACAAACGCAGAGCAACGGAGCGTTTCCTCCTTCATTTCCAACTTCCGGTCCCTCCATTCCCATTCCCAATCCCCTGCTCTCAGCCTATAATGTGCTGAAAAGTATCAGTTTTCTTGGCTTTCTAACAAACACATATATTTTCCTTGACATTTCAAAAAAAAATTTCCCCCAAATTCTACACATAGGGAAATTAAAACTCATAAAAATAAAAGACGATCTAAAGTTAGTTAGGAGAGCAGCCAGGACTGAAATAGAATTCTCTGGTTCTTGACCTGGTGCAATTCCAAACATACTGCCGCCGCTGCTGAAATATTAAAAGGAAGAAAAGAAAGAAGAAAGAAGGAAAGGAAAGGGGAGGGAGGGAGAAAGGGAGGGGCTACAAAACAAAAGCAAGCAAATCAACCAAATCTACTGAAGGTACTCATCTCAGGACTTCCTAAAAGATAGCAACTGTGCCCCAGACTCCTAACTTTTCATACTCTCAAAATTTCTAAAAATGACTAAAACAAAGAAATTTCCATATCAGGGCTGGGGTTATGGCTCAGTAGTAGAGTGCTTGCTTCACACTGAGGTTTGATCCTCAGCACCACATAAAAATAAATAAATAAAACAAAGGTATTGTGTCCATCTACAACTAAAAAAAAAATTAAAAAAAGAAAGAAATTTCCATATCAAAACATTAAACTCAAGACTGTATAAACACATAAAAGTCATATGGGGACTTTAAAAAGAACACTGTATTAGTTCACAGTTAATCTAGTCATTCAAACGGATGAGCAATAAGAAACACAAAAATGCATTAGGAGATGACATTTAATTCCTGAAGATGCAAGGAACATCGAGCCTAGAGAGTTCTTGTACGTATTCACCAAATGACACCTGGGATTATCACATCACCGAGTAAGATAATTGTGTAGAATAGTGAAAAGAAAAACGGACCTGGCTGGGGAAACAAACAGAAAACAATGAGAAAAATATATCTGGAAAATAAAAAATACTGGTAGTTTTATTTTGTTTGCTTGCCATGTCAGGGATTGAACCCAGGACCTCACACAAGCCAGGTGAGCACTCTACCACTGAGTGACATCCCTAGTCCTCTTCATTTCTTATTTTGAGACAGGGTCTCTCTAAGTTGCCCAGGCTGGCCTGCAACTTGTGATCCTCCTGCTTCAACCTCCGAAATAGCTGGAATTACAGGCATATGCCACTGTACCCAGCCAGCCCCTAGATCCCAAATGACATGGAGGTGAAAGGCAGAACCAAGTTCTGAATAAGTCTCAGAATTTTTTTTTTAAATGGGCACAGTTGTAATGAAAAACAAAATGAAAGAGTAATTTTTTCATCTGAAAAACAAACAAACAAACAAACAAAGAGATTGGACACAAGGATAACTCAGAGGAAATAAAAATTAACTACTAGAATCCAAGATCATAACTTTGTGAAAAGAAATTAAATTATTGATAAAAACAAGCCAGGAATAGTGGCATATGCCTGTAATCCCAGTGACTTGGGATACTGAGGCAGGAGGATTGCAAGTTCAAGGGCAGCTTAGAAAATTAGCAAGAGCCTATCTCAAAATAAAAAGGGATGGGGATGTGGCTCAGTGGTTAAGTGCCCTTGAGTTCAATTCCTGGTACCAAAAAAAGAAAGAAAAAAAAACATATATATATATTCCTAAAAACAAAATAATTCTAAGGCTTCCAACCAGAAAAAAGGCAGACTCTATGCAAATTAAAGCAGATCTCTATTTGACATTAACATACAACTAAAGGAATCAAAGAAAAAAAGGCTGGGCACGGTGGCGCAAGCCTGTAATCCCAGCACTTAGGGAGGCTGAGACAGGAGAATCGTGAGTTCAAAGCCAGCCTCAGCAATGGCGAGGCGCTAAGCAACTCAGTGAGACCCTGTCTCTACATAAAACACAAAATAGGGCTGGGGATGCGGCTTAGTGGTCGAGTGCCCCTGAGTTCAATCTCCAGTACCAAAAAAAAGAAAAAAGAAAAAAAGACATGTATTATAATTATAAATTCCATTTGTAAATAAATGGACCATGAAAGAAATATTAGTTTGGCAAAATGTTAATAAAATCTTGAAAGCAGCCAGGTGAGGAGGCACAAGCCTGTAATCTCAGCAACTTGGGAAGCGGAGGCAAAAGGATCCCAAATGCCAGGCCAGCCTGGGCATCTTAGTGAGACCCTGTCTCCAAATAAAGCAGAAAAAAGGGCAGGATATATAGCTCAGTGGTAAAGCACCCCTGGGTTAAATCTTCTATACCAAAAAGAAAAAGGGAAAAAGAAAAAAGCAATACAAAACTTACGTTGCTGCTAAATACCAGAATTAGACTAGATACTAGAAAACTGAACCAGCTGCCAAAGTCAACTACTGGGCTGGGCGTGGTGACTCACCCTTGTAATCCCAGCACTTTGGGAGGCTGAGACAGGAGAATTGCAAGTTCAAAGCCAGCCTCAGCAATGGCGAGGTGCTAAGCAACTCAGTGAGACCCTGTCTCTACATAAAACATAAAATAGGGCTGGGGATGTGGCTCAGTGGTCGAGTTACCCCCGAGTTCAATCCCCAGTACTCCTCCCTCCAAAAAAAAAACCCAAAAAACAAAACAAAGTCAACTACTGGATTTTTAAAAAATCTTTACTCAAAACTGACAAGAAAAGTGAAGATTATTTAATGTATTAAATCTATTCTAAGGGATTATTGGTTGAAAGATATATCATTACTTTTATTACTACTAAGGAAGAAAAAAATGTTATCAAACTCTGACCTAATGTTTCCTTGTAATTTTGTGGGGGGGAGGGAGGCGGGCTAGGACCTTCTAAGCAAGTGTTCTACCACTGAGCTACAGCCTCAGTCCAGAACTTTTACATTTACTGATAAAGATCTCCTAGACTAGCGTTCCATTTTCATTACATAATACACTTAGGCACACATAAAAAAGTAAAAATTAGT
This sequence comes from Xerus rutilus, assembly GCA_028644305.1. NCBI lineage: Eukaryota > Metazoa > Chordata > Mammalia > Rodentia > Sciuridae > Xerus > Xerus rutilus. Next base: position 61,087,105 of record CM053410.1, read on the forward strand.
TTAAAAAAATGCTGAAGGTATACTTAAAACTTGCTCCCATTTCATCTGACTCTTCTACAGAATGCTCTGTAAGGAGAGCATTAGTGTTGTTTTATTTCATAAAACAATCCTTGATAGAATGAGAAACCATTGATGCTGGGCTCTTAAGCCTTGCTCGGCCAATTCTGTAGCACTAGCCTATTTTTGATTCATGCTTTAGGAATGTTGTTGAATGAGTCTTATTCACTATGAGGATACCCGCTTTCCCAAATTTTTTTTTTTTTTTTTTGTACTGGGGATTGAACTCAGGGGTACTCAACCACTGAGCCGCATCCCCAGCCCTATTTTGTGTTTTATGTAGAGACAGGGTCTCACTGAGTTGCTTAGCGCCTTGCCATTGCTGAGGCTGGCTTTGAACTCGCTATTCTCCTGTCTCAGCCTCCCTAAGTGCTGGGATTACAGGCTTGAGCCACCGCGCCCGGCTTCCCAAACATTTGATTCATGGGAATTAAAAGAATATTCCACTACTGGCCTCAAGATTTTCTTTTAAACCATTGATAGCTGACTTGGAATTCCGTAGATTTTTTCTTCCTTTCTTATCTTTTCTTTCTTTCTTCTTTTCTTCTTTTTTTTTTTTTGGTGTGTGTGTGGTACTGGGGATTGAACCTAGGGCCTCATGCATGCCAGGCTAGTGTTCCACCATTAAGCTACACTCCAGTCATTTTTGTTTTCCCTTTTGTTTTGTTTTGTTTTTTAAATATTTTTTTAGTTGTAGATGGACACAGTATCTTTATTTTATTTATTTTTATGTGGTGCTGAGGATCGAACCCGGTGCCTCACGCATGTGAGGCAAGCATTCTACCACTGAGCCACAATCCCAGCCCTTGTTTTCCCTTTTGAAATAGGATCTGCTATATTGCCCAGGCTGCCCTCCAACTTGGGATCCTCCTGCCTCCACTTTCCTGCAGCTAGGATTACAGGAGCGTGCCACCGCATCAAGCTCATCCTGTAGTTTTTGATGCTGTGAAGCCAGAATTAGACAGGCAGTCAGTGTAGATAGATAAATTGAGTCAGAACGGATCGAGGAGGCCAGTTTGGGTCTGGGAAGTTGGAGAGGGATTGAATGACTTCAGAGCCCTTCCTCCACCCTTGTCAAGATAACCTGCCTCTGCTCCAACCTATTGCTAAGGTAACCTCTCCCAGGGATTTTTCCCTCCCTACAGGGAGCTGTTAATTACACCCCCCTTCCTGCCCAAATCACTCCACCGGGGCCCTTCCCCCTATCCATGTGCTTTTCACCTTTTTGGCCATCCCACCAAACATCCTGGGCCTAGTGACGCAGGCAGGAAGGAGAGATAAGGGGAAGAGAGCAGGAGAACAAAGGGAGCCTAGGACATATAAAAAGGCAGAACATGTGTACTTCTTGGGATACCAGGATACCAGCCATGGCCCCCTTGTCCCTCCCGGGAGAAGTCTATGTTACTCCTTGTAAATAAACCCTACTTAAATGCTTGCCTTGGTGTGCTTCTCTAATGTTATACTTGAGCATGTGAGGAAGCAGAACTTGTCACCGGTAACTGGTGGTATCAGCTGCACTTTGATATTTATACATGCATAAAAAATGACATCTATTATAATTGACCCTGACTGGCAGTGATTGTAGGATGCCATCAGTTTAAGATGCATACCAATACTAGAGATGTTAAAATGTGAAAAAAAGTATTAAAAATAATGAAACATGATAAAGCCGGATGTAGTGAAATATGGAGAACTCTCAACAGTGAAAGAGCTTAAGATTTTTTTTTTTTAATACTGAAGATCAAACCAACGGACACATCACCACAGAGCTACATCCCCAGTCCTTATTTTTTGAAACAGAGACTTGCTAAATTGCTGGAGGGGGCCTCAAACATGTGATCCTCCTGCCTCAGCCTCATGTCAACAGGATTAGGTGTGAGTTACCAGACTGCCTGGGATTCCATTCTCATAGTGTTGTGTAGCATGCAAGTTGGAAATCAAAGCCCAGAAAATCTACAAGGAGATCTTCCTCCCATAAAGCCAGGTCCTCAAAAAAGCCAGGTCCTCCAACAGTTACAGCTTCAGGGAGGGGCAAATTAGACACTACCAGTTTCTCTACAGTAACCACCATCACCATATTACAAAACTCTTAATTTCAAACTTAGTCTTGAGTTGAGAAGGGAGGATGTTATCTCCTCTAAGAATCTGTAACCATGCGCTAGTTCTAATATAGGTTTGCAGCCCAACTGCATATGAAGTGGATACTAAGGAAAAAAAAATCCATAAACCAAGAATTAGGTTTTAAGTAGTCCTGACATAATAATGCCCTTAGGTACCCAAAAGAAATGGAAACAAATTCTTTTTGGGGAAACTCATCTATGTCCCAGGGTACACAAAATTCCTTAATAAAACGTTAAAAGAAAAAAAAAGTTACTTATAGTAAGACAACAACAAAACAAAAAAAAAATTAATCACAAAACTTCCAGGAAACAAAATACCATAAATAAGAGTCATGATAGCAAAATCAGTACTGCAAAAACACTAAATGTCGGAATTACCAGACATCAATAGAAAGAAAAAATATTTTTCATAAACTCCTAAAAATAAAAGAAAAGGTTGAGCATATGAATGAAAGATATCTGAAAATAAACTAAAAAACATAGAATAAAAAGGTAATAACTAGGGCTGGAGTTTGTGGCTCAGTGGTAAAGCACTTACGTGCCTAGCACACATGAGGCACTGGATTTGATCCCTTGCACCACATTAAAAAACAAAACAAAAAGTAAAGGTATTGTGTCCATCTACAACTAAAAAAAAATTTAAAAAAGGTAATAACTAATGTTTTTAAATTTTTGTCTAAAGCTGGGCATGGACACATGACACCCCTCACACACAGGAAATTGGGAGGCTGAGATAGGAGGATTACAGGTTGGAGGCCAGTCTCAGCAACCTTTGCAAGATGCTCAACAGTTTTGTTTTGTTTTTTTTTTTGGTACTGGGGATTGAACTCAGGGGTACTCAACCACTGAGCCATATCTCCAGCCCTATTTTGTGTTTTATGTAGAGACAGGGTCTCACTGAGTTGCTTAGCGCCTCGCTGTTGCTGAGGCTGGCTTTGAACTCGCGATTTTCCTGTCTCAGCCTCCCTAAGTGCTGGGATTACAGGCTTGAGTCACTGCGCCTGGCTGATGCTCAACAATTTAATAAGAACTTGTCTCAAAATAAAAAATAAAAAGTACTAGGGATGCAGCTCAGTGATAAAGCACAGCTTTAATCCCCAGTACCAAAAATTAATTATTAACTAAACGAGAGCGAGACACACATGGCTCAATAGTCAATAGTCACTCTTAACATTCCTATTTCTATGACCAATTGCCTGCCAACCACCAGACTTATGAGTGGGACCATCTGAGGTCACCCAACTGTCAGCCAGTCTGCCAAATGGCCACAGATACATGAAAGAGTACAGAGATCTACTGAGCTGACCCAGACCGGAAGCGTTCGCAGCTGACACAAAGAATAAACCAAACAGATGGTTGTTTTCTAAGCTATTGAGTTTTTTAAATTTAGTTTGTTTTTTATAGAAGAGAGGCTAATTGTTATATAGCAAAAGCTAACCATCTAAACCTCAAAAACTAGAGGTAAAACAGACTGAGAAAATAAAAATCCAAAGGAAGACAAGAAAAGTAGGGTACAAAAACAGAAAGAAAGCAAGAAGGCTGAAATAAAATCCTAGTTGTAACCATGGTAACTATAATAACTAGAAAAAGGTATGTGGACTAAAAGATACCACTAAAATTCAAAGATCACAAAACTGGTTAAAATAATTAACTATGTTAGTTATTAGACACATATCTAAAACTAAACGCTTAAGTCTCAATTAAAAGGATGAAATACGTATTTTTTTATTTTTATTTTCGGTACTGGGGATTGAATCCAGAGGTGCTTTAGCACTGAGTCATATCCTCACCCCTTTTTATTATTTTGAGATAAGGCCTTGGTAAGTTATTTAGGGCCTTACTAAGCAGCTATGGCTGGCCTTGAACTTGAGATAAAAGGATAGAAATTTTCAAATACACTTTTCTATAACACATGAGTTTGCTGGACACTGTGGTGCATGCCTGTAATCCCAGCATCTTGGGAGGCTGAGGCAGGAGGATCATGAGTTCAAAGCCAGCCTCAGCAACAGGAAGGCACTATGTAACTCAGTGAGACCTGTCTCTAAATAAAATACAAAAAAAGGCTGGGGATGTGGCTCAGTGGTCAAGTGCCCCTGAGTTTAATCCTTGGTACTAAAAACAAAACAAAACAAAAAACAAAGGATTTTATGCCAACCCATTAAAATAGTTAGATGCAGATGCGCATGCTGGCACACACCTGTGCTTGGGAGACTGAAGTAGGAGAATCGAAAGAAGATCAAGGTCAGCGTGGACAATAGGGCAACAACCTCTCTCCTCCCAACCCCCCAAAAAATGAAATAGATGAAGAACTAGGAAATGTAACTTACCAAAGCTGACACAAGAAGATGTCAGGATTTTTTGGGGAGGTGGGCGGCTACTGTGGATTTAACCTAGGGGCTCTCTACCACTGAGCTACTACTCCAACCCGCTTTTATTTTATTTTATTTATTTATTTATTTATTTATTTTTGGTACCAGGGATTGAACTCGGGCACTCGACCACTGAGCCACATCCCCAGCCCTATTTTGTGTTTTATGTAGAGACAGGATCTCACTGAGTTGCTTAGCGCCTCGCCATTGCTGAGGCTGGCTTTGAACCTGCAATTCTCCTGTCTCAGCCTCCCAAAGTGCTGGGATTACAGGCGTGAGCCACCGCGCCCGCCTCCGCTTTTATTTTTATTTCAAGACAAGGTTTCACTAAGTTGCTCAGGCTGGCCCGGAACTTTGTGATCTTCCTGCCTCAGCCTCCTGCGTCACTGGGATCACAGGTGTGCGCCACTGCGTTCAGCTACTTTGGTTATTTTATAATCCTTAAAGAGTAGCATAAGCAGTTTGAAATTTTCTAACAAAGAAAACTCGCTAAGACAGTTTCATGAGCAAGCTATACCATTGTCCAAGGAATAAATAGTCCTGAACTTATGCAAACTATTTTAAAATATAGAAAAAGAAGAAGCTCTCTGATTCATCTTATGAAGCTGGCATAACTACAATTCCAAAACAGAAAAGGAGAAATACAAGAAAGGAAAATTATAAATTAATCTCACTCATGAGCGTAGATGAAATATCCCAAATAAAAGCACTTCATGCTCACCTTACAATAAAATACCTTTCTGATGGATTAGAGTTCTAATTATAAAACATAATGCTAAAAGGAAATTATAAAACATTAATTATAAACATTAGAATGATAGAAGGAAAAATGTGAAATTTTTTTTATTCTTAAGAATGACACAGCTTCTAGAAAATAACAGAAATGACTTAAATTTAACTATATAAGAAAAAATTCTGTATGGTAAAAGGCAGCACATATACAATTAAAAGATGACTATCTGGGCTGGAGTTGTGGCTCAGTGGTAGAGCGCTTGCCTAGCATGTGTGAGGCACTGGGTTCGATTCTCAGCACCACATATAAATAAATAAAGTCCATTGACAACTTAAAAAAATATATTAAAAAAGTGATTAAGGAGAAGATCTCCACCATTTATGCCAAAGAGTTTACTCCCTAATTTGTAAAAAGCTTCTATAAAACATGGAGAAAAATAAATTTCATAGAATGTTAAAGAACATAAACAGGCATTTCACAGAAGAAATATAAATATAAAATACAAAACGGTAAAATGTAATGATAGTTCTCAGCAAACTGCAAAGCATAATAAATGGTGTAACATAAACACACTACATTATTTACACCATCAAAACTAAACTTTGCTCTCCGGAACCATGGCCTACACCTGTAATCCCAGCAGCTTGGGAGGCTGCAGCAGGAGGATCGCAAACATGAAGCCAGCCTCAGCAATTTAGTGAGGCCCTAAGCAACTCAGCTCAGCAAGATGCTGTCTCTAAATAAAATACAAAAAGGGCTGGGGATGTGGCTCAGTGGTTAAGTGCCCCTAGATCCAATCCCTAGAACCAAAACAAACAAACAAACCACCCTAAAAACAAACAAAAACTCTAATTTTGCTTATTTTGTATGTATCAAACCTGTACTCACTGTTCTACCTTTTTTTCAGTCTCTGTTTCTGGCTCTTCTCCTGCCTCTCAGTAATAGAGCTCTGTTCTTAGCTTTCTCTTCCTCTCATTCCATGCTTTCTTCATTAATATGTTTGTACTCTTCCAAAGTTTCAGCCACGCCTGATGAATCTGTACTGGTCCTTCAATGACAGCTACTAGCTATAGTGTTTACTACATGCCAGATACTCTTCTAAATGCTTACTTTATTAACTCAGACTTATGAGGAAACTGGGGCACAGCCACTGAAGTAACATGCCCAAGTTATACAGTTGCAGAGCTAAGATTTGACTGTGCAGTCTTGCTAGGTTGCCCAGGGTAGCCTTGAACTCCCAGGGTCAGGTCATTTTCCTGCCTCAGTTCATTGAGTGTTGAGACTATAGCTTGAACTGTGTTCTTTTTTTTTTTTTGTACCAGGGATTGAACTCAGGGCACTCAACCACTGAGCCACATCCCAGCCCTATTTTGTGTTTTATGTAGAGACAGGGTCTCACTGAGTTTCTTAGGGCCTCGCTGTTGCTGAGGCTGGCTTTGAACTCGCCATTCTCCTGTCTCAGCCTCCCTAAGTGCTGGGATTACAGGCTTGCGCCACCGCGCCCGGCTATTTTGTGTTTTCTTTAGAGACAGAGTCTCACTGAGTTGCTTGAGCTGTGTTCTTAATGACAAAAACATCATTTAAAAAATATTTTTTTCATATTTTTTAGGAAAAAATAATTTATTTTTCTCTAATATTAACCAGGATATTCTAGTTTAAACAACTAGTGGAGTGATTAGCACAATGTATATACACTAAAAGATATCTGTCTCCACAATTTCATTGTCAACGTGTTAAGGATAGGATTTCTATTTTACTTAGTTTTGTAACAGCATCTCCCAGTATAATATTTGATGTTCAAATTTTATTGAGCAGAATGTAAAAATTGCTTAAACTAAGAGAATACTATCACACATTTGTATAAGAATGTATTCATGCCAGGCGTGGTGGCACACACCTGTAATCCCAGTGAAATCCCAGGAAACTGAGGCAGGAGGATCATTGGCAAGTTCAAAGCCAGCCTCAGTACCTTAGCGAGGTCCTAAGCCACTTAGCGTGATCCTGTCTCAAAATAAAAAATAAAAAGGGCTGGGGATGTGGCTCAGGGGTTAAGCACCCCTGGGTTCCCTACTACCATAAAGAAAAAAGTATGTATTTGTATGTCAATAAGAGAATACCCAACAATAAAATTAAACAAAATTTATTTTTTAATTGACATTGGAAATCTATATCTAGGCATTTGGTACTGAATCTATCCATAATGGCTGCAGGCTTTCTTTGTCTTATTCCACCAGTCCTGGTGTGGTCTAGTGGGTCAAAACAGGCTGTTGCTGCCGCTTCAGCAGTTTCATCACAGTTACAGACCGGAAGGGCAGTGGCAGAGAGGAGGGAGCAATAAAAGTGGAATCTGTCCTTTTTGTTAAGAAAGAAAAATCTTTCTGCCAAATGTTACCAGAAAACCCATTTCTTTTTCAGTGTCTGCAACTGAAGTATTTATCTACTTACACCCTCAAGGGAGACTGAGAAAGTGAATCTATAGGTTTACTAATGCCTCAGGGGGTTATAAAGAAGTGTTAGGAAATAAGCTCATCATCTGCCACCAGGAAAGAAATTATTATTTACAAATATGTGCATTCCTTATGTTGATCCAATCACATGTTTTAAAAAAATTTTATAAATGAGAGGGGAAAACTGAGAAAGTAAAATAGCAAATAGCTACATCACTCAAAAACAAAGCCAGGGGAAGCCGGGCGCGGTGGCTCACGCTTGTAATCCCAGCACTTAGGGAGGCTGAGACAGGAGAATCGCGAGTTCAAAGCCAGCCTCAGCAACGGCGAGGCGCTAAGCAGCTCAGTGAGACCCTGTCTCTAAATAAAACACAAAATGGGGCTGGGGATGTGGCTCAGTGGTCGGGTGCCCCTGAGTTCAATCCCTGGTACCAAA